>JAGDQO010000439.1:0-1200000 GCA_018342035.1 Solanum appendiculatum | reverse complement strand
AGTGCTTTGCCTCGCTTAATGTGTGCTTCAGCGTTATCATTAAGGCTCTAAGATAAACTTTTCCTTGCAAATGAGTGTGTTTCCTGAAGAAGAGACACTAAACAATTGGTATTTCACTTTATCGTAAAAAAATTCAAGTTCTTTGTCCATATATTTGTTAGTCTTGGACTTAATATATGTATGTATATTTTATATATATATTTTTTCTAAGTATGCCTTTTTTCACTGAAGTCCACACGTTTTTACGCTTAAAGCTCCAACTGACCTTAGATCTTTTTTGCTCCTTTTTCTTTTGATAACACTGATTGAAATGACTTCTTTTAGTTTAAAAACAAAGGGTTCTTGTAAGATCTTGTTCTAACCATTGTCTTATTGTTCTATTCTGAGTGTGGGAATTGGTATAATGGGAAAATGATTTTTTAAAATTACAAGATGTGGTTGGAGCACGAGGAGTTTGTTGATTTAGTTGTTAAAGGTGGAAGTGTTACGAGGCACAGGGGAGACAAGATACTCTCCTAGCAAAGTAAAACTGAAGCTATTGAATCAAGACATCAAAAAATAGATCAAGGAAGTCGTTGGCATGACTAGAGAAGCTTATTGGGCTCGACCAGTCAAATATGCTATTGAAACTAAAATTGATTTAAATTTAATGAAGTGTAACCGTAATAAGGAGTTGGAGAAAGCAGAAGAGACATCTTTGCGGCAAAAGTCGAGATGCCTTTGGATCAAGCAAGGCGACAACAGTACAAAGTTCTTTTGTAGCCTTTATTGGGATATAGCTATACATCTTGGTACCTACATATTACACCAGGGATATAGCAATTGTAAGACAATAAGACCCTATATTTCATTACATGTATTGTTCTATGCTTGGTTTTAAAAACACTATTTCCTTTCTCCCGCAATCACCAAAGCAATGATGCTTAACGGTACGATGTTCCATATGCATTTAAGTTGTTTCCTTGTGTTTTCCTACCGCCATCTTCGTACGGCTACTTTCAGTAATGCTGGAATCACCCATTGCACCCAAATATTTTTCCTGATAAAATAAATAACTTTAATTGATGAAGGGTAAAAAACACCCGGATTCAAAGTAATATACCAAAAAGTAGAAAATCTAACAAAAAGATATAACTTTTTATGTACGACACCCTATCTTCTGTACATTACACCCCAAATATTTTTAGGAACAAGTAGGAGTGTTCATACTTTGGTAGGATACCGAAAACAATTTTATTTTTTTATCCATCTAAAAATATTTGGTATTCGGATTGGTATTAGTATTTATAAAAAAAAATCTAAATGCCGAATACCGTACCGAAGTATTTAGTAACATATATAATCCATTTATATTATATTAATACTAACAAATAATTAAATTAGTATAAGTACAGAACTACATATCACATCTCATTTAATGCCATTTTATATCTAACAGAGGATTGTCTTTCAAGCAGTCTCCATATCACACCATTTTTGGTGTAAGATTGTACAATAAGATTGTGCTTAATTTGGCTAATGTTGTTTAGACTTTGAAACTTTGATTACTCTATCTTGATTGATATGTTCTTTCTGTGTAATTGATTTAATGATGGAATTTCTCGTACACATCCTTTTGAATATTTCTACATGTTTAAGGTGGTAGTCTTATATAATTGAGACGTTTCTTGAAGTGTTCAACTTCATAATTATCTATTATACAAGTATTTGTTAGTCTAAGTCGAATAAGCTATGGTTACCAATTTATCATACTGCAAAATGCCAAAACCAAACTTAAAAATAACGAACCATACCAAATTAATTTTGTATGGTAATGTTATAGTATTTTTAAAAACAGATAATATTGTATCAAAATTTTCAATACCATACCGTACCATGCCCACCCCTCTGAACAAGGTCCAGATCTTCTATGAATATGAACAACACAAAGTAGGTCTGCAGGGATTCATTGTAAGACACACAAAAAACATCTTGCATAGTTTAATTTTCCTCACAACTATCAAACTCGACCAATGCTCCTTTGTTGCTGCTCTATGAAATTGTAGAATTAGCTTGGAAACTATTGAACCTTGTTTGGAAATCAATGTTTGAACTGCTCATTTTTTTGGCGAGACTTTTTTACACTTGTGTCCCTCTAATATTGGACATCCTCCATGGTTTCATGCATAATCATATTGAAGCTACATCTTTAGAAGTATACATCACATGCCCTTGATTAGGACCTAGAAAAGGTTTATTTTAATGATGGTTTAATAAATTAGTCCATATAAAAATGGTTCAAATAAATCATTGACAATTTAAACAATTGACTGCCCTTTCTTTGTTCTTCTCCGGGTGAAGTGATTTGTACCAAGTCTCGGAGAGTCTCCTCTCCTCACTTAGGCAAATTCATGTCTTTTTTTTTCTTTTGGGTGAATCGTATATCTTGAATGATATTATATAAACTCATCAGTTAGGTAGTTTTCAATAGCTAATGTGATAAAGTACTAGGCACCATAATTGTGAAGATCTGAAAAACCACTGGAGTCTTGAGCTTTAGTTCTTGGCTTCTCTCTTAAAGGATACCTATCTTTCCATTGCCAAGTAAAATGATTGCAAGATGTCCAATTCATGCATGGTCCCTTAACATATTGTTTAAGCTTTGAATGGAAGTTTGATTTGTTGTCTTGGTGATTGAGCTCATGAGATACTTGAGCAAAAATATGAATCTGTTCATGAGAATTAAAGTAGCATTTTGCACATTGTTTGGGGAGAAGGGAAAGGATGGAATGTCAAAAGGTTTTCTTCTCAGGTGCTTCATTCAGAAGAAGGGGAACAAATAGAAAGGGAAATTCCATCTTCTTTTTTGATAGCTGAGAATCCCTGACAGCCAGCCCGTATGTGCACGATTAAGAATTCGGTGGATAGTGGGTCTGGCCCCTCTACCTTTCTTCTGGGCAATTACTTGTGGAATTTGGGGAGGAGATACCAGTTCTCTTTTCTTCCCTACTTTTTTTCCCCTTCCTTTTCTACTCTGCTAAACCACGTTAGTATGAAGATTCCTTATTACAGTCTGCAATATCCTTTTTATCTTCTTTTCCTCCTACCCAAACAAAATGGTATTCTTAAATTCAACTTTCTCATTCACCAGTGTCATTAATGCTGAAGATCATATCACAAAACTGACTTTGGCAATGTGCATTTTGATTTCATTTTGTCTTGACACTCAAGTAATCCATGTTATTTGTTATGCATTCAGAACACATGCTATTCATGGGAAGCACTGATTTTCCTGATGAAAATGAGGTGCGGCGTTCTTTGCTTGCTTCTGGATATACTTGTGGTGTCCTCTGATTATTTCTCGATCTCACTGAAAAAATTATCATCTGCAGAAAATTTTGGGTTTTTAAGTTACCTGTTTCAAAAAAAAGAATGTGGATCTCAGTTTGACTCTTTTCTTTGCTAGTATGATAGTTACTTGTCCAAGCATGGAGGGTGTTCAAATGCATACACAGAAACAGAACACACCTGCTACCATTTTGAAGTTAAGAGGGATTGCCTTAAGGGCGCCCTGAGAAGGTAAAACATATGTTTTATTTGGTTTTATGAGTTTATAAACATCAGGTAATTATGTAAGCTATGTGATGAAACTGGTCCTGTTTGCAGCTTCTTTTGTTCTTTTTATGTATTTACAACTTCCTTGATATTAAATCGAAGTTACTACTAATTTTCCTGTCCTATTAAATAAAAAATAGGCGTTATTCAGTCCTCACATAGTGTCATCTTGCAGTCATGTGCAGTGGTTCATTCTTACCACTCCACTCTCCCAGAAAGTGTATGCATATTTGCATATATGTATGTGTGATGCAGTATAACCTATATAGAAAGATGCTGCAGGTTGCCAAAAGAAGGATTGCATGACAGTCGCCAATGGCCGCACAACATGTGTTATTATGTTTATAAAAAATAAAAATGCTGTAAAAAAAGGCTGTCTCCCCCTAAGTTTCAATTTAATCCCAAAACAGTTTTCTTCTGGCAAATTTACCCTCGTCTACCTATATGTCTGATCTATGTTACTTAGACTCTTCAAAAATGTCAACGGGTGCGTGTCGGATTCGCCAAAAGTAGTGTATTTTTGGAGAATCTGACACGGGTGCAGCATCAAAAGTGAAGAGTCCGCGCAACTATGTGGATGCAGTATATTAACTATATATAGAAAGAAAGCAAAGGAAAAAATGCTCTTTGACACGGTCCCAAGGTTAGTCTCAGATCTCCATTCTCCGTCACTCTCTCTCCTCCTTTCTCATCAATGGTCGCCGGAATACCTTTTCCGGCCTGATCATCAATTTTCTCTCTCCTCTAAACTCTCTCTGATCTTCTCCAGCCCTCTTCTAGACTCTCTTTTCTCGAAACCCTTCCAGATCTGAAAGCTAAACCTTCTGATCTCTTTCTCTCTCTCTCAACCCTTCCAGATCTGCTCGCCGGCCACCAGAAAAACTTTTCCAAGTAGAACCATATACGCTGTAAAATGTGCCCAGACACTTTTACCGAGGCAACCGTCTGAAGACCCCTCTGTATTCTCAGGTCCCCTATTCCGGTGGTACTCTGACTGCTGAAAACTAGTCTGAAGACCCCTCTTTCTCCACCTTGGTTTCTTCTCTTTTCTCATTTCGTCTCATGAAGAATCACATTTATTTCAGACAAGGAGGTCAATCTTATGATCTTACAGAGTCCAGATCTTTGGCTGAGATATGAGATATGGTATGCCTGGGTGGAAAGCTCTAAGCTTTACATGAGGAGAATGGTCCTGAGTAGGGGAGCACTCCTTTTGTTGTGCAAAAGGTTACGGGAAGCTACAGAGCTAAGAGGAAAAAGCTTTAAATCCTGGAAATGCAGAGATGTCTCCACCTACATTTATTGCTCTCTAAAGTTCAATAAGTATGGTAGATTTTTTTCTGTTATCACAGTTAATGGGCTTGCCAGAACAATTATTATCATCCCAGAGAACAACTTTAATGAAGGCTGGGTTCACTTGCCGCTAAAATCGATCATTTCATTAATAGAGGTGTAGGGGTACATGATGAAGCATTACACAAAAACAAATGGAATCAAAGAGAAAAGGGTGCTTAAAATAACAAGTAGGAGATATTAGATTCATCCTCAGCTTCAGTTGACAACAATCTTCTCTGCAGATGCCTGGGAGGATGTTTCCCTCACAGTGATGAAATTCCTACTCGAAACGATGTGAGAAATTGGCCCAACAGTTGTGGAAAGGACAACAGAATCTTCACGTGTATGATATGAATGGTACCCAATTCCTGTTGGAGTTCCATAGCAAGAAGGATGCAGAACATATCCTGTTGGTTGATACGAGTAGAGAAGGTAGAAAATTGATGCTTGAATGGTGGTCTCCTTTTTCAGGAGCTTTCTCAGAATACGAAGAATTTGGATTGTTCTGGGTTTGAGTTCTTGGGCTACCGCTTCATCTATGGTCCCCTAGCGTAATGAGGGAGATCGGTGATGAATGTGGCGGCAGGATAGAGAATGAAAAAAAAAAATAGAGCTGAAAAATCACCTCTGATGGGCTTGCATCTGGGTTAGAGGGCCTAGAGAACAAATCCCAACATCGGTGGAGATAATTGACGGAGAGTGGGTGTTCTTGTCGCCTGTCTGGGTTGAATTGCCGGCAAGATATAAAAGAAGGGGGTGGGTGATTCCGACTGTCGAGGTACCAGCTTTGTGTTAGGAGAGGGATCTGACAACCTACGACAAAGCGGATAGATGGAAGGGATGGAATTTGAGAAGGACCAAAGGTCCATCATATGTACTGCTACAAATAGCCCTAAATTTAGAAACTCAGGGCGAAGTATTCGAGGGGTGAGGCGGCAAGTGGGAGTGGGGCCTTTTTCTTTTTAAAAGAACGTGGGCAATTAGGTATAAAATAAAAGTAAAGGGCCACTCTATGAGTCTCAGTGAAATGGGCCTTTAAATATTGGGCCAGGCTTCAAAAGTCCCCAAATAAAGAAAGAGCCCAATTCACTGAACTTTTCACCGACAATATAAACATTTTTGACAACAATTCCTCTTACTCTCCTTTCTATCCACAGAGCATAAGCAAGCTAGAAGAGCGCTCATGCAATCATCGGATTGAAAGGAAATTGATGTCTTCATGAAGATTCAACCTTCAATTCCTGGAGAAACTAAGAGATTTTTGATGAGGAGAAACTAAGAGTTGTTATATGCAAAGATGCGATGAAAGTAGCGATAGGGTGGAAGTATGCACGAGCAGTTTCAGGTACAGGGAGGCTATTCAGGGAGAGCATGACAACAATGACATGACAATTCTCAACAATCCTATCCCTCTACAAATTGATGACTCATGTGGTTATGAAGATTTAGAGGACAAGGCAACTCTATGGGTTCACTCTAATGTATTCAAATTAAGTCAACTCTTTGGTGCAAGTTCACAGGTTGCAAAAAGATAGCACTTACTATGTTTCTGATGATTGATCAGAAAAGGTTCCTACAAAACCAATGTAAGAAGGGGGAGAATTCCAAAGGAGACTGTGAAGAGGGGGATGCGAGGGATGAGGGGAATAACAACCAGTTATGTCATCAATGAAGGTTAAAATCCTCTCATGGAATGTAAGAGATTTAAATGGGGAGGACAAGAGAAGGCTTGTTGGGAACATGATCCAACAGTTACGGGAGGGGGGGGGGTTGGCTGATGTACTAGTTCATGTGGAAACTAAGATAAAGGAGACAAAGACTGATGTAATTAAACAACTTTAGGGGAGACACATTTAGAGGCCATACGAAGGAGTGGGGGTATTATAGTGCTATGGGATAAAAAGTTTGGAAGTTGAGCTAGTAGATAGGGGTGTGGGTGGGGAGGGGGGACCAAATGATCACCTGTAAGGTTATTGGTATCAACCAAAACTTGACATGGTTTCTCAGTGCTGTCTATGCTGAATGTGGGAGGAAGGAGCTCTGGTGGGAGCTGTCAGGAGTATGTGTGAAGGGCCATAGGTGGTATATGGTAACTTCAATGTCACCAAACATGTTGCCAGAGAATTACAGGGGCTATGGCTTACTAAGACTGGATAAGTGATATTGAGCTCATTGATCCTCCTTTATTTGGACGATTAAATTCTTGGAGGAGGGGAGACAACCACAGAACATCTTCTAGGATCGACAGGTTCCTACATTGCTTTCTATGAGAGGAACAGTTTCTTCAAATCAGGCAAAACTTGCTCCCCAAGGTGACTTCACATCACAACCCAATTGTGCTAGTATGTGGAGATTGGAACTTTTAAAAATCATACTTTTAAGTTTGAACAGTGCTGGATTTTTTTTTTTGGTGGGGGGGAGGGGAGAAGGATTCAGAGAAAAGATACAAATTGGTGGACCTCCTTTCAAGTTACTGGAACACTTGCATTCATACTGGCTTCAAAACTGAAAATGCTTAAGGTGAAGCTAAATGAATGGAGTAAGGAAACAAAGAAAGGAGGAGATTCTAAATACACCGTCTGCATTAGAATCCACACAAGTCCTGACTCCTGAGGAGGAAATGTTGCAGAAAGTTCACTTGGCAATGGATTTTGAAGAAACATTTAAGAACGACGAGATAGCCTGGAGACTGAGATCCAAGATCCAATGGTTGAAGAGCAGGGATAAGAATACTAAATACTTTCACCGAATAGCCACAACACATATGAGGTTTAATGCCATTGATGTCCTACAAGTAGAAGACAACACCATCAATGACCTTGATGACATCAAATCACACATTCTAGACTTCTACTTTAATTTGTACATGGAACAGAAAAATGGAGGCCTGATTTCATTGTGCAGGATGCCCCAGTTATTAGTGGGAGGAGCAAGAATGGATGCAAAGGGAATTTAAGGAAGAGGAAGTCCTAAACTCTGTCAAACTGTGTGTAGGAGATAAGGCCCCTCAGCCTGATGGATTTCCTATGTGCTTCTATCAATCCTACTAGGGGTCCCTGAAGGAGGATATTATGAACACTATCCACCACTTCCATTCCCACCAAGTTTTTGAAAAAAGGTTTAATGCCACTTATGTGGCTCTTATTCCTAAGAAGACTGGTGCAGTTGAGCTCAGGGATATAGACCAATCAGTTTGATCAGTGGGCTGCATAAAATCATAGCTAAAATTCTGACAGAGAGATTGAAGAGGTTTATTGATACACGGGAATATCAAATGGATTTTATAAAAGGGAGACAACTAATGGATGCAACACTCATTGCTAGTGAATGCGTGGACACTAGATCGGAAGGAGATGTCCCAGGCATCATGTCCAAACTGGATATAGAGAAGGCATATAACCATGTGAATTGGGATTTCCTGCTTGGCTTTCTTAGACAGATGGGATTTGGTGACAAGTGGTTAAGATGGATTCTTATATAAAACTGTGAGGTTCTCCACACTTGTTAATGGAGAACCTGTGTTTTTTTTCCTTTAGAAAGGGGACTTAACATAGAGACCCCCTTATCTCCTTTCCTTTTAATCATAGCTATGGAGGGCCTTAATAGTATGATGAGGAGAGCCATTAACAATAGCTGGATCAAGGGCTATAAATTCAGTGATAGAACATGGAAGAGTTGGAAGCCTGTTAATTGCTCAATGCATATGACACAACAGATCAAATCAGCTTTATCAGGGTCATTCTGATTGTTTTAGAAGCAGTATCTAGTTTGTGGGTTAAACCAGAGGAAATACAGCCTCTTTTCAATCAAAGTTGTGGATCACATCCATGTACTGGCTAACGTTTTGGTGTGTAGAGCAGACAGCTTGCCAACAAAATTATCTGGGCATGCCTCTGGTAAATAGACACAAGGATCTGCAATATGGGATGGCATAGTGGAGAAAATTAAAAAGAAACTAGCAAACTGGAAGGCTCAGTACCTATCAATAGGTGGTAGGGTCATTCTCATTAATTTGTTTACTTATGTAATGTCCCTTTCCTTATTCCAATTAAAGTGGCTGAAAGGCTAGACAAGCTAAGGAGATACTTCCTGTGGATTGGTGATTGATAACAAAGAGGAAGGTAAGGGTTCTTGCTTAGTGGACTGGGAAGTTGTTCAATTGGATAAGAGCTGTGGAGGTCTGGGAATCAGGGACCTAAGGAGGCAGAATAACTTTCTGTTGATGATGTAGTTATGCAGTTTCAATGGGGAACAGGAGGCTTTTGTCTTCACTGGTTTACCGACAATGTTACTTACACCTATGGGACCTCAGTTTGGAGAACTATTAGAAACTTATGGCCTAAGCTTTCAAAGAACATAAATTATCAGGTGGGAAATGGGAGCAAAATACTTTTTTGGGCTGATTTATGGATTGGTTAGGAGATTTTGATGCAAACATCTCCAGACTTATTCAATATATGTTCTGCACTTAATGTCACTCTAGCTGAAAGCTGGTACCATCAAGGGTGGGACATTACATTTAGAAGGCATCTAAATGATTGGGAATTGAGTAGATTTGGAACTTATGAAGATCCTTGAAGGATTCAGTGGTACCAGTACAGATTTTGATACTATTAGATGGAAGCATGACAGTGATGGGCTATTCTTAGTTAGAAGAAGCTACACGAGGGAAGCAGAGATGCAGCCACAAATCAGACCTGAGCCTTGGAAACAGGTCTGGGGGAATATGACACCAATAAGAGTAAAATGTTTCACTTGATTGGTTGTCAGGAGAACTTATGAGGACTTCAAAAAAGGAAGTTCTACATTGCCTCCAGATGCTTTCTCTGTGCTGTGAGAAAAGGGAGACAAACCACCACTTATTCCTCCATTGCAAATACACTTCTCAGCTATGGTCTCTGTTCTTCAATCTAACAGAACTTAAATGGACAATGCCTCAACACACAACAGACCTTTTAAGCTGCTGGATCAGGTGAGGAGGCAGCAAGAGTCAAAGGAAATAGTGGAATCAATTCCACCTTGTATTTCGTGGACAATATGGAAGGAGAGGAATGGAAGATGTTTTGTAGATAGAATTAACAACATCCATTCAGTAGTCAAAGACAAATGTATTGCTACATTTTATTTTTGGTGTAAAGAGTCTTGTATAGAAGAAACAGAACACCTAGTAGATTTCTTAGGATCTTTGTATGTAATCTAGATTCTTAGCAACTTTTTTGGAGATCTCCAGCATATGATATGCGGAGGAATACAACTTTACCATTTTAAAAAAGAAGTAGTATATAAACTATATAGAAAGACGCTACTGGTTGCCAAAAGAAGGATTACATGACAGGCGTCAATGGCTGCATGACATGTGTCATTATCAACAACAACACCCACCCAGTGTAGTTCCACAAAGTGGGGTCTGCAGAAAATGCTGTAAAAATCTCGCCCTAAGTTTCATTTGTTACAATTTAATCTCAAAATAGTGTTCTTGTTAATTTGCCTCTTCTACCAAAAAAGAACCACCTCTTTCCGCCATTAACACCACCTGAACACCACCTTCTACCCACTACAACCACCTTCTTCCACCAACAATAAACCAACAGAGTCCCCCATATCAACACCAACAAAGATGTGAGACCAACAACTAAAGTTGTAGTACTCCAAGAACCTACTGAAAAAATTTAAGATGCCAATGATGGTGCGCTAAAAAAGAGTGAAAATTCCATCAGTTCAGCTAAACCAAAGGAAGAAACTGGTGATGCAGATGGTGGTGCAGTGGCTAAGGATAGCGATGAAACAGTAAATCAGTCAAAATCAGTGGGGAGGAAATCAGAAATTGTTTCAGCCGAAAAACAACACATTCAGGTGGCGGTGGATAAATAAGGTGGTGATAGTGATAATGCTGCTACTGGTGACTCTGAGATTCTTGTAGAGTCATAATGAATACACTTGTGAGAAAGGCAATGATGGCAAGAATGAGCTTGGTTGCCCATGGCTGTGTTGAATAAAAATGGGGAAGGAAAAGAGAATTTATTTTCTTTTGTTTCGTTTGGTCTCAAAAAAAGGGAAAAAAGTTCATGTTGGACACATGGCACCTTAATAACGTCTCTGTCACAATTTTTATGCTTCTTGCACTTAGTTTGTTGAAAAAAATACGTGCCGGCCATGTGTTAAAATCATGGGGTATTAGCTTACGGAGTTTTCAAATTAAGGTGTGTGTTCTCTAAGGGTGTGTAATATATGCAAAGTTTGGCGCAGAGAGGGGGTGGGGGTTATGTGTTAAGCCTTCTAGTATATGATGCTTTCTATCCGTTGATTATAGTTCGAAACACAGATAAATGAAGTTACTCTAAATGCTTTTGAACCCTTCAAGAATCGTCGTAATCAATACAAAACATTTCATTTTGTAAAGCCAAAAAACTTATGAGCGTGACAAAGGGTCATACAAAGGTATTATTTTGCTTTGCCTACTGTATATCTAGGCATGCCTTCAGGGGAAAAATGGAAGTCCAAGGAAATTCGGAATGATATTATAGAAAGGTGTGTGAAGAAGTTTTTTTTTTTGAGAAAGTAACTTTGTATTCACAAAAATTCATCATCAAAAGGATGATGAGGCGGGGCACTTACAACCCACACTGGGTGGGACACATCCTTCACAAAAACTAAAAAGCTTTACAATTTGTCTATGAAATCAACTAGAGTTACTACCTCCCCCACCATATTCTGTTTACACCAAAAAAATAAAAGGCTAAGGCATTTCATTTTTATCTTCTGTGCGTTGCAGCCTTTGCCTTCAAAACATGTGGTATTTCTTTCCTTCCATAAAGTCCACCAGATACAAATTGGAATGCTCATCCACCAATCTTCGCTCTACCCTCTTCTTCCAATTCCTTTCCAACTGTTGAGTAGCTTCAGGATGGTTTTAGGCATTACCCAACTTACTCCCAGAATACTAAGAACATGTTCCACATATTTGCAGCTGTTTTGCAGTGTAGAAACAAATGATTATTTACCTCTATTTCCTGATCACACATAAAACACCTTGAGCAAATTTGTAAACCTCTTCTTTCTAACACCTCATAAGTTAGACATGCTCTTCTGATCACAAGCCAAGCTAAACATGAAACTCTCAGTGGGCTTTTAACTTTCCAAATTAACTTCTAGGGCCATATATCTGTCAAAGATTGCCTGTTATTCATCTTCCAGTTGCAAGATTTTACTGTAATAAATCCTCTACTATGGAGACTCTAAACTGGTTTGTTTGGCCCCACTGAGATACTTGAAAATAGTTTAAAACCTGAAGCAGGCCTGCTACTCCATCAATTTCCCGGTCATTCAAAGCTCTTCTAAAAATCAGGTTCCACCCTTGCTGGCTCCAAACCTGAGAGACAATGGCATTTTTTTGAAGGCTAATGATGTATAGTTGAGGGAAAGTGCTTCTTAGAGTATCATCACCTATCCAGAGCTCATTCAAAAAGTCAATCTTCACTCCATCTCCCACTCTGAATGAAATATTGACGTTGAATTTGGTCCATGATCTTTTGATGGTTTTCCATACACTACATCCAAAAGTACCCAAAGCTTCCTCAGTTTTCCACTGATTGAGCAACCCCTTTTTTTCTGTGATGAACCTTCTCCACAGAGCCGTATCTTCTATGCAAAATCTCCATAACCATTTTTGTAGTAGGCATGCATTCTGTTTGCTAAGATTCTTTATACCTAGGCCCCCTTGTTTTTGGTTGAGTGTTAGTACCCTCTCGTCTCCTTGTTTCCTTGCCAGATAAAAGATCTTCTCAATTGATTGATTCTCTTGAGGGATCAAAAGAAAATATAAAGAATTAAAGTTAATGCTCCCAGGCACGAAGACCGAGATAGTTCTCTCTCCTACCTACTAAGAGGGTAGAACTACCCCTTTCGGTGGCCTCGGCACCGGAAATTTTTTCTTTCTTCACCCTTGGTTATCACCTTACGTGTTAGCTAACACCCTTTTCTTTCTCTCTTTGATCTCTACCATGGAAAGTGACATAATCTATTTTATGATGGGATTCAAATCTTTCGACATCTCGAGAAGTTCCTCTCGAGGAGAAAGCTGGTACGAATGGACTGAACGTGGAAGAAAGAGGATGAGTAGGGCAAGTTTTAGCTAGAAAACAATGGAATGGCTGTGTAGGACTCTCAAAGAAGCTTCTAAGGTCAAAGGCAATATCGTTTGCAGATCGAAACGACAGGAACTATCTACACAGCTATTTTGTGCAAGAAACTTCAACAATGGGGGGAGATATATAAGTATAATCAGTGTTCAAGGTAGAAGCAGAGCAATATTAATTGTCCCAGAAACAACATTCAATGTAGGTTGGTGGGATGTGGCTAATAAAATAGAGAGGTTCATTTATGACAGCTACAAATACAACTAATAGAATTTCCACACTGAAACAGTTAGGAAAAGTAAATGGACTTCCAGAGGGATAGATGCTGCGACCACAAAGCAAGAGGGAGATGTAATCCGCATTGAGGCTGAATCCAAGCTCTCTCAATGAACCTCTGAGCAGGAGCCTCTATGGTCATGTTTTAACCAATGGGTCTGAAATCCCGACTCTCTCGGAGATTTGCAGATGGGCTAACTCGAATTGGAATCAAGCCCATGGGTTGAACATTTACGACATGGATAAAATTTTTTTCCTCTTTGAGTTCACCTCTGTGAAAGAGGCAGAACATGCTCTAAGAGGTAGCTGGTTTTGGAAGAAACAGAGCCTGCAACTCCAACGGTGGAATCCAACTGGAGGTGCTGTTCAAGATAAAGCAGCCATCAAGCAGGTAGGTTTGCCTCTCCACTTGTGGTCAAATAAGGTTTTTAAGGCGGTAGGGGATTTTTGCGGAGGGTGGATAAGTACGGAGGAGGAGACAACTTCGGAATCATTTAAAATGGGCGAGAATTCTAGTGAGGGGTTGGGGAAATAGCATTCCGAAGGAAGTGAGAATCGAATTTGAAGGAACTGGTACATCATCCAAATATGGAATCAGGCGTCGGTGAAAATTTATGTCGGAGAAGAGAAGGAGATCGCCGGAACTAATCAAGTGGGAAAATCTTCAAACCAACGGACAATACTAGGCTCTGAAACATCCTTATCCATACTGGAAATAGCTGCACAAACAGAGGAACACGTGGGTTGTTCAAAATTTTTTGAAACACTATCCCTAACACGTGACTTTCCACTTAAAAATCCAACAAAGAGCAAAGAAAGGTTGGGCCTGGACCCATTGGCCCAGTTCAGCAGAAATTACAACAACAGAGTTGGGCATAATGTAACAAAGACCTCAGACCCAGTCCAAATTGAGATAGATGCTAATAAACTATCGTCAATGGTTTTGGAAGACGAGTTAGTAAGCAGCCTAGGAACCATCGATGGGGATCATAATGGTCCCGACCTGGCCGAAGAGCAAGTTGATGATGATGCGACGTCTATAATTCAGATGGACGACAAAGAGAACTTCACTACACAAGCGGGGGAGGATCTACAATTGGAAGAGGAGGAGAGGGATGACACAATAGAGGATATTTTACCTCTAAACTCAACAGTGGGTGAAGGCACAACAGAATCTGAGAAAACGATTCCCATGTGGATTCAACAAAATATAATTGAACTGAGTAAGGAATTTAGAGTCCACTTTCAAGGCTGTGAGGAGGCGGCTTTAAATTTGTTCATGAAAATCGATTGCAAAAGACAAGTAATAGATGAGGTATCAGGTGCAATAGTGCTAGTGACTCCAAAAGGAAAGATTTCAAAGGAGCTTAAAAACCTGGAACCAAGCAACAATTTTTTTTAGCTTTGGAACAAGAAGCAGAGGGGGGTGTTTTGTGAACAGTCTTAATGAAGGTTAACATAGTGTCATGGAATGTGAGAGGCCTCAGTGACTTGGGAAGAGGCTGATGATCAAGAACATGGTACACAAATGGAGGGCAGATGTCTATTGTTTTCAGGAATCTAAATTAAAAGGTGATATAAGGGAGACAATTAGAGAACTATGGGCAAATAGAGGGGTAAATCTCACACAGTTGGAAGCCAGGGGTACCAAAGGGGGGATTATCATTCTATGGGACAACAACATATGGGAGGGAGAAGTTTGTGAGGTAGGGGCTTATTGTATTACTGTAAGATTTAGGGGGAAAACACAGGGGTTCCCTTTTCAGAAGAAAAAAATTGTAACAGAATCACCAAAGCTATGGAGGATTTTTCAGATTTCATTGAGGACACCACTCACAGGTGGCAACTTTACTTGGAGAAAAGGAGATAGGCATGCTACAGTAGCAAGATTGGATAGGTTCCTACTTTCAGAAGAATGGGAGATATCTTTCAATAAAATCAAACAAACTCTTATGCCTAGAGTCACCTCAGACCATAAACCCATAACCCATTGTTACTAGAATGTGGAAATTGGGAGAGGTCACAGTCTTATTTCAAATTCTCAAACTGGTGGTTGCAAACTGAAAATTTCGAAGAGAGAGTGAAGGGGTGGTGGGACTTTGAAATTTTTGTGGGTAGACCAGGTTACATTCTAGCTTGTAAGATGAAGGTTCTCAAAGTAAAATTGAAAGAATGGAGCAAAACTGTACAAGGTAATCTAGGTTTACAGAAACAGAACATGTTAAATCAGCTTTATGAGTTAGATGTGATCCAGGAACAAAGGTGCTTGTCTGAAGATGACGCATATCTGAGGGCTGAGGACTGTTCTGGCAGTAGAGTTTGAGGAAGTGGCAAAAAGAGAAGAAGTAGCATGGAGGCAAAGATCCAAGGCTATATGGTTGAAAGAGGGTGACAAAAACACAGTTTTTCCACAGAACAGCAAACAGTTACAAGAGATACAACAACATTGATAGTCTTCTAATTAATGGAACTAATGTCACAGACTCAACAATAATTAGGGAGGAGATCATAGGTTTCTACCAAAACCTTTACAGAGAGAACAAGTTGTGCTCAATGAGGAAGACAACCTCCTTCTTCAAAGTCAATTTGGAGAACAAGAAATTAAAGAATGTTTGCAGATGGTTTTACCATGGCTTTTTTCATGGTGAAGATAGAGGTGATAGCAGCCATTCAGAACTTCCATAGTCAAGGCTATTTTGAAAAAAGTTTCAATGCTACATTTATAGCTTTGATTCCAAAAAAGATGGGGGCAACATAATTGAATGACTTCAGGTCCATCAGCTTGATTTGCAGTGTCTACAAGATCATATCCAAGGTCTTAACATAAAGACTCAAGAAAGTGATGTCAAGGCTGGTGGATACACATCAATTGGCATTTATTAAGGGTAGGCAGATCATGGATGCCATACTTATAGCCAATGAATGTGTAGATGTGAGTAAAATAACTAAAATTCCTGGGATTCTATGTAAGTTGGACATAAAAAAGGCCTATGATCACCTCAACTGGACTTTATGTTGTACACACTAGAGAGGATGGGTTTTGGAAACAGGCGGATAAATTGGTTGAAGTACTGTGTGAGAACAGTCAAATTCTTAGTTCTAATAAATGGTACCCCCTCTGGTTTCTTTCCCTCTAAAAGAGGATTAAGGCAAGGGGATCCCCTCTCCCCCTTCCTTTTTATCCTAGCTATGGAAGGACTAAGTGACATGTTGAAAACAACACAATCAAACAACATGATCATGAATGATGGTGATACCAGGGGTTTTATCTATCTCCCATTTGCAGTATGCTGATGACACCCTAGTGTTTTGTGGTGCAGAAGAAGATCAACTAATGCATCTAAGGATCATATTTATACTGTTTGAAGCTGTCTCTGGATTACACATAAACTGGAGCAAAAGTTGTCTAACTCGTGAATGAAGTCCCAGAAATCAACAGGCATCTTAGGAGGTAAAGTGGGAGAATTGCCTACCACTTACCTAGGGATGCCTGTAGGAGCAAACAGTAAATCAAAGAACATATGGAATGCAATGGTGGAGAAATGTGAAAAAAAGCTGGTAAATTGGAGAAGCCAATACCTATCCTTGGGTGGAAGATTGACACTAATTAATAGTGTGCTTGATGCAATGCTAGCCTACATGATGTCTTTATTCCCTATGTCAGGGAGTGTTTTAAAGAAGTTAGAATCCATCATAAGAAACTTTAAATATCACTTGGTGAAATGGGAGGTGGTGATAGCCAACAAAAAAGAAGGGGGAATGGGCATAAAGAATCCCAAAGTTCAAAACCAGAGTCTCCTGTTGAAGTGGTTGTGGAGGTTTGCTTCTGTAGAACAAGGTCTTTGGAAAGATGTTATAATCTCAAGATATGGAATGGAGGACTTATGGATTACAAAGGAAGTTAGAAGCCCTTATAGGGTTGGTTTATGGAGAACAATCAGGAATCTGTGGCCTAAAATATGGAGAAATTCAAAAATTGATATAGGAAATGGAAGGAAGACATTCTTCTGGAATAATGTGTGGGTTGGACAACACTCTTTGAAACAGTTGCATCCTAAACCTACCAAAGGAAGCAATAATAGCAGAAGTCAAAGACAACCAAGGATGGAACCTATCTTTTAGGAGAAGGTTGAATGACTGGGAAATAGACAAATTAGCAGATTTCTACAAGTCTTTGGAGCAGGCAAACAACCTTGACACAAAGGAGGATAGTTTACAATGGTTGAGGGCCAACAATGGGAAGTTCACAATAAAATCAGCTTATAGACATCTTGACAGGCCAGCCGAAATGTTGTTACCATGGCCTTGGAATATGATATGGAAAATTAATGTACCTCACAAGGTGGCTTGTTTCACCTTGTTGGTAGCTAGGGAAGCAGTACTAACTCAAGACAATCTAATGAAAAGGGGAAGACATTTATGCTCTAGGTGTTTTTTTTTGTGAAATAGAAACAGAGACAACAAACCATCTCTTCCTCCATTGCAGAGTGACAGAGAAATTGTGGCAGGTTTTTTTGAATTTTAGGGGAATCAGCTAGTCCACGCCAAGACACACCTCAGATTTTCTAGCATGCTGGAATAGAGAAGGGTATTATACATCAGGTCACAATGAGAGATGGAAGATTGTCATCTGGTGGACAATTTGGACGGAAAGGAACCAGAGATGCTTCGAAAACAAGAGCATTCCTTTCCGGAGTTTGAAGATGAACTGCCTTATAATCCTTTATTTTTGGTGTAAACATGTCCTCCCCAAAGAGGTGGAGGCTATTTCTCACTTTTTAGATAGTTTAGGAGGGCTATAAATGATAGATATTTTAGTTTTGCTTACTATATACTCCTCATGTAATTACTACTGAAATACACCATTGGTGTATTGTTGTCTATAAAATGTTAACTTTCTCAAAAAAATATTGATTGATTCTCTTTTCAATGCTTTTAGGTATTGGGAATAGACTTATCATAAAAGCGGAAGGCTATCCAACTCTGATTTAATGAGTGTCAACCTCCCTCCAAGGGATAAATATTGACTCTTCCATCTTGCAAGCCTCTTTTCACATCTTTCCAACACTTCATTCCAGACTTTCTTAGCTCCCAGTGGCATTCCAAGGTATTTTGTAGGTAGGGAAGCTACCTGGCAACCTAGAGCCTCGGCTAAGGATTGCATATTGTCAACTTGATTGACAGGATAGAGGGAACTCTTATTCCAATTAATATGTAATCCAGAAATGCCTTCGAAAATGGCGAGAATTACCCTTAGGTGCCTAATCTGAATCTCCTTGGCTTCACAAAGAACTAATGATTCATCTGCATATAGGTTGTGTGTAACCGCCAAAGCATCTCCCCTAACCCGTCTGAGCACTGAAACCCTTCAACCATCCTTTTCTATTTGCAATCCTGACCATGTGATTTAAGCCTTCCATTGCTAGTAAAAATAGAAAGGGAAATATAGGGTCTCCCTGCTTCAATTCCCTGTGAGACTTAAAAAAGCCTTCAGTTCTCCCATTTATGATGAGTGAAAATTTCACATTGGATATGCAAAATCCAATCCATTTGATCCATTTGTTGCCAAAGCCCACATCTTTTTAGAATTTTAAGAAGGAAATTCCAATTGACATGGTCATAGTCCTTCTCAATATCAAGCTTACATAGAATTCCAGGTGTCTTTTGTTTCACCCTAGAGTCCTCCAGTTCATTGGCCAACATAGCTGCATCTAAAATCTGCCTTCCTCTCAAAAGGGCCATTTGGTGTTCATCTACTAATTTCCCCTTGACAGTTTTCAACCTTTCAGTGATAAGTTTAGAGATGATTTTGTACACTCCTCCTATCAAGCTAATAGGTCTGAAATCTTTTAGTTCTTCTGTTCTTGTCTTCTTTGGAATTAGAGCTATGAAGGTGGCATTAAAAGATTTCTCAAAGAACTCATTATGATGAACGTTTTGGACAGCCTGCATTAGGTCTTCTCTCAATATTTCTCAGCATGTTTTGAAGAGATTCATGGTAAAACCATCCGGACCTGGAGCTTTATCTCCATCACATTGCTGTAGTACTTCTGCTTCTGTAAAAGGCCTCTCCAACCACTCTTGTTCCTTTCGGGAATTTTTTGGACAATCCAAAAGCTCAAAAGGTCTCCAGGTCTCTGATTCTGTATATAGATCTTTGTAAAAGTCAATCATGGCCACCTTAATCTTTGCAGGGTCCTGAACTTCCTCCTCCCTTACCACCAACCTATCAAAAGTAGATAGGTGGAAATCTCAGTACTTGTCACTGGGAGGAAGAGTCACACTCATCAACTTAGTGCTAGATGCCCTACCTTCCTATATGATCTCTTTCCTATACCAGCTAATGTCATCAAAAGACTTGACAGCATCAGAAGATCCATTTTATGGCAAGGCATTAAAGAAAAGAAAGGTTTTCGTCTAGTCAAATGGAAGGGTATAACAATGAATAGAAAGAAAGTAGGTCTGGGAATTAGGGACCTAAAAATGGGGAGCAAGGCCTTAAAACTGAAATGGCTATGGAGGTACACAAAGGAAAGACCAAATGCTATGGAGAAGAGCCATCAATACTAAATATAAGGAGGATAAGTGGATGACAAGGAGATAAACACTCCTTATGGAGTAAGTTTATGGAGGTCCATCATAGCCCTCTGGCCCTTGCTGAAAACAAAGTGTTCCATTAAAATTGCAGACATGAACAAAACCAACTTCTGGGAAGATGTTTGGCTAGGTACTGAGAGCCTAAAAAAGAAGTTCCCCGATATCTACAACCTAGTGCTTCTACAACACAGAACAGTGGATGAGCAGTGGACAAATCAGGCATGGGACATTACTTTTAGAAGAATGCCAAATGATTGGGAGTTGAGTAGGGTGACCTCTCTTTTCACCATATACAAGCTATAGTTTCTCTCCTTCCAAATTGTCCACAATACAAGCTGGGACAAGTTTCTACCTTTTCTTTTGTCCCATTGCACCACTATTGTAGTTTCCAACACTTCAACAAATCAAAGCTGGTTGCTGGCATAGTCCATCTAACTCTTATCATGTTCAGAAATAGTTGCCACTGTTGCCCTGTTATATAGGACAGTAAAAAAGATGGCTATTTTTTCTCTAGCAACACTGCACAAAAGACACCTTGAGCATAGAAGGAATCCTCTTCTTTTTAAGTTTTCCCAAGTGAGGCAGGTTTCTCTTGCCACAAGCCAAGAGAAGCATGAGACCTTGAAAGGGACCTTTGTCTTCCAAATGCACCTGTATGGCCACTGAACAGGTTGCTGTTTTTTTCTAATTAGAGAGTTATAGGCAGACTTGACAAAGTCAACTCCTTCTCTGCCAGGTTTCAATATCAAGGAATTCTCAGAAACCTTTAAACCTTTGAATGATTTCAAGGTCTTGAACAATTTAATGGCTCTTTTGAATTCCCAATAATGTAATGATCTTCTAAAAGTGATATTCCACCCCAATACACCTTTAGCTGTTTCAAGATTTGCATCTGCACGAGTAGCAATGCTGTAGAATTTAGGGAATAACTCTTCTAAAGAACTATGCCCAAGCCAGTTGTCATGCCAGAAATGATTTTTCTTTCATTGCCCGCTCTAATGCTGAAATTTCCAGCGATAGATGACCACAGAGATCTAATGGCTTTCTACGCTCCTACCCCAAAGAGAATTTTACAGATTTTGAGTTTTGAGCACCACTGGCCATCTTGGCCATATTTATCATGTACAACCCTCCTCCGTAAAGCATTGGTCTCCTAGTTATACCTCCATAACCACTTCATAAGTAAGCTTCGGTTATGATGAGATCCTTTTTCTAAAGCCAAGTCTTCCATCCTTTTTACTGGTGATGAGATCATTCGAGTTAACCAAATGAATTGTTTTCTTATCTTTGTTGCCTTGCCAGTTGAAATTTCTCCTTAAAAAGTCAAATCCTTCCCTTACCTTGCAAGTTAGAGGAAACCAAAACATGACATAAGTAGGAAGAGCATCCAGAACATTGTTAACTAGGATTACCCTGCCACCAAATGAAAGATACTGTCCCTTCCAAGTAGCAAGCCTCTTTTCACACCTTTTCAGATTTCCAAAGCTTTCCTTTTTGCACCCAATGAAAGCCCTAAATAAACAGTAGGTAGGGATTCCACCTCGCATCCCAAACTTCCAGGTAGCACATGAATATTGTCCACTTCCTTGACGGGAAAAAGCATTCTCTTGTGCTAATTTACATGTAGCCCTGACACTGCTTCAAAGATCACCAAAATGGTTCTCAAGTATTTCACTTGATTGATATCAGCATCACAAAAAACCGGATCATCTGAATATAGTGAGTGAGTGATCTCACATCCAGCGTTCTCCCTAGTTGTAGCTTTAAACCCCTTCAAGAAGCCCCTATTTTTATTGTCTGAAGCATCTGATTCAATCCTTCCATTGCAATAAGAAAAAGGTAAGGTGGGAGGGGATCACCCAGTCTCAAACCTCTTTCAGAAGATAAGAAATCTCCTGGAGACCCATTCACCAAGACAAAATTTAAAAGTTTTTATACAAAAAGAAATCCATCTAATCCACTTCTCACCAAAGCTCACATCTTTTAGAACTTTAAGGAGGAAGTTCCGATTACATGGTCATAGGCCTTCCTAAATCAAGCTTGCAAAGGATGCATGCTTCCTAGCCTTTAAGTCTGGAAACCACACACTCATTAGCAATCAAGGTTGCATCCATAGTTTGTCTACCACTAATAAAGGCCATTTGATGCCCATCCACCAGATCAAACACTCATTAGCAATCAAGGTTGCAATCAAGGTTGCATCCATAGTTTGTCTACCACTAATAAAGGCCATTTGATGCCCATCCACCAGATCAAACACTCATTAGCAATCAAGGTTGCATCCATAGTTTGTCTACCACTAATAAAGGCCATTTGATGCCCATCCACCAGCATGTTGATCACTCCTTTGAGACTCTCTGTGAGTAACTTGGAGATGATTTTGTACACACTCCCAATCAGGCTAATGGGACTGAAGTTGCTGCATCTCTTGGCCTCATCCTTCTTATGAATTAATGCAATATAAGTTGCATTTCTTGTCAAAATATTCGCTTCTATGAAAATTCCCTATAGTGTTCATCATGTCCTCTTTCACAATCTCCTAGCAGCAATGAAAAAATCCCATAGAATAGCCATCTGGGCCTAGGGCTTTGTCAGCAACACTCCAACACCTCTTGTTCTTCAATTTCTTTCTGTAATCATTCATTCTCCTCTTCAGTAACTTTAGAGTCTTCTTGAATATTGAAAATAGGTCGCTTGGATTCTTTCTTAGTGTAAAGTTTCTGATAGAAATCCACCAATTTCTCCTTCAATTCTTTTCCGATCAGTGATGGTATCTCCCTGGGCCTTTAACATATCAATATGGTGGAATCTCCTATGACAATTAACCAATCTTTGGAAAGAATTTAGTGTTCTTATCCCCTTGCTTCAGCCAGAATATTCTAGTTCTCTGTCTCCGTAGGATTTCCTCATTTTTTGCCACTTTCTGATACTCCATTTGTAAGCTTGCTTTCAATACTAATTCATCCTTTGTTGAAGATCTTTGCTTCTGTAAGGTTTCCATAAACAGATTTGGTAAACAATATTTGCCTTCTTAGCCTTCAAATTCCCCACCCACCCTCATTCCTCAAGTTTTACTTTGAGGAATTTCAGTTTTCAAGTCAAGATGTAATCTGAAAAACTCTATTTTTCAAAGAATTTAAAATGCTCCCAGGCACGGTATCGCAAAACTACTCTCTCCTAACTGAGGAGGGCAGAACCCCCCTCCGGTGGCCTTCTGTCACCGGAATTCACCCTTCTCTCTTCATTTCCCAACCACTCCTTCTCCCACACTATCAGATGATGGAGGAAGATATGATCTTCTTCGCAATGGGTTTCAAGTCTTTTGACATAGCAAGCAACGTATCTCGAGCAGAGACATGGTACGACTCTACTGAGAGAGGAAGAAACATGATGAGCAGAGCAAGCTTTAGTCAGAAAACGATGGAATGGATTTGTTCGATACTCAAGGAAGCATCAAAGGTTAAAGGAAACGTAGTTAGAAGATGGAAAAGGCAGGAGCATAGATCAAATGTATTTTGTGCAAGAAACTATAACAACAAAGGGAGATATATAAGCATTATCAATATACAAGGAAAGAACAGAGCTGTATTAATAGTCCCTGAAATTGCATTCAATGCTGGTTGGTGGGACTTGGCCACCAAAATTGAAAAGTTCATTTATTACAAAGCCAGCACCTAGTAAGAATTACAAGATGATTGATAAAGAGATTCCATATGCAGAAACTGTCAGGAGGCGCAAATGGTCTTCAAGAGAGATCGATACAGCCATCACAAAGGAGCGAGGGGACACCATCATTATTGACGGAGATCCCAACCAAAATCGAAACGAGCTCTTAGGCAGAAGCCTTGTTGGCAGCTTCCGAGAAAATGGATTTGAGATTCCAACCCTTTTGGAAGTTCGTAGATGGGCAAGTAAAAATTGGAACCAAGCCTATGGCCTTAACATCTATGAGATGGGACACAATTGCTTCCTTTTTGAGTTCTCCTCCATCAGTGCTGCCGAGCATATTCTCAGAGGAAGATGGCTCTCGATGAACCAGAGCATACGGTTACAATGGTGGACGCCGACAGTGGGTGCAACCCAATCAAAGGTAGAAATAAATCACTCATGGATTAGATTGGTGGGCCTCCCTCTACATCTGTGGCCGCAAAATGTATTCAGAGCAGTAGGAGATTTTTTTGGGGGATGGGTGAAAACAGAGGAGGAGACTGAACTACGAAATCACCTAAAATGGGCAAGAATACTTGTCAAAAACAACGGAAATCCCATTTCGAAGGAGGTGAAGTTAGTTTTTAGGTGTCATGGGTTCATTATAAAAATATGGGATGAGACACCGACGAGGTTCTTTATCGGAGAAGAAGAACGCGAGGTCGCAGGTGACAAAAGGGCCCATGTTTCAACATAGTAGGTAATACACAGGGGTGGAGCAGCGAAATCCACGCTCGCCCTTAAGAGCTGGGGACAGAAATACCCACGTGGGGTCTTCAAAAGTTTTTGAATTCATTAAAGGGGCACGTGTTTTGGAGAAACAGAAAGAAAAAGAAATTAAAATGTTGGGCCCTGACCCACTGGCCCAATATGAAACTCATTTAAATGAAAAGAAGCCCAGCAATACTTGATGAAATAGAAGCAAATTGCAGAACTCTAATGGAACAGGCAGAGAAGTTGCTCTAACTCCACTTTAACCGGGAGATGAGGTCAACAATTTCGAATTTGTTGCAGTCTTGAGAGATGACGACGATATGTGCATCATCCAAACAGAGAAAAGAACAGATCAGGAGACTCAAACACTAAGCGACATGCAATTGGATCAGAAGGCAGAGGGGGAAGGCACAATTGAAGATATTCTACGATTGAACTCTAATGAGCATGGAATTGGTACATCAACGAAGAATGAAATTTCTTCTTGGGTCCGACAAAACATAATCAGACTTAGCAAATAATTTGGGGTACATTTCATGGGATGCGAAGAAGTGGCTTTGAACCTTTTCATGGCGATCAATAGTAAGAGAAACAATTGAGAAGGGGGTGGGAGCAATAGTTCCTATAACTCCAGTAGGAAAGGTCCTGAAAGAACTCAAGAATTTGGGACCAAAGAGTAATTTTGTGAGCTATGGTACAAGGAGGCGGGGGGGGGTTTGTGTTTTATATACGATTTAAATGATGGTTAACATAGTCTCGTGGAATGTAAGGGGCCTCAATGATCCAAGTAAGAGGGTGCAAATCAAAAACTTGATGAACAAATGGAGGGCAAATGTGTATTGTTTCGAGGAGTCAAAAATCAATGGAGATATAAGTGGGATTGTAAAAGAGTTGTGGGCAAATAGGAAGGTGAAATTTGCACAACTGAAGGCACGGGGGATAAGAGGTGGTATCATTATCTTGTGGGATAGTAGTATCTGGGAGGGTGAAGTATGTGAAGTATAGGGGCTTACAACATCACTTGTAAGTTCACAGGGAAAACACAAGACTTGGAATGACACCTTTCAGGTGTGTGTGCCCCAAATAGGAGAGAAGAAAGAGAAGAAGTATGGGGAGAGTTAGGGGCAGTGAGGGGTCTATTTAATAGACCTTGGGTGGTGGCTGAGGATTTTAATGTAGTGAGATTTCCATCTGAGAAGAAAAACTACAACAGATTCAATAAGTAGATGGAAGAATTTTCTGAATTTATGGAGGACATGGAACTACAAGACTTGCCACTTGTAGGTGGCAGATTCACATGGAGGAAAGGGGATGGACATGACATTGCAGCAAGATTAGATAGATTTCTGATCTCTGAAGAATGGGAAGTAGCCTTTAGAAAGATTAAACAATCAATCTTACCTAGAGTAATTTCTGACCATAATCCATTGTTGTTGGAATGTGGCAACTGGGAGAAATCAAACTCTTATTTTAAGTTTGAGAATTGATGGCTGCAAACTCAAGATTTTAATGAAAGTCAAGTTGAAAGAGTGGAGCAAAACAGTACGTGGCAACCTAGGTATGCAAAAATAGAGCACAACTAGCTGAGTTGGACTTGATACAAGACCAGAGAATCCTGTCTGATGATGAGTCCTATTTAAGAGCAGTATTGACACGGGAGTTTGAAGAAAATGCCAAGAGAGAGGAAGTGGTTTGGAGGCAAAAATCTAGGGCCCTGTGGCTCAAAGAATCAAAGTTCTTCTATAGAACTGCTAACTGTCACAAGAGGTATAACAACATTGATAAACTGATCATCAATGGTTCCAATGTGACTGAACCAGCTGAGATCAGAGATGAAGTTACTACTTTCTACCAAAAACTTTACACTGAGACGGAAGTCTGGAGACCTCGGTTCAACCCTAGAGTTCAATCTAGTATCAATGTAGAAGACAATGCAGCACTACAAGGCCAATTTGAAGAGCAGGAGATTAAAAATTGTGTGTTTTCATGTGCAGGGGATAGGGGATAAGGCACCAGGTCCTGATGGATTCACAATGGCTTTCTTCAAATAGTGCTGGGAAGTGATAAAAAAGGAAGTGGTAGCTGCCATTTAGAATTTTCATGATAAGGGCTACTTTGAAAAAAGTTTCAATGCCACTCTCATAGCCGTGATCCCTAAGAAGGTGGGAGCATCCGAATTGAAAGATTTCAGGCCAATTAGCTTGATTGGGAGCATCTACAAAATCATATCAAAGATTTTAACAGAGAGACTCAAGAAAGTTATGCCAAAGCTAGTGGATGAGCAACAAATGGCCTTCATAAAGGGCAGGCAAATTATGGATGCAATTTTGGTGGCTAATGAATGTGTGGACATGAGATACAGGTTCAAAGTTCCAGGAATTCTATGCAAGCTAGATATAGAAAAAGCTTATGATCACTTGAATTGGGAATATATGAGGAGAACATTAAGAAGGATGGGGTTTGGCAACACCTGGATAAAATGGATGAGGTTCTGTATGACTATAGTGAAGTTTTCAATTTTGATCAATGGCTCTCCAACTGGCTTCTTTTCCTCTGAGAGATGGTTGAGACAAGGAGACCCCTGTCTCCTTTTCTCTTCATTTTGGCTATGGAAGGTTTAAGCGATATGCTGAAGAGTGCTCAGGTGAATAACAAAATTAGGGGTTTCATAGTGAATGAAGGAAACTCTCTGATAGTGTCTATTTCCCATTTACAATATGCTGATGACACCTTGGTATTTTGTGATGCAGAGAGGAACAACTAAAACACCTGTGGGTTATCTTTATCTTGTTTAAAGCAGTTTCTGGACTTCATATAAATTGGGGAAAGAGTTTTATCTACCTTGTGAATGATAATGATCCCAGAGATCAATACTTAGGTAAACATTTTAGGTGGTAAGATAGGGGAACTCCCCACCACCTATCTTGGAATGCCTTTGGGAGCTAAGAGTAAGTCCATGAACATATGGAACTCTGTGGTGGAAAAGTGTGAAGAGAAGCTAGTTAACTGGAGAAGTCAATACTTATCCTTGGGTGGCAGAATCACCTTGATCAATAGTGTTCTTGATGCCATGCCAACTTACATGATGTCTCTTTTTCCCATTCATGGGAAGATCATCAAAAAGTTGGATGCTATCAGAAGAAACTTTCTTTGGCAAGGTAATGGTGAAGGGGAGAAGAAGTATCATTTGGTCAAGTGGGAGGTTGTCATAACCAACAAAAAAGAGGGAGGTCTAGGAATTAAGAACTTGAAAGCACAAAACAAGAGCCTTTTGTTAAAATGGCTATGGAGACTGGCAGCAGATGAGCAGGGCCTATGGAAGGAAATCATCATTGCAAGATATGGTAGGAAAGGACCATGGACCACTAAGGAAGTTAAAACTCCTTATGAAATGGGACTATGGAGAACTATTAGAAATCAGTGGCCAAAAATGTGGGGTAATTCTGTGATCAAAGTGGGAAATGGTAGAAAGACCATGTTCTGGAATGATGTATGGGTGGGGCAAACACCTTTGAGGCAACAATTTCCGGACATCTACAACCTCAATCAACAGAAGCTAGCTACAATCTCAGAGGTCAAAAATGCACAAGGTTGGAATTTGTCCTTCAGAAGATTCGTCAATGAAGATTCCTCAATGACTGGGAAGTGGAGAGAATGATTCAATTCTACAATACCTTGGAACAAGCTAAGAGTCTCAACTTTGAGGAAGATAGATTGTTATGGAAGATGGACAAAGAAGGCAAGTTCAAGGTGAAATCAGCCTACAAGTTACTGGATATCTCAACTGAAACCAAGGAATGATGGCCTTGGAAGATGATCTGGAAAGGGAAGATACCTCATAAGGTGGCCTGCTTCACTTGGCTAGTTGCAAATCAAGCAGTCCTAGACAACCTTATGAAAAGGGGAGGACAGTTATGCTCCAAATGTGTTTTTTGTGAAGCTGAAACAGAGACAGTAAATCATCTTTTTGTGCATTGTAAAGTGACTGAGAAATTATGGCAATGGTTCATTAACCTGAGGGGTATTAGATGGGCCATGCCAAGGCATACTGCAGAAGTACTAGCATGCTGGAATAGAGATGGAAATCAGTCAGGACACAAGGAGAGGTGGAAGATTGTCCCTGCATGCATTTGGTGGACAATTTGGAAGGAGAGAAATCAGAGATGTTTTGAGAACAAGAGCATTCCCTTCCAAAGTATAAAAATGAACTGTTTAGCAACCTTTTACTTTTGGTGTATCCACTCTGTACCTAAGGATATAGGGGACATTATCCTATTTTTAGATAGTTTACAAGGGATATAGGTGATAGTTTTTGTTTTGGCTGTCCCTTCATACTTTTGATGTAACTAATTAGGAGCACACTATTGGTGTACTCCTTTTGTTTATAATACCAGTTAACCTTCTCAAAAAAAAAGTCAAGATATAATCTGGTCTTCCTTAGGTCTCACAAGAGTTCCACCATTCCTCCACCCTTTCCTTGAATCCTGCAACCTCTATCCACCTATTTTCAAATTTGAAGTTGCTTTTTGAAAAATCCCACACCCCACATTTTGGACTTTATTCTTTTTGACAATGGAAACTGTCCCCACATTCCAGAGATATAGGGAAGTGGTCTGACATGTGAGATAATCCTGGGTAACGTAGACTGCTTAATCTTGCTGAACTTTTCATCCCATTCCATGGAGTGTTAAATCTATCAATTCTTGATTATCACCTTTAAACCAAGTGTATTTTCCACCTAAGAGAGGAGGATCAGTGAGTTCAAGATCCTTAATGATATTAGAGAATTCCTTCATAGCTCTCTACCTAACTCTATATAATCTTTTGTTTCTTAGAGGTGTTCAAATATGTTATTATGTTCAACTTAAATTTTTTCTATGGAACGGAGGGAATACATTAAGTGGCCTTCTCTTTAACTTCAATTTACTAAGGTGCTTACCCCGACCCAACTCCCTCATCCCCCCCAACAAACCCCTCAACATTTTTTTAAAAAGGTGGTTATGTTCTTTACCTTGTTATGTCTCCTTTTCAGGTTTTCTCAGTTTTTTGTTTCACCTTTGGTTAAAGCTGAAGCCATGGAGCGGGAGGTACTTGCTGTGGACTCGGGTATGCAGTACTATAGGTTTTTCTTGATCTCACTAACCCAAGTGTCTTTGCAATTTAAATGCTGTTATTTGACACTTGTGTTACAGAATTTAATCAGGTCTTACAAAATGATTCCTGCCGCCTGCAACAACTACAGTGCCATACATCTAATCCTGGCCATCCCTTTAACCGGTTCTTTTGGGGCAAGTTTACGACATCAAAACTTGTCTTTTCCTTTGGATGTAGTATTTTAATCTATGAACTGTCCTTTTATTTCTCGTGATTCTGTGAAGGGAATAAGAAGAGCCTTGCTGATGCGGTGCAGAAAGGAGTTAATTTGAGGGAACAAATTCTAAGACTATACCATGACAATTATCGTGGTGGATCCATGAAACTGGCTGTTATAGGGGGAGGTAACTTTTTTGTGATTCAGAAGGAAAGAAATTTCAATAAATAATGTTTAGAAGTTCTACTTTATGCTAAATCCACTTCAAGGAGGTTTTTATTGGTAGATGGCGGTTTGAGGAAGAGTATTAATTTCTGTAGAAACTGGTCTCAATACGCATACTGGCCACATTGATGTGGATGATCTCCACTCTAAACGATCTTTGATTATATTTGAAATTTTTCTGGTAATATGTTCATGATATTTTACTTTAGGTTGGCCCTCAGATAGTTATGGACGTAGCAACATAAGTTTTCATTGCGAAGTGTTCTGTGCTAATATTATAATTTTTAATAACTGCAGAGTCCCTAGATACCCTTGAAAGTTGGGTTCTTGAATTATTTAGCAGTGTCAAGAAAGGCCCTTTGGTAAATCCAGATGGAGGAAATGAACTTCCAATTTGGAAGGTTGGCAAACTTTATTGGTTAAACGCAGTAAAAGATGTTCATATCCTTGATTTATTATGGACGCTGCCTTCTCTTCGCAAAGGGTACTTGAAGAAAGCTGAAGATTACCTGGCTCATCTACTGGGGCATGGTAAGATGTATCACAGGTGTTATCAGTTTTACCGTTGGTTTCGTGTCAAACATATGTTACAATGTAACGGAGGTGTCATCAGTAGTTCTTTTGGCTTCATATCAAAGATATATTGCAATGCACCTTGTTATGCACTATAGTTGCCTATTGGCTTGCTTCTGCTTCCCTTTATTTTATTGTTTACAGGCTGCAATTTCTGTTAGCTTTTGCTTGCAGTTGGTTAGACAGACTGTCATGTGTTTGAGTGCAGTATATCAGCATCATAATTTGGTAATGATACATTAAAAAGACAGTATCCGGGGCTAAGAGAACACTATCATATAAATCTAATGCTGCTTAACCTGATTTAGACTCGGAAGATACTGTTTTGCTATCTCTAACCCTCTAATTTCTGTTTGATGTGTTTATATGCTATTCATTATTTGAGCTGTTTTGTGTCGTGACCTTACTTGATAACAGTCTCTAAGAATTTCTACTTTATCATTATCACACTTAGATTCACTGGCAAATATTCAGTTGTGATGATTTATGGCTGGAAATTTTAAATTCTGTGTTTGTACAAGTGTGCTTCTACTTAATGGAAGTGGTAGTTTATCGAGATCTGAACATTGAGAAAATTAAAATGTTTCAGAAGGAAATGGGTCCTTGCTTTTCTTCCTAAAGGCTAGAGGCTGGGTAACATCAATATCTGCTGGTGTTGGGGATGAAGGAATGCATCGCTCCTCATTTGCATTCATATTTGGCATGTCAATTCATCTAACTGATTTTGGCTTGGCAAAGGTTGTTTACTTTGCTTTCTCTTATTTTTCTGATCAATCCTTCATATTGGAGTCATTTTACATACTTCTCATAATCATTGATGTTTTTTTTTTGGATAAAGTACATAGCATTCTTACACTTCATAATCATTGATGCTTGTGAAAGTTTTAGTATAATTTATGTTGAAAGACAACTTTTTGATGCATGAATGTCAACTGATAGCCAGGAGAAGTATCATTGGTTGATATAAACATTAGATCCTTAATAGCGTTCTGATGTAGAATAGGAACATGTAGGTCTGCATATACATAAATCATTAAGATGGGACTTCTGACCAGGAGCTGCCACAAGAGGGAAATTATAGCTTTTTGATCAACAATTGTGTCCTCAATCACAAGCTAGTTGGGGTCAGTCATATAAATTTTAGATTCTCATTAACCATGTTGTCCCATTGAGACTTGTAGCAATCCAATATTTGAAGATTTAGGTTCTCTACTAGAAGTTCTTTTGCAAGGTTGGAGTTTGACTACCAAATAGCGACCACCATTCAACTAAAGAAAAATAAATTTAAAGGTTGATAAGTAGAAATACGCCAAATAACTTAAGTAAAGCTATAAAGAACTAAACCAACTCACTTACTCGGTGACCTTGTGTCTTTGGCTCTAAGAGCCTGACCACTACTAAACATCCCATATGCATTTTTGTACTTAGGAAGGTCAGCGACTACTATATCTTGTGTTGTTATACTAGGGACCATCTTCTCAACATATCTACGATAATCCATCCACACTTATAAATCTAAAGTGCCATTTTCTTGAGTAGTATATAACACCTCGGGTTCAAAATATGGCCTGCTGCATGCAAAGGCCGATGGAGTTGGTCAGTCCACCTTGCATCAGTCAACACTTTCTCATATTGCCTCCGAACTCCACTAAAAATCGTTCAATAGTTTCCTTGGCTCTATCCATTGCTTCATTAATATAGCCCATTGGTGTTTTTTTTTTCCATCCACCAAACAAAGCACTTTCATCAAAGGACCGCCAACTTTAAGTGCCAGGACAGACAACATCATTCCAAATCATGTGAGAAAGATTTTCCATTCCTTAGCCAGAAAGATATGTGACCATGAAAGAGGATTGTGTAGAAATAAGATGGTTGGCACCTTCTTTCCCCAAAATTTCCTTTGCAAATCTTCTTGAAGCCCATTTGGTTAAGAGGACTAGAGTTCTCAAGTTTTTATTTGTACGTACATAACTTGCAAAGTTAAGAAGGCCATTGCAAATCTTGTCTTGGCCGGTTTCACCAAATTTCTATCATTTGTGAATTTCCTCATCAAGTTCAACAACAACGACCTTTGACTAATGTAAGAATGGTTCTTGATGGCCTTCTTAAAAACTGTTAAAGTAATATCATAGTAATTAGTAGCTAATAAGTATTAAGTATTAACTATAAAGAAAGTTAAAGGATATGAGAGTTATATTACTTGAAGCATATGGGTTAATCTTGAATATGTCACCAAACATCAAATTGATGCAATGGGCAGCACATGGAGTCCAATGAATGTGTGGGGACAAACCAATCATCATGTCACCCGCTTTAACATTCTTACTATTGTTATCAACTACAACTTGTACAATATTTTTCGATCCAATTCTCTCAATAGTTTTCTTGAATAAGTTATACATTTTGGTAGAATTGGTAGATTCGTTGCTAGCATCTACAAAACCAAGAAACGCACTACTTATTGGAGAATTCACCAAAATATTGATGATCATTTTACCATTTTGTGCTGTCCATTTGTCCATCATAATGGAACATCCAAACTTTCTCCAATGCACTTTATGCTCCACAACAATCTTGTCCACTTTATTCACCTCTTTTTTAGGTAACTCTTAACTTCATGGAAGGCAGGAAGCTTCATTTCTGGGCCATACTGTCCTACAGCCTCAATGAATTTATCAAAATGCTTTGTAATTAACAATTAAAAGGGAGCCCCACATCGTACATCCGTAATGCAGCACTTACCGTGCGCTCCCTTAGAATCTTCTTGGTTTCATCAAATCCTGATCCTTTTTAAAGTCTCCCTTTTGTTGTGGTTTCTGTAAAAAAAAATAAAGATTAAGAGGATCTTTCGTCATGGTCTGTTTTGTGGATGATCCACTTCCACTAGAAGACATTTTTTGAGTTTTTAAGGGAGGCATCTGTTAATTATGGTATATTTGGATGGGGTAGATATGAGAATATTTTAATATGGTATGATGAAATAATTTAGATATGAGAATATTCCCTAATCCCTTTCATTAGGCAGTTAGGAGATTGTGTAATATTTTATTATCTTCTTTCCTTATTTACATTATCTGTAATAGCTATTTAATCCCATCAACTTGAGGGAATGATCAATCAATTCAATTCCCAATATCTCTTCTTCTTCTAATTTCTTATGGTATCAGAGCCATTGGTTTTTTTAGCCCTCTTTCTGAATGTTCTATTTCAGTAACAGAAACTAAAAAAAAAACAGAGGGATTGATCAACTGGTTGCTAAATCAATCATATCAGAAACTGTCAAGTCTCATCTCTCTCTTTCTCCAATACTTCTTTTTGTGACAAAAAAAAAGCTCATAATGGATGGATCATCTCGGTCTATCACATTAACTGGAGCAGACTATAATGACTACCTTTAGTATCAAACATCAAGGCAACAATCATCAACTGCTTGCACAATACAACCTGGTAACTCCTTTGCTTATGTCGCACAGTCTTCGTCTCAGGAACAATGAACTTCTGACCATATTTCTGGTAACAAAAACACTTTCTCTACTCTTACTAGCCCCTCTACCCTATCTACTGTTACTTTGGCGAATGGATCAAAGACGATTGTAAAAGTGATAGGTATAGCTCATTCTTTGCCTTCCATACCTTTAAAATCAGTCCTTTTTGCACCTGAGTATCCATATAATCTTATTTCCATTAGCAAATTAACAAAAAACCTGAAATGCGCTGTAACCTTCTTTGATGATTCTATTCTTGTGTAGGATCGGAGTACGGACAGGTGATTGGAAAAGGACATGAGTTACATGGATTGTACCAACTCTCTATCCCAACACCACATGTTGCTTTCACTTCTGCTGCTTTTTTTGAATTGCTCCATAGTCAATTGGGTCATCCAAGTCTCTTAAAATTGCAAAAGATTGTCGCCAGTTTATCTAGTTTATCTTTGTTAGAATGTGAGTCGTGTCAGCTTGGCAAGCACACTCGTGCCTCTTTCCCAAAACGTGTCAATAATAGGGCCACCTCTATGTTTGAAATCATTCATTCGGATATATGGGGTCCAAGTTGTGTCAGTTTTTCCGTAGGCTTTCATTATTTTGTTACTTTTATTGATGACTATTCTCGGTGCACGTGGTTATTTTTAATGAAAAATAGATTTGAGCTATTCTCTATTTTTTAGAAATTTCATGTTGAAATTTGCAATCAATTTGGTATTTTCATTAAGAAGTTAATCAGTGATAATGCCCGAGAATACTTCTCTACTTCTCTCTCTTCTTTTATGTATTGCACTTGTCTTCTTGTGCACATACTCCTCAACAAAATAGAGTTGCTGAGCGAAAGACCAGACATCTAATTGAAACAGCTCGAACATTGTTCATTCACAATCATGTCCCTTTACGTTTTTGGGGTGATACTGTTATTACTGCTTGCTATTTAATCAATCGCATGCCTTCATCTGTTTTGCAGTACCAGAGTCCTCAGTCAGTCCTCTATCAGGACCAAAATTTGTTTCCCCTTCCTCCACATGTGTTTGGTTGCACCTGTTTTGTTCATAACCTTACCCCCGGAAAAGATAAACTTCAGCACTAGGCTTTTAAATGTGTCTTTCTCAGGTATTCTCGTCTACAAAAAGGTTACAAATGCTTTGATCCCTCTACCAATAAGTACTTGATCTCTGCATATGTTACTTTTTTCGAGACTTCTCTGTATTTTTCTCCCAATACGGAAAATCAAAAGGCCATAGCTGTCCTTCCCATTCCAACTATTCCAACCCCAGCTCCACCTCCAACTCTTACGGTCTATTCCCGACGACCTCAACTTCCTGCTGAACTTGCTAATCCAGTTGGTATTTCTAACTCTGATACAGGTGCACAAAGCAATCTTGGTGACTCGTTACCTGCTCTAACAATGTGTTCTGCTTCGGTTGAGCACTTATCCGATGATCTTCCCTTGCTCTTCGCAAAGGTACTAGAACTACTGCCAACCAAACTCCCGTTTATTCTTATTTAAGTTATCATCGTTTGTCACCTTCATATCATGCCTTCCTTACTAGCTTATCATCGGTCAAAGTTCCTAAGACTGTAGCAGAAGCACTGGTTCATCCAGGTTGGCGTCAAGCTATGATTGAGGAGATTACTGCTTTGCTTGAAATGGTACTTGGGAGCTTGTTCCTTTACCTGGAGGCAAAACCACAGTTGGTTGTCGTTGGGTATTCACAGTTAAAGTAGGTTTGGATGGAGCTATTGATCGTCTCAAAGCAAGACTGGTTGCTAAGGGATATACTCAGATTTATGGCATCGATTATGGAGATGCTTTCTCACCAGTTGCCAAGATGGCTTCTATCCGTCTTCTCATCTCTATGGCAGCAATGAATCATTGACCCCTTTTTCAACTGGATATCAAAAATGCATTCCTACATGGAGAACTTGCTGAAGAGGTATATATGGAGCAACCACTAGGGTTTATTGATCAGGGGGAGTCTAGACTAGTTTGTAAACTTGGTCGATCCTTCTATGGTTCAAGCAGTCTCCCAGAGCATGGTTTGGTCGTTTTCGAGTTGTTGTCCAACAATTTGGAATGATCCTATATTCTATAGGCATTCATCTCATGGCAAACATATCTTTTTAATTGTTTATGTTGATGATATTATTATCACATGAGATGATTATGAAGGTATTGCTCAACTCAAACAACACCTCTCAAGTCACTTTCAGACTAAGGATTTGGGCAAATTGAAATACTTTTTGGGCATTGAAGTGGCACAATCTGGCCATGGTATTGCTATTACTCAAAGGAAATATGCCTTAGACATTTTGGAAGATGCTGGGATGTTGGATTGCAAACATGTGGACAGTCCAATGGATCCAAATACTAAGCTTATTCCAGGACAGGGGGAGCCTCTAAAAGGTCCTAGCAGATATCGGAGACTTGTTGGCAAACTCAACTACCTTACGATCACACGACCAGACATCTCATTTGTTGTTAGTGTAGTTAGCCAGTTTTTGCAATCACCTTGTGATAGTCACTGGAATGCAGTGATTCGCATCCTGCGATATATCAAAAGCTCTCCAGGACAAGGTTTATTGTATGAAGATAAGGGACACACCAACATTGTCGGATATTCTGATGCAGATTGGGCAGTGACAGACGGTCCACTTCAGGTTATTGTGTTCTAATTGGAGGCAATCTAATATCTTGGAAAAGTAAAAAGCAAGATGTCGTAGCTAGATCAAGCGCAGAGGCAGAATATTGAGCTATGGCACTAGCTACATGTGAGCTTATATGGTTGAGACAACTTCTCCAAGAATTTAAGATGGGAGGAGTTGAACCGATGACATTGATTTGTGATAACCATGCTGCACTACATATCGCTTCTAATGCAGTGTTCCATGAAAGAATGAAGCACATTGAGATAGATTGTCACTTCATTCGAGAGAAGATTGAGTCAGGATACATCACCACAAGTTTTGTCAACTCAAAAGATCAACTGGCGGATATTTTCACAAAATCACTCCGAGGATCCAGAATTGACCATATTTGTGGCAAACTAGGAGCATATGACTTATACGCTCTAGCTTGAGGGGGAGTGTTAATTATGGTATATTTGGATAGGGTAGATATTAGAATATTTAAATATGGTATGATTAAATGATCTAGATATGAGAATATTCCCTAATCCCTTTAATTAGGCAGTTAGGCGATTGTGTAATATTTTATTATCTTCTTTCCTTATTTACATTATCTGTAACAGTTATTTAATCCCATCAACTTGAGGGAATGATCAATCAATTCAATTCCCAATATCTCTTCTTCTTCTTTTCTTCTTCTAATTTCTCAGCATCATTTCATCATATTCATCCATATCATCATCATCGTCAATGACATTAACCACAAGTTTATGTCTCGTCTGATTTTCGGATTACTCGCGACATTATTTTCAGCATACACCCTTATTTCTTCCCTAACTTCCGTCAGACAACTTGGACACTGTTTTACATTTTTATTTCCACCCATCAATTGTTGCTTGTGCTGACTAATACCACCATTGGAAGTATGTTTACAAAACAGACATATAACTGAATCTTTTGTGGGTCCTTGCATACCATAAATCCATCCTAGGTCTCTCTATTTGCTACCATCAGATACCATTGAAAGTGTTGTTTATGGACAAATAATTACTATATTAATTAGTTATAAAACTAAATTGTTTTGTGCGGAAATAAAAATAGGAGGAAAAGATTTTTTAAAAAATTTAAAATAGGCAGATTGCAGAATATACAAAACAGAGTATAAAAAACAGAATATAAAAACAGAGGAATGACTATTGAGAAGCTGGGCACACTGCACAATGACCTGCATACTGGTTAAGAGCCGGAAAAAAGAGGAGAAAAAGGAAGAAGAAGAAGAAGAAGAAAGAAGAAAGAAGAAAAAAGTGCTGACCGTGGCGGGCAAAGCAGAGGAGAAAGAAGAAGAAAGAAGAAGAGAGAAGACGTACCTGAAGCCTGAAGAGAAGTCGTGTTGCTGAAGTCTGAAGTCTGAACTTTGGAGAAGAGAGTCGCGGTTTGTGGCTTTGAGCAAATAAACCATAATATTGCTTTTAAAATTTTTAAATCATGTCTGTTATTTTAAAATGAAAAGGCGGTGCCTTGCCGCATCGCCACTCGCCATTTCTTGCCTTTGCGAGATTGCCATGCCTCGCCAGTAACACGCGTGAAGGCTTCGCCTTGCCACATCTCGCTAGTAATACGTGTGAAGGCTTCCCCTTGCCTCGCCTCTCGCTAAAGGTGCTAAGGCGAGGGCCTTTCACAACACTGGTTCACTCTCATATAGATTTTTACCTTTCACAAAAACATTCACTCTCAATATAGTGATTATTTTTTTGATTACATAAGAAGATAGAGAAAGGAACCCGGTGAGGGTGATCAGTGGCGTACATAGGATTTTTTGTAAGGGGTGTCACCATTTAAAATGAAAAACAATAAATAAATAATGTGACACCATTTTTTTAAAAAAAAAACAAAATATAAATAAAAATACAATTCACACTCACTACTATACCTTTTCTAAAAAGATTTTTTTTTAAAAAAAATTATTAAAAAAATTTCCAAGGGTTATTTTTTGAAATGTATTCGGAATAACTTTTTAAAAATAATAGTATTAAATATTTTTTATATATAAGCCTATGAGAAGGGTGAATGGAGAACTCCAAATGTAACTTAAAACGTATCAAAAATGACAATTTCCAGATTCAAACACGCAACCTTGAGCGCAGAATTAGCATATGTAACCAACTAAGCTAAGTGCACTTTTGTGTTAAGGAGTGTCACTTTATTAAATATATCCTCTATATATCCTTTTGCCTTTAATTATATATATATATAGTAGATTTTTCCGACGAAGCAATGTCACGTGACACCCCTTGGACCTTTGTAGATCCGCCTTTGGGGTTGATAGCAGCCACTTTGGGTGCTATCACAAGAGGACAGTGAGAATTGAACCCACTTAATATTATGAAGGAGACTCTCACCGGTACCAATAAGCTATAAATCTTTGTGTGGCTTAAATGGGATTTGAACTCATGCTTTTCATATACCTGCAACTGTAGCTTTCTGATTGTCTTCACTAATATCAGTAACTACAGCTATACCTTAGGAGTACATAATCATCTATACCTGGCTTGATTGGTGGCTTTAATATGTAATTGTTTATTTTTATAGATATTTGAGATCATTGGCTTTGTCTATCAATACCTCAAGCTCTTGCATCAAAATTCTCCTCAAGAGTGGATATTCAAGGAACTCCAAGATATTGCAAATGTAGAATTTAGATATGCGGAGGAGCAACCTCAAGATGATTATGCTGCAGAACTTGCTGGTTATCTGTCTTTCCTTGTGTATTTCTGATCTCTTTCTGCTTACAACAACATTGAGATAGACAGTCGGTTGATCCAATCTTTTGCAAGTTGCTGAAACTATTCTTTTCTTTGAACAAATTATTGTTTTCAGAATATGTAATCTGGCACCCCCATTTAGTGTTCTGACCAACTCAAAGGATCCATTGGATAGCACAAAAGAACTGTTACCTAGAATATCTTAGTTCTTGAGAAATTTTAGGATAACAAGAAGTGAGCAGTTTGGGTATATGGGGTTGTGGAGCAACCGTTTAAGCACGATCTGGTAGTTGAACACTTGAGGCCTTCGAATACGTCATCCCCCCTTCCCCCTCCACCCACCCCCCACACCCCCCCCGCCCCCAAAAAAAAAACTGCTTCGTTTCCCCATAGCCTATAGGGTCCAGAAGTGAGAGATATTAAAACTAGTTTTAACTCTTTCTTGTGAAATTTTACCTTGACTGAAAGATGCATACAAGTATATATGCACTTGTACCTGTACTTGTGGGAGGATGCAATAAGTCACAGTGTTCACAAGCAGGCTCAAACACCACCTATCTATTTCTTACGGGGGGTCGTGGTGCGAGTAGTTGGTGGTGTGCAACAAGCTTGTTATTTTTGTATGTAGAAAGTTGTTCAGAATCCCTTTCATCCTTTTCCTTCTTTACAATAATTGGTGTGATGTGTAACTGGGGAAGTCTTGTATTTCTAATCATATTTCTCGTATCTACTAATATCGTTTCTTTGCTGCAGAGGGTTTACTTGTTTATCCTCCCAAGCATGTCATTTATGGTGACTATGCATATGATGTTTGGGATCCGGAGTTCATAAAGCATGTTTTGGAATACTTTAGGCCCGAGAACATGAGAGTTGACGTTGTATCAAAGTCTTTTCAGAAGTCAGATGGTAACTTCCACAACCTCATTTGTCTCAACATTTCAAGTTTACAGTAACATATTTGTCTTGTAAAGATGACTTTGGTACCCTATTCTGTTGATCAAGAAAATATGTAGACAATAGGTTTCAGATAGGTGTCTGGTGATATTTTTCTTCAGGTTAAAAGCTTAGAATATCAATTCAATTGAATGGAAGAAGGATTTTCCTGGAATTTGCTTTGATTGGAGTTCTTTTGTGTAATTTCCATTACCTTATTTTTTATATACACAGTGTGGTGTGGATTAATATGAAAAGTGCACCTGATATACGACATTCAGTGGGAGGGGGTGGGGGTGGGGGTGGGGGGGACAAAAAGGAAGAAGAAAAAATCCTAAAAGTTCATCCGCGCTTTGACCAGACATTTTCTCAACCCTAGTGGATAATCTAAGGTATCATACTGCAAATGGTAAAGATTCTCTTTTGCACCCAACGGTGTGGTCTAATGGTCAATGAAGTGGGAGGAGGGTTTCAGGTTCAAATCCCAGTGGAGGCAAAAAACACTAGGTCTTTTCTTCCAATCTGCCTAAACGTTGGCGGACAAAGTTACCCGATACTTGTGCTAGTGGGAAGTAGCAGGTATCCGGTGGAATATTTCAGGTGTGCAGAAGCTGGTCGGTACACTTCCATCATAAAAAAGATTCTGTTTTAGAACATCTGCTATATCTTAATTCAGTAGGCCATAGTCAGGCAAATCAGATTATCTGCCAAGCTCCTCTTCTAGGTTTACGATGTAGGTTCTATGCCATAAAAAGTTGGCGGACCATTATAAAGAGCCAAATACATCGCCCCTGAAACTTGACACCAACAGTGACCTATTGAACACTTCAACTTGTCACTATTGAAGCTTAAGTGCTGACATGGCAGGTCTTGTGTTTCACAGTTGAAATTAGGCAAGAAAATAAACTCAATTGTGCTGACATAGTTACTAAAATGAACTTTTTTCCTGTCTTGTGAAAGAGAAGCCTTCCCCAGTTTTCTTCTCTCTTCGTTCTTCGTCAGCTAAAAATAACCCAGAAATGTATCTAATCCATTCACAATTTACAACTGGTTATCATACTTTCTCAGTGTTCTTCAGAAACAATAGCAATTTTCTAATAAATTTGATCTCTTGTATATAAATTTCCCCCACCACTAGTTTCCTTCTTTTACCCTTCTCCAAGAATGAACTCCTTCTCTGCCTCCTTGCTTAAAGTAAACTACAACTGTGTTAATGAAACTCTTAAATTGCAGGGTGTTTCAAGAGTAATAAGATAATAAAGTAGTATAAGAAATTAGCATGACGGAACAGTCCAATGTCATAGCAAATTGAGAGAGACGGTCTGACTTCTCTCTATAAAGGCCTTCCCATTGGTTCTTTGACCTTTTTTCTGAAAATGACCTTTTTGACGACCCTAGTTCCAGTTTCTTAAATATGTCTATTCAAATATTCTTCATATTAGGTGAGAAATCCTTTGGAATATCAGATACCAGTGAGGATTGCAACAAATGGTTCACCTTCACAGAGCGAGGTAGATGATTCACCAGTAAAATCAAGATTGATGGGGAAAATCTGTTTTGGGTCTGTGATGCAATGCTGCACTGGGGAGAGGGAAAGATTCAAGCATATACATACAGGGTGTTCTAGAACTACAACATTCATGGCAAATTTAGAAGAATTGAAGCTTGTCTAGGGGACAGGAAACATGCCATTATTTTTCCGGAGAATGATTAGAACAAGGGATTGGGTGACAATGTGACATTGCAAACAAAATCAAATGTTTTCTGGGGAACTATTTCGACACGGGATACTTGCTAACAGGCCAATAATCATATGTAGAAGCTGCAAAAATTCTCCAACGGCCAGCACGAAGGTAGGGGTAAGGTCCACGTACATCCTACCCTCCCAGACTCACTTGTGGGATTAAACTGGGTATGTGTTGTTGGCCAGCATGAGGTGAGAAGGATGTTGTGAATATGCCATACAAAGTTGATTCCAGTTATGCAGCTAAATGTGAGAACACCCACTATCTTTCTCTATGCCTTGTGGGTCGTTTCAATGACACCTTCTATCAAAGTCCCAATCCTGATGCGATCCAGAAGTGGTTCTTAAACAGGTGGAATGTAATGGCAGATCTCAAAGTTACAGTTCTGAATCACAACTTATTCCTTTTAGATTTTCCCTCGAGGCAGGAGGTAGCACGAGTAAAGGACGGCGACTGCTTTTGGAATGACCGTCATCTCTCTCTTGAGTGGTGGTCCCTGGTGTCGGGCTCAAACATGACCAGGAACACACAGATCAAGGCCTTCAGTATCCCTCTTCACGCATGGTCCATTAATACCTTTCGTATGATTGACAATCTTCACAGTGGTTTCATAGCCATAGATGAAGATACAAAGCACAAAAATTGCTTCCTCTGGGCCATAAATTGTGTAAAGAATTTTACCATTAAGCAATCCTCCTTGTAAATTGTATTTGGTAATGGGGGATTGGAGTTATGATATTTCGATCTTTCCTTATGCTCAGGTGCTTGAAGAAAACTTGGGAACTGACGGCTTTGCTTCCTCGAGCCAACAAACAGCTGCACCAATACCACTTTGTAGCAAGCACACGGCTGCTTCACAATACCAGTACTATCTTACAGGCCAACGATATCAAACAGAGCCCTAAAAAATTGGGCCAGGTCTCAGTGCTTACTTTTTACTCAAAAGATCCAAGGAACGGGGCAAATAAGAAGGGGTTTATTAAAAGGAAGCAACCGGAAACCTATTGGAAGGCACTTGGGCTCGTTAACAACCCAATCCTGCCTCTTATCATATCCAAGACTTTTTTCTTGAGATGGTAACTGATTTGTATTGAAATCAAAAGAGCCTGTGAAGTCCATAGTTACAAGGAAGAGACCTAAAAATAATCTACAAAAAAATTGTACTATAACTATAGAGACTCTGGGAACTGTAATAGAGTCTCAGTGTCATTTATGTACTCCTGTACACCAAAAATGCAAACGTAGAATACAATTAAGCTTTATCTTCTGGATTGGGCTCCTTTTGCCTTCAAAACATCTTGAATCCCTTTCCTTCGAGATAGTCCACCATATGCATCTTGGGATCATACTCCATCTAATTTTTTGAGCTTTTGTGCCTCCTCTACTTTTCCAACTAGATAGTATATCTAGTGTATTCATTGACATTGTCCAACTTAAACCAATCAATGCTAGAAAAATGTCCAAGATGAGTAGTTACCCTAGAGTGCAAAAAAAGTGACGGTTTGTTTCTGCATTTTCCCACATAGGTGGCAGATAGGGCAAAGGTGTATTTCCCTTCTTTGTAATCTGTCTTGTGTCAAACGAACCCTCATAACAACCAGCCAAATGAAAACTGCATTTGTATGGTATCTTGGCCTTCCACAAGTACTTCCAAGGGCACTGTACATTAAGGTGGTTGTTATGGTTCCTCATATGATATGCTATCTTGACTGTAAAAGATCCTGAATTGTGTCCCAGGTCAGCCACCATATTTTAACTTGCTCTTCTGAAACTCCATTCAAGATATTAAGAGTGTTGAAGAATGCAATGAATCTGTTAATCTCCCAATCATTTTAGAAGTCTTCTGAAACTAAGATTCCATCCTCGATTTCAGAATGTAAACATCTGGGTATAGGAGCTTGAGGGGGCCACTTACTATCCAGTTGTCTTCCCAAAAAGAGATTTTGTGCCCATTCCCAGCTTTGAAACTAATATTGTTGCTGGAAATCAGCCATAGATTTCTAATGGTCTTCTTGACTCTAACCCCATAAGCAGATGTTTGGGTCTTCCAAGCATCTTCTTCTCCATATTTCTCTTTTATCACCCTTTTCCACAGTTTTAGTGTTCATTAGAGTGTCTCCTGAGCCACTTCATGAGCAGGCTTTGATTCTGTTTCCTCGGGTTGGATATGAGCCTTTCTGTCAATAGCTTGGATATGATCTTATATACATTGCCTTCTTCCAAAAGGCTTGGTTGATCATTAAAAATGATTTGATGGATGCCCTGAATTTTTTCATCAAAATTGTGACATGGTGAGGTCCTGTAATGCCTCTTTAATTGCTCTAATCCTTAAAAAGAATGGTGCTATTGAACTCAAGGATTACATGCCATTTAGTTTGGTTGGTAGCATATACAAGATAGTTGCTAAACTACTTGCTGAAAGGCTCAAAAGGGTGGTTGGAGATCTGATTTCAGGGCACCAAAATGCCTTCATCAAAGGCCGGCACATTATTGATGCTTCATTGTAAATGAAATTCTAGACTGCCAACTAAAGAGTGGAGATCCTGGTGTTATATGCAAACTTGATGTGGAGAAAGTATTCAATCAGGTCAACTGGTCTTGTTTGCTTGCAGTTAAGAAAATGGGATTTTATTTAGGTGGTTAAGCTGGATCAAATTTTGTATTATCACTGTCATATGCTCAGTACTTCTTAATAGGGGACAAATGGGATTCTTTTCTCCACAAAAGGGAATAAGGAAGGGTGACCTTCTTTCTCCTTCTCTTTATCTTGGCTATGGCGGGTCTCAGCAAGATGTTAGACAAAGTCAAGCAACTTCAATGGTTTAGTGGTTTTTATGTTGGTCTCAACTCCAAAAATTCTAGCTCACTCTCCCACTGTTATATTATTATGATACCTTGATTTTCTGTGAGGTAGAGAGATCTCAAGTAAAATATCTTAATCTCACTCTTCAACTATTTGAAGCTCTCTCAGGATTACATATCAACATGTTAGAAAGTTCTATCTATCCTGTTAATAAAATTCCTATCCTTGAAGAGTTAGCTGAGATTCTGTCTTGTGGTACAACTTCTCTGCCTACCACTTCTCTAGGCCTTCCACTTGAGGAAAAATACAGATCAACTGAGTGTGGAGCGGAGTTGTAGAGAATTTTTGAAACTAAACTTGCTTCCTGGCAGAGATAATATCATATTGACACTCACTAATTGTGTGTTGGATAACATTCCTGCTTGTCTAAAGTCTCTTATCCCATTCCCAAGTAAAGTGGCCAAACAGCTTGATAGGATCAGGAGAACATTCTTGTGGCAAGGTGACAGCAAGGAACACAAATTTCATCTTGTCAAATGGTCAAAGGTCATTATGCCTAAATATCATGGGGATTTAAGCATCAGGGACCTGACCATTCACAACAAATTATGCCCAACTCTTTACGGAAGGAGGTTGTAAGGGCAAAACATGGCCTTCAAAGCCATTGGTGCACCAAGCTTTCCTGTAGTTTACATGAAGTGGGGCCATGGAAACATATCAGAAAACTATGGAATGAATTCTACATGAATACCTCTTACAAAGTGGGGAATGAGACCAGTGTTAGGCTCTGGATAGACAAGTGAGTAGAGGGGACAATCCTAATGAATGAGTCCCCAAGTCTTTATCAGATAGCAAGTAACCAGGACTCCTCCATTTCCCATAATTGGAAAGACAAACAATCTCATATACAGTTCAGGGGAAACTTCCAGGATTGGGAGCTACCTAGTCTGTTCAGTATTTTGGGCTAAATTTGGGTGTGTTTGGGGGGGGGGGGTCCTGATATCTTGAAGTGGAAGGATGGTAACTATACAGTAAAAGCAGGATACTCTCACTTGTGTTCTTTTAATGAGATCATTGACAGATGACCATGTTGCTTCACTTGATCCGAGCTTCTTTCGGAAACAGCCTCTCTACCTCCAAGAGGTAGGGGTAAGGTCTACCATCCCCCAACCCCACTTTGTGGGATTTCACTAGGTATGTTGTTGTTGTATTGACAGATGGCCATGGAAATATTTGGAAGACTAAGCTCACCGCAAAGGTTATTTGCTTCAGCTGGATAGCCTCCAGCTTACCTGAAGCTGGTCTAACTTTGGATAATCTTGACAAAAGACACATTCAGACAGTTAACATATGCTTCGTGTGCCTACGACTGTAAGAAACTAATAGACATCTATTGCTGCATTGCTCAGATGTCTGTCACATGTTCCTTGCTATTTTTGGCATCAACTGGGTTATGCCACAAAGCATCAAAGAAGCCTATGAATGCTGGTCTCATGGAAAGTTGATAAGTCCATCAAAAAAAAATTGGCAGCTTGCATTTTTTGGTGTGTTTGGACTGAAAGGAACCCTAGATGCTTTGATGGGATACCAACCTCCCATGCATTCTTTGTTAGAATAGTAATAGGTATATACAATCCTACTTAGAATGGAAATAGGAATAGTAATAGTAATAGGAATAGTATATAGTGTTCTACTTAGAAAAGGATTGTATTGTAGTGTCCTAGTTGGAAAAGGTGTCTATTGTAGTGTCTATAAATAGGGTCTCTTTGTAATAATGTAGACACAACAATTCAATAATTTTCTTCTCCTATATTTCTCACATGGTATCAGATCCTCTACGATCTTGGTAGAGAATCAAAGAGCTTCCGCTTCTGGCGGGCGGCTATGACCCATATATGCCGCGGCCAATGGTTATGTTAACAAAAGTAGGCCAATAATATATGTATGAACCTATATTCAGGGGGAGAAAACTCAGTTAGACAAGTCACCGTGACTTTCTACGGTTGTTTTGTGTCAACCTCATATCCGTCAGTGTTTGTGTAGCATCGTGCCATCTTTTCGGTGACTACTTTTCCATATCTAATTTGTGTACACCGTGCCATCTTTCCGGTGACTACTTTTTCATATCTGATTTGCGTAGCACCGTGCCATCTTTTCGATGACTACTTTTTCATATTTAATTTGTGTAGCACCGTGCCATCCTCCCGGTGACTAGTTTTTTTTAATATCTGATTTGCGTAGCACCGTGCATCTCTTCGAACTACTTTTCATATTTAATTTGCTTAGTACCGTGGATTTTTCCAAACTACTTTCTCATAACTGAGTTGCATAGCACCATGTCTTTCCTGTGACTCCTTAGATTTGATTTGCGTAGTTCCATTCGTCTTTCCGGTGACTCCTCAAATATGATTTGCATAGGGTTGTGCCATCATTCCGACCCTACCCATGTAATTTCTCTTTTTTAGTAGGGTCTTGCCATTATTCCGATCCTACCCATATTATTTCTCTTTTACAATAGGGTCGTGCCATCAATCCGACCTTCCCTATATAATTTCTATTTTCCAGTTGGGTCGTGCCATCATTACGATCCTACCCATATAATTTTATCTCTTAGATTATGATCACTTTCAGTCATCAAATTTAATACTCCGGCGTATGAGCATGTTCCGGCAAGTTTTTCGGTGACTTGTTTAATATCAACTCGTCTATTGATTCCAACATGATCCATATACTTTATACTAGATTTTGAGCATTTCCCAGCAACCGCTGCATTGTGAAGAAGTCTATATGGAGCAACCACCTAATTTTGTTGCTCAGGAGGAGTTTAGTAGCCTTGTATGTCGATTATGTACGTCACTCTATGGTCTGAAACAGTCTTTTGCACGCTTGGTTTGGGAAGTTCAACACTGTAATTTGTTTTATTGGCATTATGCATCAAATTCAGTTTTAGACACGACAATTCAATAATTTTCTTCTCCTATATTTCTCACATTCTTAAAGCTAGAGCATCTTATAGTTGTTAAGTTGGCATAATTTAGTTCCTGAAGATTGTCCTATTGACTTCTTGAACTTTCTTGGCTCTTTAGCTCTTGCTTAGGCCTTATTTGTTCATAGCTCTTTATTATGTAATCTTTTGTACTTTTTGCATCTTCTTGATTCCATCTATAAAATTCCCTTCATAAAAAAAGGGTAATGAAGTTGTAAAGTGGAAGCAAATTGTTGGTATTTCTCCCTTCGTGCCCTCTCATTTCTCAAGCCCATTTTTTGCTGTGTTCCTAGAGAAGTGAAATTTTATTTTCTAACACCAATCTTATCTTCCTCTGCAACTGATTCTGTCAAAATCCAAAATGGCTAAAGCTTCATCCTTCTCTCCGTTCCTCAACTGTATCAATACTTGGGAATTTTATAAGTCAATCTGTAGGTCTTTGAGTTCACCACTTGCTATTCTCTTCAATTTCCATGAAAAAGATAGGTGAGTGAAGTTTAATGGGTGTTTCTCTGATTTTTGGGTGCAAAGAACCAGAAGAAAAAGGAACATAGTAAAAAAAGAAATGAACTGAACGGATGGATTGTTTGAGAATGATGACAAAGAGAAGAAGAGAGGAGGAAAGAGATGAGGGTCTCGTTTTCTGAGAAGATGTGTGTGGGGGTGGTGGTGGGGTGTTTTAATTAATTGGCTTAAAGCTACGTGCCTTATTTTGATTCATTTTCCACCTCATTCCGTGTACATTTCACACATTTAATTTGTTTTATTGGTTGTTAGTGGAGGGTTCAGTAGACACATATCTTCCAAGTTTTAGTGTTCGATAGGTTGAACCCTAAGATAAGATGTCTAAATGAAAAATGGTGTCAAGTTTACCTATAAAAATATGGTGTCAAGTTCACTGTAAAAAAAGGTGGCAAGTTTAAGGGGTTTCGATGTATTTAGCCTTAAAAAGATGATTAGCTGATTAACAATAAGATGCTTAGCTGATCTTCCTCTTTCTTACAAAGAATAATTTTGATAGGTAAGTGTCACGACCCAGGGTAGCCCCTAGATGTAACATGGCATACAAGACCCCGAGAGGCCTCATACAAGCCCTTAGCATACATAACATACAAGATAATAGAAATAAGAGTTCAAAAGAGCATTTTATATCAAAGCTTTACTCAAAACAGCGGAAGTCTACAACTCATGTCTCAAAGTCTTCTAATATCATAGAATACGAATAAAAGTGATAGGGACGCAGCCCAATACAATATCCAACATAAGGAAAGACATCAAAGTAAAATCCAACAAGGCTATGTCCTCGAATGGATGAGGACTCACCAAGTCTTCTTCTCAGCTCTAAGTCAATGCTCTAGCCACGAGTAGGAGAGCTGTCACGTCCTACACCAAAGAAGTTGATGCAGGCAAGAGTATGCGTTAGCACAATAAAGTACTAAGTATGATAGCAATGCATATAAACTCATAAAACATGCTAGAAACTGAGATATAAACCTGACATGCAATTGGCCAAGCTAAACATGATAAGGCATATAAGCAAATAGCATAAAGCATAAACCATCGCCAAAGCAAGCTAAATCATCTTTCTATTACTCTTCTTTTCTTTACTTTACTTTTAGTAACCCATGCACCATTGTGCAAGCTGAAGTGTGGGAAAAGCCTCAAACCGATCTGTAGACCATGGAATAACTCAACATGGAATCCGGTGTCTGCCCTACACCGAAAAAGGGCCATTCTACTTGCCAAGGTAGAATCCTGAACCATAGCCTACGTGGATCCACTAGCTAAGCTGATATGGGCCTGTTAAGACCACCTATGGGGGCACATAGGTATAGGACATATGGGGACTTGTCACCCGTCCACTCGGTTCTATGCATAATTCCCACTATACAATCATAAATATTGATATCCATGGAAAGGCACATCTAGGGTTGCCAATCCAAGCTAAACATGACTTCACATACCATGGACTAATCCAAGCTTACTTCATTGGGTGTTTCTTCTTTCATGGACTTGTCCAAGCTTACACCCCTAGAATAGCTTCTTTAAGCTCTTGATTCAATTTTAGTTAAGCAAACCTTCTAACAAGTTATGAATCCTTTACATGTGAGAAAATCTTTCACAAGCTTAGGTTGAGCATTATATGAGAAAACCCTTTCAAGACTCAACATCAACATATCATAGATTTCATATAAAACATGCTTGATTCTATAAACCTCTTTCTTCATAATTCTATCATGCTTTTTCTTCATAGCTAATGGGTTCATATTGCCTTTATTTTAAACCATGCAATTCAATGCAAGCTAGCTCTTAAAAGTCATAATCAAGGCAATTTAGTCATACTTGAAGTAACCCACATAAAAGAGGAAAATCATGCTTTCCACTTGAACATGCTAAATTCATGTACTTATCCCCAATTCATGCTCAATTTCATAGATGATTCCTCAATTTCATCAATTCTTGTCTCAACCCAACAATCAAGGCATAGATTATCAAATTGGGGAGAATTTACTTGGGATCATGGGGGTTCATGCAATATTTACAATTAGACATGTAATTCATGCTAGATCATGCACTAAATTACTTTACCCACGCTAGATCGTGCACTACAAGGCATTAAATCAGTATTTGAACTCATACTAAAAGAACCCATAACAATTGATCAAACCCTAGCTTACTTGAAGGGAATTGAACCTTGAAATTCATGAAGAAAAGGGAGGGCCCAATGGAGGAAGCAACTCCATTGGTCAATACCATCATACCTTAGTAAAGCCCACTAGAAATTGGAGGAGATTGGGTGACCTTCAATGGAGGACTTAGCTTCTTCTTCTTCCTTGAGCTAGAGAGGATTTCTTTTAGAGAGAAATATTTGAGAGGTGAATTTAGGGAATGAGTTAGAATGAAGTGATTTAGGTATAGAAAACTATATATAGGACCTTTATTAAGGGTAAAACCGACTTAGTTAATTGGGGAATTAACCAGGGAAAAGACCAAAAAGCCCTTAATTAAAAACTGTCGGGGCCCATCTACTGTCAGGACCTACGGTCCGTACATCCATTGATGGACCGTCCTGTTGAACCGTCAAAAGATTCAGAGAGTTGGTATCTGGGGACCCTACAACGACTGTTTCAATCTACGGTTGGTAGGTCCATCTACGGACCGTACACCTCAACCGCAGATCACAGCCTGAGATTCAAGAATTTAACCAAGTCTGGGGGACATCTACGGTTACTTTCTACGGATCGTCAACTGACTCACGATCCGTCCTGCTACTCCGTAGATCACACTTCAGAGACTGAGAATTACTGAAATTGACAGAGCCATTGACGGCTCCTCACCTACGGCCCATCAACCTGACTATGGCCCGTAAGTGGCCTCCGTAGGTCACTGCCTACAGGTAAATTCTGCATTTTTCATTCCTTGGAAAGCTGGGGTATTACAGTAAGAATCAATTTGCTAATCTGAATCCTCCAAGTTGTAGATTATACCAAGTCAAATTAACATTACCAGTTTCAAAAAAAAAAGTAAAGATTATGCCAAGTCAAATTATCCCATACATGACGACCATATAAAAATTTAAACCTCAGAGTTGCACAATGTTTCCAAATAAGTTCTCCATGGCAAATGATCATTAGACTGTCTTCAAGATATGAGGTTTTAGTTATATGATTTGACATAAAAGATGCAACGAGTTGGATCCACTTCCCTTCTCTCCCTGTTGTTTTCAGATAAAGTTTGCTAGTAAAAGTTTACTTCTTGCAATAATGTAATATTTGGTGAAGGCACTTGTTGTTTGAGTTTTGGATTTGCTGATATATATCTACTCTGTACTGCTGAGGCATGTGTTAGACGTGTTTACTTCTGTCAAATGAGCAGAGCTCCAGAGGCACCTCGGCTAGCAAGTCTTTTGTTTCTCGGATACAGCTTCATATTCATAACATTCCCCCTTTTTCATTCCCTTCACCCCCCCCCCTCTTTTGAGAAAAGAAAGACAAAATGTACAGAGTGATCTATACCTCATCTTTTTTTACCTGTGTTTTCCTTTTTCTTCCAGATCTTCAGCAGGAACCATGGTTTGGATCAGAATATGTGGAAAAAGAAATCCCATCTTCTCTATTTGAGTTATGGAAGGACCCTACAGAAATTAATGCCTGCTTACATCTTCCTGCGAAGAATGAGTTTGTTCCATCTGATTTTTCAATACGTGCTGGGAAGGCTATGTGTGACTCGGAAAATGCTAGACCAAGATGCATACTTGACGAACCGCTGATGAAGATCTGGTACAAGCTGGATAACACGTTTAAGCTTCCTCGTGCCAATACATATTTCCGTATTACACTAAAAGGGGGATACAGTAATTTGAAGAATGCTTTGCTGACTGAATTATTTATTCACCTTCTAAAAGATGAGCTGAATGAGATTATATATCAGGTTATTTACTTGATTATTAGCTTCTACAAAGATGAACAGCTTTTGAATAACTCATTTACCTGAGAACTATCAAGAGCAGCTGTAATACAGTCCAAGTTCTTTTACTAGTGATCTTTTTAGTTGTTGAATTTCTAACATTTCATTTTGTGGTATTTGACTGTTAATGTTGCATCTGAATGCAGGCTAGTGTGGCTAAATTGGAAACTTCTGTTTCTCTATATGGTGACAAGTTGGAACTTAAGCTCTATGGTTTCAATGATAAGCTTCCAGTCCTTTTATCAAAGGTTTTGGCAATGACAAAATCATTTTCGCCAAGGGATGATCGCTTCATGGTACATGTGAATGCTTTGAATATCCTTCCCTCGATATGTTCTCTTAGATATTGCTTGTTCTCTTGTTTGAATCTTATACAACAAAAACAACAACATACCCAGTGTAACCCACAAGTGGAGTCGGGGAAAGGTGGTGTGTACGCAGGCCTTACCCCTTCCTTGGGAAGGTAGAGAGGCTGTTTCCGAAAGACCCTCGGGTCAAATAAAGCCTTGTTTGAATCTTGTGTTTTTCATAATTTCTTTGCTGCTGTTTGAATATCAAGGAAGGAATAAAAAGGGGAGGGGAAATGGATTGCTCTCAACATTCGCTTCTAACTACTGAAATTTTTGAGTCCCTGTTTGCCTATCAGAAACAAAATAAAATGATGCATTCTTTTGTGTTAGAGTAGAAGGAAGAAAATGTAAGAAGTTCACCACCGTTCTTTTATTAGTTTATGCTTGAGGACTGAAAGGATAGTTCTTTGATGATCACCTACTCTTTGATTTTTGACTTACTCATTCACTGTCTCCTCTTTGTGAGTGTATCATGTATGAACCCGAGTTCACTTGAGGCCTAAGTTATGCGTACTTCTGTTGATAATTAGCTAGTAAAGGTGCTTGTAAATGGGCATGTGTGTTTACTACCACTATTTGGTGCATGTTAAATGGGAGTGTTTATAACCACTATTTGTTGCTGAAGAACTTTTTGGCCCATTTGCATGATTTGTAACTGTTTAGCATCTGTAGCCAAAGCTAAACGTGTTACATACTTGACCATTTTGGAACCTTCTATGTCTGCCATAATTATCTTGGTATAAATGAGATTTAGGTGCTTTATTTCTTGAAATAAGTGTGAAGTTTGACAGGTTATCAAGGAAGATATGGTAAGAACTTTGAAGAACACCAACATGAAGCCCTTGAATCATTCATCATACCTGCGACTGCAAGTCTTGTGTCAGAGTTTCTGGGACGTGGAAGAGAAGTTGTTCTTGTTAAATAACTTGACTCTCGCTGATCTGAACTCCTTCATTCCAGAGCTTCTTTCCCAGGTGTGCCAGTTAAAGTTATTAATCTTTATGCGATTGTCAATTGTCATCCACTTATTGACAGGTATCTATGAAGGTTTTGACATTTTTAAGAGCCTTATTTTTTTGTCTGAATGATGATGGTATTGGTGAATGGTTGTGTATATATGCAACTGTTAGAATAGGAGTAGTAACAAGAATAGTATATAGAATCCTACTTGGAAAAGGAATGTAATGTGGTGTCCTAGTTGGAAAATGAATCTAGTGTAGTGTATATCTTAATGTAATAATGTAGATACACAAGTCAATAATATTCTTCTCCAATATTTCTCTCATGGTATTAGAGCCCCTCCAATCTTGGTAGAGAAATAATTAAAAAAAATCTGCAGCCGGCGGGCGGTTATAACTCATATAGCCAACCGTTTGGCCAATGATTATGCTAGGAAAATTTGGGGCAATACTATATACATGAAAAATAATCATGCTAAGAAGGACTGATTTGAGAAGCATTTGGGAGAAAGAAAGTATTCACCGTGCTTCTTTCTAGTGGCTTCTTAGATTTGATTTTGTGTAGCACCGTGCATCTCTTCGGTGACTACTTTCTGATTTTCCATAGCATCGTGCTTCTTTTTGGTGACTAGTTTTTCATATCTGATTTGTATACCACCGTGCATTTTTTTGGACTACTTTCTCATATCTGAGTTGTGTAGCACCGCACGTCTTCCTGGTGACTCCTCAGATCTGATTTGCGTAGTTTCGATGTCTTTCCAGTGACTCCTCAGATGTGACTTACGTAGTTTCACTTTTCGTTAGTACTGTGCGAAAACCAACACTACCAAGAGGTATAGTGTCTCCCTGCGACCAAACCACAACTAGCGCCACTGTGAATCGACCTCACACGTGCCTCTACGCGCCAACGCGTGAGCGTATTTCGAATAGTTTTTCGGTGGCTTTCTTGTTCAAGATCTACTTGTCTTTTGATTTCGAGACGACCCATATATTTTAAACCAGTTTTCAAAAAAATTTCAGTTTGTTCCCTTTCAACTGAGGTCTGGGTTGCCCAGAGGCCCTAAGCAGTCCCTACCAGTTTTCTTGCAGATATCTTCATCAAGTCCTTCACTGGTCCTCGTATTAATCACATCTATAACAAACTCGGTACATATGACCTGTATGTACCAGCTTGAGAGGAAGTGTTAGAATAAGAGTAGGAATAAGAATAGCATATATAATCCTACTTAAGATTGTAATGCAGTGTCCGGGTTAAAAGGAGTCTAATGTAATGTTTATCTCAATGTAATAATGTAGATACACTATTCAATAATATTCTTCACCAATATTTCTCACAACAACAATTGAGTAGTTTTATATATGCACAAAAGTTGAAGGGCAAGACCTTTTTTCTTGAAACTGTATGTTCCTATAGTAAGCAAAAAACATGATTAAAGTTTTGGTATCACGTTTATTGTTTTAGCTACATGTTGCCTTGAAATGACTCAGATGGATAAATAAACTAAGAAATGATACTCTGGGTTACTTGCCAAAATATATAACTGAAGGTACTATTTATTGCTATATCCTAATAAAAGCTCATAGAGTTTAGTCAATGACCTTGATGCATAGTTCTGAGCGTTTTTACCATGCCTCTAGTGATTGACTCTTATATTAACCTTTTCCATATTATTTTTGCTACTTGTGTAGCTCTTGTTTGATGAAAAATCCTTTTGGAAAGGAAACAATAGTGGTTACACAGTTCTAGGTTATCAATATTTACCAGAGACATATTTGGAAACCGGAAGATCCACAAGCTGGGAACGGATTTAGGTCCTAGGAGATCAGCACCTTGCCTTTTGGGTTCTTTCAGCTATGAAGATGAGAGGGTAATGGTGTTTATGAGAAAAATAAAAATCACTAGCACAATGCTAAGATTTAAAGAGGGCCCTCTGCTGAGGCTGGGGTTCAATAGCTACAGTAGCTGTATGCTTCAAAGAAATGAAAGAAGTGTCTAACAAATGTAAAGGAAGTATTTCGAGTACCTAATTTGAGTCTGGCAATAAATTATTAGCCACTTTTTTGGTCCGACTATTTATTGACTTATATACGCTGACGTGGTGTTTTACACGGGTTGCACTTCACACTATCAATCATCTTGTGCCCTGTGATGAATTTCATTAATATACAGTATCGAGGCAATCATTTGTCAGTAACCTCTTTATTGTTGCAGCTGTATATCGAGGGACTTTGCCATGGCAATTTGCTGGAGGAAGAAGCACTCAACATATCAAAAATATTTAGAAGTAATTTCTCTGTGCAACCGCTACCATTTGAGATGAGGCATAAAGAGTATGTCATGTGTCTTCCAACCTCCGCAGATCTAGTCAGAGATGTCAGAGTAAAAAATAAGCTGGAAACAAACTCTGTGGTTGAGGTAATTAAAAATGATTCTGTATACATAACCTAGTGAAATCCTACAAGTGGGTTTTGGGAGGGTGGTGTGTACACAACTTTACTCCTACCTTGTGAAGGAACTGAAGGTAGATAGGCTGTTTCCGATATATATATATACACATATTGTAAGTCCCACATCGTCCCTATATATGGCCTTGGGCAATCCTCCCTTCATGAGCTAACTTTTGAGGTTGAGTTAGGCCTAAGGTCCATTATATATCTTCTTTTCTGTTTGTTCAGTTCTTCCTGAAATCCAGTGATTCATGAACTAATCTGTTTTCTTTGTCTGCAGCTGTATTTTCAGATTGAACCTGAAGAAGGCACTGCATTGATAAAATTGAAAGCAGTTATAGATCTCTTTGATGAACTTGTGGAGGAGCCACTTTTTAATCAGCTAAGGTATAATGAGAACGTTCACTCTTGTATGACCACCTTTGAGGCTTCAATAAGTACTCTGACTGCAGATGTATCATCTGTTTCTTCTCAAGCTCCAAGCCGTCCTTAATAGCGGAGTGAATTAAATACATCTTTCTTGTGACAAGTGTTACAACTAGTATTCTGTGAATCTGACTTACTTTATGTGGCTGTTATATTGGTGTCCAGGCTTGCATGTAATTTTCTATTAGTTCCTTTTAATCCTGACCCACCTAGTGCCACTCCGGTCAAGTGTTCTTCTTTCATGCGTCTTTGATGTGTTCCGATGGGTCCTTTTCTTGATATGCTTAACATGTTTCATTATCTCTTATACACTCTGAGTGACACATCTTCAAGTTTTCTTATGTTAGTAATAATTTTAGGACATCTTTTAAAGCGGCTTCCTTTAACTTTTGAGAACTGTGTGCTTTCATCCTGGTTATGTATGAAGCAGCAAACATGTCTGTTATGTGTTCACACTTGTGATTACCATAAGGATTACTGTTACTTTATTTAGTCTTACCTTTTCTTCTCTGAAATAGGACGAAGGAGCAGCTTGGTTATGTTGTTGACTGCAGTGCACGTGTAACATATCGCATAACGGGGTTCTGTTTCCGTGTGCAGTCATCTGACTATGATCCTGTCTACTTACAAGGGAGGATTGACAACTTCATAAATGGTGTGGAAGAATTGCTGGTAAGCATGAATTTTTGTTTTGTTAAGTGGTTCATGAGTTGCTCTAATGCTCTGTTTAACTACTTGCTTCTTGTTCTGCTTAGGTAGGATATAATTTTATAGATATTGCCCAAAGACTTTTCATATGCCTAATGCTATTCATTAGTAGGTGTTTGTCCCAAATTTCTATATTTGAAAATTTAGCTTGTGCCAATGGTTGAGTGTTGGGATGAGATGAATAGGAACTTTTTTTCCCAGCTGCAATTTGTGATGTTTAATTTCAGACACATTAATTTAAATATTTTTCAATTGACAGGACGGCCTCGATGATAAATCTTTTGAGAGCTACAGAAGTGGGTTGATAGCTAAACTTTTGGAGAAAGATCCATCGCTCGCATATGAAACTAATCGCTTTTGGGGTCAGATCACTGATAAAAGGTATTTGGTCTATGCCATCATGCACAATGCTGGTTATCTATGATATCGCCTATTAACTACAAGAGTTTAGAAATGTGATTATTCATTATTTGCAGTATAATAGTTTCAGCGATTAAATTGTATTTTAATCATTGTAGTTAGTGTGAACATGTAGAGTCATGTAAAAGCTTTTCAAGTCTCCACATAGCCTTATTACTTCATGAGCATGCGAACTAATTATAAGTTGTAATTATAACGTGGAAGCTTAGTACATTTTTCGTTTTGGTGATATATTAGCACGATTTATAATTACTTCATCCCATTTTATTGACGGTGTTTGATTGGGCATGGTATTTTAGAATGAACGACCGACTTTTGAAACTTGTGGTCTAAAGCAATTCACAAATATCTGTGTGACCATAAATCATCTCATTAAGGGTAATAGGGGTAGAATGGGAAGTTTAATGATAACTCATTTTCTAAATACAGAGAGGTATCATTCTTTTCGGACAGAATGAAAAGGTAATTGTGCCACATAAAATGGGCCGAACGGAGTAATATAGTAGGGTGTCAAAGATGTAACTGTACTTTGCCAAATTGTGCGACCTGTCAGCTGATGTGGTGACAAAGGAAGCTTCTCAATTGATGGTGATGATATGGAAGGGTCACGAGTTACCCGACATGCTTCTGGGTGGAGCAAAAATTGGGAATTTGACACAAGCTGAAATGCCACCAGGTTGGATACCTATGATGACTTATGTCACGGAATCCCCTGCCGCACCCGTGTCAATCCAACTCAATTTTGGTGTGGATGTGTCCTCGAGGAGATGACTGAGTGGTTGAGGAATAACAACCTGGAGGTAGTTTCGATTCCTAGCTATGACACTCAGTATGTGTAATATAGTAGGTTGCCCTGTCAGTAGTTGAGGTTTGGCAAGTTGGCTCAAGCACCATCATATAAAAAAAGAAAATAGAATGTGGGTCTGGGATAAACACTAGATTTGATCAATTCACCTAGGTATGTTGTCTACAATTATGGCTGAGAAGCCTAGGTTGGCTGGGTTTTCTGGTTTCAATTTTTGGGTTATACATAAAATACATATAAGTTGAGGGTATTCAGAGGTGCTTTATCTGGGGATCTGTTGGCTTGTGATGATCGGTTGGTCACAAATTAATTAGAGCATGCAGGTTTATGGAGATGACCTGAATCGCTATCAATGTGGGATTGATTTGCTGGCTGTACATATTGAATGCCCTAATATTGTCGTCACAACAAACTGGCTTGGGAAGGAATTAGCTTAATTCAACTCCAAGCAGCTCGCCTTTTGCTTTGTCTAAACAATGTACATGTTTTGTATATTTGTTCATTGCTTAAAATATTAAATGCATAACATCTTTTTCAAAAAGGTTTTAAATTTTAATAGTATGGTCGCACTAGTATAGTTATAAGTTATAACCAGCAGAAAGTGCTTCTGCTTCTAAGTTTGTGGTGTCCAATCCAGAAAGGTGCAGAGGAAACTTTTCATTTTTTCCAGCAACTGTAGAGAACGGGCTTAAACATTTCACATGATGACTGTTAGACTTGTAGAATATGAACCATGGTTGTCAAATATGATAGAAAAAGAAATAGCTTTAAGTCTTTGTTTTACTGATTTTCAGGTACATGTTTGACATGCCTGAGAAAGAAGCAGAGGAGCTGGGGAGCATCCAGAAAAGTGATTTAATTGAGTGGTACCGCACCTATTTAAGACAACCATCTCCCAAGTGCCGGAGACTCTCTGTTCGGGTATGGGGTTGCAACACTGACTGGAAAGATGCTGATTCACCTGTAGCATCTGCTCAAGTCATCAAAGATGTTAGTTCCTTCAAGAAGTCAGCCGAGTTTTATCCAAGCCTATGTTGAGAATTATAAAATTCTGTATTATTAGTGTTGGCTAGACATCTATAGTCTTGGGGTCTTCATTGTCTCAATTTACCAAAACTTTCGATAAATAACTGCATTCATAGGTAGAGGTTTGTAGTTGCATCTTGTAAGGTATGTAGCCTTGTTTCTTGGGATTCCATCTGAGATTATTTGTATTCAAGATCAGTTGATATGTTAAGTTTTTATTAAGAAGGTGTGTTTGTCTTAGTAAACTGTTTAGCTGATAATTGGACAATGTTATTCACTGGATTAACCATCCATATAATTTTTGGTACCTTTTTAATTGTAATGTTATTGCATTCAGGATTAGAGTAGGCTTCTCTAATGGGCGTGTTTGCTCTTAGAAATTGTTTGGGTCCTTACATACATGAGAACAAAGTCTCACATATCTTTCTGCATTCCATTTCTGTTTTGGGAAAAATATTGATGATATTCAACCAACTTACCAATGTTAAAAGTTTGATGTTGCTCATTCATAGTTGTTATTGAGCATATAACATCAATCTTTCATTCGTATGGTGACATCAAAGTTAACTCAAGCTAAACAGTTAAACTAAAGTAGCAAATCCTATCCTCAACTGTCTAATGTGGTGCTAGGGGTTTGGATAAAAATTGATTCAAACCAATTAAATAACGGAAAAGGACTTAAAATGCCCCTTAACTATTCGAATTAGTACAAAACTATCCTTCATCCACCTTTTGGCCCCCAAATACATTTGACGTCAACCTTTTGGTTCAGAAATACCCTCGATATTAACCCTTTGGCTCATATTTGCCCTTATTTTTAACAGCTCCCCTAAAGTTAAATAATTAAATATTTATTTATTATTTTGTCTAATCTGCTTGGTCCAAATTTAAACCCTTTTCAAATAAATAATAAAAATCACATATAATTCATATTTTGACACAATATGCTTGAAAATAATATTTAAAAAATTATTTATTTCATGATATCTTTTCATTAGCCTATTTTTAATCATTACCCAATTTATTATAGCCGAACTCATAACTTGGGATTCATCTAAAATGCGAATATGAATGTTCATATAAAAAATATTATTTTTTATTAACATAAATTTTTCTATTAATTATTCAATTGTCTTGTTCATTCCCTCATTTATTTCTTTTTTTTTAATCTCTTGTTCTTAAATATGATATCAGAGACTCAAACTTGAAATGAGAAAGTGTTTCTGCTTCTAAGTTTGTGGTGTCCAATCCAGAAAGATGCAAAGGAAACTTTTCATTTTTTCCAGCAACTGTAGAGAACGGGCTTAAACATTTCACATGATGACAGTTAGACTTGTAGAAAATGAACCATGGTTGTCAAATATGATAGAAAAAGAAATAGATTTAAGTTTGGCGTGCACCTCAACTTTGTTTTATTGATTTTCAGGGACATGTTTGACATGTCTGAGAAAGAAGCAGAGGAGCATCCAGAAAAGTGATTTAATTGAGTGGTACAACACCTATTTAAGACAACCATCTCCCAAGTGCCGGAGACTCTCTGTTCGGGTATGGGGTTGCAACACTGACTGGAAAGATGCTAATTCACCTGTAGCATCTGCTCAAGTCATCAAAGATGTTATTTCCTTCAAGAAGTCAGCCGAGTTTTATCCAAGCCTATGTTGAGAATTATAAAATTCTGTATTATTAGTGTTGGCTAGACATCTACAGTCTTGGGGTCTTCATTGTCTCAATTTACCAAAACTTTCGATAAATAACTGCATTCATAGGTAGAGGTTTGTAGTTGCATCTTGTAAGGTATGTAGCCTTGTTTCTTGGGATTCCATCTGAGATTATTTGTATTCAAGATCAGTTGATATGTTAAGTGTTTATTAAGAAGGTGTGTTTGTCTTAGTGAACTGTTTAGCTGATAATTAGACAATGTTATTCACTGGATTAACCATCCATATAATTTTTGGTACCTTTTTAATTGTAATGTTATTGCATTCAGGATTAGAGTAGGCTTCTCTAATGGGCGTGTTTGCTCTTAGAAACTGTTTTGGTCCTTACATACATGAGAACAAAGTCTCACATATCTTTCTGCATTTCATTTCTGTTTTGGGAAAAATATTGATGATATTCAACCAACTTACCAATGTTAAAAGTTTGATGTTGCTCATTCATAGTTGTTATTGAGCATATAACATCAATCTTTCATTCGTATGGTGACATCAAAGTTAACTCAAGCTAAACAGTTAAACTAAAGTAGCAAATCCTATCCTCAACTGTCTAATGTGGTGCTAGGGGTTTGGATAAAAATTGATTCAAACCAATTAAATAACGGAAAAGGACTTAAAATGCCCCTTAACTATTCGAATTAGTACAAAACTATCCTTCATCCACCTTTTGGCCCCCAAATACATCTGACGTCAACCTTTTGGTTCAGAAATACCCTCGATATTAATCCTTTGGCTCATATTTGCCCTTATTTTTAACAGCTCCCCTAAAGTTAAATAATTAAATATTTATTTATTATTTTGTCTAATTTGCTTGGTCCAAATTTAAACCCTTTTCAAATAAATAATAAAAATCACATAAAATTCATATTTTGACACGATAATAAATAAATATTTATTTATTATGTTGTCTAATCTGCTTGGTCCAAATTTAAACCCTTTTCAAATAAATAATAAAAATCACATATAATTCATATTTTGATACGATATGCTTGAAAATAATATTTAAAAAATTATTTATTTCATGATATCTTTTCATTAGCCTATTTTAAATCAATACCCAATTTATTATAGCCGAACTCATAACTTGGGATTCATCTAAAATGCGAATATGAATGTTCATATAAAAAATATTATTTTTTATTAACATAAATTTTTCTATTAATTATTCAATTGTCTTGTTCATTCCCTCATTTATTTCTTTTTTTTTAATCTCTTGTTCTTAAATATGATATCAGAGACTCAAACTTGAAATGAACTTACAGGTTCATATTCTTTTAATTTATATTATACCCATGGTGGGGTAGGGTGGGGAGAAGAGAAAAGACTATTTTTATTCGTTTATTATAAATTTTGGGGACACACAAAAGAAAAAATAATATTAAATTATCTTCTATAGAATCAATTATTTCTATATGAATGTCCTCATTATTTTCCTCCTTTTTTCTCCATTGTTTTGTCATAAGTTTTAAAAAAAATAAAATTTAAAATGGTGGACAAGATTCAAGAAGAAAAAAAAGTAGAAGAGAGAGGAAGTAAAGGGGGGTGGGGGGGTGGGAGGTGATTTACTATGGAACCCAAAATTAGGTCAATCATATGGGCTCATATATTAAGTAATTTCAAATTATTTTAACGGATAAGGGCCTAAAATACCCTTAAACTATGGGATTTGGTACAATATTGCCCTCCCGTCTACCTTTTAAGTGTGGGCCATTAGAAATAAGGGCATTTTTGAACCAAAAGGTTGACGTCAGGGGTGTTTGGGGGCCGAAAGGTAAACGGAGGGTAATTTTATACCAATTCAAATAGTTGAGGGGCATTTTAGACCCTTCTCCGATTAAATAATTTGATTTTATATGGGTTTGGTTTGGTTATGGATTTGTTCGAAAAACCCAAAGAAATAATCCAACCAACAGACAAATTATATACATATATTTTATTATTATACTTACATAATATATTATTTTTATAAATAATTTTAAAGATTTTACATATGTTTTCATTAAAATTTATTTATAATTTACTTATGAAAGCAAAAATCCCCGTGGTGAGGATATTTATTTTATTGGTTTCATGTATATGAATGTCTATGACAATTGTTTGTGGGACTGAAAATGTCACTGTCTCTTCCTTCTAGTCCAAGGTAGAGAATTTTGAAGCTTTATTCATAGTAAATTCAGTGATCGAAAGTTCTATAATGTCAATCATTCTAACTATTTTTCGTTTTGAATGGATTGTTGTCAAATTTTTCACGTTTTAAAATGAATTGTTTCTTTTATGTTTGTGTATGGTTTATAACCGAATAATCGAATGAAATCAAATCGAAATTGTAACACCCCAGTTTTAGAAAAGAAAGAAAATGCAGTTTTAAAATATTTCTGGTGCCAGTGACGACGGAGGTCATCTGCGGACCGTAGGTGGAGTGACGGGCCGCAGATGGTAACTGTCGATGGCCCTGCCAGCTTTATGATTTTTGAGTTTCTGAACCTTGACCTACGGAATAGCAGGACGGTTCGTAGTTCAGTTGACGGGCCGTAGGTGGGTTCCATAGATGCCTTCCAGACTTAGCCAAATTTCAGTCCAAAACAAACTTTCTGAATCAATTGACGGAAGAGCAGGACGGTCCGTCAGTGGATGTACGGACAGTAGGTCCTGACCGTCGATTGGCCCCGACAGTTTATTTAAGGGCTTTTTGGACTTTTTCCCTAAGTGTTTATTCCTCATAATAGACGATTGTGCCCCTTAGCCTTGGCCCTATTTATATTTTCCAAGCCCTAATCCCTTCATTTTCCAAATCTCATCTTCCAAATATTCCTCTCTCTAGAAGAACAAGAAGGAGAAGAAGAGAGTTAGGGTTCTCATCAAGGTCACCAATCCCCTTTTATTACAAGGCATTGGCTTTAAGGTATGATAGTATTTACCATTTGGAGTCTTTCCTCCAATGGGTCCTCTTTTCCTTAAGGTTTTCAAGGTATAGTCTTGCCCAAGAGAGTTAGGGTTTGACAAATTCTTATGGGTTCTTCATTATGCTTTTCATTGTTGATGTTATGGTTGATAGTGCACGATCTAGTGTGGTAAAGTAAGCTAGTGCACGATTTAGCGTGGTTTACATGCAACTTGATGAATCCCATGAGCTTATGCTAAGTATCCCCCAATTTATGATTATGTTTATGATTGTGGGTTGATTGAGAAAAGATGAATTACATGAACTCTTTGTGAATTGAGTTAAGGATTATCATGATCAAGCTATGAATTTCATGTAAGACTATGAATGATGAAAAGAGGATATTTTATGAAAAGATGCATGATGAATCAAAATCCATGATTTTCCTCTATTATGTGGGTTCCCTCAATTATGACTAAATTGCCTTGATTTATGGCTTTCTAAGTATTTGCTTGCATTGAATTGCATGTTTTGAGGTGAAGCTTATGAACCCTTGATTTATGAGTTAAGAGCGTGATGAGCTAAGTAAATATGAAATTTGTGAACTCATGCATGCTTTATGAAGTTTATGATATGTTAGTGCATTTGTTGAGTTGTGAAAGGGTTTCTCATGTAATGCTCAACCTATGAGTGTGAAAGGTTTTCTCACACGAAATGATTCATAACTTGTTGAAAGGTTTGCTCAACTAAGGTTGAATCTATGATTAAGAAGCTATTCTAATGATGTAAGCTTGGACAAGGTCCATGAAAGATGAAAATCTATAAGCATGATTTTTGCTTGAATTGGTAACCCTAGTTGTACCTTTTCATGTTTAATGATATAAATATGTTAATGACTAATCCATGGGAATTATGCTTAGCACCGAGTGGATATTGAGATGGAAGCCCTCCCGTTAGTAGAGGCCGGGTCTTCTAGTGAAAGCTCTCCCGTTAGTAGAGGCCGGGTTTTCTAGATGGAGCTCTCCCATTAGTTTAGGCCGAGTCTCCTAAAGCAATCTCTATCCCATAAACTATGTTGCCACCATAGGATGTTGTCTTTAAGTAGACATTAGCTAGTGGATCCACTTAAGCTAAGAAGTTCATGGTCTTACCTTGGAAAGTAGGACACCCCTTTTCGGTGTGGGGTAGACACCGAATTCCGTGTTGATAGCTCACATGGTCTTACATGTCGGTTAAGGCTTTTCCCCACAAATTAATGAACAAGTGTTCTCATGATGATGGTTTAAAGTAAAGTAAAGGAGAGATGAATAGCTTGTCTTGGCCATGTTCTATGCTTCATGTTTCTTATGTTCTATCATGTTTTAGCTTGACCATTGCATGTCATGATTATATGTCATTCTAGCATGGTTTATATGCCCTTTTATGCATTGCTATCATACTTGGTACTTGATTGTACTAAGCATACTTTTGCCTACATTGATTCTATTGATGTAGGACTTGGCAGTTCTTCTCATCCCACTCGTGGCTAGTCAGTTCCAGTAATAGTGAAGACTTGGTGAGGCCTCCTATGTCCGAGGACCTAACCTTGTTACATTTTCATGCTTTCCGTTATGCTTTTGGATACTGTACTGGGCTGCGTCCCAAACCTTCATTTCTATTCTGTTATGTTAGATGGCTTGAGACATGAGTTGTAGACTTCCATTGTTTTGTTATATAATGCTCTTTCTAATTCTTTTCTCTATTATCTTGTATGTTATGTATGCTAAGGGCTTGTGTGAGGCCTCTCGGGGTCTTATACGCCATGTTACATCTAGGGGCTACCCTAGGTCGTGACAGAAATAGATAAATGTATATTATATTTGGTTTGATTTGGTTTTGATAATTTTAAAACCGATTAAGTTGGTTTGGTTTTGGTTTTGACCAATAACCGACCCAAATCGACCCGTGAACATCCCTACGTGGTACCTCTGAGTTCCTACAATAATTTCAAGATAATATACGGCAACAATAGTTAAATATTATAGATATTTAATAAAGATACAAGATTTGAGCTGATCTTCCACATAGCACTTTGGACATCCCCTATTCTTCTGTCTTTGAAAAAAAAACCACATGTGTGACCCAAGACATTTTTTTTTTGATCAAGGGGTTACTTATATTATAATATTAAAAATTGGCAGTAATAATAGCTTCTCCGCACAATACCAAGGACGGATCATTGTTAATAGTTTGAGTCACATCCCGACCCTGGATAATACCAAAAGGTTCATTCCTAACTCTAGTATAGTTAGTTCCTAGTATATCCGCATTTACTTCCTTCTGCACCCAGCATTTTTCAAAATGGTGGGTTGATCAAAAACTTCATTCTTCACTCCCTCCTTCAATAGTTTATCCACCACTCTGTTTTGTTCACGAAAGACATGCTCCATCTTCGTGATTTCTAGTTTTGCCATCAAGAACCTGCATTCAACAATTAGATCATCATAGAGCAGATTATTATTTGTTAGCATTTTAGTCACTTCGTAGGAATCTGAATTTATTTCAATAGGACTTAGGTTGTGCTCCACTGCCAGTGTCAGTCCCCTTGTCATTGCTTGGAGTTCCGCTCTAATAGGGTTTGTTCGTGGTGTGTGCTTGGTGAAGCCCAGTACCCAACTCCCTAGGTGATTTCTGAATACCCCTCCCAACCCCCTGGCCCGGGGGGTTCTTAACGGATCCATCTATATTGAGCTTGAAGGTGTTCTATTCAGGAGGCTCCCACTTGACCTGGTGTCACGACCTAAAGTACCCCCTAGACGTGACATGACACACAAGACCCCGAATGGCCTTATACAAGCCACTTAGCATGCATAATACAAGATCATAAAAATTAAAGAGTTTAAAAGACAATTTCATAACCAAAGAATTTTATCAAAAGTAGCAGAAGTCTAAACATAGTCTCAAAGCCATCTAAACTCATAGAATGAAAGGTTGGGACGTAATCCATACAAAATTTCAATAAAGTAAATGGCATGAAAGATAAACGTGGCCTTGTCCTCGAAGTAGGAGGACTCACCAAGTCTTCGAGTTCTTCTAATACAAGCACTAGCCACGAATGGATGGGGAAGAGTCGTCACGCCCTACATTAATAAATCAATGTAGGCAAGAGTATGTGTTAGTACAAACATGTACCAAGTATGATAACTATGTATAAAACCATAAGATCATGCAAAAAGGGGACATTTACATGCCAAGCAAAGACCAAGCTAAAATATGAGATAAAAGAGGTTAGAAACATAAGTCATAAGACCATGGTCAATGCAAGCTAAACATGCTTAAAACACTTGAGAGATACTTTGAAAGTCACTTTAGTTCGTTATGGTGGGAAATTACCTTTAACCGACATTTAAGACCATGTGAGCTATTAACATGGAATCCGGTGTCTACCCCACATCGAAAAGAGGTGTTCTTACTTGCCAAGGTAAGAACCATAGTCTTCTAGCTTAAGTGGATCCACTAGCTAATGTTTATCTAAGACAACTTATGGTGGCACATAGTTTATGGGACAAGGGTAATCGCCACTTGTCCACTCGGTGCTAAGCATAATTCCCACGGATTAGTCACAGTTCATATTATTATCTTATCATTTGTAGACATGGGTAATCGCCTCTTGCCCCTTCATTCATTAGAGTAGCTCCTTAATTTTTTATGCAAGTTTAGTTGAGAAAACCTTTCAACCCTTTATGAATCCTTTATGTGAGAAATCCTTTCACCATACAACAACATCAACATTAATGCCTCACTCTCAAGGCAAGCTTAAATCATTTGTCTCAAGTTCATAAAGACATGCATAATTCCATAAATTCCATCTTTTCATAATCAAAGCTTCATCATGAGACACAATCTAGAAATCATAGGTTTCACATGGGTTCATGGGGATTCATCTTAAAATATGCAATTTAACTCAATTAATGCATAGAAAGCCATAATTAAATCAATTTGATCATAATTTAAAAGAACCCACATGATAGAAGAAAACCCTAATTTCAATTGAGAATTCTTACTTTGAAAATTGGGGAATTTGGGAACCCTATGGAGGAAAGGACTCCATAGGCGAAAGCTATCATACCTCAATGCCAAAAGTTTAGAATCAATGGAGGATTAGGAGACTTGTCCTTCAAACCTTAGATTTCTTCTTCTTCTTCTAGAGAGAGAAATATTTGGGGGAATTGGAAAGATTTTGGAAATAGTTGAAAACTGATTAGGGAAGGTAGAATTTAGGCTTAGAAGGCTTATATAGTGCCTAGGATTATACGGTAACCGACTTAAATTAGGCATTAACCATTTAGAGAAAAGACCAAAAAGCCCTTTAAAATAACTACCAGAAGTCAACCTACGGTCCGTAGGTCCAACTATGGACCATCCTGGTCAACCGTAGAAAGATTCAGAAACCTTGAGTTTTGGACCTCTAATGACGGTTGCCATGTACGGTCTATGGGTCCACCTACGAATCGTACATTCCAGCCGTCGTTCCCAACTTAAGGCTTTAAAATTTGTCTAAGTCCTGGGGTGACCCACGAGACACACCTACGGTCCGTAGAAGCAATGACAGACCGTCCTGTTGAGTCGTAAAAAGAGTTCTGAGGCTTGACATTTTAAAGACATTCAGTAGACCAACTACGGTTCCCACCTATGGTCCTTCAGTCTATCTACGGTCCGTAGGTGGCCTCCGTCGTTACTGGCACCAGATTCTGAAAAACCTGCAACTTTCTTCTTTTCAAATCCAAGGTGTTACACCTGGATGGTGGTAGTGTTGGCCTTGCCTCTTTCCTCCCTGTCAATTATTAGATGGAACTCAATGGCTTGAGAGATGGTTAGTTTCATGCATACACCTTCTCTTTTGTTGTTGAAGGTGTTGTGATTCCTTGTTAGCCAGATATTCCAAAGGCAGAAAGGGATTAGAGTTCCCCAGTTTACCACTCATTATATCTTTTGTCTTTCATGATGTGCCACTGGTTTAACCAATTGTTTTCATTGAAGGGAGTGGCCCTGATAGTGTCAGGGCAATGGCTTGTGGAAGCTATGTGGTTCCAGAAGGTGAGGGAGTTGGGACATTGGAAGAAGATGTGGCTTATGCCCTCTATGGCATTGTTGCAGTAGCGACAGTTGGGGTCTACATTGAGGCCTCTCTGACTAAGGGGATGATTCATTGGTAGCTTTTTGTGGTAGAGGATCCAGAGGAAAGTTTTGATCTTGTTGGGTACATTAGCAGACCATATCCACTTGAACCTCTCTTTGGGTTCCAACCTGCACTTGTCATTGGCTTCTTTTATGTGTCTGTAGGCCGAGCTTGTGGGAAAAAGCCCATTATGAGTGAGTCCCCAAATAAGGGTATCTTTTTTTGTTTCGTCACTTGTGAGTCTGTAGCTCTTAATGATGGCTTTTATCTCTTCTGGTATAGCGAAGGACAGACTCTCAAAGTCCCAATTTCCATCTTGGTACACTTCTTTAACTTTGAGATGATTCTTTCTTTCGAGGAAGGGGCCCTGGATAATCGGACAGATCGCATCGCAGTGAGGAATCCATTTATCCCAAATAAAGTTCACCTTGTCCCCTTTATGGACTCTCCATTCCGTTGCTTTGATAGCATCAAGCCATCCATTTTGGATGTTTTTCCATGTTCTTGAAACTATCCTCTTGGAGTTGTGCTCCCTGTTTGGGCTTTTGTACTTGTCAGTGAGAATCTTACTCCAGAGCTTATTAGGGTTCTGCAAAGCTCTCTAGGCAAGGCTGGAAAGAGTATCCCTATTTTTTAGTTCACTTTTCTAGAGTCCAAGTCCTCCTGTGGCTTTTGTATTGGTGATGCTATCCAGTAGAGCAGGTGTATCTTTCTTTTTTATGTAGTAGTTCCCCACTCAAAGTCTCTTTGCTCTTTGTTAATAGTGTTAGTTATTTTTTTGGGGAGCTTTATGTACTGCATTACATGAGAGGGGATCCTACTCAAAGTAGCTTTTTCAAGTACCATCCTCCCAGTGAGGTTCAAGAACTTTTTTTTCTATCCTACTAGCCTTTTCCTCATGTTGTCAATGATGAATTGGAAGTCAGCGTTTACTGGCTTCTTGTGGAAAATGGGGAAGCCAACATGTTTCCCAAAGGCCCCGGCAACACCAATACCAAGAGTGCTAGAATAGGTTCGTCGATCTTGGTCTGTGTAATTCCTCGAGAAGAGAGCTTTGGATTTTTGGTGGTTGACTCTCTATCCCGAGTGGCTACAGATGGTATGGAGGATGTCCCTTATGGTGTTGGAATTCTTTTGGTCAGCTTTGGCAAAGAGACAAAGGTCATCTGCAAAGAAAAAGTGAGAGATTTTGGGGCCCCTCATGGAGATTTTAACGGGGCTCCAATGCTTATCTCTAACTATTTTTTTAATATTCTTGGAGAGCCTTTCCATGCACATGATGAAGATGTAGGGGGACACAAGGTCACCCTGCCTGATTCCCCTTGAGGGGTGGAAGTAGTCAGTTTTCTTCCATTGAAAAGGATGGCTGTTGAGGAGGTGGTGATGCAGGACATGATAAGGTTAGTCAGCTTGGGGAGGATGTTGAAGTAGTGAAGAGTATCCCTGATGTAAGCCCATTCCAATCTATCGAAGGTTTTCTCCAGATCAATCTTCGGGATCATGTTGGAGCTTTTCCCTTTCATCTTCCCATAATGGGTGATGTATTCTTAAACAATGATTACATTATCTGAAGCTCTTCTATTCGATAGGAAACTGGCTTGGCTAGGGCCTATGATGGAAGGGAGAATGGGCTTGATGCGATTGGCAATAATTTTGTCACGAGTTTGTAGTTGGTGTTGCAGAGTTCGATGGGTCTGTAGCTTCTCAGAGTGGGAGGTTTAAACATTTAGGGTTGAGGCAAAGAAGGGTGGAATTGAATTTCGAAGGCATAGATGAGCTTTCAAATGCCCTTTTGCAGAATGCCATGGTTTTCTCTTTGACGATGTTCCAATATTTTTGGCAAAACATGTGGTGTATCCCATCTTGGCCAGGAGCTGTAGTGGGTTTGAAGGAGTGAAGAGCTTTGAGGATCTCACTCTCTCTAAGTAGGATGTCCATCATGGTTGCCAGCTCAGGTGAAAGAGAGCGGGTAGGGTCATTATTGATGGAGAGGTGTCTTCTTGAGCTAGTATGTTCAATGGTGTAGAGTACTTGTAAGAATTGGGTGATGTGGTGTCTGATATGGTCTTGGTCCTCTATTTGGCTACCATTGTCATCTCTGACTGAGACTATGCGATTCTTTCCTCTTCTCTGGATGGTGGTTGTGTGGAAGAAGCTTGTGTTAGCATCCCCATTGCTTAGCCAGCTTATTCTTGACTATGAGAGAGGTGTGTTTCTCAAACTAATAAGTGATAGTTTACGTATGAAAATCACACTCCCAATAGTTCACGTATGAAACTCAAAAAAAGGGAATAGTTTAGGTGTGTTTTTAACACTTATCTCTAATAATAATTGTTTTCTAATGAGTGCACACATTAGAACTTGCTTGTATTTATTACTTGTTCAAGAGAAAAGTAATAATTAGGAAAAGGCAAAATCAAATTCCATTAATTTGGTGTGAAATGTTAGAGATTGAGAGAAAATAACGGTCACAGCAAATAAGTAAGGTATTCTCTAAAGCACTCTAAGATCGAGAGGAAAAGAGTGGAAATCATCTAATAGGGCTGAAATGCATTTAGATGTACCTAACTTGCTGGGAACATATAATATTAACAACAAACAATCAGTCCTATAGAAGTCGAGAGTTAAGTGAATGTCATGGGGAACACAATCCTAGTCTCGTTTAATCAATCACTAAAATTTTGGAACTATAGTTTGATCCAGTCATCTTAATTCCAAATGAGTTACTTGAACTCAAACAACCCAATATGTACTTTTCGCAATTTATTCTTTTGGGAAATATTAACCACAACTGGATATAAGCGTCAGTAAAGTTATTTCTAATGTAAATTCCCTGTTGGATCGACCTCAACTCGCATTGAGTTTTATAATTGATTTTGACCGATTATACTTCTTTATTGAGGTGTAAGTTTGGACGTATCAAATTTTGGCGCCGTTGTCAGAGAATTTCAGTTCAGAAATATTTTACTAGCTATTATTTCAGTTATAGTTGTATTTCCTAATTTTACTTCTTGTTTCTTGTCTGTGTCATTTACAGGTGAATTTCCTAGTGCATGTCAAACACTAGAAGTAAGGGAGAGCCGCTAATTCCTTACGATCCCGAGCTAAGAAAAACCTTAAGGAAGATGGTTAATGCACAGGATCTCGAGCCCAGAGGAAGAGATTGAGACAAGATGTTGAGCCCCATGCTAGAGGTGCTCATCATAATGCTAACGACCCAAATAGGGTGGTTGAGGAAAATGAAAGAGTCGGCGAGATAGCTCCTCCTCAACACCAACCACTAGCTCCAAGAGGTCGAGTCCAACAACCAGTGCAGATGGTATTTGAAGAAGAGGATGTAGATTTGGATGGGGCCGGAGCCACTGGAGCAATAGTATTGCCAATGCTACCTCCAGGAGTCAAGTTCACCATCACTAGCACCATGATTCAACTGTTGAACTTGAAGGGGCTGTTCAGAGGAACTGCTGGTGAAGATGCTAACCAACATTTGATGACTTTTTTGTAATTTGTAGGTCAACTGAGATTCCTGGAGTTAGCAATACTGCGATGAGGCTAAGGTTATTCCCCATGTCTCTAACTGGGGAAGAAACAAACTGGCTGAATGAGTTGCCGCATGATCCAATTAGAACTTAGGCAAAATTGAGGGAGGTTTTTATGGAGAGATTTTTCCAGAGGCAAAAGAGCTGCAAATAAAAGATGAGATAGGATCCCATAAGCATCTATATGGTGAAGCGATGCATGACACATGGTGGAGGTTTAGCCAAAAACTAAAGAAGTTCCCAAACCATGGCTTAACGGATAGACACTTAAAGCAGGTATTTTACAGGTCATTAAACTTCGTGACTAAATCAGTTGTGGATGCAGTGTGCGGTAGATCATTCATGAGCAAACCATTTCCTTAGATTATGGTTATCATGAACGAAGTTTCAAAGAATAACAGAGCCTGGCACACCAGAGACGCAGAGGTGGGAGAGCTTGGGTTCACTTTTGAACTCTCAGCGGAGCAAAGAAAGAGAGAAGAAGAAAGAGATCAAGACATGGGCTACCTGAAAACCCAGATGGACCTCATCACAAAACATCTCACTGCGGGTCACGAAAAGGTAAATGATGTTGGTGTTGCCAACATGTATGATGAAAAGGCTATTGATTTTGATGAGGAAGCCAAATGTTTGAACAACCAGGAGGGTTTCCAGAATTATAACTCGGGCAACCAAGAATATAATTCTGGAAATAAAGGTTGGAACTATCAAAGAGATGGGCAGTATGATAGTGCAGGCTACCGAGAGCAAGGTAATTGGTAGAATAAATAGGGTTACAAGAACGACCGCAGCAGTGTATATATACCTCTTGGTAATAGAGATCAAGCAAGTAGTAATTCTAGGGGTTCTATGATGGAGGACATGTTAGCTAAGGTTCTCCAAAAGGTTGAATCTACAGATATGGGGGTGAAAGAGGTAAAGAACAATTTCTCGAGTATGATTCAGATCGTTGACTCACACTTAACATTTATCAAACAATTGGAGCAGCAGTTGGGGCAATTGTCAGCCTCACTAAACCACAGAAAGAATGGAACACTACCTGGTGATACCATTCAGAATCCAAAGAAGGATGGACACTGCATGGCAATCACTACTAGAAGTGGTAAATCACTTCCTGAATCAAAACCTGCAAGTATTGAGCAAGAAGAGAGTATAGAAAGAAATGATGAAGCAGAGGTTGATGCTGAAATGGCTGACAATTCAGAGAGAGTTAACGAGGTGGAGAAGCCATCAGAGGCAAAAGAAGTGGTAGTAGAGGCAACTTTGCCTTTACAACATATACCTAGACCTCCTCCTCCATTTCCTCAAATGCTCAAGAAGAAAGCCAAAGATGGAAAATTCTTGAAATTCATATCCATGCTTCGGTAACTATAAGTAAACATTCCACTTATGGAAGCTCTGGAGCATATGCCAGGGTATGCTAAGTTCATGAAGGACTTAGTAACGAAGAAGAGAGCTGCAAGTTTTGAACCAGCAGATAATATCCACCATTATAGTGCTATTGCTACAAGGTCCTTGGTGCAAAAGAAAGAGGACCTAGGTGCATTCACTATACCATGTACTATCGGCGCATTTGAATTTGCAAAGGCTCTATGTGATCTGGGGGTGAGTATCAATCTTATGCCATTGGCCGTATACAAACAACTGGGGTTGGGAGCTCCAAACCCGGCCACTATGAGGTTGATGATGGCGGATAGATAGATAAAGAGACATATAGGTATTTTGTGTGATGTACTTGCTAAAGTAGAAAGGTTCATATTCCCAGTTGACTTTGTGATTTTGGATTGCGAAGTGGATTTTGAGGTTCCCATAATTTTGGGAAGGCCATTTTTAGCAAAGGATAGTTGATGTGGAAAGAGGAGAGTTGAAATTTGGACTTAATGATGAGGAGGCAAAATTCAAAGTGTGCAAGTCGATAAGGCAACCAAAGGACATGAGTGTAGTATCTACAATTGATGTTGTGGAAGATGGTGACATGGAAGCATCTATAGAGGAAATATTTGATGTGGAGACATTGACTGCAGTGATAATGAATTTTGATGAAGACTTTCAGGTTGACTATGCGGAGACTGTAAATGCACTGCAAGGCATGGGGTCATATTCATATACTCCCAAGAAGTTAGACTTCAACTTGAAAAATAGGCCAAGTCCTCCAGCAAAACCATCTATTGCGGAACCGCCTGTGCTTGAGTTGAAACAGCTACCTGTTCATTTGCAGTATGTATTTTTAGGAGAGAATAACACTTTGCCTGTGATTTTAGCTGCAAATCTTAATGATGAACAAGTGCGAGCAGTGGTGCAAGTGTTGCAGAGGTTTAAGAAAGTGATTGGGTGGACCATTGCCGATATCATTAGGATACCTCCAGGTATCTGCACTCATAAAATTCAGTATGAAGAAGATTGCAGTCCTAGTATAAAGCACCAGAGGAGGATGAATCCACCGATGCAAGAGGTAGTAAAGAAAGAAACTATCAATTAGCTGGATGCAGGTGTAGTGTACCCCATTTTTTATAGTCATTGAGTTAGCCCAGTGCAATGTGTGCCTAAAAAGGGTGGAATGGCAGTTGTGGCAAATGCGAAGAATGAGCTGATTCCGCAAAGGCTAGTTATAGGTTGGCGAGTGTGCATGGACTATAGGAAGTTGAAAAAATGTTAGATAGGCTAGCAGGAAAAGGGTGGTACTGTTTCTTAAATGGATACTCCGGGTATAATCAGATATCAATTACACCAGAAGATTAGGAGAAAACTATATTTGCATGTCCTTATGGCACTTTTGCATTCAAGCGCATGCCATTTGGATTGTGTAATGCACCAGCAACTTTTCCGATGTGTGTTATGTCCATCTTTTCGGACATGGTTGAGGACACTCTGGAGGTATTCATGGATGACTTCTCTGTGGTAGGTGACACTTTTTATGACTGTTTGTTCAATCTTAGCAGGGCACTATAGAGGTGTGAAGAGGCGAACCTGGTGCTAAACTGGGAAAAATGCCACGTCATGGTCAAAGAGGGCATAGTCCTAGGTCATAAGGTGTCTGAAAAAGGTTTGGAGATGGATAGGGAAAAAATTGAGGTGATCAAAAAGCTACCCTCACCTATCTCTGTAAAAGGGGTCCGGATTTTCTTGGGCCATGTAGGGTTATTTCGGTGTTTTATCAAGGACTTTTCTAAAATTGAACATCCTTTGTGCAAATTGTTAGAAAAGGAGATGAAGTTCACGTTTGATGAAGCATGTACCAAAGCCTTTGAGAGTCTCAAGGCTAAACTGATCTTCGCCCCAGTGATCATTGGTCCAGATTGGTTAGAGCCATTTGAGGTGATGTGCGATGCAAGTAGCATTGCCTTAGGGGTTGTGTTAGGGCAGAAGAGAAATAAGATCTTCCATCCGATCTATTATGCAAGCAAGGCGCTGAATGGAGCGCAAAGAAACTACACTGTCACTGAGCAGGAATGGCTTGCAGTAGTGTATGTGTTTGAGAAATTTAGGGCATACCTGCTAGGAACTAAAGTAATAGTTCATACTGACCATGCAGCACTGCGATACTTGATGGCGAAGAAAGATGCGAAACCAAGATTGATAAGATGGATTTGTTGTTACAAGAGTTTGACTTCGAAGTCAAAAACAGAAGAGGCTATGAAAACCAAGTGGCAGATCACTTGTCTAGATTGGAAGCAGAGAAGAATGAAGAAGTTGAATTAGACATTGATGACTCGTTCCTGGATGAGCAAGTATTAGCCACTACTCTTGATCTCATTCCTTGGTTTGATGACTTTGCCAATTACCTTGTCAGTGACTTGATGCCGGAAGGTTTAACTTTTCAACAAAGAAAGAAGTTTCTGCATGATGTTGGTAAGTATTTTTGGGATGAACCTTACTTGTGCAGGGTTTGCGTTGATAACATCATCAGGCGATGTGTACCTAAAGCTGAAATGTTAAGTATTCTAGAGGCCTGTCATTCATCTCCCGTTGGGGGACACCATGGGGGTGCACCACTGCCCACAAAATATTCCAAAGCGGATACTATTGGCCTACAATTCATCAGAATGCCTTTGACTTGGTAAAAGGGTGTGATGTGTGTCAAAGGCAAGAAGTTATCTCCCGTCGTCATGAACTACCTATGACTCCTATCTTGGAGATTGAATTATTTGATGTCTGGGGGATTGACTTCATGGGACCATTTGTGAGCTCGTTTGGGCAAAAGTACATATTGGTAGCTGTCGATTATGTCTCCAAATGGGTTGAGGCTATGGCCTTGGCAGAGAATGATGATAAGAGTGTTGCAGGATTTTTGAAGAAGAACATTTTCTCAAGGTTTGGTACAGCTAGAACTATTATCAGTGATGGTGGAGCACATTTTTGTAATAAAGTGTTCAGCACACTTTTGGCCAAATACGGAGTGAAACAACACAAAGTGGCGACGCCTTATCATCCGCAAACAAGTGGCCAGGTGGAAGTATCAAACAGGGAAATAAAATCAATATTGGCAAAGACAGTAAATGCCAATAGAACGGATTGGGCAAGGAAGTTGGATGATGCTTTATGGGCCTACCATACAGCTTTCAAAACATCCATTGGTATGTCACCATATCAGTTAGTGTTTGGAAAGGCATGTCATTTGCCTGTAGAGCCAGACAGTAAATGCCAATAGAACGGATATGGCAAAGAAGTTGCATGATGCTTTATGGGCCTACCATATAACTTTCAAAACACCCATTGGTATGTCACCATATCAGTTAGTGTTTGGAAAGGCATGTCATTTGCCTGTAGAGTTGGAGCATAAAGCACTTTGGGCACTGAAGAAGTTAAACTTGAGTTGGAGTGAAGCAACGAATATGAGGCTTGAGAAGATAAATAAAATGGCTGAATTTTGTTTGAGAGCATATGAGAGATCCCCCTTATACAAGGAAAGGATGAAAATGTATCAAGACAAGCATATCGAGAAGAGAACCTTCAGTCCTACTAACTTGGTGCTATGGTTCAACTCAAGGTTACGCCTATTTCCAGGTAAGTTAAAGTCCAACTAGTCTGGACCCTTCAAAGTGACTCAAGTGTTTCAATCGGGAGCCATTGAACTTGAAAACGAAAAAGGTGAAAGTTCAAGGCAAATGGTCAACGAGTCAAAGCATATATGGGTGTTCCAGAAGGCGTGAAGATAATTAAGGAATGTAAACTTGATGAAGTTTGAGTAATCAAGGATCCTGGGTCGTACCCCGATGTTAAATTGTGCGCTACTTGGGAACCAATCCAAGCTGTAGTTGTAATAGGTAGTTTAAATGTACATAATATTTCATTATTTTATAGAGTCATAGTGTTTGCATGTCTGCACGAAAATTCTAGACAAGTGGGCAAAAGTTGAAGCCTGGAATGTAGCTCACGAGCCACTACACGGGTCGTACAACACTTCACGGCCCGTGAAGTAGCTCGTCAAATCAAGTCGAGGCCACTAGAAAAAGAAGAGCAAGTTCACGGAGGGTTTTATGGCCCGTCTCACCATAGACAAACCTTTTAACCTCTCATGAACTTGCAGGTAAGTGTATAGGTTAAAGTCATGTTCACGAGCACCTGTATGGGCCGTGATGAGCTTCACGAGCACCTGTATGGGCCGTGATGAGCTTCACGAGCCACTTCACGACCTGTAAAAACTGAGTCGGTCCTAACAGACCCTACCTGACCCACGCGAGTGAGAAGTTAAATTCAATGCTTTTAAAAGCAACCAAAGCGCCAAAAGTCAGGTTCTTCCCCCTTTTCTAACTTCATAACATCTTTTTGGGGTGATTAAGAGTTTTGTTTATCATCTATATAAAGAAATCAACAAATTATTCAAGCCCAACATTTACATTGCAAGTACTATCCAATATCAAGTTCATTATTCCCTTTTTGTGCGAATTTGAGGCTCCAATTTGAAGTAAGTTTCCCCTTTTTACTTGATATAAGTTTAATCTTATCAAAATCAAGTATAGAACTACTTTTATTGATCCTTTTCAAGTAATAGTGAATGTAAATTGATTGAGGGTGTTCATATGTTGTGGGTATTGTATCAATCTCATGAATTGCATGATAGATGTTGAATTCCATGTTTAATTATTTGTTGGGTTGCTAAAATAGGCATAAGTCATGATTTTAGAAGGATAAGAGCATCATTTGCAGAAATGTTGTGTTTACACAAGAGGAACTCATTTGTGTGTAAGTACACGCCGGCCTTACGGACCATGAAAGTGTTCACGGGCCGTGAAACCCTTCATGAACCACACCCATGGTGGGTGTTCACTAGACAAAGTTCACGATGGCCTAGACGGCCTGTGGTGCTTACCACAGACTGTATAGTGCCTCATACATTTTATATATACCAAAAAGATTTTTCTTTTCTTATTTTATTCTTTGTTCATTGTGTGGCCCTTCTCAATGATAGATTGGGTGACGACATTCTTAAGGCAAGGCGTCACTTTGTATAAGTACACATGTAAGTCTGAGTACCCGTTAGTGTAGTCATTTGATGTATGTGGTTCTAACTTGTGATTCTACAGGTACTATGGCTAAACCAAGACAAAAGATTGCACAACTACACATCTCACCAGCCGCTTCTTCAACGAAAAGTTCAAGCGAGGACACACCTAGTAGTCCTGGGGTCCAAGTGAACACCGAGATTGAAGAACACTCACCCCGTGCTACTAGGTCTCGGAAGACCAGGGCTACTGAGCAGCATACCCCTTCCTAGTCTGATAAGGAAGAGGATAAGTCCGGGAGTGAGGAAGGGTCTACTGATGATTCCCGAGCTTCAACCAATGATCCTCCACTAGTTGAGCATGCTGAAGAAGAACATGATAGCGAGGAGGATAGTGCTGCCAGTGCACCAGGTGTTCATTGGTGCAGTTTGTTCATAAAAGGGAGTCTAACCCAGTAATGCGGCAGCATATCATTGATGTTTTTCGCCGGATGTGGACCATTCCTGAATCGAAGGACATCTTTGAGAATGGTATACTATCCAAGGTCGGTGGCCTTGGTGGCAGAGCAATTATCCCTGAGTCCAGAGTTATGGGGGCAGATGTGCGGGCTTTTCTAGATATTTACACCTTGTTCAAACAACATAAGTTTGAATGGATGACTAAGAAGCCCGGAGAGTATGTACGACACTTAACCAAAGAATTCTACGCCTCTTATGCAGCCTCTCTAATGAACTTCACTACACACACTAAAATAACTAAGAAGGGAAGAAAGCAGTCACAACAACATGGGAACCACTAGCTTAGGTGGTTGTTAGGGGTGAGCCAGTCGAGATCTCGGAAACAACTATAAACAGGTTTCTACATGGCCTAGAATACACCTCACCTACTTCAGTGGGTCTATTTGAGGGTCGCCATCATTCGGTGACCAGTGAGGCCAAGATGGAGGATCCAGTCTCCAGGAAAAACATCATGAAGTGGATTGCGGGCTTAATAGCTTCCAAAGGCGAAGCAGCATCATGAATAGATAACCCACACATGCACATCACCAAAACATCCTTGTCATTTTTGGCGAAGTTATGGTGGCCAGTGGTCCGTGCACAATTGCGGCCTACGGATAATGATAACACACTTTCCCCTCTATTAGCCTATTTAGTGGCTTGTATCATGGCAGGATACCCTTTGAATGTGGGGATAATAATTGCTACGGAGATGCGGGATCACGCCTTGAATAAAAGAAAGGCTCTGCCATTTCCTTGTATTATAAGGAGATTTTGTACGCATGCCAACATACCGCATAACAAATTGGAGGATAAATATGTAGAGGCAACAAAGGTGACCGCGGTGAGCAAGATAAGGGATGTTGCAAATCCCCTATATGGTTGGAGAGCAGGCCCTGCATGTCCTTTGACTGTTATGCCACATGTTCCAGTCGAGCTTCCGAGAGTTGAGGGGGGCAGTGAGTCAGCTGAAGGGATAACTCAGACAACCGCTGGAGTGCAGCCCCCACCAGTACCACCTTCGGATAATTCAGGTACTTTCATTTCCTTGCCCACCATATTCCTAGAGAGATTAGTAGCAGAGCAGAGGCAGACTCGAGCCATACTAGACCAGGTGGTTGAAAGACTACCACTTGTAGTTTAGGGTCAGGTACAGAGTGCAGAACAGCGCCTGCATGATGAACTCCGGATACAGGTTTCGGTGCTTAAGAACAGGATGGATGGCTTAGAAGCTCATGTGAATAGCCAGCTGAATGCTTTGGGTTCCGTAGATGTTGATTCTCAAAAAGCGCAAATGGCCTCAATGAATGCAGAGATTGCGAAACGAAAAGAAAAGCCAGTAGTTGTACCTCAGCCAGTTGTACCGAATTCATTGATGAACCTATTTAGCATGCCTCCGATTGCACAATCAGTTGGAGATATTTGGGGTGATTTAGCTCGGCCCGAGACTGCCAAAGGAAAAGGGAAGGATACAAGTTCGGTATCGGAGCATCAAGACCTTTCCATGGAAGAAAAGAGGAGAGCAAAGAGAGCGAGACGAGAGTCCAGGCAATATGCCAGAGAGCGAGACGAGAGTCTAGGCAACGTGCCAGAGAGCAAGAGGCTTTGGAGCAGCAGCAGCGTGATGCAATGAGGACTGGAGCCTCAGGTATTACTCCTATGGATAGTAGCCATCCTGACCCAACATATGCACCTGAGAGCACACCCGATGATAAGGGTGCCAACATCACTCCAAATCCTGACGCCTAGGGCGTCGCAGGTATGACCCCTTCTCACAGCCCTTGTGTTTTGTACTTTGAGGGCAAAGTTTCTTTTGTTGAGGAGGGGGTTGTCGAGCAACCTTTCATTAGTTGTTAGTACATAGAGGTTGGCTCTTGTTTCGAAAGTTTGTTTTTGTGAAGTTAGAAGTTTGTTTTCTATTATTGTTTAGTCTTTGTTTTGTTTCGTTGTGTTGTTGTGTTAAGAGTAGCATTTGAATATTGTGTTTGGGGTGAAATGACATGAAACAATCTTGAGTCTGATATTTGACTGTTAGGCTCTTTGTGTGACATCTCAGATATGTGTGTGTTGATCATTGCTAACCAGAACATAAATTGGTTTACTAAAAGACTAAAAGTGTAAGCATGTGCCAAGTGAGTGTGAGACATGTTTGAAATCTAAGACTATTGGTAAAAGTTAGAACTTGCCCGAGTATTCTTGCTAAGACAATTGAATAACTGGATAGGAAATGAACATAGGCCATTTTTGAATTAAGTTCACATTAACCAAAAACAACTACCAAATGAAATCATGAACCCTTGAACCCTATTTGAGCCTTGAAGTTGTTTTCTTTGTCACCCTGTTGATATTGTATCCTGGGTTCTCAGAAGGCACGATGCCACAACTCTCACACTACATGAAATTTAACTTTTAGCGACCAACTCTTAACGAAGGGACATGAATCCGATAGTTATTAATGTACATCTAGCGACCAACTTCTTTCCCGGTCTTTAAAGCCAATTTTTAAATGAATATTAGCGAGGGGATGATATTTGTTCATTAAAGCATTTAATATCCAGTCGTTAAAATAAAATAGACAAAAAAGTGCTACAATTTTTCCTTTTTTTATCCACCCCCCCCGCCCCACGTCTCTATCGCCCAAAACTCCTAAACCCTAGGTTTTTGTTGTTCTCAAAAAATACTTATACAATTAGAAGTAAGTAAAAGCTGCTCTTCACCTGGCGCTGCTCGTAACCTTCGCTCGATAAAATATCAAAATAATTTCAGAGGTTCTTCTCATCAGAGGGTATGTTTATCTAATCACTAAATTTGTAGTTGGAGCTATTAATTATGTAATTGGTATTCTTTTGTTGTTCGAATGACCTCTTTGTTTGATGGAATTAATCATTTTTTATAATAACCTAGACCCTATTATTGTTTTTTTAGTATATAAGATTTCTCTTTAGGGATCGTTGAATACCACTGTTATTGGTGTAGAGTTTTCTTTTTGATATGAATTGAATCAATTTCTATTTTAATTGGAGGTAGAACCATATAACATCATCTAAGCAATTACTATTTTATATAACAATCTATTTACTAGAATTTGACATTCCTTTTATTGCCAATTTACTTATATAATTATTCAATGATAGGTATGCAAAAGTTATCGCAAAAGATATAAAACGCATACACTTCGCCACTTATACTATAATTTGACATTCCTTTTATTGCCAATTTCCTAGTGGTATATAACTCTTTTAAAATACTCATACACTTTGCCACTCTAAGATTGCAAATGCGTACAGTGTGATCAATCTAAATTAGGCTCATATTATTGTCCAATGAACTGAAAGCCTTTGATGTCAATAGAAAAGGTTATTTGAACTTCACAATATATTTCATACCCCTCATTCTCAATTCATGTGAGTTTGGTTGATTTGGCATGGGGTTTAAGAAAGAAAAACTTTGAAACTTGTAGTATAAAATAAGTCATAGATGTTTGCGTGACTACAAATCCATTTAATTAAGGATAAAATAGATATTTTAAAGTAAAATTGGGATAGAAGAAGTAAATATAAGTGTTTTCATGCTAAATTGGGACAGAGGGAGTAAAAAAGTCTTGTTACTAAATATAGAAATGTGTCCTTTTTTTTACTAACTAACAAGGAAAGGGAGTCATGTAAATTGAAATAGCGAGAGTACAAAACATTACACGAACAATCACAATAGTAGTTAAGAAACAACGCTTAATTGCAGATTAAAATTATTTTCAAACTATCATTATCATAGTTGTTGGCTTGTTGCATGGTAAAATTTATTTTACATGATGTAAGTTGTTATGCAAAAACTTCTAACAGAATCACATACGAGCTCCTATTAAGAATGTTGTAATTTGTATGCAAATTTTAGTTGGATTTCGTGTTCCCAAGTTCGTATAGACAAATTCTTCTTTTAGCTAAGAGAAATTGCTTGTCTTAGAATAGACAAATTCAAATACTACAGGATAATAACCCCTCTAAGGATGGACTAGAATTTTCTGTTATTATTAGAAATAATACCAGATTGAGGACTAAATGCAAAACCTAGTTTAATCTTCATTATCCTTGTTTTTACATGATGACTACAGTTTGTTTTTTCCTTTCATTTTTATTTGTTGTCCTTTGTCTATATCATATTAGTATGGTTTATTGTTCAACCCAGCTTGATTTAGTATTTACCATGTTTCTATTGTATTTATGTTCTTAACTATCATGCTACGACACTTTACTTGTATCACTAATATTTACTGGATTGCTTCTTGTTTTTATGTATTTGCTGGTTGCTTTCAGATTTTGTGATATATATGTCTCTCTTTGTTTCTTCTCTTTTATAGTTATGATAATCAGACTTATGTGAAATATTTGAAATTGAATAATTATTTTGATTGTGATAAATAGAAAAGAACAACAAGAGTGTATATATAATTGTTTGCGAAATTCTTTAGACTGAAATCCAAGAACAAGTACCATCTGAGTATTCTCTTACGAATATTGAGGTAATGAAAATGTATTGTGGACCTCAATGCAAAAGTCATGTAGTTATATTTTGAGGGATGCATATATGAAGTTAAAAGACGTTAACTCTTCGAAAGATGCACCATTGGGTAAGCTGCATACAAGTCAAAAAGAAAACAAATTACTAACAAGACACATGGATAGCATAGAGAGTAAATTTGTACAACTTGCAAGTACACTTGTTGGTTTGCCTTCATTGTATCCACCTCCAAGTGAACAACGTACAAGCTGAATCACTTAAAAGGTTAGTATGCTTTCTACCAACCATGATCTGATTAATATTTTCAAATTAATTTAGTGATATTTTTATAATGAAATAAATAAAGCATGGACTACTGACTTAAAATTGTGTATTTGTATATATTACCACGTAAAGTTGTAGTTCTTTCCTAGTAATAATATTTACTCTATAGCTTTCCGTCTTTGTATTTCTGAGGTTGTGAGGATTTTGTCGTATCAAAGAAATAATGCAAAATTTGGCACAATTATGTGAAATGATTTTACAAAATAGGTTGGTCCATTTCTCTTTAGTTCTCTTTTCTGATCCCAAATTTGAGCTCCATGTATGAATTGATTTTAAGGTTCTCTTTCTTCTGCATCTATTATATTTCTAAACACTTGTGAATTTTCTGCATCCAGGGAAGTAGCTTCAAACAATTTGTAGTCTTTGGGTTATCTGGCACAATATTTTATTTTAGCATGTCATGTAACACTAAGAGGTGGTGACTGTTTTATCATTGAAGAAATATTTCATCCAACTGAGGTGAGTTCTACTCTTCTGATTCTAACTAGTGATTATCAATCCCCCGAAAAATAAAAATAAAAACAAAAACAACTGCTCTTTCAAATAATTCTTGTACTAGACAATATTAATATTTTTTAGCTAAAATCTAGTTGCAAGACTTGAATAGGTTAGTAGATTTATACAATCTATGACATGATGAGTATTTGTAAGTGAAGTTTTTTCCACATTTTTCTCTACAGTGCTGACTTTTTCCATATTTTTCTCAGTATTGATTATTTTTATGATTGGTTCTACTCATTAGGAGCATTTAGACTCATATTCTCTGCACTGCCTTATTAATTAAAATAATAACCATAATATCCTATTAGTTAGTAGAATTCTATGTCTTGTAATTTAAACATTTTTACTAGCTTGTTGTCTAAATTTAATGTTAGTGAAATTCATAAGATAAAGATTTTGAAACTATTAGTTTATTGCGTAATTAAGTTTGATCAAATGATATCTTTTCCATTGTTTAGTCTATATGGTGATTAAATTAATCATTTATTTTTTAGTAAAATAGCTAGTGGTAGCTTCATCATGAACTGATATGAACTTATTATTTTAACAGATGAACTATTTGAAGTTTCAAGAATGCATCCTTGAAGACAATGCAGAACAAGTTGAAGAAAATAACTTTTTTGGTTTTGTTAGGGTGATTTACAGACTTTTTCATTTTAACATACACTATAATTCTATTTTTTGTTTTTGTTTTTGTTTTAAGGAGCTTATAAGAATAATTTCATACAATTTTGTTGGATTACATTTTCTAACTGTGATCCATTAACTAATTCCTTATAATTGACAATGATTTTTTTCTTTCTTTGTGATATGTGTGTGCATTTATTGACATGCCAAAGCATATAAAGTAATTGAAATGGACATTACAACTTTTTAACTACAAAATTTTCATATAGTTAAATGGGCATTCGCGTAAGGAAATTGACAAGTAACAAAGGAAAAATTGGTCGCTAAAAATGGATATGTAACGACTGGAATTTTTGTATTCGCTAAGTGATCTTTAATGACCGGATTATAAATCAGGTCGTTAACTTTTAACGACGAAGCTTTTAATGACTGGTGACGACCAACTTTTGCTCGGTCGTTATAGACTTTTAACGACTGGATTTGGACTTTTAGCTATAAAATTTGCTTTCGCTAAAGGTCATTTTTTTGTAGTCTCGGACCAAAAGCCTAAGTTGAGGGGGGCCATGACAGGAAGTCATTCCGACGACATGAAACCACAATGCATGTTTGATTGGTTCAAGTAAATGGTAGTTACAAAAAAAAATGGTGCAAAAGAATCAAATAAATAATATGGGTGCCGGGATGTAGTGAAGAAAGAAGAAATGAAACCACTCAAATAAGAGTTGTGTGCGGATAAGAACTTTGGAAGACCAAGGTAATCTAGTCACTCATAAACCAAACGTTCCACTCCCTAGCCCAGGCCAACACTACAAGCCAATTAAAGTCCTATATTGATCCTATTCCGGTTGTTTGATAGTCGAAGCATAGAAAACGAGGACAAGCCTATGGTCTGAATGTCTGCAGGATTAGAAGTTCTTTTAGAGAGCGAGAGTAGTCATCAGTCCCAAATTCTAATGTGTGTGGATTTCTTTGTTGTGAGGGCACTATGTCTGCATTTTATAGTTGATTGTGTTAGCTGATTGTGGACTCAGGTGTAAGCATGATCGACTGTGTGTAATGGGATGTAATCCATTGATTCTTGCATGTTAGATAAGATGATTTAGGATAGAGTTGTTGTTGAGATAGCTGCTACATCTTTGTGATTTGTTTTGTGTTTTGAGCATCGAGGGTTATCTTTTTCATCACTTGAGGACAAGCAATGGTTCTAAGTTGAGGGTATTGATGTGCCCTGAAATCATGGAACATTTGATGCTCAAAACTAAGGATTAGCGCAAAAAATCAAGTGTGTTTATGTGTATATGATGGTTTCTTTGATGTTGAGCAGGTAAAACACTTGAATGTGAAAGATAGAAAAAAAAGGGAAGGAAATGGAATAGAAGTCAAATCCACGAAGCTCTAAACAGGTCGTGGTCACTGTGACGAGCCGTCTAAGGGCACGTGAAGATAAGGCAGGAAAGCCTCCAACACTGCCTATGTGTGGCATGAAGACCACGAATCCCCAGACGAGTCGTGGTCCACTTGATGGGCCGTCTGAGGGCTCGTGAAGATAAGGCAGGAAAGCCCCAACACTGCCTAAGTGTGGAATGAAGACGACGAAGCCCTAAATGAGTCGTGGTCCACTTGACTGGCCGTCTGAGGGCTCGTGAAGATGAGTCAGTAAAGATTGAACCTAACTTAGTTGAAATGTTGATCCACGAGGCACCTGACGAGCAGTGGCACGCTACATGAGCCATGTAGTAAATCATGAAGGAGAAGCAGTGAAGGAAGACCCACACTGGCTAAGTGTGGGATGACGAGGGGTTTGACGGGCCGTCTAGAACTTGAATAGCCGTTACCTTGCTTGTGAAGTCATACGACTGTAGAGTCCTACTTCGAGTAGGATTTGTTTTTCACAAACTATTTTAAATACTTAGGATTCATTTTTGAACATTATATTTTATCATCGTCGGGTTTTGAACATTGTGAGTGGGGAAAACACTATTTTTCTTCTATGCTTGAACACATAGCTAATCATTGGTACTTTGGATCAAGATTTGGTGTTCCTATTTTAGCATTGATAATCAAGAAACTTTTGGATTGCTATTCTTGTACGTTTATTTCGTTATGCTTTCAATAGTATCTATTGTTATGTCTCTTGAAATAATGAGCAGCTAAATACCACAACTAGGGTTGTGGGAACCATGATGAAAACTTAGCTACGAATTCAAAATTGTGTTTGTTGCTTTTACCTTCATAATAATTATTTTCCAATGAGTGCACATATTAGAACTTGCCTGTATTTATTACTTGTTCGAGAGAAAAGTAATAATTAGGAAAAGGCAAAATCAAATTCCATTAATTTGGATGAAAGGTTAGAGATCGAGAGAAAATAACTGTCACAACAAATAAGCAAGGTACTCTCTAAAACACTCCAAAACCAAGAGGAAAAGAGTGGAAATCATCTAATAGGGCTGAAATGTGTTTAGATGTACCTAACTTGCTGGGAACATATAATATTAACAACAAACAATCAGTCGTATAGAAGTCGAGAGTGAAGTGAATGTCATGGGGAACACAATCCTAGTTTCGTTTTATCAATCACTAAAATTTTGGAACTATAGTTTGGTCCAGTCATCTGTCATCTTAAATCCAAATTAGTTAATTGAACTCAAACAACCCAATATTTAATTTTTGCAATTTATTCTTTTCGGAAACATTAACCACAACTGGATATAAGCGTCAGTAAAGTTATTTCTGCTGTAAATTCCCTGTGGGATCAACCTCAACACATGTTGAGTTTTATAATTGAGTTCGACCGTGTATACTTCTTTATTGAGGTGTAAGTTTGGACGTATCAGTATTATAGTAATTTAACATTCAAATTCGAGAGTAGTATAGATATTCAAAATTTAATGATGAAAAATATATTGAATTTCCATCACAAAGTGATTAAAACATGAGTTGTAATCGAAAGAATAGAAAAAGATTTATAACTGAAATATTATGTAATAAAGAATTTAAGGGAGGGGAGGAAATTTAATAGAAGAAAAGATGAGAAAGTAATTGAGAAACGTGAAAAAACGGTAATACTCATATTGTGGGACTAATTCTCATCTCTTTTATAGCTCGGACAAAAATAAAAAGTAATAGAATTATATTAAATTATGATTTGACATGGTTTACCATATTAACTTCTAACTAATATATTATTTTCAATGTAGTGTATCAACAAACTCAAATATTGAATTGACAATGTTATAAGTAACAACTTTCATCAAGCTTCTTATCTTTATGGAGAAAAATTATCACATCATTATGATGAACGTTATCTAAATCTAAGTTGCAACACATGTTTTCATTTCATTGATAAAATATGCAAGTGTAGTTATGAGGTAGCCAATCCGGTCTTAAGTATTTTTTATATTTATAATGTATATTTCTGTCACGATGATTCTTAAATAAAAATAAGCATATCCTATTAAATCGGTGAACCATATCGTATTCCAAACTAATTTATTTTTTATATTTAATATAAGTGAAAATCAATTCTTTAGACAAATAAAAACATCATTTATGAAGAACAAATATATTACCTTTCTATAATGATATTCTTTATTCCATTAACAAAATGTTTGAATTGGTTGTCCTCATTCTTCTTCATTAATCTTTGAGGATATGGCTTAGGACACTTAGGCACATAGCCTTTAGTGATTTCATTCCCCTCATTCCTCTCAACATCCACCACCACACTAGGAGGTTCATCCTCCTTCTCTTCTTCCCGATATACCTTCTCAGCATTCACACGATCATCATCCACAACAATTGGTATGGGTGCACTAAGCTTCACCCCATCATCCAATTTTTCATTCACAGCCCTCTTAGTCACAACATTGGCATTATCAATAAACCTATCACTTCTAGTGACTATTACCATACTGTAATACCCCAGCTTTCCAAGGAATGAAAATGCAGAATTTACTTGAAGGCAGTGACCTACGGAGGTCACTTACGGGCCGAAGTCAGGTTGACGGGCCGTAGGTGAGGAGCCGTCAATGGCTCTGTCAATTTCAGTAATTCTCAGTCTCTGAAGTGTGATATACGGAGTAGCAGGATGGATCGTGAGTCAGTTGACGGCCCGTTGAAAGTAACCGTGGATGTCCCCCAGACTTGGTCAAATTCTTGAACCTCAGGCTGTGATCCACTGTTGAGGTGTACGGTCCGTATATGGACCTACCAACCGTAGATTGAAGCCGTCGTTGCATGTCCCCAGATACCAACTCTCTGAACCTTTTGACGGTTCAACAGGACGGAACGTCAATGGATGAACGGACCGTAGGTCCGGACCATAGATGGGCCCCGACAGTTTTTTAATTAAGGGTTTTTTGGTCTTTTCCTTGGTTAATTCCCTAATTAACTAAGTCGGTTTTACCCTTAATGAAGGTCCTATATATAGTTTTCTATACTTAAATTACTTCATTCTAACTCATTCCCTAAATTCACCTCTCAAATATTTCTCTCTCTAAAAGAAATCCTCTCTAGATCAAGGAAGAAAAAGAAGTTAAGTCCTCCATTGAAGGTCACTCAATCTCCTCCAATTTCTAGTGGGCTTTGCTAAGGTATGATGGTATTGACCAATGGAGTTGCTTCCTCCATTGGGCCCTCCCTTTTCTTCATGAATTTCAAGGTTCAATTTCCTTCAAGTAAGCTAGGGTTCGATCAATTGTTATGGGTTCTTCTAGTATGAGTTCGTTTACTTATTTAATGCTTTGCAGTGCACGATCTAGTGTGAATTACATGTCTAGTTGTAATTATTGCATGAACCCCCATGATCCCAAGTAAATTCTCCCTAATTTGATAATCTATGCCTTGATTGTTGGGCTGAGATAAGAATTGATAAAATTGAGGGATCATCTATGAAATTGAGCATGAATTGGGGTTAAGTGCATGAATTTAGCATGTTCAAGTAAAAAGCATGATATTCCTCTTTTATTTGGATTACTTCAAGTATGACTAAATTGCCTTGATTATGACTTTTAAGAGCTAGCTTGCATTGAAATGCATGGTTTAAAATAAAGGCAATATGAATTCATTAGCTATGAAGAAAAAGCATGATAGAATCATGAAGAAAGAGGTTTATAGAATCAAGCATGTTTTATATGAAATCTATGATATGTTGATGTTGATTTTTGAAAGGGTTTTCTCATATAATGCTCAACCTAGGAAGAAGAAGAAGTTAAGTCCTCCATTGAAGGTCACTCAATCTCCTCCAATTTCTAGTGGGCTTTGCTAAGGTATGATGGTATTGACCAATGGAGTTGCTTCCTCCATTGGGCCCTCCCTTTTCTTCATGAATTTCAAGGTTCAATTTCCTTCAAGTAAGCTAGGGTTCGATCAATTGTTATGGGTTCTTCTAGTATGATTTCGTTTACTTATTTAATGCTTTGCAGTGCATGATCTAGCGTGAATTACATGTCTAGTTGTAATTATTGCATGAACCCCCATGATCCCAAGTAAATTCTCCCTAATTTGATAATCTATGCCTTGATTGTTGGGCTGAGATAAGAATTGATAAAATTGAGGGATCATCTATGAAATTGAGCATGAATTGGGGTTAAGTGCATGAATTTAGCATGTTCAAGTAAAAAGCATGATTTTCCTCTTTTATTTGGATTACTTCAAGTATGACTAAATTGCCTTGATTATGACTTTTAAGAGCTAGCTTGCATTGAAATGCATGGTTTAAAATAAAGGCAATATGAATTCATTAGCTATGAAGAAAAAGCATGATAGAATCATGAAGAAAGAGGTTTATAGAATCAAGCATGTTTTATATGAAATCTATGATATGTTGATGTTGATTTTTGAAAGGGTTTTCTCATATAATGCTCAACCTAGGAAGAAGAAGAAGTTAAGTCCTCCATTGAAGGTCACTCAATCTCCTCCAATTTCTAGTGGGCTTTGCTAAGGTATGATGGTATTGACCAATGGAGTTGCTTCCTCCATTGGGCCCTCCCTTTTCTTCATGAATTTCAAGGTTCAATTTCCTTCAAGTAAGCTAGGGTTCGATCAATTGTTATGGGTTCTTCTAGTATGATTTCGTTTACTTATTTAATGCTTTGCAGTGCATGATCTAGCGTGAATTACATGTCTAGTTGTAATTATTGCATGAACCCCCATGATCCCAAGTAAATTCTCCCTAATTTGATAATCTATGCCTTGATTGTTGGGCTGAGATAAGAATTGATAAAATTGAGGGATCATCTATGAAATTGAGCATGAATTGGGGTTAAGTGCATGAATTTAGCATGTTCAAGTAAAAAGCATGATTTTCCTCTTTTATTTGGATTACTTCAAGTATGACTAAATTGCCTTGATTATGACTTTTAAGAGCTAGCTTGCATTGAAATGCATGGTTTAAAATAAAGGCAATATGAATTCATTAGCTATGAAGAAAAAGCATGATAGAATCATGAAGAAAGAGGTTTATAGAATCAAGCATGTTTTATATGAAATCTATGATATGTTGATGTTGATTTTTGAAAGGGTTTTCTCATATAATGCTCAACCTAAGCTTGTGAAAGGTTTTCTCACATGTAAAGGATTCATAACTTGTTAAAAGATTTTCTTAACTAAAATTGAATCAAGAGCTTAAAGAAGCTATTCTAGGGGTGTAAGCTTGGACAAGTCTATGAAAGAAGAAACACTCAATGAAGTAAGCTTGGACTAGTCCATGGTATGTGAAGTCAAGTTCAGCTAGGATTGGCAACCCCAGTTGTGCCTTTCCATGGATATCAGTAGTTATGATTGTATAGTGGGAATTATGCATAGAACCGAGTGGACTGGTGACAAGTCCCCATATGTCCTATGCCTATGTGCCCCCATAGGTGGTCTTTAACAGACCCATATTATATCAGCTTAGCTAGTGGATCCACGTAGGCTATGGTTCAAGATTCTACCTTGGCAAGTAGAATGGTCCTTTTTTTGTGTAGGGCAGACATCGGATTCCATGTTGAGTTATTCCATGGTCTACAGATCGTTTTAAGGAGTTTCCCACACTTCTGCTTGCACAATGGTGCATGGGTTACTAAAAGTAAAGTAAAGTAAAGAAGAGTAATAGAAAGTTGATTCAGCTTGCTTTGGCCATGGTTTATGCTTTATGCTATTTGCTTATATGCCTTATCCTGTTTATCTTGGCCAATTGCATGTCATGTTTATATCTCAGTTTCTAGTATGTTTTATGAGTTTATATGCATGGCTACCATACTTAGTACTTTATTGTGCTAACACAGACTCTTGCCTACATCAACTTCTTTGGTGTAGGACGTGGCAGTTCTCCTACTCGTGGCTAGAGCATTGACTTAGAGTTGAGAAGAAGACTTGGTGAGTCCTCATCCAACCGAGGACATAGCCTTGTTGGATTTTACTCTGATGTCTTTCCTTATGTAGGATATTTTAGTGGGCTGCGTCCCTATCACTTTTATTCGTATTCTATGATATTAGAAGGCTTTGAGACATGAGTTGTAGACTTCCGCTGTTTTGAATAAAGTTTTGATATAAAATGCTCTTTTGAATTCTTACTTCTCTATTATCTTGTATGCTATGTATGTTAAGGGCTTGTATGAGGCCTCTCGGGGTCTTGTACACCGTGTTACATCTAGGGGCTACCCTGGGTCGCGACAAACTTGGTATTCAGAGCACAAGGTTATAGAAAGATTCTAGGATGTCTCATAAGCCGCATCGAGTAGAGTCTTTTTCATGGGTGTGAAGCGCGCCACACGTATGAATGAGAGGCTACAAGTTGTTTAGGAAACTTCACTTCTGTTATTACTCTTGAGTCATGCCATAGAGTTTAACTCTATATCTCTCTCCTAATCACCTATCCTACGCGTTTCAGGATATGGCATCTCGAAGGGCCTATTCTACTAGAAATTCAAGAGAGAATGAAGGGCAAGAAGCTCCTCTTCAAGCTCCACCAGCTCCAGTTGACCCTTTGGCGGAGCAAGTGACCCCTGCAGAATTTAGGGCTGCTTTCCAAGCTTTGGTCCAAGCCATGATGGCCCAAGCCAATAGAGAAGTGGTGATTCTGTGAACCCAAATGTGGGTTCGGTCGCGTCGAGGGTGAGAGACTTTACAAGGATGAATCCTCCAGAATTTCATGGCTCTAAGGTGGAAGAGGATCCTCAAGAGTTTATTGATGAAGTTTATAAAGTGTTGATGATAATGGGTGTGACACCGAAAGAGAAGGCAGAGTTGTCCGCTTATCAACTTAAAGGTGTTGCCCAAACTTGGTACAATCAATGGAAGAGTGAAAGGGCTATTGATGAAGGTCCCATAGGATGGGAGAGGTTTAAGCGTGCTTTCCTTGATCGATTCTTCCCTCTTGAGAAGAGAGAAGCCAAGGTGCATGAGTTTATTAATCTTCGTCAAGGGAGTATGAGTGTGAAAGAATATGCATTGAAGTTCACACAATTGGCTAGATATGCTCCGTCCATAGTTGCCGACCCAAGGGAAAGAATGAGCAAATTTGTGTCGAGAGTGTCTGAAATATTAGTGAAAGAGTGTCGCACCGTCATTCTTGTGCATGACATGAATATTTCTCACCTCACGGTTTTTTCCGAACAAATTGAAGAAGAAAAGTTTAAAGGGAGATCTAGAGAGACTAAGCAGGCTAGAACCGGAGATGGCAACTTTTCTCATGCAAAATGTGATGGAAGTGGATATTCAAGATTTCACCTAAGGTTCTCTAATCAAGGTTCTTCCAAGGCTCCTCTGAGATCTAACAATGATAGGGTGACGAACCCTAAGCCTCAAGGAGGGAACGGTGGTGGATCTTCTTTGCCTAGTTCTACTAGATGTGGGAGGAGGCATAAAGGTAAATGCCTAGCTGGTTCGGATGATTGCTATACTTGTGGTAAGGCTGGTCACAAGATGAGAGATTGCCCATCCCTATTGGATAAAGGAAGAGAGGGTAAGCAAGCTACCCCAAGTATTTCGGGTTCAGGTGCTCCTAAGCAAAACAGATTTTATGCACTTCAAGCTCGTCATGAGCAAGAGAGCTCACCCGATGTGGTCACTCGTACGTTGAAAGTTTTCACCCGATGTGGTCATGCCCTATGTGGCCATGAGGTTTGATATTGTACCAGATATGTTGCTAGATCCTATCCTTGTTTCTTTTCCATTTTGATGTCTATGCCTTGTTAGATCCCGGTGCTACATTGTCCTTTGTGATGCCCTATGTGGCCATGAGGTTTGATATTGTACCAGATATGTTGCTAGATCCTATCCTTGTTTCTACTCCAATAGGAGAGTCTATTTTAGCTAAGAGGGTTTATAGAGGTTGCTCCATTTCCTTATCCCATAAAGTTACTCTTGTCGATCTCATAGAGCTAGATATGCTAGATTTCGATGTCATTCTTGGGATGGATTGGTTGCATGCTTGTTATGCCTCTATTGATTCTAGGACTAGAGTGTTCAAGTTTCAGTTCCCTAATAAGCCTATCCTAGAGTGGAAGGGGGGAAATTCTATGTTTTGAGGTCAATTCGTTTCTTATCTAAAGGCTAGAAAGATGATCTCTATGGGTTGCATTTATCATCTAGTTAGGGTGAGGGATGTAGATTCTGAAACCCCTACTCTTGAGTCGGTCCCCGTTGCTAGTGAGTTTCTGGAAGTGTTTCCCGATGACTTTCCCGGTATTCCTCCCGAAAGGAGAATAGACTTCGGTATTGACCTTCTCCCAGATACGTAACCTATCTCAATTCCTCCTTATAGAATGGCTCCGGCGGAACTTAAAGAGTTGAAAGAGCAACTAAAAAACTTGTTAGATAAGGGTTTCATTCGACCAAGTGCTTCCCCATGGAGTGCTCCGGTATTGTTTGTAAGAAAGAAAGATGGTTCACTCCGTATGTGCATCGACTATCGCCAATTGAATAAGGTTACAATCAAGAATAAGTATCCTTTGCCAAGGATAGATGATTTGTTTGACCAACTTCAAGGGACTAGTTACTTTTCAAAGATCAACCTTCGTTCGGGTTATCACTAATTGAGGGTGAAAGAAGATGATATTCCGAAAATGGCTTTCCGAACAAGGTATGGTCACTATGAGTTCTTGGTTATGTCGTTTGGGTTGACAAACACTCCGGCCGCATTCATGGACTTGATGAATAGGGTGTTTAAGCAATACCTTGACATGTTCGTGATTGTGTTTATTGATGATATCTTGATCTACTCAAGGAATGAGGATGAGCATGCTAGTCATTTCAGGGTTGTGTTGCAAGTCCTCAAGGATCAACAACTCTTTGCAAAGTTTAGCAAGTGTGAATTTTGGTTGAGATCCTTGGCTTTTCTTGGTCACATTGTTTCCGGTAAGGGTATTGAGGTAGATCCTAAGAAGACCGAAGCAGTCAAGAATTGGCCTAGACCTTTATCCCCTTTGGACATTCGTAGTTTCTTGGGTTTAGCCGGTTATTATAGGAGGTTTGTTGAGGGTTTTTCTTCAATTGCTTCTCCGTTGATGGATTTGACTCAAAAGAAAGCTAAGTTTATGTGGTCTGAGGCTTGTGAAAGGAGTTTTCAAGAATTGAAGGACAGACTTATTTCGGCCCAGATATTGACTCTACCAGAGGGAACCGATGGTTTTGTAGTGTATTGTGATGCCTCAAGGATTGGGCTAGGGTGTGTTCTTATGCAAAACGGAAAGGTGATTGCCTATGATTCGAGGCAACTAAAGGTGCATGAGAGGAACTATCCCACTCATGACTTAGAGTTGGCAGCGGTGGTGTTTGCTTTGAAAATATAGCGACATTAATTGTATGGAGTACATGTAGATGTCTTCACCGATCATAAGAGTCTCCAATATGTGCTTAAGCATAAAGATTTGAATCTCCGCCAAATAAGATGGATTGAATTGCTAAAAGATTATGATATGAGTGTTCTCTATCACCCCCGGCAAGGCTAATGTGGTGGCGGATGCTCTTAGTAGATTGTCTATGGGAAGTGTTGCACATATTGAGGATGGCAAGAAAGAGTTGGTTCGTGATGTTCATAGTTTAGCCCTATTGGGTGTTCGGTTGATTGATTTCGCTAAGGGTGGAGTTACCGTTCACAATGGTTCTGAATCCTCTTTTGTGCATGATGTAAAAGCTAAGCAAAACCTTGATCCAAAATTGGTGGAATTGAAAGAAGCGGTTCTTAAGAAATCCATAGAGGTTTTCTCCCAAGGGGGAGATAGGGTACTTCGTTACCAAGGTCGCTTATGTGTTCCTGACGTTGATGATTTGAGAGGGAAAATTTTGTCGGAAGCTCATAGTTCTAGATATTCTATCCACCCGGGAGCTACCAAGATGTACTGTGATTTGCGGGAAATCTATTGGTGGAATGGCTTGAAGAAAGACATTGCGGAATTTGTGGCTAAGTTTCCTAATTGCCAACAAGTGAAGGTTGAGCATCAGAGACCGAGAGGTTTGATCCAAGACATAGAGATTCCTACTTGGAAATGGGAAGATGTGAATATGGATTTCGTAGTAGGTTTGCCTCGCACAAGGCGACACTATGATTTGATTTGGGTTGTGGTTGATAGAATGACCAAGTCAGGCCATTTTACTCCCGTCAATACTTCTTATTCGGCGTAGGATTATGCTAAGTTGTACATAAGGGAGATTGTTAGGCTACATGGAGTGCCTTTATCCATTATTTCTAATCGAGGTGCCAAGTTTACTTCTCAATTTTGAAAGTCATTCCAAAAAGGTCTTGGTACTCGTGTTAAGCTTAGCATGGCCTTTCATCCTCTAACCGATGGGCAAGCGGAGCATACTATTCAGACTTTAGAAGATATGTTGAGAGCGTGTGTTATTGAGTTCATGGGCACTTGGGATGACCATTTTCCTTTGATCGAGTTTACTTATAATAATAGCTACCATTCTAGTATTGGTATGGCTCCATTTGAGGCTCTATATGGTAGGAGTGTAGATCTCCCATAGGTTGGTTTGAAATTGGGAAAGTTGCTTTGATAGGCCCCGAGTTAGTGCATGAGGCTATGGAGAAAGTTCGGCTTATTAGAGAAAGGCTGAAAACGGCTCAAAGTCGACAAAAGTCTTATGCCAATAAAAAAAGAAGAGAATTAGAATTTGATGTTCATGATTGGGTTTACTTGAAAATTTCACCTATGAAGGGTGTAATGAGATTTGGGAAGAAAGGGAAGCTTAGTCCCCGTTATGTAGGCCCATATCAGATTTTGAGACATGTTGGCAGGGTTGCCTATGAGCTTGATTTGCCTAATGAGTTGGCATCGGTGTATCCGATTTTCCACTTCTCATTGTTGAAAAAGTGTGTTGGTGATCCGACCTCTATAGTACTAATAAAGACTCTTGGCATAAAGGATAGTCTTTCCTATAAAGAGGTTCCGGTTGAGATTTTAGACCGACAAGTCCGAAAGTTGAGAAATAAAGAAATTGCTTCCGTGAAAGTTCTATGGAGGAATCAATTAGTCGAGGGTGCTACTTGGGAGGCCAAGGCCGATATGATGTCCCGCTATCCTCATCTCTTTCCTTCCAATCCTCCTCTAGCTTGAGGTACCTAGTTCCACATGGTTCATTCTTTTGGTCTCATGTGTCATAGTTTATTTCCATGATTCCTTGATTTTATGCATGTTCATGAAGAGTCTAATATGATATATGTGCATTGAGTATGAGTTGCATAAAGCCTTCATGAATTTAGTGTTGAGCATGCTTTAGATTGGAGTTGATGTCTCCTCCTCGGATATGTGCATTTATATGCTTGCATGTTAGGTTGGGTTGTTAGTCCGAGTCTTTCACCCTTCTCATGATGTCCAGGTTCTCATTCGAGGATGAATGTCCCCAAGGGGGAGATATTGTAATACCCCAGCTTTCCAAGGAATGAAAATGCAAAATTTACCTGTAGGCAGTGACCTACGGAGGCCACTTATGAGCCGTAGTCAGGTTGACGGGCCGTAGGTAAGGAGCCGTCAATGGCTCTGTCAATTTTAGTAATTCTCAGTCTCTGAAGTGTGATCTACGGAGTAGCAGGACGGATCATGAGTCAGTTGACGGTCAATAGAAAGTAACCATGGATGTCCCCCAAACTTGGTTAAATTCTTGAACATCAGGCTGTGATCTACGGTTGAGGTGTACGGTCCGTATATGGACCTACCAACTGTAGATTGAAGCCGTTGTTGCAGGGTCCCCAGACACCATTTCTCTGAATCTTTTGACGGTTCAACAGGACGGTCCGTCAATGGATGTACGGACCATAGGTCCTGACCGTAGATGGGCCCCGATAGTTTTTAATTAAGGGTTTTTTGGTCTTTTCCTTGGTTAATTCCCTAATTAACTAAGTCGGTTTTACCCTTAATGAAGGTCCTATATATAGTTTTCTATACCTAAATTACTTCATTCTAACTCATTCCCTAAATTCACCTCTCAAATATTTCTCTCTCTAAAAGAAATCCTCTCTAGATCAAGGAAGAAGAAGAAGTTAAGTCCTCCATTGAAGGTCACTCAATCTCCTCCAATTTCTAGTGGGCTTTGCTAAGGTATGATGGTATTGACCAATGGAGTTGCTTCCTCCATTGGGCCCTCCCTTTTCTTCATGAATTTCAAGGTTCAATTGGGATCATCTATGAAATTGAGCATGAATTGGGATTAAGTGCATGAATTTAGCATGTTCAAGTAAAATGCATGATTTTCCTCTTTTATGTGGGTTACTTCAAGTATGACTAAATTGCCCTGATTATGACTTTTAAGAGCTAGATTGCATTGAAATGCATGGTTTAAAATAAAGGAAATATGAACCCATTAGCTATGAAGAAAAAGCATGATAGAATCATGAAGAAAGAGGTTTATAGAATCAAGCATGTTTTAAATGAAATCTATGATATGTTGATGTTGAGTCTTGAAAGGGTTTTCTCATATAATGCTCAATCTAAGCTTGTGAAAGGTTTTCTCACATGTAAAGGATTCATAACCTGTTTAAAGGTTTGCTTAACTAAAATTGAATCAAGAGCTTAAAGAAGCTATTCTAAGGGTGTAAGTTTTGACCAGTCCATGAAAGAAGAAACACTCAATGAAGTAAGCTTGGACTAGTCCATGGTATGTGAAGTCAAGTTCAGGTTGGATTGACAACCCCAGTTGTGCCTTTCCATGGATATCAGTAGTTATGATTGTATAGTGGGAATTATGCATAGAACCGATTGGACGGGTGACAAGTCCCCATATGTCCTATGCCTATGTGCCCCCATTGGTGGTCTTTAACAGGCCCATATTATATCAACTTAGCTAGTGGATCCACGTAGGCTATGGTTCAGGATTCTACCTTGGCAAGTAGAATGGCCTTTTTTCGGTGTAGGGCAGACACCAAATTCCATGTTGAGCTTTTCCACGGTCTACAGATCGGTTTAAGGCATTTCCCACACTTCAGCTTGCACAATGGTGCATGGGTTACTAAAAGTAAAGTAAATAAAAGAAGAGTAATAGAAAGATGATTCATCTTGCTTTGGCCATGGTTTATGCTTTATGCTATTTGCTTATATGCCTTATCCTGTTTATCTTGGCCAATTGCATGTCATGTTTATATCTCAGTTTCTAGTATGTTTTATGAGTTTATATGCATGGCTACTATACTTAGTACTTTATTGTGCTAACGCATACTCTTGCCTGCATCAACTTCTTTGGTGTAGGACGTGGCAGTTCTCCTACTCGTGGCTAGAGCATTGACTTAGAGTTGAGAAGAAGACTTGGTGAGTCCTCATCCAACCGAGGACATAGCCTTGTTGGATTTTACTTTGATGTATTTCCTTATGTTGGATATTGTAGTGGGCTGCGTCCCTGTCACTTTTATTCGTATTCTATGATATTAGAAGGCTTTGAGACATGAGTTGTAGACTTGCGTTGTTTTGAATAAAGCTTTGATATAAAATGCTCGTTTGAACTCTTACTTCTCTATTATCTTGTATGTTATGTATGCTAAGGGCTTGTATGAGGCCTCTCGGGGTCTTATACGCCGTGTTACATCTAGGGGCTACCTTGGGTCGTGACATATACAATGGCTATCATTCTTAGGAATGAGAAGAATATCACTGTGAAGCGTACCTTTGGCCCTTAGATTCATTTACGTCGGGAGATGGTTCATTTGAGATTCCAAATGTTTGATTGAAGCGGAGAGAGAGCTCACGATTTGAATCAAATTTGATACATCACTTTTGAGTTTCTTGGCCCCATTATCCATTGTCTCAACTTTCTTTTGAACATGGTTCAATATATCTTCAATTTTTGAACTCACCGAGTCACTCATACTCGGTTGGTTGGATGTAGCTTCTGTCTTTTATAGAGGCACGTACAAATTTGAGTTTCGGTGGTTGTACCTTTCATCTATTCTCACAAAATCTCCTTCACGCCATTGACCTTCTCAATCTCTCCATTGACCATCGCGTCTCACCAACCATAATTCTCTTCCGAGGACTATAAGGACCTTGATTGGTGCCTTTGTACCCCAGTCCAGCACCCCACCCTTCGTTCGTCATATATCTCACTTTTTCATCAAACAAAGTATAAGACGCCTCTTCTTCATGAGATTGTACACTGTGTGATCAGGTGGCATTCACACTTTTTGTTTCAGTGCCCAACATGTGCTTGGCAAAGAGTTCTACTTGTGTCATCATCTTTTCCATTTACTCATCTATTTCTTCCTTTTTTTCTCCTCATCTCATTTGTAATACTTGTGGCAGCTACACCCAAAGTCCACTCGGTGTCTCATGTATGCTAAGCCCCATTTTTTTGGTCATACAATCAAGGAGGATGGTGGAAAAAATGTAAGTAAGGGCCATGATAGAACCTTCGGTTAGGTTGTTTACTATGAATTTGTTGACCTCATCCAAAGAACGATAAAAATTTTGTAGCAAAACTGCATCTATGATTTAGACTCAACGAGACCTTTGTATTGAATCTCATCCACACTTCATGAATTGCTTCTCCTGATAGCTGATGAGAATTGTTGATATCATCCCTCAACTAAAGCATGTATGAGGGTGGAAAGAATTGCTCAAGAAAAGAATATGTGAGCTCAACCCATGAGGTGATCGATCCTCAGGGTAGATCCTTAAGCCAAATAGTGGCTTCCCTTTGAGAGAAAATGAAAATAACCTCAACCTTATGGATTCTTGGCTGATGTTATTTATTTTAAATGGTTAGCAAATCTCAATGAAATTTCAAAGGTGGTGGTTAGCATCCTCGCTTGCTTTCCCACCAAAATGACCCTTCATCTGAAGAAAGGTGTAGCATTGTATACTTGTAACATGAAAGACAAAATTCCCTACTATGCATGGTAGGTGAATGGTTCCCACTACACCATGCCCTAAGGGTTCCTTCTCATCATTTACAAATCTAGCCACACTTTTATTATCGTCTATGTGGCTCATCATTTCACTGTTCACATAAGCAAAAACAACACAAAATAAAGTAAAAAGAAAAAAACGGTGCATGTAAGTTTGTATCAAGAATCAAATAAAGGCAATCACTAGCTAATTCTTTGGAATGATGTTATTTTTATATAACGCTCAACTATACCTCACAATTAAGGTATAGGTGGTCGTGTGCAAAAATAAAAACCAACTTTATATGAGTCTGGGTCGAACCATAAAGATTACACTCTATTAGATTTTCAATCCAAAGCTAACTAGCACGATGCTATCTAAAACAAGAATATATAAATAGGGGGATTTAGGAACACAACATTTGATATAAATGTGAGTATCACTATCACAAGATCAATAAAATGAGTTTCAACAAGTTGGAGACAACCAGGGGTGTGTGCAATTCGATAAGGTTTCAATCCAATAGGCAATGATTAATCAATTCTAAATCAGTTAATATAGATAGCATTTGGTCTATACTATCTTCAACATTCTATCGAACTATCGAATTTGTATATTTTGGGTTCTTTCGGACCCCAAGACGATGCAAATAAAACACCAAACATTGCTTGAGTGGTTTAGACTATCTCTAACTCAACCTTAAATGAGAAATCAATTAGATTAGACTATCTCTACCTCTATTCTGATGACCAATTTCTCAAGTCCTCACTAATGAAGTATTACCCAACTCAAATTTTCTCTCTCAAGTAAAAATAGTATTACAAAATTCAATCATAGTTTGTGTAATGACCCTCTAGGTCATTTCTGTGTTAATGCCTCCTTTCTTTCATTTAGAGCATTCTTGTAGCGACCCCAAGTCATTCATACCTTGCTGGCGTTGACTGTTCGGTCGCCTGGTCATTCGTTTGGTTTTTATGCCTGTTTTCCTATTTTGGAGCTTTTGGACCTTGAAAAGTTGACTTCGGTCATAACTTTAGGTAAACGACCTCAGATGGGAATTTTGACGATTCCATCAGCTCCGGAGCGGAAAAATTAGGCTAGAAGCATGGTTTGCCCGAGTCCCGAGGCTTTCGGTGTGATTTTGGGGCCAGTTAGCTCTTTAGCCTTCAAAATTTAGCTTAGAGTTGACTTGGGTCAACATTCTTGGTAAACGTGCTCGGATGAAAATTCTGTCAGCGCGGTTAGTTCCAGAATACCTAGTTTGGTCTACAATGACCCTTTGAGAACTTTCGGGAGCTTCCGATCAAAATCCGAGGCCTCCGGTAGAAATTGGCTAAAATGGCCCATTGGGTGTGGGAACCACTTTTTGTCGAAATGACCTCGTATGGAATTTCCCCTGCGCCATTGAGTCTGAAACGTTGAATTCGAGGGGGTAGCATATCTCGTTTGCATGCACGGGGTTCTGAACGAATTCCGAGCACCCCGTCGGAGTTTTGGAGTTGTCCAAAATCAGTTGTTGCAGCTGTCATCTGCAGACACTCTATCTCTCTGCGTTCGCAGGATAGGCTCCTCGTTCGCGGAGGTATATGGGTGTCTACTCCACGTTCGCGGGCCAGAGGCCACGTTCACGGAGGTTTGAGGTCCTGTACGCCGCATTCGCGGAGGTCTATGACCTTGTGCTCCACATCCGTAGAAGGTTCTGCGCGTTCACGGAGGTCTGTGGGCTAGAGGTGTTCTTGTTCTCTGCGTTCACGGGCTTGAGGCCGCATTCGCGGAGCTGTTGTGAGTTCGCCTCCACGTTCGTGGGCCTGGGGCCGTGTTCACGGAGTGGTGGTTAGTTTCCCTCCGCGTTTGCGGAGTAGAGCGGGTTTCAGTGGTTATTTAAGGGAGGTCGAGGTTCATTTGGAGGAAACTTCAAATATTCATATCTCCCTCCTCGATTATCGTTTTTTGGTGATTCAAAGTTCCAGGCGTTCAGATTTTCATTGGCTTTGTAGGTTTGTGGTTGGATTGCATTGGGTGTACCTTTTTCTCCATGAATTCGAGGCATAAGTTTCTATCTTAAGCCTATTGGTTGTAAAGTTTTGTGTTTCTTGTTTGAGTTGCATGAAGCTGATCCGAGCCCCGATGAGTGTTTCATTTTGGAATACAATTTTGGGGGAGGATTTGGGACATCTTCACGGAGTCAATTCTAGAAAATCCAGAGCAGGTCCCACGCTCCCGATTTTGACTCTGAAATTGGTCTCTCTCAGAATTTGATGATTTTAGTGTCTAAACGACCGTATTGACGCTGTGATTCTATTTTTGATAGCGTGGCAGCAGTCTGAGGCCGTTCGGAAGGGAAAAGCTCCGGCAGAGTGACTTAGAGCGCGCATGATCGGCTCTCTGGTAGGTTACGGCTTCTTTCTAGATTGAGCTTGAATGCATAAAAGATGGTTGATGTGTGTGAATCTGGGGTGGGTAGCTAGTATTTTCGTTCTTCTTCTCCGATTTTCTTCGTTTAGAGTTGATTTCTGGGCTGTTCGGGACTAGTATCATGCTTTAGAATAAGCTGTTGACTTGGGTTGTTGTTGACTTGTTGTGGGTTATCTGTTGGGTGTCTATCTATTGATGCATGCATGGGTTCGGGATATTTGCTTGATTTCTATTGATTTCTGTTGATTTATGTGACTGTTTCGGCCTTAGAATAGGTTAGGACAGTATTGCCTTAGTCCTATGCACCTGTTGACTTGAGTATGTATCCGACGTCATTTTGGATGGACTAGATCCTTGTAGACTGGTATAGCAGACTTGGGTCTGATAGCTTGAGCCTTAGTTTAGGCGTTTTCGTGGCTTTTGAATCTTCCGATTCTTTCTCCCTTATCTCTGCGATTCTTGGGGTGCTGCCGGAAGATGTTGTTATTACGCCAATTGACGGCTGGATGATGCTAGGCTGGGAGCCTTCGGTGGATATCCTTGTGGGGTCGGTGGCCCGTGGTGTTTTGCCTTGTGTTGTATTATTTGTTGTTGGCTTTATCCGGTTCGAGGTGGTTAGCTCCAATACGCAGCTAACGTTACCCGGTTAGCATCTGATATTTCCAGACCTAGGCTGCTAGCTCTGATCCGCAGCTGACGTTACACGATTGCAGCCTGTTATTTCCTGCGCGAGACCGTTGCTCGTAGGCTACTAGTCCTAACTGTGCAGCTGATGTTACCTGGTTGGAGCCGATATTTCCAGCGCTAGGTTGTTGAGTGAGAGATGTGATTTCTGGTCCGAGGCGACGTTACCCAATTGGAGCCGGTATTTCCAGCTCGTGACTGATGACTGGGCCGGGCCCAGGTATTGTTCCAGATCGGGGCTGACGTTACATAGTTAGAGTCCGGTATTTCCAGCTTAGGATTGATGATTGGGCGGGGCCTATGGGTGTTGAGGCTTCTGGAGTTGAGTTTTCCTTCGTTTATGTAGAATAGCTCTTTTGTGTACCTGTCGGGCTTATGGGGGCCCGTTCGGGTTTTATTTAACTTGCGCACGAGTGTGCCCTGTGGGTCTTATGGGGGGCTCAGCTGGGTTTAGCTTAGTTGTTCTTACTTGCTTTCCGCTTTCTCTACTTCCGTTCTGTTGACCTCTGTTTGTGCTAATTTTATCTTATCTGCCTGTTTTTACCTTTCTTGCTCAGTCGGCCTATGATGCCCTACTGGGTACCTGTCGTTTGGTACTCATGCTACACTCTGCATCTGTTTTCGTGATGCAAGTCCGAGCACCAGTTCTCAGCGTTGAGTTCGAGCCTGCAGTTGTTTGTTCAAGAGACGAGGGTGAGCACTTGACGTTCTGGGATTACCTGTCTCCTTCTGTATTTTATATTTTGACTTGTCTTTTGCTTTTGAGACAATTGTTTATGTGGTCCACTTTTGGGACTTGTACTCTTGTTAGTAGTTCTGTACTTGTGACTTCCAGGTTCTGGGAGGTGTCTTGTATATATAGTTTGGTTTCGCTTCAGCCTTCTTTATGTGTTGTATTTGTTGTTTCCGCTTAGTTGAGGATTAGTTTCCACCCTTAGTCCCATTACCGCTAAGTTCCGAGATAGGGTTTTGGCTGGCCTACTAGCGGGTTGGTAGGCGCCATTGTGATTCGAGAAACGGGTCGTGACAGTTTTCAACCATTGGTTTTTAGAATAAAATTTCAAGAAAACAATAGATTCATGCATAACAACTTATTTTAAAACTATTTAATCACTACATAATAAGATCTACACCCACATCATGCACACACACCTCTGGCTAAAGATTTAGCTGCTCATAATTAGAGAAATAGAGATTGTACCAACAAAGGAATGATCTATTCCATTCATCATTAGCAACTAATTTCAGATCCAAGCTTGGAAGAGTACAAGTTTGAGTTTTCTTCTTCAACAAGCAAGAGCTTCTATAATGTCTATTTTCTATTCTCTACTACAATAATGATTCTCTATGGAATTATCCCCCATTGAAAGAATATAAGAGTACATAACTATACATGTTCCAATTTTGTCCTTAGAACCTCCAAAGAAAGTATTTTTCAGCATTAAGTACAAAGTTACCCTTGTACTTATGTATCTCATTTGTGCTGCACCAAAGGAATACCGGTGCAGAAACGTCCAGCTTCGGTTGTGGTTCCATTTCAATGCATTCCTTTCCATTCAGACCTGCATTTGGTCCGGCGAAACACCAATGCGCAATTGTTCAACGCATGTGCTTTAGACAATTTCTTCTCTTCTAGCCAGTGAAACGCTGATCTTCTCCTGTTGGACGTCGGTACCTCGCCAGTGTGTTCAATGAATTTTTGCTCCAAATCCTTCAATCTTTATTATCCAAGAAAATGTCTGCACACAAGAAAACTAGGACTTAAAATTCTCTCCATTAGCACTAAAATATAACAATTATTCATGAACAAAAGTCTAATAAGTTGATAAAATTCCAACTCATCAGTATCATCACTTAACAATATATGTGTCACACCCCTTTTTGGCTCGGCGAGGAGGGTTTTTCCAATTTAATTGACGGTATTGATTAGGGATTTTTTTTTCGGAGTCGCCACTTGGAATTGAGTTATGGTGTTCCGAGTCACCTTTTTTAAAAATAAAAAAATCCCTAATCAAAAGGAAATGACTCTTTATTTTGGTCTGCAAATTAGAAATTCGGGTAAGGAATTCTGTTGACCGAGGGGAAGGTATTAGGCATCCCTCACGTCCCATGGTTCTAGCACGGTCGCTTTTATCAACTTATACTTGACTAAGATTATTTCTGGATCTATTATTACTGGTCATGACTTGTTCGCATTTTTTTTTATTTGTTGAACTTTTATCTGGTCTCCACCTACATGCGTAACCGCATTCTTGGTCTTGACATTTAGCGACATAACTGTCTTTTTCGCATCGCACCTAACAATTTTGTCTATAAGTCTCTACTTTAAATTAATGAAAGTTAACTATACTATTGGACAAGGTGCGTCACCGCATCCTCGAGTTTCTTTTAATGTTCAAAAAAGATGTGTAATCACATTCTTAATTGAAACAAATTATACATCCTAATATTTATCTACTGTTAGAAAGTTTAAGCATATTATTAGTAATTAAATTATTTTTTTACTATTTGTATTTTATATTCATGAGCACTAGTTAAATATTAGAAGTCTAAACTCTTAAATAAAATAAAAAATATTTTATATTCAAATTCGATATAGATGTATTTACATTTTAAGTATACTTACAAGTTATGACAAAAGACATTAGAAATAAAAAAAATAGAAATGTGTAACTCGTCATCTCTTAATTTTCTAAAGTAAACATTTTTTAGTTTTAGATACAATTGACTAAACAAACTATTAGAATAATTTTTTCAGGCATTTGGTTAATCCTGATTGAATATGAATGCTACTTAATTTATAGTAGCATAGGTACAAGATGGGAGATAACATAAAATAAGGCAAAAAGGAAATGTTTCAATATTAGTGTGTCAAAATTAAACACATATAAAATTTAAGAAACTTCATAACATTAGAATCAAATCTAATATAATCATAAAATCGAATTATACAATAAAAAAAAGTTAAGGGGAACCTCTTGCGAAAATCAATTCACGAAAAGAAAATAATTCCAGTAAGGAATCACGAATTCGAAATCACGAAAGCAAACCTTGAACTCAACCTTTGTTCGTGAGTAATGGTGATTTTTCTTTTTTTTTCTTTTTTCGGGCAGATGTGTGCGTGTGTTTTGTGTTTTTGGTAGTATCTTTGGGTGTTGTATTCAATGGGTGTTTGTGAATATAGGGGGTGTGGAGTTGGAAGGAATAAAAAATGGTTGATCTCCTTTTTCCTTTTTCTTTTCTTTCTGTACCTGTGTGTTCCCCTTTTGTGTAGTCTTTTTGTACTTTTTATATAGTGTAGGTGTGTGTTGCCGTGTGTGTTGTAGGAATAGGGGTGTGTGGGGGTAGTGTGACAAGTGGGATGGGAAATGTATGTGTGCAGGTTGTGGGGGAGTGGGAGAGGAAATAGGCGTAGTGTAGGAGTAGTGGGGGTACGGGTTAGTTTAGGTTTTTTTTTTAATATAATATAATATAATATATGATTTAATTGTTTTTTATAATAAATATTTAAGGAAAAAAGTGGTGTAAAATTTTTGGTTCGGTCAAAAATTACGTGTCTACAATATGTATGAGGTTAATATGAATAGATGGTTAGAGGTTCAACAGGCCATGACTATTATATCAACCATGTGAGTCAACAATTCGGTATTATTTAGCAAGATAACAAAGGTGTACACATAACGTGATTATGCAAAGTGCCATAACCATGTAACTCGTCTCTTACTGTGTTGATCAAATTTTTATTTATTAGTTATTTTCTTTATATTTAAGTTTAGTAAAATCATAAATTAAACCTTGAAAATTCATCGCTTTAATAAATAACTAGAATTAGTTTAGTTTAATATACGGTTAATCATAAGCCCTTAAGTCCTTGTGGGTTCCACATCCAATTGCTTGCAATCACTATATTACTTGTACGATTATGTACACTTGTGTGTGATCTGGGAGAGAACAAAAATCTTTAATACCAGACTTTTCTCTCCACAACAATGTCTTAAAACAAGTCAAGAAAAAAACAGTAATGCCAAAGAGGGCGCCGAAGGAGCTTCTTGATCTAAGGTCTGCCCAAACTCCCTAGAAGTGTATGGACACCATATACAATCTCTTATAAGTTAAAACAATGAGAAACCACTGAAAAAAATACTTACCTTTAACCCTTGAAAAACTTGAGAAAAACATGCACCCTAAGTGAGGAAGAAAGGGATAGGTTTTTTTGCTTCAAAAAGATAGGAGTGGATTTGTGTCTTGTTTATCTTATGAACAATCTGGTAAAAAAATTGAAGTAATGTATATATGGTGGCTGAGGGAAGATGTTTCTTGGGCCTTGATACTTTAACCATCCCACTTTTCATGTAATAACTTATTTTTGTCCAAACATTAGCAACCCATTTGCTCACTTTGAATTTTGGCCTAATATTTCTTAACCAGGTGAAACACATATTTGTACTACATTTTCATCCTTATAAATAAATAACTTAACCACGTAGAAAGTTCAAATACGTGGGACATTAATGATAGTAGGTGAAGCATATAACTCACTCACTTTGTCCATATTATTTACTTTCGAAACCTTATCCGTTAACTATTTATTTCACTTTTGTATCCATGAACACGTTTACTTTTATCTCAATTCGAATCACCTTCTTCTCAAGACCGATTAATCTCGTCGATGCAACTTAAGCGTAAGCAGGTGACTTGGTCATAATTGGCAATCTTTCACACAATGTCTAATTCAAACTCACATAAATCTTAAAATAGAACTCGGATTGACGAACTGTTTGTTTCAATGGAAATGAGACTCTAAGAACTTTATTTTATAGGTAATACCTCCTCTAACTCTTTATATATTGGGAAATATTCTCATTCAAAGCAACTCCATATATGTTGGATCATTTGAAGTGATTCTCCACGAGGCATCACTTTTTACTTGAACTTTTTTTACTTTGACCTAGAAATTTTTTGTAGCACTTTAAATACCTTAACATATATATTTCTTAAAACAATTATTCATTTATATCCTCATTCTCACGATTTTGCACAAATTCTTCACCATGTGACTAGTCATATATTAACACAAACGTATGGAGTATTACTAAGAGTTTTAAATAGTCTTGCATAATTTGTAGTTTTTAATTTTAGAGTTCACATTTCAGTGTTTCTCTCTCTAGTTTTCAAGTCTCGTGAAAAATGAACAACATCAGTATTTCTTTCATCTTTTATATTCAAAGTAATCTTCATAGATTCTTTAAATTATTATTCTTGTTGTTTATCTTCCATCATGAGTAGCTATATTCTTTATAAAGGTTGTAAACTTAGTGCGGGTATAACGTTCATAGGTTTTTGTGTGTTGCGTGATTTTCGAGAATTAAAATATCAACTTTCATGTCGTTACCTAGTGCAGACATAATGCTCATATGTTTTTGTGTGTTGCGTGATTTTCGAGAATTAAGATATCAAATTTTTTGTCGTTCTTACTTATTGGTTGGTGGTTGCAACATGCACCATAATATCTTAATTTTGCTTGAGAAAGAAGATTAAGGTTTGGTAAAAGGAGAGTGCATGAACTCAAAGGGCTAACCTTTGTATAATAGGTTAACTTAGGGATATGTTGAATTTACATGGAATAATTAGTTGTTCTTATCTAAATAACTCATATAGTTGTAGAAACATCATATTGAGATAAATCAATTCAACTCTTAGGAAAGATTGAGTGATAGTTTAAGGGTCTGAGTGCATATCTAGAAACCCTATTATCTATAATTGCATGAAAAACGAAGAATAGTGTATTCCATAGTGGGGGCACAACCTTAGTCCTTTAATCATATTACTCTTATTTAGAAGTGAGAGTGTAGGTGTACGAACACTGCACTCCAGAGTTGTACAAGAAGCTTTGTTAATTGTACTAAATTGAAAATTCTCAATTTTACCCTTTTATATAGAAACATCTGTATTGATTTTTTGGTCCTTCTCCTTTGAACATGTGCACTGTATGTGAAAACACGTGTACTTTAAAGTGTTCCTCTTTCTTTTTCATTCTCAAATCCTCTGTTCCTTGGAATTTTAGAATCTATTTGTTTGACATAATTGAAAATTGAGGAAAGAAAACTTCTGAATTAACCTTGATTTTGCTCGGTTTCTTCTTGGTGACCATCATTTTACACAGTTCAATCATCACGAAATAACCTCTCAAGTTGTTTTTAGCTTTCTAGTTTTTTCATTTTAGTTTAGTGTTTAGGGATAAGATTTGATCATATTCGATTTTCCTCTTCATATTTTATTGATGGACTCTATGTGCTTTTGGTGTTGTATTCAAGTGCCTTTATGGCCTCTGAAAGAAGAACTTCTTACACTACTAAAGTGTTTGATGAAAAGTCCAAAACAATTAAGCAGTTTTCTATTTTAATTTTCTCCATTAAGGGTTCTATTAGGTTAGCATCTGTATTTTAGCAATTCCAAAAATACATTATTGACATTCACTAGAAAGAACTATTCAACAATATTGAGTATGCATTTTAATTATATCATTTTTGTGAAAAAAATATTTGTTTTAAATGCATTTACCTGGATATGAGATCGTTCAAGTTGGATCAAGTGGTGATAATCCTCTATCAAAATATATCACCAATTTATAACTTGCATGAGTAAAAATGTATGTATCGTCTAACTTTGTTGTGCATATGAATGTAGGTTAGGAGGATCGATTGACATGAACAAGTCTACGTATATGATTTTGCTTATTTCAACTAATAAGTGAGATCAATTTAAGTAGTATTTATCTTCATAAATAGAGATATATTATCTTAAGAAGTTAATATTTTTTTCATCTTTCGACTCAAGTGATGTGGATAAAGAGCTACTAGGCCAATGATAAAACTAACTGTTGTTAGTTTCTCTAATAAATATGCATTTTTTGTAGTAGTACATTTCATGTGGGAAAAAATATCAAATGGAGAAAAGTAAACATATTATAATCTTCTGCTCCTTAAATATAGTTGTTTTTTGCATATTCTAATGTTAATATTATTGGTGATTATGAAGTGTTTTTAGTTAATTTTAAAATGTTCAAGAAACAACAATCTTTGCCATATTATTTGTGTGTTGGGGGAGAATATGGTCTAAAGAAGAAGAAAAAAGTTGTACAATCTTTTTTTATGAGAACTACATTGAATACTAATTGTTAAATGTTAAGAAGATCATAATTTTGGATAACTAATCTTGAACATGATTTATGCACCTACGTACGTCTTAAAATACTTTGGTCTATACATCTGATTCTATCACATGCATATTTGGAAACGTATCTACCATCGCTTTACCATTTTTGCATATATGTCTTCTTCTTGCGTCAATGATACTTGCATATAAGATTATCCTTCATCACCAAATGAAAAAGTGTAAAACATCAACTACTTGAAAATATGAAATGTTGGGCCCGTGTCCCATCTAGTAGTTTTACATATCAAACTTATTCCATAATGGGTTAGTCCTCCGTTTAACACATGGTACTAATGTCGATTCTTCTCCAATTATAGAAAATCAAAGTTAACTTCCCAAGGAATCTAAATGAAGAATTCTTAGGGGATTAGTAATGCAGGGTTTATTTTTATCAAGTGTTTGATTCATTGTTTCCCATCTCATCTTGTGTTTGGATTAAAACTCTATAAAAAGTTTTTTTCCAATTATACCCTTGTATTACTATGTAATTGGGTCAAGGTGGATAATTGCCCGACAATATTATTTTTTATGGCATTCTAACTAGATAGGAGAAGAACAATTTTGTTGTCAGGCTTGCTATTTTTTCACTTGAATTATTTGAGGATAAATAATTGTCATCTTAATAAATTGATCACTCACACAATGTCAATTTTCAATCTAAAAAAGATAAACCATCTACTTTTAAAATCGGAAAGACGGTAAACAATAGTAAAATTGAGTAAACCATCTACATTTGCACATAAAAATTGCAAGTTATAGTTTTAATATGAATGCAATTTTATAAATTGTTATATATATATATACATATAATACATTCAATTAAGATCACAAACGTCACGTGGTCCTTTTTAATTAGTAAATGTTAAACAACTCACATTTCAAATATTCTATTGATTTGTATTGGATTTATTTAGTAACAAAGAACTCTCTCTAAATAATTTGTAAGCTAATTTATTTAAATAAATTTACTAGTACAAATATAAAACATAAAATCAAGAAAATAAACAAAATGATTAAAATGATTTGGGGGATATTTTTGTCATTACATAGACTTATCTCATGGTAATAAATCCTATGCATTACTAATACCTCCAAATGGAAGGTATTAGTAATACATCTTATAATACCATGTAGGGTGTATAACTAATCCATTATACATAAACCCAAATTCTTAACAAATATAATACTAAATAATACCATACATATTGCATGAACTATTTCTCCTAATACTCCCTACCAAACGACCCCTTAGGGGCCAAGGTAAGATTTCTCTCCCATCTTCATTTATGATCTTGTGTTGAGTGTTCAAAGCACATTTTCAATAAGGACTCACGGGAAGGTGATCAGAACCCATGAGTCCAAGTTTTAGTGATTGTATAAGATAGTTTGAGGGGTGCTTTATGTGATGTGAAGCTTGGGGAGTATTGGGTGACCTAATAAGAGGGACTTATGAGGATATGCGTACGTCGGGAAGGAAGGATGGTGAAACACCATTATTATGAGGGTCTTGCAAGTTCGAGACTCGTCAAGTGTTTAATGTATTTTGCTTATAAGACCTGAAATTGTTGTTCAGATGCTAATAAGCTTCATTACTCACCGTTGTTGAAGATTAACGCCTTAATGGAAGGTTGATTCTTCATAGTTATACCACCCTTTCCCTTTCCCTTCCACTTCCCCTATTCCGGTATGATGGAGATAATATTTTGAAAAACATCTCGTGTGTGATCATTTCATTATTTCCGTCTCCCATCGCCTGCTCGAAATGTAGCTTCAACTTAATTTTGAAAAACGACATTTTTACAGGATCTAGTTAATGCTATCCAACTCTCTATCTATCATGCCTACAAGGACTAAATAGGTTTATATCCCAGATTTGGCTAGTTTACTAGCCAGAACAAGGCAAACAGATATGCAGAAAGAGTCATATCTGAATTCTGGGACTACACTCAAGACGAATGTCGCAGTCTGATCAGCATTCATGCACCAAGAAAAATCAATCCATCTGTGCTTCCTCAAGAAACCACTTTTCTCATGAAATAAAAGATTCCTAAGTTTGACACATTTACATCTGCTTGCGATCAAGCACAAGTTTTTCACTTTCAAACCACCAACTAGTGATGTACAAAGGGTTGTGAACCATAAGACATGGCTCCAGGAACATTTTGGCTACTTGCATCAGCACTGCCCTGAACCTGAAACATTACAAATAGGACACTTGTATTATAGCTAATTTAAAGTTTGGACAAAGCTTAACTTGCATAGATGCCAACTAGCATGTGCTACTACTTTATGTCCTCTTTGTAGGTTAACAAGGAAAGTACCATAGATCAAAAGTCAAAACAGGTGCAACCAACTAAACAATAGTTCAGTTTAGTAGCCTTTTAAGGCAAGCATCTATCTATCTCTATATCCATACTATTCTAGAAATTGGAAAGCACAAAGTTAAGAGTTCAAAGACTAAAATAGCCCTCAAAAGTTGAATGGTTATTTTGCCCTTCATGAAAACATTATTCTGTTGTGCAAAAATGTAAATGTACATCAATAAATATGACAAAAATAAAATAATGAAAATAGAAGCATTGGAAACCCTTTGACACTTGAGAAAACCAACTTTTAATAAAAACCTTTTATTTTCTTGTGAAAGTATGTCAAAGATCACACCAAATGAAAAGTCGTTCAAGAACAATAAAGAATATATACTCATGTCCTAAACAACATCGAGGAGAAGACTCCAGCATGGTAATATTGGTGGAAAAATAGAAAATGAGCATTTTGATTCTTTAGGCTCTGATGATGGTTTGAATGAGCCTTTATTTGGGTACCAAAAATACAAGTACAATGATCATGTAATTTCTGTATTGACACTTATTTTCTTGATTTATTTGATGATACTTTTTTTGGTGTGTTGTAATATCAATAAGCTTTTTACATATATTCCTTGAAGTTATCTTGCTGAAAATTACTCATTCTTTTTTTGGGAATATTTGTGCTTTGTTTTCTGGGTTTGTATTTTTTTATAGGTTTTATCTGTTGCAATCAATTCTGTTTGTTATGTTGTGACAAAGAAGATTTAGATTAGATTATGAACTGGAAATTCTTTGCATATAGGTATGTATGCTAGCATTGGACACTGCTATTTATCTCCAAGCTCTACAAGGGTTGCTCCAGAAGATGGAGGCATGTGAACACATTTTAATGCCATCCAGGAATTCCACATCACGAAGAGTACCTTAGGAGACGAAATGGAAGTAGGGGGCTCAGTTTCAACATGCGATCCACATAGGATCTACATAATCAACATATGGACCGTATCTTGACCGTAAGTCAGATGCGGCTGGAACAGAAGAGACATACGGGACGCATAATCAACACGCGGGCCCATACATCAGACTGTATGTCCAAAGCAAGTGTCAGACTCTATCCTTGAAGCTACAACACACGAAGCCACATACGGGCCGCAGGATGCACTTCCGTACCTCAGACCGTCCATCAAGATTCGGGAGATGCTAATCAATAGACTGAGCAACATGCGGACCGCAGATTCCATCTACAGACCACCCATCAGGCCTGACTGCGCATTTGGGTTATTTTTGCAATTTTTGGAATGCCACTTTTGGTTATTTATATAATAGTTAACCTAAAACTACAAATAGCAGAGAAAAGCTCATTTAGACTTGAAAAATTTTAATTTGATGACAAATACTCTTGAGAGAGTGGGGCTATGGCCTTTGTTGTTGAAGGATTGCTTGCTTGAGGAATCATTTCTCTTGAGGGTAATCTAGAGAGATTACTTGCATGAGAAATTCTTCCTCCTGAGGGTTATCTAAGAGATTAGGTGCTTAATTGGTTCTATCGATTGGGGGTTTTAGCTATCATAAAGCTTTATATACCAATTATTTCATTCTTGTGTCAATCTATCAATCTTTTCTATCTTTTATTGTTGTTCTTAGTTTGAGGATTTTGTTTTTTCTTTTTTTTTTTCAATATTTTTTTCTTTTCAAAACAAGTAATTTTGTATTTCTCAGCATTAAGAGAATGTTGGCCACCTCCAAAAAAGATTACACTTGTAAATCAGAAAATACTAACAAAAACCCTATAAAATCCACTAATTGGATTTCCTCTTCTGTATCTTGTTCTTTACACCAAAAAACTAAAGAGGTAATGACCTTCCACTTGATCTTTTGTATTGTACATTCTTTTCCTTCAAAAATACTTTCATTTCTTTCCTTCCAAATATTCCACCAAATGCAGGCAAGTACTGTTCTCCACCATCTCTTCTGGCTTTTTGCCTCCTCCCCTTCTGATCCAGCAGCTTAAGAGGGGTTTGTTGGGTGCTCTGGCATACTGCTGTTTACATAGGCCAGATTGGTGAAGAGGGCCCACATTTGTGCAGTTACTTTACAGTGAAAGAATAAATGTTTGTTTGTCTCAAATGCCTACACAAAGAGCACCTTGAGGCCATGTTTATTCCCCTCTTCTGCAGAGCCTCATGAGTCCATCAGGCCCTCCTAGCTACTAACCATATAAAACACTTCACCTATGTTGGTGCCACTCTTTCATATAGTATTCCATGGACCTGTTGTTCTTCCTGCAGTTCCAATCAGCCCCCCATTGTACATTTTGTTTTCTAAGAACAATCTTTGTGATGCCCCAATGGTTCAAGGTAGGTTACTGGATCCCCCCATTATGTTTAGCAACTCAGCCACCCATGCTATTTCCTTCTGAAAGACTAGATTTCACGCCTGTGAAGACCACATCTCTTCTATCTTACCATCAGGGTCCAGTGCATATGGAGAATAGCCCGAGAAAGAGACTTTGCAAAGCCCCTTGTCCACTCCAATCTCTTTCCAAAACAAGACCTTATTACCCCTGCCCACTTTAAAACTGGCAGTTTCCTTCAATGACAACCAGAAAGTCCCGATGGTCCTCCATACCCCCACTCCATAAGTATCTGTCACTTCATTTGTACACCATTGTTCCTCTTGGCCATATTTATATTGTATCACCTCCTTCCACAGAGCCTGCTCCTCCTGGTTGTATCTCCAAAGTCATTTCATAAGAAAACTTTTATCCTACAGCTTTAGGTTCGTCACCCCCAAACCCCCGATTTTCTGCTTTGTTGTACTGAAACCTACTTCACCAAACTGAACCCTTTCTCTATTTTATTGCCTTGCCATAGAAAATTTCTCCTCAATCTATCCAGGGTTTTGACAACCTTGCTAGGAATAGGAAAAAGAGACATCACATACGCTGGCATAGAGTCTAGCAGAGAGTTGATCAAAGTAACTCTCCATCTCAGGGAAAAGTATTGAGATTTCTAGAGAGCTAGATTCTTTTCAGTCTTATCTGTGATACCATCCTAAATTTCCACTGCTTTATGTTTTGAACCCAATGGCATGCCAAGGTAAACTGTGGACAATTCTTCAACCTTGCACTTCAGAATATTTGCTAGTACTTGAAACTGTTGTTTGTACTCTTTGACTAGAAAAATGCTACTCTTTCTACAATATACTTTCAGCCCTGAACATGCTTCAAAAACAACCAGTATCACCCTCAAGTAACAAATTTGTTCATGTTTTGCTTCACGGAACACTAATGTGTCGTCAGCATACAGGACGTGAGTCACTTCCATAATCACATTTGCCTTATTCTTGATGTTGAAACCTTTGATCTAGTCATGAAGGGAAGTTATTCTCATCAAACTATCCAAACCTTCCATGGCTATAATAAAAAGAAATGGGGACAGTGGATCCCCTTGTCTGAGTCCTCTTTCAGCTGGGAAAAAACCTACAGGTTGTCCATTTACAGAACAGAGAACCTAGTGTTTTGATACAGAACTCCATCTATTTAAGACATCTGCTTCCAAGCCCTATTTGCGTTAAAGTGCTGATTAGAAAGTTCCAGTTTAGGTAATCATAAGCTTTCTCAATATCCATCTTACACATTACACTTGGTTCATCTCCTATGATTCTAGGGCCAATGCACTCACTTGCTATTATTAAAGCAGCATCCATGATTTGTCTCCCCACAATGAAAGCCATTTCATGTTTTTTAACTAGCTTGCTTATCACCTTCTTCAATCTCTATGTCAGTACCTTGGCAATTATTTTATACACTCCAGTGATTAAGCTAATGAGTCTGAGGTCCCTTAATTCAGTAGCACCCACCTTCTTTGGAATCAAGGCCAAATGTAGCATTAAAAAAAAAATTCAAATCCCTATTCAGAATGGAAGTTATAGAAGGTCTGCAACAGATCCTCCTTGTGAATTACCCAGATTGTATAACCATTTGGCCCAGGTGCCTTGTCAACAGCACATAATTTGATCCCTTCTAGCACTTCTTCCACTTCAAACTGTCTTGTTAACCAATCTTGTTCCTCCACTGCAACGCTTTATACATCTAGAACGTTCAAAGTATGTCTCCAGCTTTCTGTTTCTTTATATCTCTATATAAGTTCTGGTAAAACTAAACAATAGAGCTTTTAATAGCCACTGAATCAGATGAGCTTTCACCATTAATCAACAAAGAACCAATTGTGTTGAGTTGCTTGTGTGTTGTGGCCATTCTATGGAAATACTTTGTGATTTTCTCTCCACTTTTAATCCACTAAACTCTTTTTTTTGACAAATTTAATCCACTAAACTCTTGATCTCTGTCTCCAAGATATTTCCTCATTTCTAGCTTCGGATCATTGTGATGATGACATGGGAGGGAGACTCTGCTTGTAGGAATGGAGGCTATGAGTCTGATGATGGAGATTACGGAGGCTACGTTGACAAAAATGATCATGAGCATTATGGAGAAGAAAACTACTACTTCGAAGGTGAGTATGAAGCAAGGCTATATGCAATAGAATCCGTGTTCTTTTTATTTGTCCTTTAATAACTTTTCTTAAGTTTGGAAATATAGCAATTATCATACTTTATCGATTTCTGTAATGATAAAATTTCCAATGCCTTACTAATTCCAATTTGACAACATATCAACATAAAACCTAGAATGAAGCAAAACAAAAATTTTATCATGGCTGAAAAAATTGGAGGTCACAAAAATTGGAACTCTCTTGATTCAAAAAAGAACAAACAACAATGCAAGTAAACTCACAACATACTTGTATACCGAAATCAATGGCAAAGCTAGGATTTTCGCTAAGGAGGTTCAAAATATAAAGAAGTAAACACACAAAGAAGCCGAAGGGGATTCATCATCTACTATATATACATAAAAAACAATTTTAATCATGTATAAATAGTGTAATTTTTCGCCGAAGGGGGTTTGGACCCCCTCAGTCGTACATGGTTCCACCCTTGATTGCAATAACACGATAAGGGAATTATTGTGGAATAGGGTTTCCTACTTTACTGAGTTAGTCAGGCAAAATTAACTCTTATTATTTTTATAAACTTGCTTTTTTTCCCATTAAATTTGTATTTTAAAAATCAAATGGATTAAAAAATATTATTGATTGATATTGTCATCAAAAAAATATTACTGATTGATATGTGTGTAGACGAACATCACGCATATAAGTAGGAAGCCTTCTGGTAAAAAGTTCAAAAGACCAAATTGTCCTTCAAATGTTGAATGACATTTTTGCCCTTCAAGTAAGCACTACTACAATTATATTTTTGTAAATATGTAAACAAACACTTTAAAGTTAAATAAGAGATAGGGTTAATTTCTACCTCACATTCATAGTATGCATTAAATATAGAAAATTGCTTTTAGTAACTGAAACCACCAACATTCACTTTTTCTTAGAGTTGAATTAATTGTTCTTATATTAACGTACAATGTACGTGTTAGCTTGTATTAATGTATATATACCGAAGAATCTATCATTCACTTTGATAACTTTTCTACCCCCCAATTGATACTTGCAAAAAATCAGCCGATCTATTCATGGCAAATCCATTTACAAACTATTCTTCTTCGTTCTCTTTTCAAAAATTATATTTGAGAAACGGTTATAATTGTTGTTATAATATTAAATTTTAATGCTAATCCTCTAAGAAAGATATTTTTTTCATTTTGAATTGGCTAATTAGCATCTGTTTTGTTCCCTTTCTTTTGGAATCAAAAGTGTATGTTTACATCTCATTGCTAATATGTTTTGATAGTTGACCAATGTCTTTCTATCATTGTTGTACAAAAATATAAACTTTCATTGTAAGTTTAGGTTGGTATTGGGATACTTCAGACACTAATGGTAGACTTGAATTTAATACCCTCCTTATTTTACTTTGTTTGTCATAGTCTGACTTGGAATAAAGTTTAATAAAGAAAGAAAAACTTTTGGAACTTGTCTTTGAAATATGTCATAACTTTGTGGGACAAAAACTCTCGAAACTTGATGGTGTTAAACGTATCATGACATCTCTGTGGTTGTAAGAGCTTACATTGAAGAGACATATGGGAACGAATCATTCTTTTTTGGGACGGATACTAATAAAAAGATAGTGCCAAACAAACTGAAACGAAGCAAGTAGTTCCCTTTCTTATTTTTTTTTTGCTGACTGTGGTGTTCGGGTCAACTTTCGTGCACCTCGACTGATTCCACAAGATACCTGCCACCTCCCACCAGCAACAAGCAACAGATACCAGATAACTCTGTCCACTAAGGCTAGGACAGATGGGAAGAGTCACCTAGTGTTTTTTGTCTCCGCTGAGTTTCAAACCTGAGACCTCAAGATTCTCAACCACTTCATTGACCATTAGGCCACACCCTTGGATGCCAAGTAGTTGCCTTTTGAAATGAAGTGTTTCTAAAGTATTATGTATTTGTCAGTTTGGTAATGGATATGAAGAAAACCAACATCCATTTTTATGGATCTTTATGAACCTTTAAGATTTTGATGAAAGATCAAACTATGTATAGACAATGCTTTAGAAATTGAAATTGTAATGCTCTTTTTTTGATTTTCTTTCTTTTAATTGGTCCTTCAAGTTTGTCATCTATAATTCAAAGAACAATATGCAACTGTTAACTCCAGAACTACATTCATACAACTCGATATTCTTGTGTGGACAAATTTTACAAATATTCTGCCTAACATGCTATTATTACTTGTAATGGTAGAATTAATTTGAGAGAATTCCGAAAGCAAATTTCTTAATATTATTTCTACAAATGACACCCGCATTTTAGTAACAACAGTTGTACTTTCAAAAGGATACTAATATCACAACAAAAGTATTGGACATTAGTCACATCACAGAGCAACAAAGACGTCATAATAAGCTATCCATACAACATCTATAAAGAAATATTAGGTCACAAGCTTGAACTTCATCAAAAATAGTATAATTACAAATCTTACCAACCTAAATAAATAATAAATTATTATTTTTTCGAGTAGTTTAACTACTATTTTGCTTTAATAGGATCCTTAATTCCTTATTCATCATTTTGAGCTTATATTTTGTTTTCATTAAATGTTTTGAATCCCATGCACATGTTCAATTAATATTTCAGTTGTATTGAAAAGTTTGTACTTACTAATATGAAATACATGTGCAACGCATGTGTTGACAAGCTAGTGTATCATTATCAGCATAGAAGTCCCCGGGTATGATTTGATGATTTGAACAGGCAATGCCATCTATTTTTTCCAGAGCAACTATCACAGAGTCAATATGTATATGAAAATCTCTCACATAAAATCACTTATGATGATCTATTTCCTACTTTTTTTTTGGAGAAAGGATGGTCTAATTCCTGATGTAAACTAATCAAGTGAAGAAAGGGGAAAAGAAGACAAAGTGGCCATGGAAACAATCGTCACCAAGCAAGCAATATGTAAAGAATCCTTGAGAGCAGTTGTTTTTTTATGATAAAAGAAATTATTCTCGAAAGTGTGTTATGGTATTAGAACAAAAATATTTTCTCAGTATTCCCCCAGAAATCATCTTTACACCTTCATGTACCAAGAAGCAAAAATATAGAAATCTGAAGAAAAATATTATTGATTGTGTATTTACATTATTACATTGAGATCATATTTATAGACACTACATTGAACTTCTTTTCCAAATAGGATTCCTATTCCTATTCCTATTCTAATTCCTATTCCTATTCTAATTCCTATTGTAATGCTAATTCATATTCTAACACTCCCCCTCAAGCTGGTGCATATAAATCATATGTACCTATCTTGTTATAGATGTAATTAATACGAGGACCGGAGAGGGATTTGGTGAAGATATCTGCAAGCTGGTCATTTGACTTCACAAATTTCGTAACAATCAATCTCAATGTGCTTAGTCCTTTCATGAAACACGGGATTTGATGCGATATGAAGGGACGCTTGATTATCACAAACAAGTTCCATCTAATCGATTTTGCCAAATTTTAGCTCTTTCAACAACTGTTTGATCCAAACTAGCTCACAAGTTGCTGCAGCCATTGCTTGATATTCTAATTCTGCACTAGATCGAGCAACCACACTCTGTTTCTTACTCTTCCACGACACCAAATTACCTCCCACTAAAACACAATATCCGGATGTCGAACGTCTATCAGAGGGTGATCCTGCCCAATCAACGTCTGTATATCCAGTGATATGCTCATGGCCTTGATCCTCGAAGAGTAGTCCTTTATCGGAAGCTGACTTTATATATCGCAAAATACGAACAACTGCATCCCAATGACTATCACAAGGAGAAGTCATAAACTAACTTACAACACTCCCAGAAATTCAACTTTCCAACCAACCGTCTATACCTTACCTTTTAGGATTATTGAGTGGCTCCCCTTGTCCCGGAAGGAGTTTAACATCCAGATCCATAGGAGTGTCAATAGGTCTACATCCCATCATTCATGTCCCCTCAAGAATGTCTAAGGCATACTTGCGTTGAGAAATAACAATACCGGATCTCGATTGAGCAACCTCAATACCTAGAAAATACTTCAATCTGCCAAGGTCTTTAGTCTGGAAATGCTAAAGAGATGTTGCTTCAAATTGGTGATACCATCTTGATCATTACCAGTGATAACAATATCATCAACGTAAACAACCAAATAGATACACCGATTTGGTGCAGAATGTCGATAAAACACAAAGTGATCAACTCCACTACGAGTCATACCAAACTGCTGAATTACTGTGCTGAACTTTCCAAATCAAGCTCGAGGAGATTGTTTCAGACCATAAAGTGACCTACGCAATCGACATACAAGGCTACTAGACTCCCCCTGAGCAACAAAACCAGGTGGTTGCTCCATATAGACTTCCTCCTCAAAATCACCATGCAGAAAAGCATTCTTAATGTCCAACTGATGAAGGGGCCAATGACGAACGACAGCCCTAGATAGAAAAAGACGGACAGATACTATTTTAGCCACAGGAGCGAAAGAGTCACTATAATCTAGCCTAAATATCTGAGTATACCCTTTGGCAACAAGGCGAGCCATAAGCCGATCAACCTGACCGTCTGGACCAATTTTGACTGCATAAACCCAACGACAACCAATAGTAGATTTACTTGCAGGAAGGGAGACAAGCTCCCAAGTACCACTCTTATGCAAAGCAGACATCTCATCAACCATAGCCTGCCTCCATTCAGAATGAGAAAGTGCATCACCTGTAGTCTTAGGAATGGAAATAGAGGACAAAAACGATACAAAGGCATAATGGGGTGATGATAGACGATGATAACTCAAGAAAGTATAATGTGGGTTAGCATTTCGAGTGGATCGTATACCTTTTTGAAGTGCAAGCGGTTGGCCAGGATGAGGCAAGTCCATAGTAGGAGCAGGGTTCGGCGCATGACATGAATCATCTGGAACTTGGGCTGGACGAGGACGACGATGATAAGTTATAAGTGGTGGCACTACAACTGGAGATGTAGAAGTAACCATAGATTCCTCAAAAGTTGGTACAGGTAAAACCTGAGGTATGGGTAAGACCTCAAATACATCAGAAGATGTATAGTAAGGCTGAGACTCAAAGAATGTGACATCGGCGGACATAAGGTATCGATGAAGATCATGTGAATAACAACGATACCCTTTTTAAACCCGAGAGTAACCAAGAAAGACACATTTGAGGGCACGAGGGGCTAATTTATCTTTCCCTGGGGCTAAGTTATGAATAAAACATGTGCTCCCAAAGACACGAGGGGGGTAGAATAGAGATGTGACTGAGGAAACAGTATGGAATGTGGAACCTGATGCTGAACAAAAACGCAGCGGAACATGGGATTCAAGGAGACGAGTACGAGCGGTCTCAATAAGATGTCTATTCTTCCTTTCTACTACACCATTCTATTGAGGGGTGTATGGACAAGTAGTCTGGTGAATAATGCCTTGGTGAGTCAAACTTTTGAAATTGGGAGGATAAGTATTCTAAGGCATTATCACTACGAAAAGTACGAATAGAAACACCAAACTGATTTTGTATTTCAGCAAAAGAAACTTTTGAATATAAAAAATAATTCAGAACGATCTTTCATTAAGAAAACCGAAGTACATCTTGAATAATCATCAATGAAAGTAACAAAATAACGAAATCCTAAGGTGGAACTGACTCTACTAGGACCCCAAATATCATAATGAACTAATGAAAAAATAGACTCTGAACGACCTTCAGTACTACGTGAAAATGTAGCACGAGTGTGTTTCCCAAGTTGACACAACTCACAATCTAATGTGGATAAACTGGACAAACTAGGCACCATCTTTTGCAGTTTGGATAGACTCGGATGTCCCAAACGTTTGTGAATTAGATCTGGGGAATCTGTAACGGAGCATGTTGTTAAGGAATTTGAAGAGGTAAGATAGTAAAGTCCTTGTGATTCATGTCCTGTTCCAATCATCTGCCCCGTACTGCGGTCCTGCATGTGAAAAAAATCATCAAAAAAAGTTATGTTACAATGTAGGGCTTTCGTCAAACGACTAATGGATGCTAGATTAAAAGGAGAACCAGGGACATAAAGAACAGAGTCTAGGGTGACAGAAGATAGGGGATGGCTTTCCCAACCCCTTTTGGCTTTATTTGGATCCCATTGGCTAAAGTAATAGTAGGAAGAGATTGGGAATAAACAATATTAGACAAAAGTGATTTATTACCAGAAGCCCCTGAGTCCATGACCCATGATCCAAGAGTACTAGATTGTGACACACAAGCAAAAGACTTACCCGCTACAGAAACATTAGGTTGTGCAACTGAAACTACTTGTGGAGACGTTTGCTTATTTGCACGATACCGAAGGAACTCATCATATTCTGTCTGAGCAATATAAGCATTATTGGATGGTTGATTAGGTTGAGTACCATATGCTACTAGTGGAGATGTCTGTTTACTTGCACGATTTCAAAGGAATTCATTATATTCCTTTAGAGCAATAGGATCATAACTTGGTGGTGGACTATGCAAAATATAACATATGTCACGAGTGTGTCCAAGTTTATGACAATGACTACACTTGGATCGAGGTTTCCCAAAACGCCCTCCCCCTCGCCGATTCTCCATAGACTGATATGTATGCTTTTTTATGGTTTGAGATGCGAGAATAGAGGAGTCAACAATGGGAGATGAAACAACTCTGTGATAGGGAGGTGCAGCAAGACGAAGTAGACGAGAGAATAATTCATCGATTGTAGGAACTGTAGGGCTAGCTAAAATCTGATCACGCACTGAAGCATGGTCAGCAGGACGTCCAGCAAGAGAAAGAACTAGAAACAATGTATGTTTGTGTTCTTGTTGTTTTTCCACGTTCATAGTGACTGGCATCAACGTGTCCTCCATGACTGCCTGTACCTGTCCCAAGTAAGTAGACATATCGGATTCTTGTTTCTTTAAGTTGGTCAGCCGAGATATCACATCATAGAATCGAGATATGTCATTAGTGTATAAAGCACGAGCCTTTTCCCAAACTGTGTAACATGTCTGGAATGGGCGAAACAAGGGCATCAACTTGGAATCAATAGAACGCCATAGGAGACTACATAATTGAGCATCTACTTTCTCCCATTATGCTTTGGCTTTTGCATCTTCCTCACTCGTCTTTGCCTTTACATCTACCACATAAGTCTTGTTTGTTAAGTAATCTTGGACACCTTGACCTTTGCACCACAACTCAACTGAGGAAGCCCAAGCTAAATAGTTTAAACTTCCCATTAATGGTTCTGAAGTGATTATAGAGGGCTTTAACTTCCAATCCCCGTATTTTTGGAGCCAAAAACATCACAACCAAAAGACAGTAAGAAATTTGACTTGAAAATAGTAAGAAACTGCCAGAATCAGCCTCCAGTGCCTGAAAATCCTGATTTCGCCGGGAAACTGCCAGATCTGCCGGAATCTGCCAGAACCCTAATTACAGTGATCGGATCACAAAAAAAAATCAATGGGCTGTGATTGGAAAAACCAGACGACCCAACAGAAAAAAATAACTTGAAAAAGATGACCGGAGCAGCCCTCACGCGCCGGCACGTGGGCCAGATCTCGCCGGAAAACTTCACCTTTGAACGGCGCGTGAGAGCGCGTGAGGGGTTGTTTTCCGATGGTTCTGGCTGGGGTTTGGTCGCCTGAGCTTCCTGAGCCTCGTGATGGTGCTGGTTTTCACACAACATCTTCAGAACAAAAGATGACACAAATCAGCCCTAACCGTCGCCGGAATTTGACACGGTGACTTGAAGTTTCTCACCAATGCTTTGATACCATGTGAGAAATCTGAAGAAAAATATTATTGATTGTGTATTTACATTATTACATTGAGATCATATTTATAGACACTACATTGAACTCCTTTTCCAAATAGGATTCCTATTCCTATTCTAATTCCTATTGTAATGCTAATTCATATTCTAACAGACATCCAACAGAACACAGTAATGGACAGTCTACAGAGGAAATTATTGAATCTGGATGGAGAAAGCATACAATTTTTAAGTGCACATCGAACAAGTAGAAAATTCACCTATTCTGCCTAAGCTAATTTAGCTCATTGACAGGCAACGGACAGAGGAAACTTACATGGCAGAGAGGAATCTAAATTTTCTAAAGCATTGAAGGAACAGCGGGCAAACAACAAATACTTAAGATCTCATGCAGCATTACATCTCATTATTGCCACACTAATAGAATTTCTTTTTAAATTTCTTCATGCAAAATGTTACAGAAACTATTAAAGCAAAACTTGCTAGAAGTTAAAACCTTTTAGAATGTAAACGAGATGTAGTTACAAACCTGATGTACCTGATGTACAGCATAAGGCGCAGGGTACAGATTCTCTCCATATCCTGTTTCAGGATTTCCATAATTGGCAGAATATGTAAAATCTGGAAGGATAAATCACAATTTCTATTTTAGTTAGTTGAGTGTACTATGAAGTAGATAATAATAGTGATAACTCTACAGGAGCAGCAAATAAGTAGTTTGAATTACTTGGAGTTGCTGCAGAAAACTGGTGGTTTAAATTATTTGGAGCCGCTGCAGCCGCTGCTGCCCTTGCCCTCTTCTCTGCATTTGCAAGCTCAGCATGTAGTTTCTCAATTTCAGAAGTCACAGTAATCTTATGCTTCTCCATTGCTTGACTATATTCAAGGTTGCTGGCGTGCATCTTTTTTTCATAGTCGATAGCAGCCCTGTTCATGTACACAGCAGAAAAAAAATCGCCAAATATCTCCAAGGGTATGAGAGCTTGAGAAACAACAATACAGCTACAAATGCAGGCATGTGCTGCAGAAATGACCAAAATGGCAATGTGAACTATAAAGGGGCTCATGTCACAGCAAAGCTACTATACCTATAATGTGACTTTTCCATTGCAATGTCCATTGGCATCATAGAAATGTGACCTTGACGCATGATCGCCACAATTATTTTTTTATGACGGTGGTGTGCAGCCAGGTTGCACGCACATCGACTGTTTCACTGCAGCCAGGTTGCGCGCACATCGACTGTTTCACCGAGTACCTGCTCCTTCCCACCAGCACAGGCACAAGTAAAGAGGTCAATACCCACTATGGTATTAGCCTCTGGAAATCTATTAGAGTATTCTGGCAGTTTCTCAGTAATCAATTAACTGTCAAGGTTCGAAATGGCAGAAAAACAAGATTTTGGGTTGATAAATGGATTGGTACTGTAAGCCTTAAAGATCTCTTCCCTGATATCTTTATTTTGGCTCAACATCAATAGAAAATTGTTGCTGAAATGTGGTCACAACAAGGATGGAATCTGATCCTTAGAAGAAACTAAATGGATGGCTTTTTTTGCTACTCTTTCAGCACTTTTTTGAGTAACCCAAACACTTCCAAAACTAAAAAAAATAGCTTAAAAGTCAAAAGTCACTAAAAATAAGTCAATTCAAACACCCACTAAATGATTTAAAGTCTTTCACTACGTCAAGGGTTCGGGATTCGTATCAATGACAAATAAATGAATAAAGCATGATTATCTTTTTTTTTTAGAATGAAACAGAAAATTATTATCAGTTTATCACAATTGGATCGACTACAAGTAGAACAAGTGTTCTACGCCAAAGACAATCCAACGCATACAAAAGGGAAGGCGAATAGCTCCGACTTAATGTGCATTTCAAAATCCCTAATGATTATCTTGACCTTTATTTTTTTAATGATCGTGGTGTCTAGGCCAACTTTCGCGCACCTCGACTAATTCCATGGGATACATGCCACCTCCTACCAACAACATGTACCAAGTAACTCAGTCCACGAAAGATAGGACAGATGGGAAGAATCATCTAGTGTTTTTTGTTTCCTCTGTGTTGAACCTGAGATCTCCGGGTTCTCAACCACTTCATTGACTACTAGGCCACACCCTTGTAATCTATTCTCATTGTTTGTCTTTCTTAAAACTTATTATTTCATTTCACACAGTTAAGCAAAGGTGAAGAAGTGTAGTGGGGAAAGTCTTGTAAAACCACAAAAAGTTTGTACAAACATGTTCACGGAAAATAAATACAACACGAAAATATGTGATGATGATTGGTCATCTCAATATGGCAACCAAAAAGAAATAAATGATAGATGACTATATAGCAGCATACCTTATTTAAGATCCGTTTCTGCATTCATATTTTCTTCAAATTTACACCCTTCTATCTTTTTCTTACCTAGATACTTTTTAGTTTAGATAGCACCTAGTTGTCCTATTGCAAGCATTTGCATAAAACACAAATAATTGTTTTTTTTGGCTATCAAAGCTACTTAAATTATTTTTATTGAAATCATCCTAATCATTTCGCATACTGCATTGAGACATATCTTCTTCACATAGGGAACCCAAGGGTGTAGCCTAGTAGACAATGAAATGGTTGCAGCCTTCAAAGACCACAGTTCAAATTCCGAAAGGCGAAAAGCTAGGTCATTTATCTCCTGAGCCTTGGGTGAGCAGAAGTACCCTCTACTTTTGCAGGTCTAGCACAAGCCGCTTGGTCACCAGCCTTACAAAGAAGTTAAATTAATATTCTTAACATTGGATCTCCAATTAAACACTACAAAATTGATCATAATGAATACAACGAATGTTTATATTGCTTGGATTATGATAGGTAAGTTTGCTCTGTCATGCAAACTCATGTTGCAGCAAGTGCTCGTGTGATTGATTATGCATTGATTTGTCGTCAGAAAAAGACATAATACAGTGGAATAGGTAGTAGTGGGTTACCTTCCTCGTTGAACTTCCTTATGCATAGACTCAATTTCGGCTTTGATTACGGGAAACTGCTGTAATTCCGAACCAACCTTGACGAGATCATCTTCCATGTTCTGCAATTTGGCAGTGAGCTCTTTGCGATCGTCAACTAGGTTCTGAATATCGTTCCTAACCCGAGCCAACTCTACACTAAGCTCATTGACTATACGAACATCGAACTCCTTTTTCCGTGCCTTGTCGTAAACCTTACGGACTTCAGCATCCCTTTCGGCCTTAACGGTTGCGGATGTGGAAGAGAGACGACGGAGCTCCTGCTGGATGGCGGAGAGGTCCTGGTTAAGAGCGACGTGCGCGGCCGCTAGACGGCGGTTGTCCAGGAGCAGGGTTTCAATGTCGCGTTCCTGAGCCGCTTCCCGGTCATCGATTAAGACTGACGGGTGAATACGAGGTTGGGATTGGGCTTCGGGTGGTGGAAAACGGCGGCGAGAATCGTCCGGTAGTGGTGTTGTATAAGGGGCATGGCGGCGTTTTCGTCTCGTCATGACCGCACAGATGGAATAAGAAGCAAACGGACGTCGCTGGTGTAAGCGAAGAGAAAGGATTTCTTTTTGTTTTCTCTTTTGGTAAACACAACTACTTATATTGATTTATTTAAGGACAAGCTTAAATATGTGGAAAAAACTCATATATGATATTCGTTAAAAGTTTGGTTTATTCATGTTATATATATTTTTGTTTAAAAAAAAGATTCATACATGTCATTATTTATTAATCGAAAATAATTTTGATTTTACAAAATCATTTTTATACATGGTCAATTATGATTCGGCTACGTCATTAATTAAATTATTTTTTAAAAAAGAAAAAGACTCAAATCTGTTATTGAACTTTGACGAAAGACTTATCTATGTTATTCATTATGTCATTTCAATTAATAAATAATAGTATGAATGAGCATTTTCTCAATTAAAATAGCATAGATGAGTCAAACTTTTAACGGATGGACAAAATAAGTTTTTTCTCAAATTTCGATAGCATATTTGAGCTTTTTTTTCTACAATAGTAGTTTACATATTAGCATGGCAACGCAAGGACAAAATGAAAAGTTGAAGATCTACCCGTTGAAAAAAATCTTTGAAATTCATTTTTTATCAATAATTAGGATATATGTAGGACAATAAACAATGGAAGATGTTTAATGCGTATATTTTTCATCCAAACACATTTATGATTTAACTTTATTATCATATATATACAAACAAATCGATAAATTTGGTTATTCTTTTATTATATTCAATAACAAAAATATGTATTTGTCATTTATATTAGATATCAAAAATGCTAAATCAAGTTAAATATCTACATAATATGCATTGGGGGTATGTTACAAAAGATATTTACATAACATGTTGGGTTTTAAAGGTGTGAATAGAAAATAAAAAGTTGTGACTCTCCTGAAAGGTTATGACTTTATCGAAGGACTGTGACCTTTACGAAAAGTCGTGTCTTTTCTAAAGGATTGTGACCGTTTAAAAGGTTGTGCCTTTTCCAAAGGATTGTGACCTTTCATGAAAGGTTGTCCCTTTTTCCAAACAGAAGTGACATTTTCGATAAGGCACAATTAATACATTTTCATACTACCCTTTGTTGGCTATAAATAGAGAGGCTTTCTCTCATTTTTGAGTATGAATTTTTTCCTTCTTTCGCATATATTTTCTTACAAAACAAAATAGAGTCTATGTGTGATTCGTTCCTGTCTTTTTGAGTTCGTTGAAATTATCAAAGTTTGAGGTACCGCTACTTCTTTAATGGTTAATCCGTTTTATCTTGGAAGAAATTAATCTACAACCTCGGGTAAATGAGGGGATTAAATTTCTTAAGGACACACAATGGGTTCTGTGGACTCGGATAGTTGTTTTCTTTTTTTTCATTTTTTATTATTTCTAGTTTACTAATCTGAATACAGGAGATAACAAGCTTAATAAATTTAATTTATTGTTGGTATTTTCTGTGGTAAGGAAATTACTTTTATTTTCTGTGTTCTTTTTGTTGGGAAAAAAATAAGAGAAAGAGAATTATTTTATCATATGATAAAAGAGATCTGGGATGAATCACTACTACTTTAATATGTTCGCGTATATTTTCTGTAATAAGTTTTTCTTGGATGGGTAAGATTATTTTTTCCTTCCCTAGTGCATTCAAGCATTGCACCCCTTCAGTTTTCTTTTCAATGAGAAAAGTTATTTTGTGCATAAAGGCCAAGATGTGCACTTTAATTATTTTTTCTGTATTTTTGGTTTTATGTAACTATGAGAAGAAGTAAATGAACAGATGTTGTCTCCTAACAATATTTAAATATGAGTTTAGTTTCTCGTTGAATTCAATGCTTTCTGAGGAAAATTGGAATATGATGGAAACTGGGAAAGAAAAAAAATTAGCAAGAATCATACGGGATTTCTATCATATTTCAGCTTATCTATTTTAAGCTGCCTGGACAATCTTAATTCATTATACAAGTTTAATCCTTCTTGTGTACATATCCCTATTAATTTTCCATATGTTAAATCATCATACGGGATTTCTATCATATTTCCTCTTAGAGCTTTTCTTACTTTTTCTGCAAATAGCGAAGGAAGCCCGTCTATAAACTTGGCTTTCCAGTATTGAAGTTTATTTTCGGGTAATTCCATAACCCGACTCATATAAATATCCTTATACGAACGAAATTCACCTAAAGTCATGCATCGAAGACCATTAAGTAAAGTACGCACTGTTTCGTTCTGATTAGTATAACGTCCATTAAAATGTTCTAAAATAGTAAGAACAAGAGTATACACAACATCTTCTCTATTAGCAATAAGAGCCATACCTAGGTTATCCATTCCTCCTTCTGGTGCTCTAGCATTTATAACCATTGCTTTTTCTTCTGCGGATAAATAATTATCCCATCAGCCTCTTCACTGACCAGTAAATCCTGCCACAATCATCTTACAAATATTTCTATCTGTGTTATTAACACTTCTGCAAATGGTTGCATACATCAACATACGATGAACTAAAATGGTTAATTGCCTATCTGTTAACCCATCCAGATTCCATTCATAAATCTCAGACCCACTATAAGAAGTGTTTGTCTGATTCCAATCTCTTTCCTCAATAAGAACATCTTGAGGAGTTGCTCTCGAATAATAATAAGTCTGCATCCGAGGTTTATCAGCATATTTATTATTTTTAAAATAACCTTTTAATTTGTTAATTTCTGAAAAAATCTCTTCTTTATGATCACCAGATTTTTCAATTTTTTCAACAAAATCTTCGGAAAGATTTTGTTGAGGTCTGTTGCTTTCCTCGGCCATATTATTTACGATGAAGGTATTAAGGTTGATCCTAAGAAGACTAAGGCAGTTAGAAATTGGCCTAGACCTCTTTCCCTATTAGATATTTGAAGTTTCTTGGGTTTGGCCTATTAGTGTAGAAGGTTTGTGGAAGGATTTTCCTTTATTGCCTTACCTTTGACTACGTTGACTCAGAAAAAGGTAAAATTTCATTGGTCGAAAGCTAGTGAGAAGAGTTTCCAAGAGTTGTAGGATAAGCTCACTTCTGCCCTAGTTTTGACATTATAGGAAGAATCCTATGGGTTTGTGGTTTATTGTGATGCGTCACAGATTGATCTTGTTTGTGTATTGATGCAACATGGTAAGGTAATTGCTTATCCTTTGAGGCAATTGACGTTGCATGAAAAGAATTATTTGACTCATGATTTGGAGTTAGTGGCGGTGGTTTTTTGCTTTGAAGATTTGGAGACATTATCTTTATGGTGTTCATGTGGATGTGTTCACCGATCATAAGAGTTTGCAATATGTGTAAGCAAAAGAATTTGAATCTTCGCCAAAAGAGGTTGCTTAAATTGTTGAAAGATTATGATATGAGTGTCTTTTATCATCCGGGTAAGGCAAACGCTGTTGTCGATGCTCTTAGCTGATTGTCAATGAATAGTGTTGCTCACATTGAGGATGGTAAGAAGGAGTTAGTTTGTGATGTTCATAGACTAGATCGATTGGGTGTTCTGTTGGTTGATTTCGAGGATGGTGGTATCATTATTCAAAATGGCTCAAAAATGTTTCTTGTTTCGGATGTAAAAGCTAAGCAAGATCTTGATCAGACTATGGTCGAGTTGAAGAAAGTGATTTTCAAAAATGCCATAGAGGCTTTCTTCCAAGGGGGAGATGTAGTGGTTTGTTACCAAGGTCAGTTATGTGTTCCGAATGTTGATGTGTTGAGGCAACATATTTTATCGGAAGCTCAAAATTCTCGGTATTCTATTCACTAGGGAACCACCAAGATGTACCATGATTTGCGGGAGGTTTATTGGTGGAATGGGATGAAGAAGGATATTGCAAAATTTGTGGCTAATTGTGCTAATTGTCAACAAGTAAAAGTTGAGCATAAAAAACTGAGAGGTTTGTCTCAAGACATTAGCATTCCTACTTGGAAGTGGAAATATTTAAATATGGACTTCATTATAGGTTTACCTTGTACTCGTTAATAATATGATTCTATTTGGATTATTGTGGATCGAATGACTAAGTCGGCTCATTTCTTTTCCGTGAAGTCCTCATTTTTTAGCCAAAGACTATGCTAGGCTTTATCTTTGGGAAATAAAGAAGTTGCATGGAGTGCCTTTATCCATTATTTCCGACAGAGGTACTTAGTTTACATCTCAGTTTTTGAGGGCATTTCATAAAGGTATTGGAACTCAAGTGAAGCTTAGTACAGATTTTCATCCTCAGGCCGATGCCCAAACCGAGCATACTTTTCAAACTTTGGAAGATATGTTGAGAGCTTGTGTGATTGACTTTAAAGGTAATTGGGATGATCATTTGCCTTTGATTGAGATTGCTTATCATAATAGTTATTACTCAAGAATCCAAATGGCTCCATTTGAGGCTCTCTATGGTAGGAGGTGTAGGTCTCATATTGGTTAGTTTGAAATTGGTAAGGTCGCTTTTATAGGGCCTGAGTTGGTGCATTATTAGAGAAAGGTTGAAGATGGCTCAAAGTCAACAAAAGTCCTATGCAGATTTTAGAAGAAATGAGCTCAGATTTGATGTTAATGATTGGGTTACTTGAAAATCTCACCTATGAAGGGTGTGATGAGATTTGGAAATAAAAGTAAACTTTATCCCCATTATGTAGACCCATATAAGATTTTGAGGCATTTTGGCAAGGTAGTCTATGAGTTGGATTTGCCTTCTGATTTGGCATCGGGGCATCCGGTGTTTTGTATTTCGTTGTTGAAGAAGTGTATTGTTGATCCTACTTCTATTGTTCCATTTGAGAATGTTGGCGTTAAGGAAAGTCTTTCTTATGAAGAGGTTCTGGTTGAAATCTTGGATCGTCAAGTCCGGAAATTGAGAAACAAAGAAGTTGCTTCCGTGAAAGTTCTTTGGAGGAATCAATTTGTTGAGGATGTTACTTGGGAGGACGAAGTTGATATGATGTCCAACTATCCTCATCTCTTTTCATCCTAGCTTGAGATATTAGTTCCTCATGTTTACTCTTTCAGATTCATGCGTTTTAGCTATTCTCATATTTCCATATGCATGCATGTTTATGAAAACTTGATTTTGAGTTTATGTTTTAGCTTGGGGTCTATTACTCTTTGTTTATGTGCATTTTGATATGATTTTCATTCATGTTGGGTTGCTAGAGATGATTACTCTTTCCCTATTCTATTCAGTTGGCTTGAGTGCCATTCGAGGACGAACGTTCCCAAGGGGAGATATTGTTACACCTTAGAACTTGGTAAGTTGAGTTGAAAAGGAAAATTATTTTGATACTAATGCAGTTCCTACGAGCCTACCTACGGACCGCAAAAGGACTTACGAGCTGTAGGAAGTCAGTTGTTGAAGTGAGTGGAAATTTGGAAATATGAAAACTCCTAAAAGAATTCCTACAGACCACCAGGATGGCCTGTAGATGGTTGTATGCCTATAGGAACTGGTCGTAGAAGGGTTCCAGACTTGGTGAAATATATTTGAAACCTAGGGTTCTATAGTTGGGACCTACGGTCCGTAGAAGGACCTATGGACCGTAAGAGGTTTTTGATTCAAATGTTGGTCTCCAGTAACAGGTTCTACGGATGACTAGAACGGCCTGTAGAAGTTTTTACGGACCGTAGGTCAATCCGTAGAGCTTGTTCGACTGTTTTTATTTTGGGTTATTTGGGTCTTTTCTTACCCCTTTAACACCTAAACTATGTTGTTTCTAGAACATTCTAAGTTCCTATAACTGGTTTTATTCTTCAAATTATTCTATTTTCTACTCATTCACTCAAACCCCCAAAATCCCTCAAAGTTTTCTCTCCAAATTTTCTCCAAGGATTCTCTCAAGTGGATTAGGATTCTTCAAGCTTTCAAGTCTCCTTCTCCAATTCCAAAGTTTGGATTCATCAAGGTATGTGGGAAGTTCATCAATGGATTCTGTTTCATGCATTGAGTCCCAAGAAATTATCAAATTCTCTTTTAAGATTTCTCCCAAATTCTAGGGTTTTATTGATTCTTCATAGGTTCAATTGTTTATGATTCAATTGATTATATTTGATCTTATTATGCATGATTTGATAAAATTACATGTTTTTAAAGTATTTCATATGAACCCCTACTAGATGCCTATTTCATGATCATGAATTGAAGCTTTGAAGTTATGCATGCATGAAGGAATTGTAGCGTCTATGATTCTAGGGTGCTTTTGAATAAAGTATCTCATATTTTTTTTTATGAAATTAGGCTGCTTCCGATTAAAGTATTCCTACTATGAAAGATTTCAATGATTTAGCCACTTCTGATTGAAGTGCGGTTTTACTAAGAAAAGATAATCTTGATTCTGATGCTTTTGATTAAGTGTCTTTTAAACATCGAATATGTTATGAAAGCATGATATTTTAAAGGAGCTATTCTTATGAATCGTGAAGTTTTAAAATTGGATTGGTATTACTAGATTCTTACCTTTATAAGTATTATGATTATGATATGATTATTCTTTATGATTTCCATTGGGAGTTTACTTAGCACCAAGTGGATTTGGGTGAATCCCAAAGTTCTTGAACTACACGCCCCCATAGGATGTCCCGAATGGATAAATTAGCTTGTGGATCCACCTAAGCTTAAGTATAAGGTCCTTAACTTGGCAAGTAGGACAATCTCCTTATAGTGTGGGAAAGATGCAATATTCCATGTTATAGCTCACATGGTCTATGTCAGTTAACTGTAAACATGCCACAAAAGTTATGTTTTCTTATGTAGCTTATATTTTATACATATGTCATGATTCTTATATAGCATTAACCTTTTCATTATGTACAAATTTAGCGTACTTGATTAGTATATTTCACTTGGTCATGCATTATCATGTTTTGAACTTATCACGTCATCATGTTTATGTTTATGCATGTTCCTCATATTCAGTACATTGAAAGTACTGATACATATATCTCTTGTGCCTATATTGTTTCATAAAATAGGGTCTGATGTTCCTTCATCTAGCCGTGGCTAGCAGATTGATTTAATTTTTCTTAGCTTGTGGTGAGTCCTCATGATTCAAGGTCATGATTAAATGTTATGAGTTTTTGTCTATTTCAGTCATTTCAGTTTTCAGACTTCTATCATGAGCTAGGGTTTTGTCCTAGTCACATCTACGATATAGAGGCTTGTTGTTAGACTTAGTATGTTTTCGCTTATGAGTTTGTTGTAATCTAATTTTTGGTATCGTTTATGATGTTGATGTTGAGACATGTATCTCACTTTTATTCTATATTCTCTTTTATTATTCATCTAAGTGTTATGCTTATGTCAAGTGTCTTGTTTAGGGTCCCCTGTAATCCTACTCGCCATGTCATGTCTTGGGAGTAGTTTGGGTCGTGACATCCTCCTGTGCAGCTAGGCTAGCTATGTCTTCCGAGGAGTAGAAGATGTTGGGGCGGTTCATCAGGTTTGGGTCCTCTCAAGTTCATTGGTGCTGCTGGCGGGGATGCCCATGAGTTTCTAGCCAATTGTCAAGAGAGGTTGCATAACCTCAGGTTAGTGGGTCTCACAGGGCTTATTACACTGCTTTCTAGCTTGATAGGCAAGTGAAGCAGTGGTGGAGGTCCTATATTCTCTTTTATTATTCATCTAGGTGTTATACTTATGTCAAGTGTCTTGTTTATGGTCCCCTGTAATCCTATTCTCTATGTCACATCTTGGGAGTAGTTTGGGTCGTGACATCCACCTGTGCAGCTAGGTGTGCTATGTATTCCAAGGAGTAGAAGATGTTGGGGCAGTTCATCAGATTGGGTTCTCCCAGGTTCATTGGTGCTGCGGGCGGGGATGCCCATGAGTTTCTAACCAATTGTCAGGAGAGGTTGCATAACCTTAGGTTCGTAGGTCTCACATGGCTTATTACACTGCTTTCCAGCTTGATAGGAAAGTGAAGCAATGGTGGAGGTCCTACCTTGAGTGCAGACCATCCGATTTAGCTTTAATGACTTGGTCTCAGTTCTTTGAGGCTTTCTTGGAGAAGTATTTACCGCATAGCCTGAGAAAGCGACTACGGGATCAGTTCACCGACTTGACTTAAGGATCACTATCAGTTGCAGAGTATGAGACACGGTTCGATGAGTTGGATAAACATGCGGCTATGCTTATGCCCACAGAGCATAAGAGGGTGTGTAGATTTGTCAAAGGGCTCTCATTCCCACTTCGATTGGCTACAGAATAGATGGTGGCATCAGACTGTTCTTTTTTTCCAGTTGGTTGATCATGCACGCACAATTTAGGGGATCTATCGTGAGGCCTATGGAGGCAGCGACAAGAGGCCTTATTATTAGGGTGGTTTAAGTAGGTCTCAGTCTCATGGTAGAGGGTTTTTGGGATGAGGTTAGCCATAACATTTCCAGCCTAGTAGACTATTTCAGGAAGCCCTATAGCTTACAATGGTGGCACTGTGGGTGCTAGTGGTCAGATGGTTTAGGCTACGATCTAGACTTCTCAGAGTTTACATTCAGGGTATTCAGGCCGTGGTGGCCAGTTGGGTTCAGTCGAGTTGTCTGAGTAGTTTGTTTCTAGTTGGGGTTGCTATAAGTGTGGTACAGTAGGTGATTTTGCTCGAGAGTGTCCTATAGTCGGTCATCGCAAGAGACAGGGTCAGAAGGTTCAGGCCCCAAAGGCTCTGGTGTAGTTGACTAGAGGTGGTTCTCAGGGGTAGTAGGGGTGGTCCCTAGGGTTCTCGACTCAGTCAGGCAGGTCGGGTGGTCAAGGTTGACCCAGCCATATGTATGCTTTTCTGAGATAGCAGAGGCGGAGTCATCGGATACTGTTATTTAATTTGGGGTCTACATTTTCATATGTGTCTACTTATAATGCTACATGATTGGAGTTATCTTGTGAGCCGATGTCATTGCCTATGCGTGTAGGTACCCCTATATGTGATTCTTTAGTAGTGGATCAAGTGTATAGATCTTATGTGGTGACCATTATGGGATATGATACTTGGGTAGACCTGATTGTGTTAGATATGGTGGACTTTGACTTGATTCTGGGCATGAATTGGTTGTCTCTTGTATTGATTCTCCAAGTCTGTTACTTTATCCATGCCTGATATTCCTCCTCTTGTGTGGACCGGTACTGATAGTCATATGCCGAGAGGTGTGATCTCTTTTATGATAACATGAAGGTTGGTAGGGAAGAGGTGTCTATCTTATCTTGCTTATGTTTGTAATACTAGTGCCGACACTCCTTCTCATGAGTCAGTTCCCGTGGTTAGAGAGTTTGCTGATGTGTTTCCTATTGATCTACATGGTCTTCCTCCTGATAGTGATATTTATTTTGGAATTGATATTGAGCCGGGCACGTAGCTAGTTTCAATTTTTTGCCATACCAGATGGCTCCAACTAAGTTGAGGGAGCTTAAAGAGTAGCTCCAGGACCTCTTGGGCAAGGTGTTCGTTAGACTGAGTGTATATCTTTGAGGTGCTCCTATAATGTTCATGAAGAAGAAGGATGGTACGTTGCATATATGCAGACTATATGCAGTACCATCAATAACAGATATCTTATGTAGCAGATTGATGACTTATTTGACCAGCTTCATGGGGCAGCGGTGTTCTCTAAGATTGGTTTGAGATTGGGCTACCACCAGTTGAAGATTAGGGTGGCAGATATCCCTAAGACTGCCTTTAGGACTTGGTACGATCACTACGAGTTCTTAGTCATGTCTTTTGGGTTGACTAATGCCTCAACATCATTCATGGAGTTGATAAACCCTGTGTTCAGGCCCTTCTTAGACACCTTTGTGATAGTGTTTATCAATGACATCTTGGTCTACTTAGGAGTAGGGAGCAGTATGAGGAGTATCTGAGGATTGTACTCTAGACCTTGAGAGATAAGCGGTTGTATGCCAAATTCACTAAGTGTGAGTTTTGTCTTGAGTTTGTAGCGTTTTTTGGGCACGTGGTGTCTAAGCATGGGATTATGGTAGATCCAATGCAGATTAAGGTAGTTCGTGGTTGGGCCATGCCTACTTCTCCTACTGAGGTTCACGATTTTGTTCGGTTAGTAGGCTACAATAGACGATTTATGGAGAGGTTTTATTCGATTGCGACACCTTTGACTAGATTGACTCAGAAGAATGTCACCTTCAAGTGGTCTGATGAGTGCGAGGCAAGCTTCCTAAAGCTCAAGACTTTTTTTACTTCAGTGCCGATTTTGACTTTTCCTATTAAGGGCCATGGTTTTACAATCAATTGTGATGCTTCTAGTGTTGGCCTAGGTTGTGTGCTGATTTAGCAGGGTAGAGTTTTTGCTTATACTTCCAAACAGCTAAAGCTTCTCGAGAAGAACTACCCCACTCATGATTTGGAGTTGGTAGCAGTAGTCTTCACGTTGAAAATTTTGAGGCACTACTTATATGGAGTTCACTATGAGATATTTTTTGACCATCGCAGTCTTTAATATATCTTTAGCTAGAGGGACCTTAATCTGAGCTAGCGCAGGTGGTTTGAGTTACATTAGGACTAAGACATTTCTATCCTTTATCACTCGGGCAAGGCTAATGTGGTAGCAGACGCCTTGAGCCAAAAAGCAGTGAGTATGGGGTGTTTGTCTTTCTTAGCTTTGGAGGAGTGACCTATGGATTCAGACATTCATACCTTGGCAAACCGGATGGTTAGACTTCATATTACTGAGCCGACATGGTACTTGCTTGTGTTAAGGCTAGATCTTCTTTGATGGAGCAGATTCGGGCACAAAAGTTTGAGGATCTGAGGTTGAGGGTGATTCAGGACAAGGTGCTTAGCGGTGAGGTTAAGAAGGTGACCTTAGATCTGGAGGGTATCTTGATGATTAAGGGTTGTATTTGTGTTCTTAGAGTTGGTGAGTTAGTTGGCCTGATTCTGCAAAACTCCTATTCTTCTAGTATTCTATTCATCCCGGTGCTGTGAAGATGTATCCTAATCCGAGGCATCACTATTGGTGGTTTTGGATGAAGAGGTACACCGCAACATTCATGGCTAGGTGCTGGAACTGTTTAGTAGGTGAAGTATAAGCACTAGAGACTAGGTGGATTGACCCAACGGCTACACCCATTCCAGAGTGGAAGTGGGAGCGCATAGCCATAGCACTTTGTGGTAGGCTTACCACATACTTTTTGGGGTTTTGATTCCATTTGAGTCATCGTAGATCGATTGACCAAGTTAGCTTATTTTCTATCGGTTCAGACTACCTATAGTTTAGATATATTAGCTTAGATTTACATTACAGAGATTGTCCGCTTGCATGAGGTGCCGATTTCTATCATCTCAGATCATGGTACTCAATTTACTTCACACTTTTAGCGGTCTATTCAGATAGATTTGGGTACTAGGGTTAAATTTAGTACAACTTCTCACTCTTAGACCATCGGTCAGTCTGAGAGGACGATTGAAGTTTTGGAGGATATGCTACGGGCTTATGTTATTGATTTATGTGGTAGGTGGGATCATTCTTTGACTTTGGCAGAGTTTGCATAAAATAATAACTACCATTCGAGTATCCAGATGGCCCCTTTTGAGGCATTATATGGTAGGAGGTGTCATTCTTGGAGGGCTGGTTTGATGCTTCTCTGTGATCTAGGAACTGTTTCATACTGCCCAAAGTAGGTAGAAGAGTTATGCTAATCGGAGGCTGCGGCCTTTAGAGTTCATGGTTTGTGATCAAGTATTTTTGCAGGTGTCACCCATGAAGGGCGTGATGAGATTCGGGGGGAGGGCAAGCTTAGCCACAGGTTCATAGGCCCTTTTGAGATTCTGAGGTGGGTAGGAGAGGTGGCTTATTAGATAGCCTTACCTCCAGTTCTTTCAAGTGTCATCAAGTGTTTCACATCTTTATGTTAATTTGGTACGTTTTCGATGAGTCTCACGTGCTTCAGTGGGATTCGATGCAGGTTAATAAGTCCTTTATTTTTGAAATGGAGCATGTGGCTATTCTAGACAGGTAGATTAGGAGGTTGCGGTCTAAGGAGATTCCGTCGGTGAAGGTCCAGTGGAGGCACCGTTTGGTCGAGGAGGCTACTACGGAGATCGAAATTGATATATGGACCCGATATCCTCACCTTTTTGAACCTTCAAGCACTTTCTTTATTTTACTTTCACAGACAAAAATCCTTTTATTAGTGGATGTTGTAATTACCCTTGAGATCATTCCTTTGTTTTTGTATGCTTTATCTGTTTTGCCCATTTCCATAGCTTCTTTATAGATTTTATGTGTGACGGGTTGGTGGCATGCTTCCCGAGGTGGTCGGTTGAGTTTGGAGTGGTTTAAGCCATTTTGGAGGCTTAATGTTTGAACGAGTTGACTTTAGTCAACATCTGAAAATTCTGATGTCGGATCAAAATTCCGTCAGCTCCATCATCTCCAAAAGGGTCATTTAGGTCTAGTGTGATGATCAGTTTTGGTTGTGAGGCTTTCGTTTGGAGTTGGTGTGATTAGGCATTTTAGCTTTTGAGTTTTTGCCCAAAGTTTGATCTTGGTCAACTTTCTTGCTAAAAGCACTCGAAATGGAATTTTGTCAGCACAGTTAGCTCCAGAATGCCGTGTTTGTGCTAGAACGACCTTTGGTTTGGTTCCTAAGGTAATCAGGATGATTTTATGGTGTTTAGAATTTTCTTTGGTGTTTATTTGTAAGTGTTGACTTTGGTAAACTTTTGACAAGACAACCTCTGTTGGATGTTTTGTGAATTCCATTAAGTCCCTAATGCCATTTCCAACTAGGTAGCATATTTTGTTTGTGTTAACGGGGTTCCAAATGAATTTCAAACCCCCGACGGAGAGATTTGCTTCCTTGTGATGTTGCTGATGCTGTGCAACACTATTTATACCTTTGTGTTCACAAGATCTTGGCAACGTTTGTGGAGGCCACGATCCTAGACCTCTGCATTCGCATGGCCCTAGCTGCATTCGCGGGGGGTCGACCTCCCTTGCCACCGTGTTCGCGGGCCATTTGGCCACGTTCGCAAAGGGTTAGCCTTCCAAGTCTCCACATTCACGAGCCTCTCACTGCATTTGCATAGGGTCAGCTTGACTGACCTCCACATTCATGGGAGGCCTCCATGTTTGTAAAGGCCAGCTGACTGGCAAACCAGTCTTTTAAAAGACCTGTTTCAGCCATTGAATGTCCCATTTCCAACTAAGTGTTTTGGCGATTTTGAGAGCGTTTTTTGACGAATTTAGGTGATTCTTGTTGGAGTGCATCAGGAGAGTTTGTGGGCCCATTCTGGGTTTATTGAATCCTCTATTTTTCCTTGGTAATTCCCGTGAATTCTCCTCTTTTTTCACTGTTTTGATTCCTTTTGAGCTAGACCAATGGTGGGACTATTTTGGCTTGATGGTAGCTCGGATTGTGCCTATATTCAGGGCACAACCTCCTTGAGTAGTTTGGGAGCTCATGACAAAGTTGATTTTGTGATTTTATGCGTGGGTCACATATTTGTGTTTTTGGGTCTCTTATCAATTTTGAATTCCTTTATTGATTTTGGTATTGTTGTGTTTGTTTTTGTGTTCCCTTGGTGTTGCTGGTAGCTTCGCATCACTCTGAGGCTCTTCAAATGGGAAATGCACCCGAGTAAAGGTTCGAGTGTGGGTTCAGCCTTGAGGTAGGTTATGATTTTCCTTTTCTTAGACTTGGCTCATTAGATTAATTATATTTCTAGGAGTATTGTATGATTATGTTGGAATTTAGGATTAGTTTAGCCTTATTGATCCTTAGTTGACTTATGGCCATTATCGGGTTGCTTAGTGTAGTTTTAGTTGGAATAGCCTCAGTTTAGGTTGATCCTTTTGGTTTGTGTCATATAGTATCCTTAGAGATGGCTTTTAGGTGGCGTGAAACTTAGGTTACCGCCTGTTTTGTTTGGATTGAATTGTTGCTGGTTATGGTGCTTTTTGAGCTTTATACCATCTATTATTGATTGTTGGGCCCGAAGTCGTGAGGTTGGACAAGCTGGAGTCCCAGGTTAGTATGCCTGTTGTGTGTCAGGAATTACCTGAATATATGTTTATTGTGTTGTGATTTGATATGAAGCTTTGAGATCTTGATATTTTTTGAGTATGGTTATTGTCCTTAAATGCTTATAGTTGGAAAAGACTTGGTATTGATAGAAAGAACTGTTTTCTAAAAGATTTGGTAGTCCATGATACTGTTATGACTTAAAATGGTAAAAATGTTCATTACTTGATTGCCCTCTCATTCGGCTACTTTTGTACTGATAAGCCCGATGTACTATTTTGGGTGGTCTGTCGACTTAGTTCTCGGCTACATTCTACTATGTTTGCTGATAAGTCTGAGGTATTATATGGTTGGCTCGGTGTTTCTTCTAGGCTTCTTACTTTCCTTTACTTTGTCATTTGCATTGCTTCTTTGTCTTATTTGGCCATTGAGTATGCTTTAGCTGCTTGGTATTTTCTGTGTAACTTGTGACTGAGTGCTTTATATTGCTTGCCTAACCTCTGCTATATAGATTTCATTTCTTAGAATTTATCCCTGTTATGATAGTATCATCATGTATTGATCTTTTTGAGATCAGTTGGACTATGATACATGCTGAGTACCCCGTGTTTTCGTAATCATACTACATTTCTACATCTTTTTCTGATGCAGCTCCTAGTACAAGCCACACTCAATGAGCATTGAATCTACCTTGGCCGTCTCAGACTTGGATTGTGGTGAGCTCCTTGGGTTTAGAGACTTGCTGCTTTCTCTTTTTTGTACTGACTTATGTTTTGTATTTTGCTTAGTCAGTTCTTTTGTACATCTAGCCTTTCTGTACTTAGTAGCTTCTGTATAGGTGACACCGGGTTCGCGGTCGATTCTTGTGTTAGTTTGTCTTCTTGGTCATTTTTGGGCCTCTTTTGTACATTTTGTATCGTATTTACAGATTTATGATATGACCCATTTCTTATACTCTATGTCTATTTCCGCTGATTCTTATTATTCTTTTTTTAATTATTATCTTCTGTATCTTTTTATTTGGGTTTACGCTTGCCTACTCAAGGGTTGTAGTAGGCGCCATCATGGCCTAATTTTTGGTCATGACAACATGGTATCAGAGCTTTAGGTTCACCGGTCTCACCAGTATAGGAGCAAGTGCCTAGTAGAGTCTCGCGGATCGGTTCAATGACGTTCATATCCAATCTTCGAGAGGCTAAAGGGAATTCTTAGGAATACTTCAATGTTTCTTGTTTCTTATCGTGCTTTGCTGGTTCTACCAATATCTATACTCCATTTGTTTAACTCTTTCTCAGATGGCTAGGATGAGGTTGTCCACGAGCGGGCAAGAGCTTCTTGCACCTTCCGATGGAGCCCTGGATAGGGGTAGAGGTTGAGGCCAACCCAGAAGTCGAGGGAGAGCATAGGCCGGAGCACCAACTCAAGATCAGGAGCAGGCACCATCACCTGAGCCCGAGGTAAAGGTTGAGCATATTCAACATTAGCCGAATGTGTGGGGCAAACCTAGCCTCATACAGGATTCGTGGCCATGCTAGTGCTTTAAGATACTCTGACCAGAATCCTCAACTTTATGGAAGCCATGTCACAGGTGGGGAATTTGCCTAGCATTTCAGCCGGACCCCAAGTTCATAATGAGGCTTAGACTTCAGCCCAAGAAGGGGCACAGGGTGTTCAGACCCAACATGCACATCATGCTACTGCAGCTCCTCATTTTGGGGTTCATCCAGTTCTGACTTTTGCTCTACCTATGCCAGCTCGGCCATCTATGTCTTCTAAGGAGTAGAAGATGTTAAGGTGGTTCATCTGGTTGGGTCTTCCCTGGTTCACAAGTGCTGCGGGCAAGGATGCCCAGAGTTTCTGGTCATTTGTAAGAAGAGGTTGCAAAACCTCGGGTTAGTGGAGTTCCACGGGATTGATTACAATGCTTTCTAGCTTGATGGGTCACTGAAGATCCTACCTTGAGTGCAGACTAGTCGGGTTATCTTTGCTGACTTGAGCTTTGTTCTTTATGGCTTTCTTGGAGAAGTATATACCCCAAAGCTGAGGGAGTGGTTGCGGGATGAGTTCAACGACTTGACTTAGGGATCACTTTCAGTTTTACAGTATGAGACACAGTTCCATGAGTTTGCTAGATATGCGTCTATGCTTATGATGACAGAGCATGGGGGTGCGTAGATTTGTGAGAGGGATCTCATTCCTAATTCTATTTGCTACAGAGCAGTGATACACCCAAATTACACCTCCCTTAAGAAGTATAAACGGTCGTTGTTAAAATAAAGAACCTAATAGAGGTTAGGGTCGATCCCATGAGGAATGAGGTCTAGACTTAGGCTAGTTATCTGTTGATTGTACTTTTATTCATATTATTTCCCTAAAAAGAGGGTTTTATAACATAAAATCTTAATTGATTGAATTTGGTAACAAGTAACCAAGTAAACAAGATTTAACATTTTGTAAAGTCAATAGAAGATGAAATTAGGGCATATGTGGTCCCCACAAGTTCTTAACACAGTAAACCTTATAGTAGTAACCTTGTCTTGTGTTTACCATGCAAAGTCGGTAAGTTATGTATCTCCTAAGTGATTGGTCATCCAAATAGGGAATTTCACTACGCAACTTGGTTAGTCTATGGGTGTGTGCTTTACCAACCCTTAAACTTGACCCTAGATTAGCCTTCACAGAGATGGTTCAAGCTATTAGATGGCAGATTACCACGCTAAATCTCCATAAATCTTTTTTCCCATTTGTTACTTCCTTGGTCGGGAAAGTATGAATAAGGCGGGTTCTAATGTAGGACTCCGTTAAAAAGCAATCAAAGCAAAGAGACTAACAATACATGCATAAACAATATTCAAGAATTACTAATTATTAGGTCTACTTTGTTAATTCCTCATGGTTACCACAACCCTAGTTGTGGATTTAACTACTCATGCTTTGGTAATCACAATTCATATTAAATTTGTTAAAATAAATCATGAACTTATAATGAGAGTAATTGAAATTCAGAATCTTGAATTGAAGAACAAAAGCTATATTATAAGCCGATGCTTGAAGAATTAAATGACAGAAGTGTTCACCAAAATAATTCTCAAAGCCAAAAACAAATTATCCAATTTTCCAACAGTAAAAATGAGAATCAAAAGACTATTTATAGACATATAATCCTAAATAAAGTAGGACAAGGAAACATAGAAATATTTGGCTTCAATAGTCGTTCTTGTGGTTGGGTCCTTCGATTCGTAGGAATTCCTATGGCCCGTAGAGACCTCTCCTCAAAACAGCCAATTCAACTTGTCTTCTGGACTTCTCTATGAGTATGTTCTACGACCCATAGAACTTTGCACGACCCATCCTATATTTTTGTAGTTCAAGTACTAGAGCTCAAAATTTCTTTTCTTTTCTACGACTCGTAGAAGTTCCTACGGCTCCTCGTCTGGTCTTGTCATTTTATACTTAGCTCCAAAATTCAATGCTTCAATTCACGACTCCTTCCTATGGATAGTAGAAAAGTCTATGACTCATAGGTTGGGTCGTCAAAACTCCAAAAACTGCTGCTTCAACTTTTTCTTATTCTGACTTGTCCAAACCTATTTCCCTGCAAAACACAAGCAAAATACCATCCAATCTACTAACAAATGCTTAAGACACATGCAAAACTCCAAGTTTAAAGCATGATAAGTACCATAAATACGTGGTACATTAAGCAGGTGGTGGCGTTGGGCTATTATTTTCTTCAGATAGTTGATCATGCACGCACCATTGATGGGATCCATCGTGAGGCTTATCGAGGCAGCGATAAGAGGCCTCCTTGTCAAGGTGGTTTTAGCGAGTCTCAATCCCGTGGTAGGGGGTTTTCGGGCAGAGGTTACACATATCTTTTTCTGCCTAATAGACCACTTTAGGCATCCCTACAACTTATGGATGGTGGCACTGTAGGTGCTAGTGGTCAGATGGTTTATGCTCCGGCCCAGACTTCTTGAGGTGCACATTCGGTGTATTTAGGCCATGGTGTCCAGTCGGGTTTAGCCGAGTCATCTCAGCAGTTTGCTTCTAGTAGGGGTTTCTATGAGTCTGACATAGTGGGATATTTTGCCCGAGAGTTGATAACGCTCAACTACACCTATAATAATTTAAGATGTAGGCGGTCGTTAGCAATATAAACCCAATGAGGAGTTGGGGTCGATCCCACGAGGAATGGAACTAAGTATAGAATTCAAATACGAAGTATTAAAGTGATCTAGCTTTTTGTAGATGTAAGCAAGTGAATCGATGCATAATGTAAATTGTCGAAGTTTCAATTATCAAATAAGAGGAGTTTTAAATGATTGATTTTCACAAACACAAATTTAGAAGGAATTTAATCAATGAGAGATGGAATCTTAGGGATGTGTGAGTGTTCAACTACCAATTTCACTAAATGGGTCCTTACGAATTGCTTAATTATGCTGAATTTTAATAGGTAGGCAATATTAAGACTATGATAGCTATTTTACAACCAACTACCATGTTTTCAATTGGGTTTTACCATACCCCAATAGGCTTTATAATAAGAACACAATCTTCTACCTTAATTCAACCCACTTTAACAAGCTGGGCAGTACAAGTAAAAAATCGTACAAATATCAATTGCTAATTCCACTCAAATACATCTTTAACAAGCATACAAAGAGATATAAACTGGAACTGAATTTGCAACTTCAATTCATAAAATGAAAACATGAATTAACAACTGAACCCGTTCTAATTCAACATTTAAATCAGCAATCCATAAGATCCATAAGTTAATTCGGTAGTTGAACACATATTCACACCCCTAAGGCATTGAGTTTTTAGCCAATCATAGTGAGATTGAAGAAATAGTTACCAAAAAACATTAGCCATTGAATTCCCAAGTCTTCAAGCAGCAAATACAATCAACTAAAATTATACCCAATAATCAATTACCAAGAAACCACAAGAATAGTTCACAAAATCCCTCAAAGTGCAATGTACTTTCTAAGTTTAAGTTATGGTTCTTCTCTCAATCACTCAACTCTTTAATTCAATTTAAAAAAAATCTATTTATACTTTCCCAAAAACTTCACACGTTTTGAATTTCAGGATCATTCGACGGCGTAAGTCGGGCTCGCCCTTCCACTCGGTGATGCGTCGAGTTGCTTGATCTCGCCTTTTAACTCTTGACTTCAGTACTGATTTCATCCTGGAACTTTAGGTGATGTGCATCGGGCTCGCCGTTCTGATCCGCGAGTCGCCGTCTATCCCTCAGCTTGCCGACTTGACTTAGATCTTCTCTTTATCTACTGGAACTTTAGGCGAGGCATTGTCCACTCGGTGTGTTGCTGAGTTGCTTTTGGCGAGCCTCAGCCTTCTTGTTCCTTCAATTTTGCATCTTTTCAGTTTTTTTTTATTATATTGTCCTTGCCTCATTCCAAGTCCTTCATGCGGCACACAAATGATTTAACATTAGTTATAGGTTCAAAAATGGGCATTAGGGACACCAATTTAGTACAATGAAGTTCTAAATGAGTCAAAACTACCGGCTCATCAACACCCCAACTTAAAGTTTTTCTTGCCCTCAAGTAAAGCAAGAGGTCAATGAACACAATAGGGATGTCTACAAGCAGTGCTGCTTAAGAACTCACATGAAAATGCACACAAGGATCAATCTAAGATACAAGGATCAAATGTGCACCAAAAGCATCAAATTCTACCTAGCCTTCATCAATTAAAGTCTATGCTCACAAGTGCTCACCTAAAACGCAAATTTATGACCACAAAGATATTTGAATGCCCTTACACCAAGAAAAATATTCCACTCTCTCACGAAACTCAATGAAGATCAAAGTATAGGAATCTACTGCAACACTCACACTCCCACAAGAAAAAGAGTATGCACAATTCTACCCATAGGCTTGCCCTGATTTTCTATCCAACATTCAGAAGGTTCATGCAAGATCAAAAAGGACTGTAGAGGCTTGTAACAGGGCTGAGGCTCAAGGTATGGTCATTTTTGGTTTAGTGTCTCTACCTTCATGAAGCATGGTTTCCATTTCACTTCTCCTTCCCTTTATTTCAACATTTCAATTTTACAACTGATCCTTTGTCACTTTGTAGCACGCAACTCAGTTTTATGAACACCCCTTTTTATTTTTACCTCCATGCATAATGGTACTATCTTATTCAAATCTTTTTATTTCTTTTCATCACTTTTTTTTATATAGAGATTGAAAGAGATTCTAAAAGAATTTCTGGTCTGACATGAAACTTCATAGCCACATAAAGAGTCACAAAAGACAATGTAGCACATGGATCAAGCAATGCATACACATTGAACTAAAAGACTCATAGTATACTAGTCACCATATTCGGAGAACCCTTATGATACTTTCGAGTCTAAAGAGCATATAATCTATTCTGACGAGTAGCACCACTAGAACTAGAAGAAGCACTAGGCTGAGCCTTACGACCATCCTTACCCCTTCTAGCATGTGAAGGGAAATCTCTCAATCAATGGCCTGACTTTCCACAACCAAAACATGCACCTAAACCGGCTAAGCACTCTACTTGATAGTTCTTCTCACACCTCTTACATGAGGGGACATTTTGACCACTAAAAGTACCACCTTGAGGCCTTGGGGTAGGCACCCTATCCTTGTTGAACATTTGAACTGAAGCACTTGATGAATTTGGGCCGGAGAACTTTTGACGATATAGAGAACGTCCACGTCCATAGGACCTAAAGCGAGAAAAATCACTACCATATATTCTTTCCCTCTTAGACTCCCTAACCTTTTCCTTAAGCTTTTCCTCACCGATTTATTGGGCATGAGTCATCAACCTTGAGATGTCCATCTCTTTAATCAACATGGTAGTTCTACATTCTTTGACCACCAATTCGAACACACCCAGAATAAACTTATTCATTCGTGCCCTAGAGTCGGCAACAATTATCGGAGCATACTTAGACAATTGAGTGAACTTCAATGAGCACTCCTTCACACTCATTTTCCTTTTGCCTTAGATTTATGAACTCTTACACTTTAGCCTCCTTAATCTCAAGGGGAAAGAACCTATTAAGAAATGCCCCTTTGAACATTTCTCAATCCAAGGGACCCACATCCAAAGCCCTTTCTTCCTTCCATTGGTCATACCAAACTTGAGCAACCCCTTTCAATTGATACGGAGCCAAATATTCCTTCTCCACTGGAGTCACTCCTATGATGTCCTCAACCTTTTGGATACCCTCAATGAAATCTTGTGGATCCTCATCCACTTTTGAACCATAAATTCCGGATGATTTATCCTTGTGAATCTCTAACCCTTGTTTTTGCCATACCCACAATTGGGTTCACGGGAGCTACAACCTCCCTACAAGTTTGTGTGGTTAGGGCTTGGACCAACACTTTGAAAGCAGCCCTAAACTCCGAATGAGACACTTGCTCAGTGAAAGGATCAACCGGAGCTTGAGGAGCTTTGGGTACCACATTGTCATTAGCATTCCTTCTCAATGGAGCTCTTCTTGGAGGCATGTTTGGAAAATGCATAGAACAAGAGTTAGGAGGAATACCCTTATAAAGTTCAACTCTATTGCACGACTTTAGAGTAATGAACGAAGTGAAGTTTCCTAAAACATCTTGTAGCCTCCTATTCATAAATGTGGTGTACTTCACACTTATGAACAAGACTCTTCTCGATGTGGCTTGTCAGACTTCTAGAACCTTTAAAACCTAATGCTCTAAATACCAAGTTTGTCATGACTTAGATTACCCCCTAGACGTGAAATGGCGAATAGGATCCTGAGTGACACTAAATAAGCTACTTTACTTAAGCATAACACTAAGATGAACAATAAAGAGAATAAAGCATGAAAGTGAGATATAAGTCTCAACATCAATATCATAAGCGATACAAAAATCAGAGTACAACAAAGTTATAAGCGAAAACATACTAAGTCTTACAACAAGCCTCTATATCATAGGTGTGACTTGGCCAAACTCCTAGTTCACGAAAGAAGTTTGAACACTGAAATATGAGGACTCAACAACTGCTTCTCAAGATGATAAATTAAACTAGCCACGACCGAATGAAGGAATTTCAGACTCTTTATTATGAAACAATATAGGCACAAGAGATATATGAGTCAATACTTTGAATGTAGTGAGTATGGGAAGCATGCATAAACATAAATGTGATAATGTATGACCAAATGATACATACCAATCGGGTAAGCTTAGTTCATAAATCATAAGAGGTCAATGCAATATAGAGTTCATAAAATATGTATAAGACATAAGCTAATTAACAAATCATATCATTTATAGGATGTTTACCGTTAACCGACATAGACCATGTGAGCTATAACATAAAATCCGTTGTCTTGCTCCCACACCAAAAATATTGTCCTACTTGCCAAGGTGAGGACCTTATTTTTAAGCTTAGATTAATCCACTAGCTAATTTTCAATTCCGAACATCCTATGGGGGCACATAGTTCAAGGACTTTGGGATTCACCTAAATCCTCTCAGTGCTAGGTATACTCCCAACAGAAATCATAAAGAGTAATATCATATTCATATCTCTTTAGTCTTTGAAATGGTAAGAATCTAATAACACCAACTTAATCATAATGGACTCATGACAATACAAGAATAGATCCTTTAAAATATCATGATTTCATAACATAATCGATGTATAAAAGATATTTAATCAAAAGCATCTAAATCATTACAATCTTTTCTTAGTAAAATCGCACTTCAATCGAAGTGGCTAAATCATGAAAATCTTTCATAGTAGGAATACTTCAATAGGAAGCAACCTAATTTCATAAAACATGAGATACTTGATTCGAAAGCACCCTAGAATCCTAGTCACTACAATTTCTCACGCATGCATAACTTCATAGCTTCAGTTCATGATCATAAAATAGACATACAACATGGGTTCATATGAAATACTTTGAAACATGTAATTTGAATCAAATCATACATAATAAGATCAAATATAGTCAATTGAATCACAAAAAATAGAACCCATGAAGAATCATATAAAACCCTAGAATATGGGTGAAATCTTAAAGGAAATTTTGAGAATTTCTAGGGATTCACATACCTTGATGAATCTAAGCCTTGGAACTGGGAAAGAGAACTTGGACCTTGAAGAACCCTAGCTTTTCTTAAAGATCCATGGAGAAAAAGACTTTGGGGGATTTAGGGTTTTGAGTGAATGAGAGGGAATGGGATAATTTGAAGAGTAAATTCAGTTATATGACCTTAGAATGTTCTAGAAACGACATAGTTTAGGTGTTAAAAGGGTAGGAAAAGACCCAATTAATGCTGAACTAAAAACTACTAAAAATCATCTACAAACTGACCCACGGTCCGTACTAGCCTCTACGGACCGTCCTGGTCATCCGTAGAACAAGTATTGGAACTTCACATCTCTAATCATTTTCCAAAAACCAACTCCTATGGTCTATATGAATGTCTACAGCCCATAGACCCTCCTCGTAGAACCCAAGTCCAGAATTCCCCTTAAGTCAGAACACTTTCCACTACCCCAGGGCTATGGCTTGTAGGACCTTGTACGGACCGTAGACCCATCCGTAGACCCTAAATCTTCCAAAATTTCACAAAGTCTAATCTCCATCTACAGGCACTTCCTACGGCCTATAGTGGTTCCTACAGTGTCACAACCCAAACTAGACTACAGATGTGGCATGGCGAATAGGACCCCGTGAGGCCCTAAACAAGCCACTTGACATAAGCATGAAACTATGAATATCAAATTAAAAAATACAACATAAGAACGAGATGTAAGTCTCAAAACTCTTTCAACTCTTAAGGAAATATAAAGAGAGTACATGATTGAAATAATGTGGAAATCAACTATGTCTGACAAAGCCTTCTACTATCATAGATGTGATTAGGACAAACCCCTAAACCACGTACAAAGTATGAAAACTGAAAAGACATCAAAAGAAATAAAAGACTAATAATGGACATGCCCTCAAATCGTGAAGACTTACCAATCTACTAGCAATACTGAATCAATCCAATTAGCCCTGGCCAGATGGAGGAGCTTTAGATCCTATATTATGAAACAATATAAACACAGTGCATGCGTCAGTACTTTGAATGTACCAAGTATGAGGAAAATGCATAAAAAATAAACATGATAACATAAGGAGTTTAAAATATGAAATGTATGACCAAGTAAAACGTGTTAAAGCTCAATAAGCTAAATCATAAATCATGGGACAAGGACAATGCACATGTGAAAATTTTGAGGAAAGCTTAAATCATAATCATTGAGGAAATCCTAAATCCTTTGAAGAAAATCATAGTTCATTTTTGGGATATTTACCATTAAGAGATGTAGACCGTGTGAGCTGTAACATAGAATTTGGTGTCTTACTCCCACACTAAAAAGAGATGTCCTACTTTTCCAAGGTAAGGACCATAACTTCTAGCTTACGTGGATCCACTAGCTATGTCTTTCTAAGACAAATCATATGAGGGCACGTAGTTAGGGGCATAGACTACCTTGCCAAAACACCTCAAAATCTAATATGGGCCTACATAATAGGGAATAAGCTTCCCTTTCTTTCCAAATCATATCACACCCTTCATAGGTGAGATTTTTAAGTAAACCCAATCATCAATATCGAATTCAATCTCTCTTCCTCTAACATCGGCATAATACTTTTGTCGACTTTGAGCCATTTTCAACCTTTCTCTAATAAGATGAAATTTATCCATAGCCTCATGAATCAACTTGAGCCCTATCAAAGCGACCTCACCAATTTCAAACCAACCAATAAGAGACCTACACCTCCAACCATAGAGAGCCTCAAATGGAGCCATTTGGACACTTGAGTGATAACTATTATTATAAGAAAACTCGATCAAAGGAAAGTGGTCATCCCAATTACCCTTAAAGTCAATCACAGAAGTTTTTACCATATCTTCCAAAATATGAATAGTATGCTTGGCCTAACCATTGGTCTGAGGATGAAAAGTCATACTAAGCTTCACTTGAGTACCAAGACCTTTCTAAAACAACCTCCAAAACTGAGATGTAAACTGAGTACCCCTATCACAGATAATAGATAAAGGCACTCTATGCAACCTTACCACTTCCCGAATATAAAGCCTAGCATAGTCTTCGGCTGAAAATGAAGTCTTCACCAAAAGATAATGAGCCGACTTAGTCATTTGGTCCTCAATAACCCAAATCAAATCAAACTGACGATGAGTACGAGGTAAACCCTTAATGAGGTCCATAGTCAAATCGTCCCACTTCCAAGTAGGAATGCTAATTTCTTGAGCCAAACCTCTAGGTTTTTGATGCTCAACTTTCAATTGTTGACAATTTAGACACTTAGCCACAAATTTCGTAGTATCATTTTTCATCCCATTCCTGCAATAAGGCTGTCACAAATCATAGTACATCTTGGTGGATCCTAGGTGAATAGAATATCGAGAACTGTGAGCTTCAACCAAAATATGATTCCTCAACTCATTAACATTTGAAACACACAATCGACCTTGATAATGAAGAAGACCATCTCCCCATTGGGAGAAAACCTCAATGGCTTTTTTGGAAACCGATTTCTTCGACTAAGCCATAGTCAGATCAAGATCTTGTTTAGCTTTCACATCCAACACAAGAAAAGATTCTAAACCATTTTGGAAAATGACACCACCATCCTCGGAATCAACCAAGAGAAAACCCAATCGAGCTAGTCTATGAATATCACGAACTAAATCTTTCTTACCATCCTCAATGTGAGCAACACTACCCACCAACAATTAGCTAAGATCTTTGGTGACTACATTTTCCTTACCTAGATGATAAATGATAGTCATATCGTAATCTTTGAATAACTCTAGTCATTTCCTTTAGAGAAGATTCAAATCCTTTTACTTAAACACATATTACAAACTCTTATGATTGGTGAATACATCCACATGAACACCATCAAAATAATGTCTCCAAATCTTCAAAGCAAACACCACTGCTGCTAACTCCAATTTTCGAGTTGGATAATTCTTTTCAGGCACCTTCAACTACCTCGAAGGATAAGCAATAACTTTCCCATGTTGCATCACAATAAACCACAAAACCACCAGATCCTTCTGGTAATGTCAAAATAGAGGCTGAAGTGAGTCTATGTTTCAACTCTTGGAAACTCTTCTCAGAAGCTTTCGACCATTGAAATTTTACCTTCTTTTGAGTCAATGTTGTCAAAGGCAAAGCAATAGAGGAAAATACTTCCATAAACCTTCTATAATAACCGGCCACGCCTAACAAACGTTGAATATCTAAAGGAAAAAGAGGTCTAGGCCAGTTCTTAACCATCTCGATCTTCTTAGGATAAACTTGAATACCCTCTCAGGAGACAATATGACCAAGGAAAGAAATGGACCTTAACCGAAACTCACACTTGCTACACTTAGTAAATAATGGATGATCCTGGAGGATTTGCAAAACTATCCCTAAATGATCAATATGTTCATCCTTAATCCGTGAGTAAATAAAAATGTCATTAATAAACACAATCACGAACATGTCTAGATATTGCTTGAACACTCTATTCATAAGATCTATGAAAGCCGTTGGGGCATTTTTCAATCCAAATAACATCGCCAAGAACTCGTAGTGAACATACTCAGTTTGAAAAACCGTCTTCAAAAGGTCACTTTCCCTTACTCTTAATTGATGATACGCTGATCGAAGTTCAATCTTTGAGAAGAAACTTGCACCTTAAAGTTGATCAAACAAGTCATCTATCCTTGGAATAGGATACTTATTCTTTATTGCGACCTTTTTCAATTATCGGTAGTTGATACATATATGAAGTGAACCATCCTTCTTATGAACAAACAACACCGGAGCATCCCATGGTGAAATACTCAGTCTAATGAAACCCTTATCCAACAAGTCTTTCAACTGATCCTTTAACTCCTTAAGTTTTGTTGGTGCCATATGGTAAGGAGGAATAGAAATAGATTGTGTATCTGGAAGAAGGTCAATATCAAAGTATATTTCCCTTTTAGGAGGAATACAAGAAAGATCATCGAGAGACATTTCTTGATACTCGTTTATAATCGGAACTGAGTTAAGAGTAGGGGTTTCGAAATCTGTATCCGTAACTTGAACAAGATAATAGATAAAATCTTCAGAGATCATTTTCCTAGCCTTTAGGCAAGATATAAACTGACCCTTATGCACTAAATTTCCACCCTTCCATTCTAAGATAGGTCATTCGAAATCTAGAATGTCACCAATTATGTACGACAATTTATGGAAGCATAATATGAATGAAGCTATTCCATCCCTAGAATGACATTGAAATCTAATATGTAAAGATCTACAAGTCAACTAAAGTGATTCTATGAGAAACTGAAACTATGCAATTTTTATAGACTTGTCTAGCAATAATGGATTCACCAACAAGTGTAGAGACTGAAAAAGGTTCTAAAAGAATTTGGGACACACATCAAATCTCATAGCCATATAAGGAATCTCAAAAGACAATGTAGAACCTGGATCAAACAATGCATATACATCAAGATAAAAGACTCGTAACATATCAGTCACAAAATCTACAGAACCCTCATGATGGTATGGAGTTTAAAGATCATAAAATCTGTTATGGCGAGGAGCACCACCCAAACCAGAACCACTAGGCTGAACCTATCAACCATCCTTACCCTTTCTTTCTTGCAAAGGGAAATCCCTCACCTTGTGACCACTCTTCCTACAACCATTGTAAACATCAGTACCAGCTAAGCATTTTTTCGAATGACTCTTGCCATACTTTTTGAAAGCAAGAATAGAAAATTCACTCGAACCACCTTCTTGAGGCTTAAGGTTAACTGCCCAATCCTTGTTGAACCTTTGAGCCAGAAAATTGAAGAATTTTGACTGGAGAACATTTTCTGAAACTGAGAACGTTCATGTCCACTGGACCTAGAATGAGAGAAATCAACATCACATGTTCTTGCCCTCTTTGACTCTCTAGCCTTCTCCTTTAGCTTTTCATCCTCTATTTGTTGGGCATGAATCATTAACCTTAAGATATCCATTTCTTTGATTAGCATGGTGGTTAAAAATTCTTTGTCCACTATCTCAGACACACCTAATACAAACTTACTCATCCTTGATCTAGAGCCGGAACCATTGTTGGAGCATACTTGGACAATTGAGTGACCTTCAAAGACTACTCCTTCATACTCATGTTGCCTTTCCTTAGGTTTATGAAATCTTGCACTTTCACCTCTCTTGTCACAAGGGGAAAGAAACTATCAAGAAATACCCCTTTGAACTAGTCCCAATCCAAGGGACCGGCATCCACAGCCCCTTCCTTCTTCCAATGAACAAACAAAATTTGAGCAACGCCTTTAAGTTGCTAAGCGTCCAAATCTGCCTTCTCCACCGGAGTCACTCCCATAATGTCCACTATCTTGTGGATTCCCTCTATGAACTCTTGTGGATCCTCATCCCCTTTGGATCCATGAAATTCTGGAGGATTCATCCTCATGAAGTCTCTTACCCTTGTTGCCGCTGTACCCATAATTGGGTTCACAGGAGCTACAACTTCCTTATTAGCTTGTGCTGTCATAGCTTGAGCCAACACTTGGAAAGTGGTTCTAAACTCACCATGTGACACTTGCTCGGCCAAAGGATCGACCAAAGCTTGAGGAATTTCAGGTTCCACATTGTCACCAACATTCTTTCTCATGGGAGCTCTTCCTAGAGGCATATATTGAAAAGCATAGAACAATAGTTAGGAGGAAGACCTATATAGAGTTTAACTCTATCACACGATTTTAGAATGATGAATGAAGTGAAGTTTCCTAAACCCCTTATAGCCTCATATTCATGAATGTGGCATTCTTCACACTCATGAACAAGACTCTACTGGACGCGGCTTGTCAGACTTCTAGAACCCTTAAAATCTAATGCTTTGGATAACAAGTTTGTCATGACCCAAACTAGACGTAGACATGACATGAAAAATAGGACCCCACTCGGCTTTAAAAAGACACTTGACATAAGCATGACACTATGAATATCAAATAAAGAGAATACAACATAAGAACGAGATATAAGTTTCAAAACTCTTTCAACTCACAAGGAATTATCAAGAGAGTACATGACTTAAATAATGCAGAAATCAACTATTTGACAAAGCCTTCTACTACCATAGATGGGGTTAGGACAAAACCCTAAACCACGTACAAAGTCTGAAAACTGAAAAGACATCAAAAGCAATAAAAGAATGATAATGGCCATTCCCCCTAATCATGAGGACTCATCAATCTACTAGGAATGCTTAATCAATCAAACTAGCCACGATCAGATGGAGGAGCATCAAATCCTATATTATGAACAATATAGGCACAATATATTCGTTAGTACTTTGAATGTTCTGAGTATAAGGAAAATGCATAAAATATAAACATGATAACATAAGGAGTTAAAAGCATGAAATGCATGACCAAGAAAAACGTGTCAAAGCTCAATAAGCTAAATCATAAATCATGGGGCAAGGCCAATACACATGTGAAAATCACGAGGAAAGCTTAAGTCATAATCATTGAGGAAATAGTAAATCCTTTGAAGAAAATCATAGTTCTTTGTGGGATATTTACCATTAACCGACATAGACCGTGTGAGCCATAACATGGAATCCGGTGTCTTACTCCCACACCGAAAAGAGATGTCCTACTTTGACAAGGTAAGGACAATAGATTCTAGCTTAGGCGGATCCACTAGCATTTCTTTCTAAGACAAATCCTACGGGGGCACGTAGTTAGTACAAGGGAATTGCTCCTAGAGACCCGACCTCAACTATTAATGGAGCCTCCATTCCAAAGTCCTCACAGTGCTATATAAGATCCCAACAGAAATAAGCATAATCATAATCATATCATAATACTTGGAAAAGTAGGAATCTAGTCATACCAATCTAATCATAACTTCATATCATAGAATAGCTCCTTTCAAAATCATGATTTCATAACATACTAATAAAGACACTTATCTAAGAATCTAAATCATGATCACCTTTCATAGTTAGAAAACCTTTCACAAATAATTTGATACTTTATCTAAAAATATCCTTTATTCATAAATTTCTCAATTTCATGATGCATGCATAATTTCATTATCATAGATCATAATCATAACATAAGCATAAAACATGGGTTCATATGAAATTAATAGAAAAACACGTAATTGAATCAAATCATGCATAAATAGATCAAATATAGACAATTGAGTCATAAACAGCTGAACCCATGGAGAATCACATGAAACTCTAGAAAATTGGGTTGAAATCATAAGAGAGATTGAGTTTCTTTTGGGACCCAATGAATGAAAGACATCCATTGGTAAAGTTCCCACAAACCTATCAAAACCCTAAAGATTGAAGAAGAAACCTTGAACCTTGAAAAAACCCTAGAACCTTCATTGAAAGCCTTGAGAGAGAATTGGAGAAGATGAACTTTAGGGATTTTGGGGTTTTGAGTGAGTGGGAGGGAATGGGTAGATTTTGAAGAGTAAAAGTAGTTATAGGACTTATTTATAGAGTCAAAACGACATAGTATAGGTGTAGAAAGGATAGGAAGAGACCCAAATAGCTTTGAACTAAAAGCTATCGAACAGTCTCTATAGACCAACCTACGGTCCATACAACTTTCTATGGACCGTACTGGTCGTCCATAGAATCAAGTACTGGGTTTGAAAATTCAACCATTTTCCATGATCCCTTCTACGGTCTGTCGAAACTTCTACGGACCGTAGTCCCATCCATAGAACATAGGTCCACATATCTTTCCAAATCTGAAATCAATTCCCATGAGCCGGGTCTACAATCCGTCAAACTTATTATGGTCCGTGAAGCCATCTGTAGACCCAAAGACACTCAAATTTCACTAAGTCCAAATGACTTCTACGGGCAATCCTATGACCCGTCAAACCTTCTACAGACCATCCTGGTGGTCCGTAGACCATTATATAGGACTTGACATTTTAAAAAAAATCTCAACTCAACTTCTACTACTCCTTTCTACAGACCATAGAACTTCCTATGGACCGTAGACTTGTCCATACAAACTGGCACCAGATCAGTTCTGCAACTTTTCCTTTCCAAACTCAACTTACCAATTTCTGAGGTGTTACATATGGACCGTTCTGTCATTCTGTATACCTTCATCTAGGACTTGACAAATTTCACTTCAGAACCCAACTTCCCTGACTGCCTACCTACAGCACGTAGGTCCTTGTATGGCTTGTAGGTGCGTTCATCTAAATTAGCACTAGCAAAAATTTCTGCAACTTTTCCTTTCCAAGACAACTTAACAATTTCTGAGGTGTTACAGTTTTTTCCTTTGCGCTCACGGAGGTCATGATCATAGACCTCCACATTTGCGTGGCCCTGGCCACATTCGTAGAGGGTCGACCTCACTTACCTTCATGTTCGTGGGCCTTCGACTTCATTTGTGAAGGGTTAGCCTTCAGAAATCCATGTTCGTGGGTCTCTCACCATGTTCGTGGAGGGTTACCTTGACTGACCTTCACATTCATGGGAGGCCTCTCTGTTAGTGAAGGCCTTTGCATATCCCATTTCCAACTAAGTGCTTTTGTGATTTTTGGAGCATTTCTTGATGGATTTGGGTTATTCTTGTTAGAGTGCGTTGGGAGAGTTTGTGGGCACATTTAGGGTTGGTAAAATCCTCCATTTTCCTTGGTAATTCTTGTGAATTCTCCTCTTTTTTTCCTATTTCAATTCCTTTTGAGCTAGACCAATGGTGTGATTGTTTTGGCTTGATGGTAGCTCGATTTGTGCCTATTTTTGGGGCACAACCTCCTTGAGAAGTTTGAGACCTCGTGACAGAGTCAATTTTATGACTCCATGCATGGGTCCCACATCTGCATTTTTTGGTTTCTTATTAATTTCAAATTTCTTTACAGATTTTTGGTATCGTTGTGTTTGTTTTTGCATTCCCTTGGTGTTGTTGGTAACTTGGAATCACTCCGAGACTCTTCAGAAGAGAAAAACGACCTAAGTAAATGTTTGAGTGCAGTTTCTACCTTGAGGTAGGTTAAGATTTTCCTTTTCTTAGACTTGGCTTATTAGATTAATTGTATTTTGAGTAGTATTATATGATTAGGTTGGAATTTAGGATTAGTTTAGGCTTATTGATCCTTAGTCGACATATGGCCAATATCGGGTTGCTTAGTGTAATTTTAGTCGGAAGAGCCTCAGTTTAGGTTGATCCTTTTGGTTTGTGTCTTATAGTATCCTTAGAGATGGCTTCTAGGTGGCGTGAAACTTAGGTTACCACATGTTTTGTTTGGATTGAATTGTTGCTGGTTATGGTGCTTTTTAGCTTTATACTTGTTATTATTGATTATGTGTTTGGTGTGTTGTGATTTGATACGAAGCCTTGGGATCTTGATGATTTTTTAGTATGGTTCTTTTCCTTGAGTCTTATTGTTGGAAAAGACTTGGTATTGATAGAAAGAACTATTTTCTAAAAGATTTGGTAGTCCAGGATAGTATTATGACTTAAAATGGTAAAAATGTTCATTACTTGATTGCCTGCTCATTCGATTAATTTTTCACAGATAAGTCCAATCTACATATTTGGGCGGCCCGTTGACTTAGTTTTGGGCTACAATATAGTATTTATGTTTGCTGATAAGTCTGAGGTATCATTTCGGGTGGCCCGTTTACATATATGTGTTATTAGTATCCTACTGTTAAGTCTGAGGTATCATTCCGGGCTGCTTGATATTTTTGTCACGACCCAAGGTACCCCCTAGACGTGACATGGCGTACAAGACCCCGAAAGGCCTCATACAAGCAACTTAGCATACATACTTATAACATCATAGAGATTAAGAGTTCAAAAGACAATATCGTATCAAAGCTTCCAAGGAAATAGCGGAAGTCTACATCTCATGTCTCAAAGCCAATTTAACATACGGGAGAAAATTAAGGCTCGAGAAGTAACCCAATACAATGCCAAAGTGAAGGAACATCAAAGTAAAAACAACTAGGCTATGTCCTTGAATGGATGAGGACTCACCAAGTCTTCACAATTCTCCTACTAAGCTCTTGTTACGAGTGGATGGAGAATCGCCAAGCCCTACATCAACAAGTCAATGTGGGCAAGAATATGCGTTAGTACAATCAAGTACCAAGTATGATAGCCATGCACAAAAATCATTTAAAAAATGCTAAAATGGGAACATTTTCATGACAGGCAATGACCAAGCTAAAACATGATAAAGGTTAGATAAAATGAAACATAACTCATGGCCAAAGCAAGCTAAACATCTTTACTTTACTTGAGAGACGTCATAAAAATACTTTAGTTCATTGTTTGTGGGAAGTAGCCTTAACCGACATATAAGATCATGTGAGCTATCAACATGGAATCCGTTGTATAACCCCTCACCGATAGGGCCATCCTACTTGCCGAGGTAGGACCCTTTACTTAACATGTAGCTTACGTGGATCCACTAGCTAGAGTCTATCATAGACCATTATCCTATGGTGGAACATAGTTTATGGGACATGGGTAATAGCCACTTGTCCATTCGGTGCTAAGCATAATTCTCATGGATTAGACATAGTTCATATATTATTACTGGACATGGGTGATCGCCTCTTGTCTATTTTAGAGAACATGGGTTATCGCCTCTTGTCCCTTCATTAGAATAGTTCTTTAAGAACATGGGTAATAAACTCTTGTTCGTTTCAAATTCGTAGTGGGAGTAATACGTGAGAAACTTTTTTACAACTCAACCATAACATCAACACAGCATAAACTTTGATGCTTCAATCTCAAAGCACCCTTAATTCATCATTAGTTTCATAAGAGACATGCATGATTTCATAAACTTCATCTTTACTTAGTTCATCATGCTCATAACTTACAAATAATAGAGTTCATGGGTTCTTAAGAATTCGTCATAAATGCTTAGAAAACCATAAACAAGGCAATTTGATTATAATTGAAGAAACCCACATAATAGAGGAAAATCACAGTTTGTGATTGAACACGCTTACTTCCATAAAATCATCCTTAGTTCATTCATAATCTCCTCATGAAGATCTTAACTTAGAAACCATAATTCAACATGGAATCATAGAGATTTCATAAAATTCATCACTTCATAATTCAACCCACCAACAAAGCATAAATTTCGAAATTTGGGGAAATAGTATGTGTTCATGGGGATTCATCTAAATTCATGAAATTCAACTCAATCATGCTTCATAGTTCATAAAACAATCAATTAAATCAACATTGAAAGAAACACATGACATAAGAAGAAAACCCTTACTTCAATTGGGAATTTTTAACTTGAAAATTGGAGATTTTAGGGACTCCATGGAGGAAAGGGCCCCATGGATGAACACTATCATACCTTAGTCCTCAATCTCCTTAAGCAATTTGATGAAGAAAGCTTGATTTCTTGAACCCTAGCTTGCCCTCTTCTTCTTCTTCTTCTTCTATCTTCTAGAGAGAGAAATATTTGAGAGAGGAGGGTTTGGGGAATTTTTCAAAAAGTGGTTGGAAAGGGTAGATTTTAGGATTCAATAGACTTATATAGTGCTAGGGAATGAGGGAAACTGACTTAAGTTAGTAAGTAAATCATTGGGTGAAAAGACCAAAAGACCACTTTAAAATAAATGTCGGGCCCCTACCTACGATCCGTCCTGTCCTTCCGTATGTAGGTTCAGAGACTGTTAATTTGAACCCTGCAATGACGGATCCAATATACGACTCATGGGTCAATCTACGGACCGTATACAACAACCGTATGTCTGGACTTATGGCTTAAGAATTTGACTAAGTCTGGAGGAGACCTAGGAGACCCACTTACGGCTCGTGCATAGGTCGATGGGCCGTCCTGGCAGACCGTCGTTGGGGTTCTGACACTTGACATTTTTGAAACTTGGGCTTGCTACCTACGGTTCCCACCTACGGCTCGTCAGTTGACCTACGATCTGTAGGTGGCTTCCGTCGTCACTGGCACCAACACAGGAAATTCAAAAACAATTTCCACCCTTTCGAATCTGGGGTATTACATTATCTCCCCCTTGGGAACATTCATCCTCGAATGAGAATAAATACATTATAAGGAGGGTAAGAAACAAGAGCGAACAACCCAACCTAGAATGCGATCACATAAATGCACATATCCGAGGAGGAAAACATCAACTCCAAGCTAAAGCATGTTCAACACATCATTCCATGAAGACTTTATGCAACTCAATCAAGCAAGCTCATTTTCACAACATTAGACTCTTCATGAACATGCAGAATCAAGGAATCATGGAAATAACTAAAACACATGAAGCCAAAAGAATGAACCACGACGAACAAGATGCCTCAAGCTAGAGTAGGATCGGAAGGAAAGAGATGAGGATATCGGGACATCATATTGGCTTTGGCCTCCCAAGTGCACCCTCAACTAATTGATTCCTCCAAAGAACTTTCACAGAAGCAACTTCTTTATTTCTTAACTTTCGGACTTGCCGGTCTAACATCTCAACCGGAACTTCTTCATAGGAAAGACTTTCCTTTATGCCAAGATTCTCCAATGGCACTATAGACGTCGGATCACCAACACATTTCTTCAACAATGAGACATAGAAGACCAGATGCACCGATGCCAAATCATTAGGTAAGTCAAGTTCATAAGCAACCTTACCAACTTGTCTCAAAATTTAATATGGACCCACATAACGGGGACTAACCTTCCCTTTCTTCCTGAATCTCATTACACCTTTCATGGGTGAAATTTTCAAGTAAACCCAATCATCAACATCAAATTCTAAATCTCTCCTCCTAACATCGGCATAGGACTTTTGTCGACTTTGAACCGCTTTCAGCCTTTCCCTAATCAGCCGAACTTTCTCCATAACCTCATGTACCAACTCGGGACCTATCAAAGCAACTTCACCAACTTCGAACCAACCTTTAGGGGATCTACACCTCCTACCATAGAGAGCCTCAAATGGAGCCATGCCAATACTAGAATGGTAGCTATTATTATAAGCAAACTCAATCAAATGCAAATGATCATCCCAATTACCCTTGAAATCAATTACACAAGCTCTCAACATATCTTCCAAAGTTTGGATAGTACGCTCCGCTTGCCCATCTGTTTGAGGATGAAAGGCCATACTAAGCTTAACACGAGTACCAAGACATTTTTGGAAGGATTTCCTAAATTGAGAAGTGAATTGTGCACCACGATCGGAGATAATGGATAAAGGCACTCCATGCAACCTAACCATATCCCTCAAGTACAACTTAGCATAATCCTCCGGCGAATAACAAACCTTGACGGGAATGAAATGGGCTGATTTCTTCATACGATCTACAACAATCCAAATCGAATCATATTGTCGCCAGGTGCGTGGTAAACCAATAATAAAGTCCATATTCAAATCTTCCCACTTCCAAGTAGGAATACTAATATCTTGGGAAAAACCTCCCGGCTTTTGATGCTCAACTTTCACTTGTTGACAATTAGGACATTTGGCCACAAACTCTGCAATATTCTTCTTAATCCCATTCCATCAATAGATCTCCTGCAAATCACGATACATCTTGGTAGCTCCCGGGTGAATGGAATATCAAGAACTATGGGCTTCCGATAAAATTTTTCCTCTTAAGTCATCTACATTGGGAACACACAAACGACCTTGATATCAAAGTACACCATCTCCCCTTCGGGAGAAAGCCTCAACGGACTTTTTGAGTACCGCTTACTTCAACTCAACCAAATTTGGATCAAGATCTAGTTTAGCCTTTACATCATACACGAAGGATGATTCGGAACCCTTGTGAACCATAACACCACCTTCAGTGGAATCAATCAACCGAATACCCAATCGGGCCAATCTATGAACATCATGAACCAACTCTTTCTTACCATCTTCAACATGAGCAGCACTACCCATAGATAACCGACTAAGAGCATCCGCCACCATATTAGCCTTGCCGGGGTGATAGAGGTCACTCATGTCATAGTCCTTCAACAACTCAAGCCACCTCCTTTGGCGAAGATTCAGATCTTTTTTCTTAAACACATATTGCAAACTCTTATGGTCGGTGAAAATGTCAACATGGACACCATACAAATAATGCCTCCAAATCTTTAAAGCAAACACAACCGCCGCTAATTCTAAGTCATGAGTAGGATAGTTCTTTTCATGCACCTTGAGTTGCCTTGAAGCATAAGCAATAACTTTCCCATTTTGCATAAGAACACATCCTAGCCCAATTCTTGAGGCATCACAATAAACCACAAAACCATCAGACCCTTCCGGTAGAGTCAATATCGAGGCCGAGGTAAGTCTATCTTTCAACTCTTGAAAACTCTTCTCACACTCTTCGGACCAAGTGAACTTAACCCTCTTTTCAGTCAAAGCCGTCAATGGAGAAGCAATCGAAGAAAACCCTTCAACAAATCTCCTATAATAATCGGCTAAACCCAAGAAACTACGGATATACGAAGGTGATAGAGGTCTAGGCCAATTCTTAACCGCATCTGTCTTCTTAGGATCTACATCAATACCTTTACCAGAGACAATGTGACCAAGAAGAGCCATGGACCTTAGCCAAAACTCACATTTACTAAACTTCGCAAAGAGTGTTTGTCCTTGAGGACTTGTTATACAATCCTCAAATGGTCGACATGCTCACCCTCACTCCTTGAGTAAATCAAGATATCATCTATGAATACGATCACAAACATGTCAAGATATTGTCTAAATACTTTGTTCATCAAATCCATAAACGCGGCCGGAGCATTTGTCAACCCAAACGATATCACTAGGAATTCATAATGGCCATATCTAGTCCGGAAAGCCATTTTCAAAATATCATCTTCTTTCACCCTCGATCTTAGAGAAGTAACTAGCCCCTTGAAGTTGATCAAACAAGTCATCTATCCTTGGAAGATGATACTTATTCTTAATGGTAACCTTGTTCATTTGACGGTAGTCAATACACATACGGAGTGAACCATCTTTATTCCTTACAAACAAGATCGGAGCACCCTACGGAGAAACATTTGGTTGGATGAAACCCTTATCCAACAAAACCTTTAATTGCTCTTTTCGTTCCTTAAGTTCTGCCAGAGCCATTGGGTAAGGAGGAATAGAGATAGGTTGCGTATCCGGGAGAAGGTCAATACCGAAGTCTATTTCCCTTTCGGGAGGGACACCGAGTAGATCATCGGGAAACACTTTCAGAAACTCATTAACAACGGGGACCGACTCAAGAGTAGGGGTCTAGGAATCCACATCCCTCACCCAAACAAGATGGTATATGAGAAATCATCTTCCTAGCTTTTAGACAAGAAACAAATTGACCTCTAAACATAGAATTTCGCCCCTTCCACTCTAGGATAGGCTCATTTGGGAATTGAAACTTGACCATTTGGGTCCTACAATCAATAGAACCATAACAAGAATGCAACCAATCCATTCCAAGAATAACATCGAAGTCCAACATGCCAAGCTCTACAAGATCAACATGAGTAACTCCATGGGATAAGGAGATGGGACAATTTCTATAGACTCTCTTTGCCATAATGGAATCACCAATCGGAGTAGAGACATGAAAAGGATCTAACAACACATCTGGAACAACATGAAACCTCATAGCCACATATGACGTCACAAAAGACAAAGTAGCACAGGGATCAAGCAAGGCATAAACATCAAAGTGAAAAACTTTCAACATACCGGTAACCACATCGGGAGAACTCTCTTGCTCATGACGAGCTTGAAGTGCATAGAATCGGTTTTACTTCTGATTTCCACTAGAACTCGATGGATTTTGAGGTTGAGTACGTCGACGGTTATCCCCTTCATTGTTAGCTTTTAAGGGACAATCCCTTATCTTGTGATCCATCTTTCCACAACCAAAGCATGCATTTGAACCAGCTAGACACTTACCCTCATGCTTCTTCCCACACTTAGTGCAAGTAGTCGGTGAAAAGCCGCCACCATTTCCTTCTTGAGGCATAGGGTTAGACACCCTATCTTTGTAGGATTTAGAAGGAGCATTAGAGGAACCTTGACAGGAGAAATTTTGTCGAAATCTATAATGACCATGTCCATCAGACCTTGTGTGTGAAAAGTTACCATCACCGGTTCGAGCCCTTTTTGCCTCTGTAGACCTTTCCTTAAGCTTTTCCTCTTCTATGTGTTGAGCATACACCATGAGATGAGAAATATCCATGTCATTGACAAGAATGGTGGTACGGCACTCCTTGACCACTATTTCGGACACTCCCGAAACAAACTTACTCATTCTTGCCCTAGGATCGGCAACCATGGAAGGAGCATATCGATACAATTGTGTGAACTTCAAAGAATACTCTTTCACGCTCATGTTTCCTTGACGAAGGTTGATAAAATCAAGCACCCTTGCCTCCCTCATTTCAAGGGGAAAGAACCTATCAAGAAAAGCAACCTTGAATTTCTCCCAATCAAGAGGACCCTTATTAACTGCCCTCTCACTCTTCCATTGGTTGAACCAAATTTGAGCAACACCTTTAAGTTGATAAGCAGCCAACTTCGCCTTTTCCTCCGGCATCACACCCATGATCATTAGCACCTTGTACACCTCATCGATGAACTCTTGAGGATCTTCCTCTACCTTAGAACCATGAAATTTTGGAGGGTTCATTCTAGTGAAATCCCTCACCCTTGATACTTCCGTACCCACATTTGGGTTCACGGGAGCCACAACCTCTCTATTGGCTTGAGCCATCACGGCTTGAGCCAATGCTTGAAAAGCAGCACTAAATTCCGCATTAGTCACTTGTTCAGCCAAAGGGTCGGCCGGAACTTGAGGAGCTTGAGGAGGAGCTTGTTGATCCGCATTCTCTCCCGCATTTCTTCTAGCATAAGCTCTTCGGGTCGCCATATCTCGAAACACATAGGATGGGGATTAGGAGAGAGGTATAGAGTTAAACTTGATGGCACGACTTAGGAATAATGAAAGATGTGAAGTTTCTTAAACGTCTTATAGTCTCTCATTCATAAATGTGGCTCGCTTCACACTCATGAACAAGACTCTACTCGACGTGCCTTATGAGACATCCTAGGAACTTTCTAAAACCTGGCTCTAATACTAAGTTTGTCATGACCCAAGGTACCCCATAGACGTGACATGGCATAAAAGACCTCGGAAGGCCTCATACAAGCCACTTAGCATACATACATACAAGATCATAGAGATTAAGAGTTCAAAAGACAATATTGTATCAAAGCTTCCAAGGAAATAGCAGAAGTCTACATCTCATGCCTCAAAGCCAATCAAACATAAGAGTGAAAAATAAGGTTTGAGATGTAACCCAATACAATGCAAAAGTGAAGGAACATCAAAGTAAAAACAACTAGGCTATGTCCTCGAATGGATGAGGACTCACCAAGTCTTCACAATTCTTTTACTAAGCTCTAGCCACAAGTGGATGGAGAATCGCTAAGCCCTACATCAACAAGTGAATCTAGGCAAGAATATGCCTTAGTACAATCAAGTACCAAGTATGATAGCCATGCACAAACATCATTTAAAACATGCTAAAATGGGAACATTTTCATGACATGCAATGACCAAGCTAAAACATGATAAAGGTTAGAAAACATGAAACATAACTCATGGCCAAAGCAAGCTAAACATCTTTACTTTACTTGAGAGACATCATAAAAATACTTTAGTTCATTGTTTGTGGGAAGTAGCCTTAACCGACATATAAGATCATGTGAGCTATCAACATGGAATTCGATGTATAACCCCTCACCGATAGGGCCATCCTAATTGCCGAGGTAGGACCCTTTACTTAACATGTAGCTTACGTGGATCCACTAGCTAGAGTCTATCATAGACCATTATCCTATGGTGGAACATAATTTATGGACATGGGTAATAGCCACTTGTCCACTCGGTGCTAAGCATAATTCCCATGGATTAGACATAGTTCAATTATCATAAGTGGACATGGGTGATCGCCTCTTGTCTATTTTAAGGAACATGGGTTATCGCCTCTTGTCCCTTCATTAGAATAGTTCTTTAAGAACATGGGTAATAACCTCTTGTTCGTTTCAAATTTGTAGTGGGAGTATTACGTGAGAAACCTTTTCACAACTCAACCATAACATCAACATAGCATAAACTTTAATGCTTCAATCTCAAAGAACCCTTAATTCATCATTAGTTTCATAAGAGACATGCATGATTTCATAAACTTCATCTTTACTTAGTTCATCATGCTCATAACTTACAAATCATAGAGTTCATGGGTTCATAAGAATTCGTCATAATTTATACAAACTCATGCATAGAAAACCATAAACAATGCAATTTTACCATAATTGAAGGAACCCACATAATAGAGGAAAATCACAGTTTTGGATTGAACACGCTTACTTCCAAAAAATCATCCTTAGTTCATTCATAATCTCCTCATGAAGACCTTAACTTAGAAATCATAATTCAACATGGAATCATAGAGATTTCATAAAATTCATCACTTCATAATTCAACCCACCAACAAAGCATAAATTTTGAAATTGGGGGAAATAGCATGGGTTCATGGGGATTCATCTAAATTCAACTCAATTCATGCTTCATATTTCATAAAACAATCAATTAAATCAACATTGAAAGGAACCCATGACAAAGAATAAAACCCTTACTTCAATTGGAAATTTCTAACTTGAAAATTGGAGATTTTAGGGACTCCATGGAGGAAAGGGCTCCATGGATGAACACTATCATACCTTAGTGCTCAATCTCCTTAAGCAATTTGATGAAGAAAGATTGATTTCTTGAACCCTAGCTTTCCCTCTTCTTCTTCTTCTTCTTCTTCTTATTCTTCTTCTATCTTCTAGAGAGAGAAATATTTGAGAGAGGAGGGTTTGGGGAATTTTGCAAAAGGTGGTTGGAAAGGGTAGATTTTAGGATTGAATAGACTTATATAGTGCTAGGGAATGAGGGAAACTGACTTAAGTTAGTAAATAAATCATTGGTGAAAAGACCAAAAGACCCCTTAAAAATAACTGTCGGGCCCTTACCTACGGTCCATAGGTCAGACCTACGATCCGTCTCTCGTTCCATAGGTAGGTTCAGAGACTGTTAATTTGAATCGTGCAATGACGAATCCAATATACGACTCGTGGGTCAATCTACGGACCGTATACAACAACCGTATGTCTGGACTTATGGCTTAAGAATTTGACTAAGTCTGAAGGAGACCTAGGAGACCCACTTACGGCTCGTGCATAGGTAGATGGGCCATCCTGGCAGACCGTCGTTGGGGTTCTGAAACATGACATTTTTGAAACTTGGACTTGCTACCTACGGTTCCCACCTACCGCCCGTCAGTTGACCTACGATCTGTAGGTGGCTTCCGTCGTCACTGGCACCAACCAAGGAAATTCAAAAACATTTCCACCCTTCTGAATCCGGGGTATTACAGTTTCGTCTTGGCGTTTTACTTTCATTTACTTCATCATTTGCATTGCATCTTTGTCTTATTTTGCCATTGAGTATGCTTTAGTTGCCTGGTATTTTGTGTGTAACTTTTGACTGAGTGCTTGATATGTCTTGCCTAACCTCTATTGTATGGATTTCGTATCTTAAAATTTATCCCTGTATGATAGTATCATCGTGCTTCTCTTTTTTACTGTTGACCTTTTAAGCTCAATCGTCCGATAAAATGACATGTAGATGTCTAATACCCTATTTATCCGAACGAGTTGAATATCAACATAATAGCATCATAAAAATAATTCATTTGCGATCCCAATTCCTTTCATAGAAGGTCTTTCTAGTAATCGAATAATTAAATATCAATTTTTGCATTTTAGGAATTTCCCAAGAGTCGTGCTAAAAGGAGGGACGAAGCTTAGCCTTAATATACCTTTCTAATGAATGCTTGAATGCCTGTAGTTTCTTCACAAAAGTTGTTCCTTACATCCTATGCTTCGGAAACACTATATACATAGCTGGTACGCACCTATAACAAATTTATAATTGAGCTTTAATCGGTAGATTTGCCATATGGCCCTAACTTGACGAAACGTCCGTGGAACTTCGTAAAAACAATCATAAAAGATTCCTGAGATGATTACCTTAGCAAACCAAGTGTAAACTTTGAAGAAACACCAATAATTACGAAGTTATATCTTCAAAAACTAGCTCCAAGCACAACTACTAGAAAGGGAAAATGTTTACCATGTGCAGAGATCACATTTCTAGGCACAGGGGCAATCTTTAATGGTAGAAATCGCTAAAAATGAACATTTATCATCAAAGAACTCCGTTAGAACCCTCTCCTAAGCTTTCTTTCTTGTTAGGAACTGAAAAGAAGTGTTTTATGGGTTAAAACGTCGAGTAGCTGACACACCTTATTTTTTGACCTGATCCGGTTCGCGACCCGGATTCAGTCAAGACAGTCCGCTGTAAAACAGTCATAACTTTTTACTCCGATGGAAATTTGATGTGAGGTTTTGTGCATTACAAACTAGACTCATAGACCTTTGATTTTATAGTTCATGGTCCTTGTAAATTTTCATATATTGGGAGAAAACATCCAAGACATTTTACCCAAAGTTCAGAAAAATTTATTAGAGAAACTTCGATAACTTTTGCCGACCTTTGCTTTGCTAATTTTCTTGTAACATACAACCATTGTGCTATTATAGTACCTCAGAACACATTATTCTTTGCATTTGACCCAATAGTATGGGCCCTCTTACTCTGCTTCCTATCCCTACAGGTATAACGAATCCGTCGAGAAAGGTCCTCTATAGTCTGAGCGAAAGCCTGTATGCGGGAAGTATCTACATCATCCGATAGGGATGCTACCCTGCAATCTCTGATCAGATGATCTACCAAACCAACCACATAATGATGAACTCTTGCTTTCATAGTACGTACAATATCTGGTGCATATCTTGCCAAAGATTTAAACTTGTGGCTATAATTACTCACACTCATGTTCGCTTGCTTTAGATTGATAATCTGGTCAAGATGGGCCTCTCGAACCTCCCGTGGAAAATGGTGATCTAGGAAGGCCTCAGAGAAGTCCTCCCACTCTGCTGGTGGAGCATCAGGTCCTCTATATCTCTCCTAGGCCTTATACCATAGGATGGCTACATCATGTAGCCGAAAAGAAGTCAACTCCACAACCTCGGTGACGGATACATGTATCACCCTCAATACTCTGTATATATGGTGTATAAAGTCCTGGGATCCTCAGTAGAATTGGATCTCGCAAATAATGGAGGGGCCAAATTAAGAAACTTTCATACCTTTGAGCTTTCTGGCCGATCTCTCTGAGCATCTGCTCCTAAACTTATGATATTAATTAAGCAGGTAGCATATATCAAGTTCTACGAATTATTTCTAATATATGCTTATGGTGAATTAATTATTCTAACACACTGCGACAACACTAATAACTAATTATTCCACCACAAGTTTAACAAATAGATAAGATATTAATAAAGAAAGTAGGACATAAGTCCTCTCCCCTCTTAGACAACCCCCAAATTATTTCATTTATATAGAGAAGTTTATACAAGTTGTTACAAAATCGAATGAAAAAGAGTAATAAATAATACATATTGAAAACAGTCTTAAACAAAACATGCCCTTTCTTGACTATCCCATCCCAGGCAACTCTTCAACAATCTTCAACTAAGTAGAGATCCTGCTAAAGCATCCAAAGCAACTTAGTAGTGATCCTGCTAAAGCATCAAAAGCAACAAATGAACACTATATATATATATATATATATATATACATATACATACTTATCTATGGCTAACTGAATGTCAAAAATAATACATACACATACAAGCTTATTCAGAGGTAGATCTACGAAACTCAAATAAGTAATGAAAATAACGAATATAAAATTACACACACAAAGAGAGGATGAGAATTGACCTGGATGCTTCATATTATTTATTTGAATATATTAAAGTATGCAAAATATTACAAAGTAAGAAATAGGGACTGACCTATGCGCTTCCTTTTGAATATTTAAAATTATGCAAAATTAAATAGTACACTAATGCAAGATGGCAAATAAATTAATGAAGAACACTAACCAATTAAATAGATAATTAATCAGGAAAAATAAGCTTGATTCGATGTCCACTTGAAATAGTAAACCATGCAGAGAAACTTTTTGAAAGTAGTTTGCAAGAGCAATCATTATTGCTTTAAGAGAGTATGTGAGTTGTGCTAATGAATGTGTGAGAAAAAATGAATGAGGAGTCCTCTTTTATATAGTGATGGACTCAAATCAGAACAAAAAAGCAAAAACAAGGAAAATAGATTAGTGATGTAAAATTACCAAATATAAATGAGTAAGTACAATTAGTTAATTAGGTCTGTGATTCGGTTAACATTTATTAAATTTAATCCTAGTATGAATACTTCAATTTTAAAGGAAAGAAGGAGAATAACCTGATTCCAGAAATTATCATAAGTAAATGAATTATAACTAAAAAAGAAATATAGTGAATTAGTTAACATGTAGAGGCCACTAAGGAAATAAAATCAATTATAGAGGTAAAAGAATTGCTCTTGATTTTTCGTAATATAATATTAACAAACCAATGAAACATATGATTGCCATATACAATCAAGTACCAAGCTATTAACAATGAATCTATATACACAATAATCCACTAATTAAAATAGACAACCAATTGAGTGCAAAATTCGATCAATGTTACCATAATTAAAACGAGTAAGAAAAGGAGTTCAAAATTTATTATTTTCAAAAGGAAAACAATGGTAATAGTTGGGGAAGGAAGGAAATTAACTCACTTATTATACTAAAATACAGTAAATAAAATGTGTAAAAGAGTAAATAGAGGCAAGCATACTTTCAAGGAAAGAAAAATAAATTGAGCAAAGTTTCATATTTTCAAACTAAATTGTGAAAGAGGTTAAATCAATTTGAAAGAATAAATTATAATCAACAAGAAAAACTTTCATTTTAGAGGCAATTAGGGAATATCACATTTAAGTCTTACTCAAATCGAGTCAAGATTCTGGTTCACATTTAAATAAGGTTGAATCAAAATCTTAAAGGGAAGAAATCAGTCATGTTAACTGTTGAGAATTTAAGTTATCCTACAAATCATGATAGACTACATTATATATGAGCATGAAAATCGTGAAATTCACAAATTACGAGCCAAATCAGTCGTTATAATCTGCATGCTATATAAATTTATCATAAACACAGACTTCATAGATCAGTTCACCTCAACGAAGAACAAAGTAATGAAGGCAGAGAGTGAGAATTTAACAAAACAATACCATGGCATGCTAGCAAATTGTAGTGTCGAGGTATAAAATTTAATCATACATACATGAATTTAAGAAAAAGAAGAACATGAATTTCGTTGTGGGTTAACAATTAAATTTTGATAAACTTACAAGTAAATTCATAGCAAAATGATAAATAAACCTATATGGATAACAACAAAAAAATGTGATAGGCCACTAAAATAAAATATCTCCCAAATAATACAGTTAGGTCTCGTACTAGAGATCGGGGTTATTCTCTTATATGTACACCTCAACTCAAACAATTCCTTCCACTTATCTTATTAGCTCTGAAAAATTCTCTAGTTGGAATAATTACTCAAATAATGATATCATATTATGATAAGGACTCCAAAGAGTCAAAATACAACAAAATACCATCTTTTGAGATGATCCACACATAATATTTATGATATGAGTTTTCAGAAAAACAAATCAAATGATCATTAGGGGACATAAGATACCTTAGGTGGATCTGAAGAGTTTCCTTACCCCTATACACAATATAACACGAAATAATAGAAAAATATCAAATTTATAACATGAATCCTATAGAACTCTTACAGAGTTGACTCTTATTATTTTTCTTTCAGTATGGATTTAGAACTAAAGACATATATTAAACTTGATCCTTATAGCAATACAAAACAACTAATGCTTAACAACTTAGAAGCTGGCTTATCACATACTTTCTTTTTCAATATTGGGAGCTACAAGTACTTATAAACTTGGATTTCCGAAGATTTTCCAAGGAAATTTTATAAACAATCAAAAATAGAAACCATGAATAACCACTCAAACAAAAAAGGTGAACAAATATGTCAAGACCTATGCAAAAGAATGTGAATAAAATAAATATAACAAGAATTTTCTTTCAGTAAAATTCATATTGAGGATAGTGCATATGTGCCAACACTTCATGTAACATGTAGCATGTAACTAGATTATTTATAAGCTAAGTAGCATATACTTAATGATTCACACTTACATATACCTATAGACAAGAGATTGGTGTTACAAATAATGGGTAAATCATTAACCCTAAATGGGCACTTAGCAGCAAAATTCATATTGAGGAGAGTGTATATGTGCCAACACTTCATGCAACATGTAGCATGTAAGGAGGTTCTTTATAAAAAAAGTATCATATACTTAATGATTCACAGTTACATATAACTATAGACAAGAGATTTGTAATGACCCAGCTTGATAGTGATATTGTCTGCTCTGGACCTAGGTCCGCACGACTTTAAAATGCATCACAAGTTGGTAAGGCCTGCTTACTTTAATACCCAACATCTCTCTTGTGATTTGCAGATGTGGGGCTACTAATCTTTAGTTGGGGCATCATATACACTCTCTTATGGACTTAGCAGCCTCGCTGAGGTTTGCCCCATCGTATGAGATTTGCTTATACACAGCACTGAGATTTGCCCCGCCTTACTGAGATTTCCCTAAACTCAGTTGAACTATGACCCACATCGACTAGACTACTATAGGAGTGGCTCTAATAGCATTTTTAACGGCCCAACCCACAAGTGATATTAACCGCTCTGGGCTTAGGCCCGCACGATTTTAAAATGCGTCACTAGTTGGTAAGGCCTCCTTATGTAAATACCCAAAATCTGTAACTCCCCAAGCTTCCAAAGGATTTTAAAATGCCGAACTCACCTGAAGACAGTGACCTACGGAGGCCACCTACGGGCCTTAGACGGATTGACGGGCCGTAGGTGGGGACCGTCAATGGCACTATGAAATTTTTGGATTTCCAAGTTTCTGAACTTTGACCTATGGAATAGCAGGACGGTTCGTAGTTCAGTTGACAGGCCGTAGATGGGTTTCGTAGATGCCTTCCAGACTTAGCCAAATTTTTAGCCAAAAATTGAACTTTCTGAATCAATTGACGGAAGAACAGGACGGTCCGTCAATTGATGTAAGGACCAAAGATCCTGTCCATCGATTGGCCCCGACAGTTTTTAATTAAGGGCTTTTTGGTCTTTTCCCTAATTGTTTACCTATTAAGCTAAGTGGGTTATACCCTTAATCTAAGACCTATAAATACTTTTTAAGCCTAATTCCTTTCATTCTAATTATTCCAAAACTCTCCTCTCTCAAATATTTCTCTCTCTAAAAAGAAACTCTCTCAACTCTCAAGGAAGAAGAAGAAGCTTGAATCCCCCATTGAAGACCTTCAATCTTCTCCAATTTATTGTGGATTGCTATGAGGTATGATAGTGTTCACCATTAGGAGTCTTTTCCTCCAATGGGCCCTTTCTCTTCTTCATGATTTTCAAAGGTTTACTCTAACCCAATTGAATTAGGGTTTGTGATTAATCATTGTGGGTTCTTCAATTATGATTCCAATTATTGATTTTATGATTCCTAGTGCACGATCTAGCGTGATAAAGTAACTTAGTACACGAATTAGCGTGAATTACATGATTTGATGTAAAGATTGCATGAACCCCCATTATTTCAAGCTAATTCTCCCCAATTTGATAATCTATGCTTTGATTGTTGGGTTGAGTTATGATTTGTTGAAGTTTATGAATTCTCTAAGAAATCAAGCATGAATTATGAATCAATTAAGGATAATCGTATGAATTTAGCATGATCAAGTTAAGAGTATGATTTTCCTCTATTATGTGAGTTCCTTCAAGTATGGGTAAATTGTCCTAATTATGGCTTTCTAACCATGAGCTTGCATTGAATTGCATGATATGAGTTGAACTTGCATGAACCCATATGAACTCTATGAACTATGAAATATGAGCATGATGAAGTAAGGGTACTTTGAGAGTAAAGTACCAAAGTTATGATATGATGGTGCTATGGTTGAGTAGTGAAAGGTTTTCTCACGTAATTCTCCCATTATGATAAAAGAGGAACAAAGAGGCGATTACCCATGTTCTTAAGGAGCTATTCTAAAGATGTAAGCTTGGACAAGGTCCATGAAAGATGAACATGTATAAGCATGATTTTAGAATGAATTGGTAACCCTAGTTGTACCTTTTCATGTTTAATGATATAATATGTTAATGACTAATCCATGGGAATTATGCTTAGCACCGAGTGGATATTGAGATGGAAGCCCTCCCGTTAGTAGAGGCCGGGTCTTCTAGTGAAAGCTCTCCCATTAGTAGAGGCCGGGTTTTCTAGATGGAGCTCTCCCGTTAGTTGAGGCCGAGACTCCTAAAGCAATCTCTATCCCATAAACTATGTTGCCACCATAGGATGTTGTCTTTAAGTAGACATTAGCTAGTGGATCCACCTAAGCTAAGAAGTTCATGGTCTTACCTTGGCAAGTAGGACACCTCTTTTCGGTGTGGGGTAGACAGCGGATTCCATGTTTATAGCTCACATGGTCTTACATGTCGGTTAAGGCTTTTCCCCATAAGTTAATGAACAAGTGTTCTCATAATGAAGTAAAGAAAAGAAGGAAATATGATTTAGCTTGCTTTGGCCTTGATATATGCTTTATGTTTCATGTTTCCCATGTTTATCATGTTTTTAGCATGGCCATTGCATGCCATGATTAAGTCTTTCTCTAGCATGATTTATGTGTTTATGTGCATTGCTATCATACTTAGTGCTTAATTGTGCTAACGCATACTCTTGCCTAAATAAACTTCCTCGGTGTAGGACTTGGTGATTCACCTTCCACTCGTGGCAAGAGCATTGACTTAGAGTTGAGAAGAAGACTTGGTGAGTCCTCATCCATACGAGGACATAGCCTTGTTGGATTTTACATTTTATATTTTTTCTTATGTTGGATATTGTATTGGGCTGCGTCCCTATCACTCTTATTCGTATTCTATGATATTAGAAGGCTTTGAGACATGAGTTGTAGACTTCCGTTGTTTCTTTTAAGAACTTTGATATGAAATTCTCTTTCGAACTTTTATTCTCTATTATCTTGTGTGTAATATATGTTAAGGGCTTGAATGATGCCTCTCAGGGTCTTGTATGCCATGTCACATCTAGGGGGTACCTTGGGTCGTGACAACATCTCTCCTATGTTTTGCTGATGTGGGACTTCTAATCTTAAGCTGGGCATTATTTAAGATTAGAAGTCCCATATCAACAAAATAAATGAGATATTTTGGGTATTTAAGTAAGTAGACCTTACCAACTAGTGACGCATTTTAAAGCCGTGCAAGCCTAAGCCCAAAGTGGATAATATCACTAGTGGGCTGGGCCATTACAAATGGTATTGGAGCCACTCTTATGTCACCCTTGGTCGATATGGGGCAGAGTTCAGCTAAGTTTAGGCAAATCTCGATAATGCAGGACAAATCTCAATGTTGAGTATAGTCAAATCCCATACGATAGGGCAAAGCTCAACGAGGACGTTGAGTCCATAGGGTATATGTGATGCTCCAGCTTAAGATTAGAATTCCCACATCGAAAAAACACAAAAAAGATGTTGGGTATTTAAGAAAGCATGCCTTACCAACTAGTGACATATTTTAAAGTTGTCCGGGCCTAGGCCCAGAGAGGACAATATCACTAGCGGGCTGGACTATTACAAGATTGGTGTTACAAATAATAGGTAAATTATTAACCCCAAAAGGGCACTTTGCATGTAATCTAGTGAACCTATGAAAATAGTATCATGAATATCCTTATATCATGAAACATGTAACACATATAATCTTACAAATAAATATACTATATGTAGTATAATCATATATAGATTTTTGATGACTTACTCTTATAGAGATTCAATGTTATAACCAGCTATCAAATATTTAATGAAATCATCTTTTTAATGGTCTATAATCTATATAATATCTAGCAAGTAGATCGATATATATAATACATAAATTTTCCCTTTAAAACTCGTGACATGTAAGAAATTACATTGATCTAGTACAATTCTCATGGACAAATACATATATCATAAAATAAATGATCTTTAGAATAGAGAAGGAAAATAACATATAGCTAGCAGCTTATAAATTAGCGACAAGTAATAAACTTATAAGGCATGTACCACACACAATTCTATAAGCAAGTAAACTATAGAATATGCACATACGAACTTATATTAACTTAATTCAGTAGATATGTAGTACTTATGTAAATTATGCAATTGCTCCTTTATCCTTTAGAAGAGTTGTACCCTAATTACAAACTTCATTTCGCACATATATATACGTACATACTTCGGCTGATTCAGATAATATTATTCTATATATAAAAGTAACCACTTACTTCCCTGCAATAATTAAGTGATACTACATTCCCTGTTACTCTAAGTATTAAACTTATGTTTAACCCCCTGATATTCTTTGACTCTAACCTATAGTCGCGTAGTAATCCTTTAACCTTACTATAAAACATCATGAGATAAATCCTCGCATCTACATCCTTATAAGAAAATTAAAAATACCTACTTCTAAACTAGTACCTACAGAAGAACTCACATGAATCATTGTGTAGTCAGGGTATTTGAATACACACATTTTATAGAAGTCATCCATATAACTAGGGGTTATAAGATAGAAATTGCGTCATGGGCAAAACTAGCATTTTTTCACTTGGCCTATTATAAGGTTGCCTTTAATAGACATAATTTATATGACATTTAAGCAGAGTGTGAATTAGTAGTAACTTTCTATGAATTAGCTCTGTCGCACGATCTAAGAAATGAAAGAGTAGTAACCATCTCTAAATGCCTAATAGCCTCTTGATTATAAGTGTGGTGCACAACACACCCATAAGCAAGACTCTACAATACATGACTTATGAACTCCCTGAGACACGACCTACTCTGATACGAAGTTTGTACGCCCAAAACAAAGGGAGGCACGATGGGCACCCGGTACCCTATTTGACCAATCTAGCCATTGAAACATAATGGAAAGGGAACAATGACGACCGACAAGGCCATCACAATCAAGTGTTACAACGAGATAGGTGGACCAGAGAGGTCACAAAAATATCAATGACATAATGTAAGGGCCAATAAGGACAACTTAACTAATAAAGAAACAACAAGCCGACAAGAAATCAAATATATAACAAGACGACAAGGCTATAAATGGAAGTTGAAAAGACCGAACAAAGTATGTCCACAAGTCTCTACGAATACTAAAATTCATCAAGTTGGGAAAAAGTCATAGAAATACCAACAACTATATACAAAACTCAATTATGCAAAACCTAGAGACAACCAACAACTCTAGAAAGAATGGAGCTTACCAATCCTCAGCTGAGATAACACCTATATTGTAAAGGCTGATTAAGACCTCGGTCTGAACCTACAACATGACAAGCAGTTTCCCCAAGCAATGAGACGTCAGTATGAATGAAAATGCACTGGTATGTAAGGCGGAAAGTAGAATCATAAATAGTTGCACTAAGCAAGGTAATAGAGATACCACCTAAAACTGAAACTTGCATGGTATGCTTGTATAACAGTATGTCGTGAATATATATATATATATGCAAATGCATGACATACTCAACCAAATAATAGCAATGGCAGTCTGTTCTGATAGTTAAACCGATATCATATTTTCCAACATGTGGCCATCTGTACAATATACATAATCTTTTGGGCAAATAGGCCCCTTTCCCTCCGATTATAGCTCGGAGTAAATGCATAAACTCCAACTTGGTAAGTATGATCCTTTTATAAACAAGGTTGTTTGACAAGTATATAACAAAATGACTGGAGTAAAAGATTTAGTATTTATATCCTTTTTTTAAATATTTTTTTTGTAAAATCTTCTAATGGGAAAGAATAACTTAACAACTCCCTTAGATACAACATGATAATTCTCTAACTTTTCCCTACTCTTAAGACAATAATTCACTGACAGACAGAAGGAATAACAAACTTGATAAAAATTAACTATAACCTTCAAAAATACTTTATAGTGATACAAGTGTGAGAACGATACAATAAAATCAAGGAATAACATTAGCTGACATCTCAATGCCCTTCACAGAGGGTCTTTCTACCAATAGAATAGTAACAATAACTCAATCGATGATATGTAACTTTTTGCATTTCTTGCAATACAAAAAAGAAAGATTTTTCCTTGACATACCTTACTTTGGGACTTTCTGTCTTATGTCATACCCCTGACATCCATCAATGAGAATTTTATCTCGATTTACCTTTAACCTGAAGTTAATAGCAGAGTTGACTAAATGGATGTTAACTGTGGCTACGACATAGATGGGTCACCAATAAAGAAGTGGTAATCAACCTCAATGGAGTTCTATAATTATTTTTGCTTCAACATTAATAAAATAATCTATATTCTTTATATAGCTCACGTTTTCTCTCTGAAAATACAGCATACAAAGTTCTGCACATATATGTAATAATGAAGAACAATAGTTAACTTATAAGATGACTTAACTTTATTTGTATATAAGTTCATAAACATCCCCCACTATTTAATTAATAAAAAAATTATCACATGACTACATTAAAATAAGCCCATATATATATATAGCACAATTAATAGAAAAAGTAATTTGAATAATCCTACCTTATATAATTATAAACTCTTGATATAACTTAACTTACTATCTCAGTTAAAATGTTAATAACTTATAAATGTCTCATTAAAATAAATACATACACAACTTTATCATAACTAAAGAATTTTCATAAATATTTAGGACACTTTAGAAAGAAATTAAAAATATATTCTTATCAAATTACAATTTATTACCAATGTTTATGAAAACTAGCAATGTTACAATTAAAAGAAATAATAAAATTTAGGCTCTTAAGCCTTCAACATGGTAAGAAGGACAATTGTAAACATTTGGGGTGTTACAATACTGAAATCCGTGGCAAGTTTTGATTTGAAATAATAAGTTAGACCCCTCAATTTTTTTTTTGGTTTTGATAGTTTGTTTATTTTAAATCTTTGCATGACATGATGTATTTTGATATGATAAGTGTGACTTATGTTAGGGCATGAACCTGATAGTTAGGATTTAATCATGAAACTCTATGTCGTGTGTGTGTGAGATATTTTCTTTGTTCATACTCTGGTGCCAATCTAGAATTTGACCCATTAGTCTCACCTAGATGATAGGATTGTTGGTTAGGAAAGGATAATGGGCCGCTTTTTGAATTCAGTCCACTTAGCCCAAATGACTGACCAAATGAAAATAATTATCCCTTGATCCTTGATTTTGAGCCTAAACAGACATTTTTGTTGTAGTACCCTATTCACCTTCCTAAGTTTTTCATATACCTTTGTTTTGGCCCTGGTCCCTCCTTGGACATTATGCACCTCATATCAAGTAAAATGCCTAAGTTGAGGGTGGAAACTGTAAAGGTTAATGCGGAAAATGGGGTATGTAACGAACATGTGTCAAGGTGAAAAAAGAAAATAAATGGGGGTGGCAGGTGCTTTTAATTGTTTTTTCCTTTTCTTTGTAAACTAGTGTACTAATACCATACCCGCAGGTATTATGCCTCCTAAATTGACACCAAAGAGATGGGGTGTGGCCGGATCACTACTAAAAAAGATGAGTGCATATGTCATGATTCATATAATCTAGAGCTAGAAATTCTCAACTTCATGGAGTAAGATTGGGATCGTTGTAACGTCTTAGAAATTGGTGAGTTGAATTGGAAAGGAAAGTTGTAGAAAATTGTACTGGTGTAGGTTCCACGAGGCTACCTATGGATCGTACAAGATCTAACGGTCCGTAGGAAGGCAGTCGTGGAAAGGGTCTAGAAAATTAGAAAATGATAAATCTTATAAGAATTCCTATGGACCACCAGGATGGTCCGTAGAAGCCTCTATGACCAATAGGAAGCGGTCATAGAAGGGGCTCCACACTTAGTAAAATTTTGGATTAACTTTGGGTTCGACGGTTGGTGTTTACGGTCCGTAGAAAGTCCACCGAACTGTAGGAAGGGTTCGTGGAAAGTTAGTGAAATTTAGAACTTCAGTACTTGATCTACGGATGACCAGGACTGCCCGTAGAAGTTCCTACGGACCGTAGGTCACCTTTGGCAGCTTAAGTTCAAGGTTATTTGGGCCTTTTCCTACCCTTTTAACTCCTAAACTAAATCATTTCTAGAACATTCTAAGGCCCTATAACTGATTTTACTCTTCAAACTCTACCCATTCCTTCCCATTCACTCAAAACCCCAAAATCTCCAAAGTTCATCTTCTCTAATTTCTCTCCAAAGCTCTCAAGGGATTTCTAAGGTTCTTCAAGCTCCAAGATTTTTATTGCAACTCTAGGTCTTTGATTACCGAAGGTATGTGAGAAGTTCAGCAATGAAATCTCTTCCATCTATTAGGTCCCAAAGGTTTCTCAATTCTCCTTTATGAATTCTACCCAATTTTCTAGGGTCTGATATGATTCTTCATGACTTCACTTAATTATGATACAATTGATGATATTTAATATTATTATGCATGATTTGATTCAAACTACATATTTTAAAATTATTTCATATGAACCCATGCTATATGCCTATTTGATAATCATGAATTGAAGCTTTGAACGTATGCATGCATAAATGATTTGTAGTGACTATTATTCTAGGGTGCTTTTGAATAAAGTATCTCATATTTTTATGAAAACTAGGTTTATTTCAAAATGAAGTTTCTCATTATGAAAGATTTCAATGATTTAGCCGCTTCTGATTGAAGTGAGATTTTACTATGAAAAGATTATCATGATTTAGATACTTTCGATTAAGTGTCTTTTAAACATCTATTATGTTATAAAATTATAATATTTTAAAGGAGCTATTCTTATGGTTTTTAAGTCTTTATGATTGAGTTGGTGTTACTAGATTCTCACTATTTCAAAGACTAAAGATATATGATTATGATATTATGACTTTATGATTTCCGTTGGGAGTTTACTTAGCACCAAGTGAATTTGTGCGATTCCCAAAGTCCTTGAACTATGTTCCTCCATAGGATGTCCCGATTGGAAAAAATTAGCTACTGGATCCACCTAAGCCTTAGAACATGGTCCTTACCTTGGCAAGTAGGAGAATCTCTTTTATGTGTGGGAGTACAACACTGAATTCCATGTTATAGCTCACATGGTCAATGTCGGTTAAAGGTAAACATCCCACAAAAGATATGTTTTCTTACATAGCTTATGTTTCATACATTTCTCATGATTCTTATATATCGCATTGACCTTTTTGACTTATTACTTTAGCTTATCCCGATTTTATATGTTTTACATTTGTCATGCATTATCATGTTATCACGTTTATGTTATTATGCATGTTCTCCATACTCAATACATTAAAAGTATTTACCCATATATCTCTTGTGCCTATATTGTTTCATAATGTAGGGTCTGACGCTCCTCCATCTGGTCGTGCAAAGATTGGATCTATCAACTTTGCTTAGCTTGTGGTGAGTCCTCATGGTTCAAGGGCATGATCACTTGTTATGCGTTCTTGTCTATTTTCATGTCATTTCTGTTTTCAGACTTCTTTTCTGAGCTAGGGATTTGTCCTAGTCACATCTATGTTTAGAGGCTTATTGTCAGACTTAGTATATTTCCGCGTGTGAGATGATTGTACTCTGGTTTTGGTATCACTTATGATGTTGAGTTTGAGGCTTATATCTCTTTCTTAATTTAATCTCTTGATTGTTTATCATAGTGTCATGCTTATGTTAAGTTGCTTGTTTAGGGTCTCTTAGGGTCCTATTCTCTATGTCACATCTAGGGGATAGTTTGGGTCATGACAATCCTTGAATGAAGTTATTACTTCTCATTCTAGGAATTGAGCATGAATTTATCTAAATCGTATTAGCATAGGTCATAGGCATAACGCTGATAAGCGATAAATAAGTAGGGTGTCATAACGATTGAAATCTGAGAAATATTCTAGAGTAGGAATGGATTGTTATCCCATCATGATAACTCTTTCTTAACACATCACTATCAGATTATCAATACCTGATTAGTTCTTGATAATGCTCAATTACTCACCATGCAAATCAATGTGTAGGGATTTGTATGCAAAATAATAACCCAACTAGGAGTTGGGGTCGATTCTAGAGGGAATGGTCGTTAGTAATTTACCTTTTGATGTAATCTAGAATTTTGTATATTTAGTCGATGTGGAAATAAATGTAAATGTAGGGGAGGGGGATTTTGATTAATAAGTTGAATATGGTTGACAAGATGTGAACAAGTTTCAATAGAAAGCTTAGAACAAACGAGTTTTCACAAATAATAGAGAAATCTTAGGAGTGTGCGTAATTGAATGCTAATTTCACATAGTGGATAAATACAGTTGCTACAAACAATTGATTATCAATGGGTAGGCTAGGTCAACAATTATGACAATTATCTATCAATCAATCATCATAATTCATGCGGTTTCTATGAAACCCCGACATGTGTAGTATTAAGAACTTGTCCCAAACCTTAAATCAACTAAACTTCATCATGCTAAGGCTATTACATGAATTAAATCAATATATTATAAGATATTTCTTCCATTCTAAAAATCTCTCACAAGCAATACTAGAGACCTAAGTTAGATAAGAGTTTGCAACCCCAAATCATACATTAAACAATGAAGAAACAGCTGAACGCATATCTAAACGACATCATATTAAGCAATAACATAAACCCACATGATTATTAAGCATTCATTACATAAGCACACCCCTAAGATTATGGGGTTTTAGCCAACCATGCAAAAAATAAAAAGTAATTGCCAAAGTCATTCTCCATAACAACTAATTGGTTGAAAAATAATGAGAAATCAATTCCCCAATCCTTTCCAAGCCGAAAAATCCCAAGTACTACAAAAAATCTCCAAAGTATAGAAGCTTCCAAAGTACAAAAATATTCGAAAGTGTAAACATATCTTTCTCTCTCAAAAGAGATATATTTATACGTTTCCAAATTTTTTCACAAAATCACATTTTGAGGTTGACTCGGCTAGTTAAGTCGAGCACACCAAGTTGTTCGGCTAGTCACCAAATGATACTCTCCATCGCCAAATCGCCTTTTCAGAAGAAATCTCAGCCTTTAAGGATCAATATCTTTCGGCGAGCTTGTTGTAGTTCACATAGTTTCTTCAGTGAGTCACCGAATGCTTCTCTACATCACCGACTTGACTAGAGTTTCTGAGCAAAACTCTCTAATCTCTTTGGAGAGCATGGACTCACTCAGCAATCCACCGAGTGATGTTGGCAATGTTTAGCCTCACCTATTTTCTTATTTTTTCATGTTTTTAATTCTTTTGCTTTCATTTGTCCTCGTTTTGTCCCAGAGCTCTCATGGATGAAATTTAAGTAGATTTGTGTAAGAAATGGACATAAACGAGTATTGAGGACATATTTTGGTAAACTAAAAGCCTAAAATGAGTCAAAAATCTCCGACTCATCAACACCCCAACTTAAACTTTTGCTTCTCATCAAGTAAATCATGAGATCAACCATTTCAACTAAGATGTCTACAAATAGTGCTTCTTGAGAGCTAATTATGCAAGTGCTATCGCAATGCTATTTTCAATATATGCAACTTCCAACTACGCATCAAAAGCCTCAAGCTATGACTAGTCATTATCAACCATAGCAAATGCTCACAAAAGCACACGAAGATGCAAAGCTATGCTCAATAAAGGTGTCTAAGTGCCCTCACATTAATAACGATTATGTGCTCTTACAGACAACAAGCAAGATATAGATTTTAAGAATCAACACAAACCCTCACACTCACAAAGAGAAGAACATGCATGTATCTACGCATGTGCTTACCAATATTTTCCAAATGCTCAATGATTTAGTTCTCGTAAGATCAGAAAGGTCTTTCATGATTTGAAACGGGGCTGATGGGCATGGTAGGAAAATTTTAGTTCATAGTGACTCATCCTTCTCAAAGCATTCATATGACCTTACTTCTTTTCCGCTTCTTTCCTTATTTGGTCATGAAATCTCACCCAACTTCCTTTATTAGCACTCTTTTCTTGACTCACCTCACTGGGAACCCCTTTTATCTAACTTGTCATGCCCCGAGCCTACACCCTGGACGTGGTCGGCACTTGAGAACCATTTTTGGTCCCCAAGCGAACCCTTGGCCTGCTCAATACTTAGTGGAAGACTTACTCAAGCAATAATAGGCTTAAAAATAAAATTTGATCTCAAAATAAAACTCAACTTGAATATCATGAAAATACTCATTGCAATAATTATAATAGTTTGGAAAATATATTTAAAGGAAAGAAAGTACTGAAAGACTCCTTGACTCTATCTATCTATGAAACCTCTAATGTTTAAGATAGGTGTTGGGACAAGACTCACGTCACCTCAAAACAACTAAGCTAAAAGTAAATATAAAGTCCTCCGGAATACAAAAAGGTTCACCATAACTGTCTAAAGTGTTGAGTGATCTCAACAGAGTGCCTATTGATAATCCTGATGTCACGACCCAAGGTAGCCCCTAGATGTAACATGGCGTACAAGACCCCGAGAGGCTTCATACAAGCCCTTAGCATACATAACACACAAGATAATAGAGAAATATAAGTTCAAAAGAGCATTTTATATCAAAACTTTACTCAAAACAGTGGAAGTCTACAACTCATGTCTCAAAGCCTTCTAATATCATAGAATACGAATAAAAGTGATAGGGACGCAGCCCAATACAATATCCAACACTGAAAAGAAACGACATGAAAATAAGAACAACTAGGCCATGTCCTTGGATGGATGAGGACTTACCAAGTCTTCTTCCCAACTCTAAGTCGATGCTCTAGCCACGAGTGGAAGGTGAATTGCCACATCCTACACCTAAGAAGTTGATGCAGGCAATAGTATGCGTTAGCACAATTAAGTACTAAGTATGATAGCAATGCACATAAACACTTAAATCATGCTAGAGAGAGAGACATAATCATGACATGCAATGGCCAAGGTAAAAACATGATAAACATGAAACATAAAGCATATATCAAGGCCAAAGCAAGCTAAATTATCTTTCTTTCTTTTCTTTACTTCATCATAAGAACACTTGTTCATTAACTTGTGGGGAAAAGCCTTAACCGACATGTAAGACCATGTGAGCTATCAACACGGAATTCGGTGTCTACCCCACACTGAAAAGGGGTGTCCTACTTGCCAAGGTAAGACCATGAACTTCTTAGCTTATGTGGATCCACTAGCTAATGTCTACTTAAATACAACATCCTACGGTGGCAACATAGTTTATGGGATAGAGATTGTTTTAGGAGACTCGGCCTCAACTAACGGGAGAGTTCCATCTAGAAAACCTGGCCTCTACTAACGAGAGAGCTTTCACTAGAAAACCCGGCCTCTACTAACGGGAGGGCTTACATCTCAATATCCACTCGGTGCTAAGCATAATTCCCATGCATTAGTCATTAATATATTTATATCATCAAACATGAAAAGGTACAACTAGGGTTACCCATTCAAGCTAAAATCATGCTTATAGATATTCATCTTTCATGGACCTTGTCAAAACTCACATCATTAGAATAGCTCCTTAAGAACATGGGTAATCGCCTCTTTGTTCTTCTTTTATCATAATGGGAGAATTACGTGAGAAAACCTTTCACTACTCGACCATAGCATCATCATATCATAACTTTGGCACTTTACTCTCAAAGCACCCTTAATTCATCTTGCTCATATTTCATAGTTTATAGAGTTCATATGGGTTCATGTAAGTTCAACTCATATCATGCGAGTCAATGCAAGCTCATGCTTAGAAAGCCACAATTAAGACAATTTACCCATACTTGAAGGAACTCACATAATAGAGGAAAGTCATGCTTTTGACTTGATCATACTAAATTCATAAGATTATCCTCAATTCATTCATAATTCATGCTTGATTTCATAGAGAATTCATAAACTTCATCAAACCATAACTCAACCCAACAATCAAAGCATAGATTATCAAATTGGGGAGAATTAGCTTGGGATCATGGGGGTTCATTCAATCTTTACATCAAATCATGTAATTCACTCTAATTCATGCACTAAGTTACTTTATCACGCTAAATCGTGCACTAGGAATCATAAAATCAATAGTTGGAATCATAATTAAAGAACCCACAATGATTGATCACAAACCCTAATTCAATTGGGTTAGAGTAAACCTTTGAAAATCATGAAGAAGAGGAAGGACCCATTGGAGGAAAGGACTCCTAATGGTGAATACTATCATACCTTAAAGCAATCCACAAGAAATTGGAGAAGATTGAAGGTCTTCAATGGAGGATTCAAGTTTCTTCTTCTTCCTTGAGAGTTGAGAGAGAGTTCTTTGTAGAGAGAGAAATATTTGAGAGAGGAGAGTTTTGGAATTAATTAGAATGAAAGGAATTAGGATTAGAAAGTATTTATAGGTCTAAGATTAGGGGTATAACCGACTTAGCTTAATAGGTAAACAATTAGGAAAAAGACCAAAAATCCCTTAATTAAAAACTGTCGGGGCCAATCGATGGACAGGATCTACGGTCCGTACATCAATTGACAGACCGTCCCGTTCTTCCGTCAATTGATTCAGAAAGTTCATTTTGGGCTGAAAATTTGGCTAAGTCTGGAATGCATCTACGGAACCCATCTACGGAACCCATCTACGGCCCGCCAACTGGACTACGAACCGTCCTACTGTTTCGTTGGTCAAGGTTCAGAAACTTGGAATTCTTGAAATTTCACAGTGCCATTGACGGGTCCCACCAACGGCCGGTCAATCCATCTACGGCCCGTACGTGGCCTCTGTAGGTCACTGTCTTCAGGTGAGTTATGCATTTTAAAATCCCTTGGAAGCTTGGGGTGATACAATATCTCCCCCTTGGGAACTTTCGTCCTCGAATAAGAATCAAGACATCTTGACAAGAGTAATAGACACGGCATAACAACCCAACCTAGCATGCAATCTCATAAATGCACATATCCAAGAGGAAACATCAACTCCAAGCTAAAGCATGATCAACACATCATATCATGAAGACTTTATGCAACTATTACTCAAATGCACATAATCATATAAGACTCTTCATGAACATACATAATCAAGGAATCATGGAAATCAATTATGACACATGAGACCAAAAGAATGAACCATAAGGATCAAGATACCTCAAGCTAGAGTAGGATCGGAAGGAAAGAGATGAGGATATCGGGACATCATATCGGCCTCAGCCTCCCAAGTAGCACCCTCAACCAATTGATTCCTCCATAGAACTTTTACGGAAGCAACTTTCTTATTTCTTAACTTCCGTACTTGCCGGTCTAAAATCTCAACCGGAACCTCTTCATAAGAAAGACTATCCTTTATGCCAAGATTCTCTAATTGCACTATAGTGGTTGAATCACCAATACATTTCTTCAATAATGAGACCTGGAAAACTGGATGCACAGATGTCAAATCGTTAGGCAAGTCAAGCAAATAAGCAATCTTACAAACAAGTCTCAAGATTTGATATGGGCCTACATAACGGGGACTAAACTTCCCTTTCTTCCCAAATCTCATTACACCCTTCATGGGTGAGATTTTCAAGTAAACCCAATCATCCTCATCGAATTCTAATTCTCTTCTGCTAACATCGGCATAGGACTTTTGTCGACTTTGAGCCGTTTTCAATCTCTCCCTAATAAGTTGAACCTTCTCCATAGCCTCATGCACCAACTCCAGGCCTATCAAAGCAACTTCACCAACTTCAAACCAACCTATAGGTGATCTACACCTCCTACCCTAGAGAGCCTCAAATGGAGCCATACCAATACTAGAATGGTAGCTATTGTTATAAGAAAACTCAATCAAAGGCAAGTGATTATCCCAAGTACCCTTGAAATCAATTGCACAAGCTCTCAACATATCTTCCAAGGTTTGAATAGTGCGTTCCACTTGCCCATCGGTTTGGGGATGAAAGGCCATACTAAGCGTAACATGAGTACCAAGACCTTTTTGAAACGACTTCCAAAATTGAGAAGTAAATTGTGCAACACAATCAGAGATAATGGATAAAGGCACTCCATGTAACCTAACCATCTCCCTCAAATACAACTTAGCATAATCCTCCGCCGAATAAGAAGTCTTGACGGGAATGAAATGGGCTGACTTTGTCATTCTATCAACAACAACCCAAATCAAATCAATTTGTCGCCTCGTGCGAGGCAAACCCTCAATAAAATCCATATTCACATCTTCCCACTTCCAAGTAGGAATACTAATATCTTGGGACAAACCTCCCGGCCTTTGATGCTCAACTTTCACTTGTTGGCAATTAGGACACTTAGCCAAAAATTCCGCAATATCTTTCTTCATTCTGTTCCACCAATAAATTTCCCGCAAATCACGGTACATTTTGGTAGCTCCTGGGTGGATGGAATATCGAGAACTATGGGCCTCTGATAAAATTTGCTCTCTTAAGCCCTCTACATTGGGGACACACAAACGACCTTGATATCGAAGCACACCATCTCTCCTTTGGGAGAAAACCTCTATGGACTTCTTGAGTACCGCTTCCTTTAGTTCAACCAAGTTAGGATCAAGACCTTGCTGAGCTTTCACATCATGCACAAAAGAGGATTCAGAACCCTTGTGAACCGTAAAACCACCTTTAGTAGAATCAACCAATCTAACACCCAATCGAGCCAATCTATGGACATCGCGAACAAACTCTTTCTTACCATCCTCAACATGAGCAACACTACTCATAGATAATTGACTAAGAGCATCCGCCACCACGTTAGCCTTACCGGGGTGATAGAGAACACTCATATCATAGTCTTTTAACAACTCGAGCCACCTTCTTTGGCGGAGATTCAAATCTTTCTGTTTAAACACATTTTGCAAACTCTTATGGTCGGTGAAGACATCTACATGTATTCCATACAAATAATGTCGCCATATTTTCAAAGCAAACACAACTGCCGCTAATTCCAAGTCATGAGTAGGATAGTTCTTTTCATGCACCTTAAGTGGCCTTGAAGCATAAGCAAAGACTTTCCCATTTTGCATAAGAACACATCCTAGCCCATTTCTCGAGGTGTCACAATAAACCACAAAACCATTGGATCCTTTCGATAGAGTCAATATCGGAGCCGAAGTAAGTTGATCCTTCAACTCTTGAAAACTCTTCTCACATGCTTCAGACCATGCGAATTTAACCTTCTTTTGAGTCAAAGCCGTCAATGTAGAAGTAATGGATGAAAACCCTTCAACAAACCTCCTATAATAACCGGCTAAGCCCAAGAAACTATGGATATCTGAGGGTGATAAAGGTCTAGGCCAATTCTTAACCGTCTCCGTCTTCTTAGGATCTACCTCAATGCCCTTACTGGAAACAATGTGATCAAGAAAAGCCACGGACCTTAACCAAAACTCACATTTACTGAACTTCGCAAATAGTTGTTCGTCCTTGAGGACTTGCAACACAATCCTCAAATGATTAACATGTTCACCCTCATTCTTTGAGTAGATTAAAATGTCGTCAATAAACACAATCACAAACATGTCAGGGTATTGCTTAAATACTCTATTCATCAAGTCCATAAATGGGGCCGGAGCATTTGTCAACCGGAACGACATTACCAAGAACTCGTAGTGACCATACCTAGTCCGGAAAGCCATTTTTGGAATATCATCTTCCTTCACCCTTAATTGGTGATAGCCCGAACGAAGGTCGATCTTAGAGAAATAACTAGCCCCTTGAAATTGATCAAACAAGTCATCTATCCTTGGTAGAGGATACTTATTCTTAATGGTAACCTTGTTCAATTGGCGATAGTCAATACACATACGGAGTGAACCATATTTCTTCCTTACAAACAAGACCGGAGCACCCCATGGAGAAATACTTGACTGGATGAAACCCTTATCCAACAAGTCTTTCAACTGCTCTTTTAGTTCCTTAAGTTCCGCCGGACCCATTCTATAAGGAGGAATAGAAATAGGTTGTGTATCTGGGAGAAGGTCAATACCGAAGTCTATTTCCCTTTCGGGAGGAATACCGGGTAAGTCATCGGGAAAAACTTCCAGAAACTCATTAACAACGGGGACCAACTCGAGAGTAGGGGTCTCGAAATCTATATCCCTCACCATAACAAGATGGTAAATGCAACCCTTTGAGATCATCTTTCTAGCTTTTAGATAAGAGACAAATAGACATTGAAACATAGAATTTCCTCCCTTCCACTCTAGGATAGGCTCATTTGGAAACTGAAACTTGACCATTCAGGTCCTACAATCAATAGAGGCATAACAAGCATGCAACCAATCCATCCCAAGAATAACATCAAAATCAAGCATATCAAGCTCTACAAGATCAACATGAGTGACTCTATGGGATAAGGAGACGGGACAATCTCTATAAACTCTCTTAGCCATGATAGATTCTCCAATCGGAGTAGAAACACGAAAAGGATCTAGCAACGCATTCGGAACAACATCAAACCTCGTAGCCACATATGGCGTCACAAAAGACAAGGTAGCACCGGGATCAAGCAAAGCATAAACATTGAAATGGAAAACTCTTAACATACCAGTAACCACATCGGGAGAGCTCTCTTGTTCATGACGAGCCTGAAGTGCATAAAATCGGTTTTACTTCTGAGCATTCGAACCCGATCCTCTAGGTGGAGCTTGCTTATTCTCTCTTCCCTTGGCCATGAGAGATGGACAATCCCTCATCTTGTGACCACTCTTTCCACAAGTATAACAACCATCCGTACCGGCTAGACATCTACCTTCATGCTTTTTCCCACACTTGGCACAAGGAGCCAATAAAGAACCACCATTATTCCCTCCTTGAGACTTGGGGTTAGACACCCTATCATTGTTGGACTTCAGAGGAGCATCGGATGAGCCTGGGTTCGAGAACCTTGGTAAAAATCTAGGACGACCGTGTCCATCGGACCTTGCATGGGAAAAATTACCATCTCCGGTCCTAGCCTTCTTGGTCTCCCTAGACCTTTCCTTAAGCTTTTCTTTCTCAATTTGTTCGGCATAAACCATGACACGAGAAATATCCATGGCATGCACAAGCATGGCGGTGCAGCACTCTTTCACCAACATATCGAACAGTCCTGACACAAATTTGCTCATTCTTGCCCTTGGGTCGGCAACTATTGACGGAGCATATCTAGCCAATTGTGTGAACTTCAATGCATACTCTTTCACACTCATATTTCCTTGTCGAAGGTTGATAAACTCCAGCACCTTAGCCTCTCTCTTCTCAAGAGGGAAGAACCTATCAAGGAAAGCAACCTTGAATTTTTCCCAATCAAGAGGACCCTCATTAACCGCCCTCTCACACTTCCATTGATTGAACCAAATTTGGGCAACACCCTTGAGTTGATAAGCGGCCAACTCCACCTTTTCTTCCGGCATCACAACCATGATCATCACCACCTGTACACTTCATCAATGAATTATTGAGGATCTTCCTCAAACTTAGAGCCATGGAATTCCGGAGGATTCATCCTCATAAAGTCCCTCACTCTTGATGCTGCTGTACCCACATTTGGGTTCACGGGAGCCACCACCTCTCTATTGACTTGAGCCGTCACGGCTTGAGCCAACACTTGGAAAGTAGCCCTAAATTCCGCATTAGTCACCTGTTCCGCCAAAGGGTCGGCCGGAACTTGAGGAGCTTGAAGAGGAGCTTCTTGTTCCACATTCACTCCCATGTTTCTTCTAGCGTAAGCTCTTCGGGTCGCCATATCCTGAAACACGTAGGGTAGGGATTAGGAAAGAGATATATAGAGTTAAACTCTATGGCATGACTTACGAGTAATGGAGGAAGTGGAATTTCTTAAACGTCTTATAGCCTCTCATTCATTAATGTGGCGCGCTTCACACTCATGAAAAGGCCTCTACTTGAGGTAACTGCTCAAATGTATAAAACATACTATTTCTTTGTTTTATGGTAGTTACTCAAAATATCTTCTTAAAAGAGGTAACTGCTATGAAATATCTCTGAACTCGTGAACTATTTTTGGAAATAAAAGTTCCTCTTTTCTCAATGTAAAAATAATACATTTTGGGTCATTAATGTTTCCCTTAAAACTCTTGAAATAACCTGTATTTAGGTTATAATCATGAAAACTATATCTGAAATCATATTGTGATATGATCATTGATGACTCAGGATGTCATACTACATAAACATTGAATACATATCTAGATGTTATACTGCTTAAACATTGATGGCATACTTGACTATCATCCTAATCATGAATCATAGTTCTTTTCTCAATGTAAAAAGTGATACGCTTGGGAATACTTAGTTCCTTTATACTCTTACTCAAATCATGTTTAAAACTCTTCCTCAAAACTCATCTTTGCTTTCTTAGGAAACCAGTTTAAGAAAAAAATGTTTGTTTTAAAAGATTCTCAAAAATTATAAATCAAAATAGGGTTTATGATGAAATATAGACATGGACAAATCAACTCAAGGATCTCAATAACAACATAGAAAGCTCAATACTCAGAAATAAAGAACTGAGAACTCAATGATACTACCCATCTCAAGAATACTCAAATCTAAGGATAGAACCCTAGATTACTCTTTTATTGATTTGAAAGTAGATGTAGGGCGTGAGGAAGAACTTATCCAACACTATGATACCCTTACATACCTAGAAGAACAAAGTTCTTGGTGAAATCGATGAAACTCGAAAGAACACTTGAAACCATAACTTTTCTCCTCTTGGAACCTTGCTCTAATGAATTGAAGTGTTAATGAACGTAAAAGAATGAATTAACATTTTCTAAGCCCTAAATTAGGTGTAAAACATCATGATTTCGGCTTAGAATAGGGATTAAAATGATGTTGTTTAAGTACCAAATGCATAGGGGAAAGACCAAAACGACCCTAGCTTAAAAACTGACGGATTGCCCTTCAAGGAAGGCTTCACAGACCGTATTAGGTTACACGGTCCGTGAAACTCTTCGTGGGCCGTATAGCCATCCGTGAACATTCGTCTGTCTGATAGGGCTTCACTAAAATATGCATAATGTTTTACTTCGAATTCGAAATGAGGCAAACTTGGTGGCATTGGAAAGATGACTCAAAGACCTTTAATTTGATAGGTCATGGGCAACCTAATTCTTTATGTGATGAGAGATATGATTATTTGAATTTTACCTAACACTTAAAAGCTGATGGATTACCTGTATGGACCCCTAAAAAGACCGTACAAGCCACCACAGGCCGTCTAGGGTCCCGTCTAGGTGACCCCCTCCTTAGCAGCCTGGACGGTTGGCCACCTTGCCCTAAATGGGACGTGGACCCCTAAACGGTCTGTATAGGGAGCTGTGAAGGGTCCATGGTCCATTTTGGGCTCGTGGACTTGCCCGTTAACCCTCTTTAGCCTTTCTTAAAGTTTGAGGTTTTACACAAATGATTCAAATTTTAAGAGTAGATTTGCGTAGTGTTATAGAATGATTCAAGTGTTAGTTTAGAAATTTTTGGGGTTTTACAATCATCCATTATAATCAACAATCATATTTACATCAAACAACCTTTTTTATATGGAGGGGTTTCATCTCTTTGCTATAATGACTATTGGGATGAGATTCAAACTTTTTCACTCGAGTTTTTCTTCCTTCAGTCTTCTCTTTCCTTACCATACCCCAACTTATGCTTTTGGCCTTAGTTCGTTATTTAATCACAAACCAATGCTTCAAGAAGGTCTTAGGTGAGAAAAAAGAGGTAATGGTTCAAAAGGATTTAGGTATGGAGGTTCACTTCATTGCCAAGGAAAGGTTTTGGCTCAAATGGTGCAAAAATTGGTTCACACACTCATAAGGTGGTCACAATAATGGTTTAATCAATAGGTTCACTCTAAAAAATGATGCCAAAGATCACTTTCTATGTTTACCATATCAATTCTAGGGGCCAACAAGGCAAGTTCTAGGTATTCCCAATGCCTGAATTTCAAGTAAAACGTCACCACACGAGGTACTCAAACACAATTACTGAACACAACTCTACAACCGTAGCTTTCGTGGAATGATCATTGAAAGTCTTACAACTTGATATTCAACTAGTCACTACAAGATGCTCAAAATTCATGCAAGGATTATCTCAAGTTGGCCCAGTTGAATTTTCCCAAACACATCTCTCATCAATAGCACTATTCGAGTCAAAGATATTGATCAAAGTTAAAGACAAGTATACACTCATTTCAACCCAAGCAAGATCAAAACTTTGGAAATCAAATTAAGAGAGAGGGGGAGAAAAACAAAAACCAACATTATACTAACAACCAAAAAAAGAAGTTAACTACATCATCATTAAGTCAAAAGTTACAAGCCAAATAAAACAAAAGAAAAATAGTGTCTCAAAAGTTGAATTACAATAAAAAATAATAAAAACAACTAGCAAAGCACCTCTCATCCACCAACAAAGATAGGCACTATCCTCAATGCCATGGAAAAATGTAAAAACAGAGAGAGAGACAGTAAGAACTACCCTGTCTGTCTAAGCATGGGGAGAACTCTTTCCCGCGGGAGAAGCGTCATCCTGGGCATCAATGCCAAGTGCATCACTAGCATCCCTATCTGGTGTAATAGGGTCCGCCATTGTCTGAGACCCACTAGTACCAATCATGGAAGAGTCTCGAAGGGACTCCTCCATAGAAACCTGAATGAGCGTCTCCCCAAGATCCGCTAAATCCGCATACAGATCACTCTTTGCATCATACACATCTAACTTCTCATTACTCTCAAGATTCTCAGAGTCATTATCATCAATTCTACGATCCACACCAACTGGAGGCTCAACACTACCAGTCATAGGAGCCAATAAAATCACAATTACAGGGCACTTGGGGTTGGTCACTTTTTCCCATAACATAGAAATATCCATGGACTTCAGCTTGTCCACATCTTTTCTCAACACAACAACATCAACCTTTAAGGCTGTCAACTCAACTGAACTGCCTTCAGTCTACTTATGCCCCGCAACCTGAGTTGTAAGGGTATCTAATCTCAACCCTTAAGTAGTCAATAACTTACACTGCCCCTTCATCTCATCCTAAATGGGAGTAACCACTGCCTCAATGGAATGTGAGATCATGGAGGGGATAGTGGCCTCAATTCTAGAGGCTTTCACATCTACCGAATGAGAAAGACTGCCCATTTGATAAATTCATAGCCTGTGTCAATAGGGGATGTAAAGCAGAGGGATACAGAATAGATGGAGAGGGAACCGATGTACCTAAGGCCTCAATAGTAAGAGCGAGAGGGGTAGGGTAAACCTCCAAAGACTCCATATTAACTACTAGTGAATTGTCAACCAGTGCCTTCTTCTTTCATTCATCCTTATCTCTAAAATATTCGGCCTCGATCTGGCGAATGTCATAAGCATATGATGGAGTGATCTCAATATCCTACTTTACCATGTAGGGTACCCCTACCTTACGGCACAAAGAGGTGATTAACACTAGAAAGGGCAAGGAAGTCTGATTCTGCTTAGCCCTCAAGGCTATCTCTGGTCCAATGAAAGACCCCAGGTTTAGCTGCTCTCGATCAATTATAGAACCGAATAATGCCACATTTGGATATCATAGAATTGACTCATTATGGGTTGCTATCAATGAGCTGTTGATGAAGCCAAACCAATATCGTGCAACTATATTAATATGTTTCTTCTCAATAATATTCCCTCCTCAATCCACGGGGAGGTAACATCAGTGACAAGTGGGGTAAGACACCCATTCAAATTATCTAAAGAACTAGTTTGTCTGTCAAAGTGTGACGACTCCTCATAGTACAATCAATAGCATTGTTGATGTTAGTCTCACCACCTTTCACTAGCTTTCCTTGGACCTCAACAATAGTAATAGGGTTAGGTTGGACCCCTTTTTCTTCCCCTTGGGTAGTAATTGAGTGTACCCTTCATAGAATTCCCTAAACCATGTTGGGAAATATGGGTTTTGGGCTTGTGTGAACTTTTCAAATCTATGGAACTTGATTGTCCACCATATTTCGGGATACCTTTCAAAAACACCATCCATGGACAACCTTTTCTCTTCAATAATAGTCTGCAACCTGACATCCTTTAAACGATTCATAGAATGGGGTGCGACTATGGGAAGTACTAGGGGATAAATTCGGCCATCGGGTCATGAACTGCCTTAGATCACAACTCAAATCTCTTATTCTTAGGAGGTTGTGCCTTAGGCAAAGGATAGTGAACTGGGGTAGTGGACCTTTCTTCTCTTTCATTCATCAAAGATTACTCGAGAGACCCTTTGCTAGCACTATCCTCAAAATCCCTTGATTCATACAACTTTTTATTACCCTTGCCACTCACACACGTAGATTTGCATTGAGTGGAAAGTGGGTTGTCACCTGACTCTAAAATCATTACCCTTTTTTCTTTCTTCCATGATGGATGAGGGTTATGAGGTGTGATCTTCTTTTGTGATATCTATTTTTGAGGTGCCATGTCTGCATAAAAAATCACACAAGAATAAACATAGGTGAAAGGTTAGTACAAACAATTAAAATTTTAAATAAAACTTAGAAAATTTTAGCGTGTGCTCATCGAAGTGATTCAGCACGTCAACGAGCTCACTTGGCCATCTGCAGGGTCATCACCGAAAGAATCAGAGGCTACCCTACGGAAAATGGAATTATTCAGGTAAGGGAAGTGCAACTTGGTGACTTTCAGAGTGAACTTGGTGAGATGCAGCTTAATCGCCGAAATGCTCAAAGGCTCCCCTACATAGCTAATGCAATTAGGAAATGGGGAAAGCAAAGGGGTGGTGCACCGAACGCATTTGACGAGCCTCATAAAGCTCGCCGAACATGCTCAACTCAATACCACCTCATCTTTTTTAGAAATTTAGCACCAATTATAACCTACCCACAAGATTCAACAACTGGGTACTCAGACTTCCCCTTTATCAATTGAAAAGCAAAAAATCGATGATTTGCCCTTAAAAAAGACATCACCAAATCCATCATTGTGCCAAATCAAGTCAATTTATCGAATTCGGGGTTACTCAAACTTCACCCAACAATAATCATTTAGTCAAACACCCAACATGCAACAATTATAAGCGCAAATATCAACACACTCATTTACTCATTCACACCTATAGAACCCCACTAAGATAATCAATGATTTCAATTCATGTTCAATTGGCATTGCTATTAACACAAGTATTAAGCCTAATAACACATGATAGCAACATAATCTAGGTATCCTAATCAGACCCAAAAACAATATCAATGAAATTTCAAGAACACTAATGTATATAAAATTTTCACAAGAGAACCAACCTCAATTTGATTACAAATTTCAGAGACAAGTGAGCACAATGTTGAAATCCCACAAAGATAAGGCTAAACTTCTAATAAGATGATGATGGTGAGTAAAAATAACTAACTATTGCTTTATGAATAAGAAGAGAGAAAAATTCTAAAGTTTTAATTTTGAAGGTCAAAAGACCCATGGATTTTTGGTTCACGGGAAATTCAACAAGGGTGACTAACATCGCCCAATTGACTCGGTGATGCATCGAGTGAACTTTAGCTTGCCGAAAAATTTAAAAACTCCTATAGGTTTTTGGGACAGTTGGCTATGCTCATGAGCTTATCGAATGGTAATTGGTGACTAATAAATGCTTAACTATAGCCCATATTTCAGGGAATAGGTGGTTATATGCAAAACATATTACCCAATTTATGAGATCGGGGTCAACCACAATGATTGGTAGCGATGACTCTTCTTCTATTTATTTCACTATTCAAAAAAGTTAGAAAATTGAGTTGTCAACAAGCATGTGTATTTATATATATACATATACATATACATATACATATATATATATGTATGTATATATATATACATATACATATACATATATATATATATATATATATATATATATATATATATAAATGAGGGGTGTAGATTAAGAACTAAAAATTCATCAAAATTAAGCAACTAAATAGGGAATAACACAAATAAGATCTAACAAGATTGGAAAGGACTAGGGGTTTGTGCATAGTAATTGGGGTTTCAACTAGAATAGACAAAGATTAACCAAACAACATTGATTGATACATAGATAGAGCTTGGACTAGGCTATGCTTTGATATTCTCCCGAACTATCAAGGGCATGTCCCTTGGATTCTTTCAATTTCCAAGACTCTTTCAAACAAAACACCAAACAATGTTTGAGTAGATACACTATTCCTAGCTCATTTCATTAAATGTGAAGTCACTCAGATTATCCCATCCCTGGCTCATATCCATTGAGTAATTTCATCAAGTCCTCATTATAGAGTCTTACCCAACTCCATTTAGCTTTCCCAAGTCAAGATGGTGTTACAGAGCTCAACCAATATTTGCAACCACTAATTTTTAGATTAAATGTCATGACCTTAAATACCCCCTAGACGTGAAAAGCCATACAAGAATTCAAAATGTCACGACCCAATTTCTCGAGTCATGATGGCGCCTAACAACCCACCAGAAGGCCAGCCAAAACCCTATCCTGGAACTTAGCAGTAATGGGACTACGGGTGGAAACTAACCTCAACTAAGCGGAAGCAACAAATACAACACATAAAGAAGGCTGAAGCGAAACAAAACTCAATATATAAACAAGATACCTCCCAGAACCTGGAAGTCACTAGTACAGAACTACTAACAAGAGTAAAAGTCCCAAAAATGGACCACAGACACAAACTGTCTCGAAAGCAAATCACAACTCAAAATATCCAATACAGAAGGAGACAAGTAATCCCAGAACACCATGTGCTAACCCTCCTCTCCTGGACAGACAGCTGCAGGCTTAATCTCAATGCTGATAACTGGTGCTCGGACCTACATCACGAAAATAGATGCAGAGTGTAGCATGAGTACCAAAACAACAGGTACCCAGTAGGCATCATAGGCCGACAGAGCAAGAAAGGTAAAAACAGGCAGACAAGATAGAATCAGCACAAACAAAGCTCAACATGACTGAAGCAGATAAAGCGGAAAGCAAACAAGAAAAACTAAGCTAAACCCAGCTGAGCCCCCCATAAGACCCGCTGGGCACACTCGTGCACAAGTTTAAATAAAACCCGAACAGACCCCCATAAGCCCGACAGGTACATAGAGGAGTTCTTCTACAGAAACGAAGGAAAACACAACTCCAGAAGCCTCAACACCCATGGGTCCTGGACCCCAAAAGATAACACCTGGGCCCTGCCCAATCATCAGTCACGAGCTGGAAATACCAGACTCTAGCCGGGTAACATTAACCTCGAGCTGGAACAATATATGGGCCCAAACCAATCATCAGTCACGAGGGAAATATCAGACTCTAACCGGGTAACGTCAGCCTCGAGCTGGAATAATAACTGGGCCCAGCCTAATCATCAGCCCCGAGCTGGCAATATCGGGTCCCACCCGCGTAACCTCAGCCTCGGATTGGAATAAACAACCTACGCTAGATAGTCTAGCACTGGAAATATCGGCTCCAATCGGATAACGTCAGCTACGCAGCTGGGATTAATAGTCTGCGTTCAACAGTCTCGCCGTGGAAATACCTGGCTGTAATCGCATAACGTCAGCTGCGAATCGAAACTTGCCGACTACCCCTGATAGCCTGCGCTGGAAATACCGAATGCTAACCAAGTAACATCAGCTATGTACAAGAACCCACAACCTCGAACCGAATAAAAGAGCCAACAACCTCGAACCAAAAAAAGTCACCACAAAATAATACAATACAAAGCTAAGCACCACGGGCCACCACTCCCACAAGAGTATCAACCGAAGGCTCCCAGCTTAGCATAAACCAACCGACAGTCGGTGCAACAGCGAAATCTTCAAGAAACAACCTAAAATCGAAGAAATAAGAGAGAAGGGATTGGAAGGTTTGATAGCCACGAAAATGCCTAAACTAAGGCTCAACTATCAGACCCAAGTCTGCTAAACCGGTCTACAAGGACCTAGTCCATCCGAAACAACGTCGGATACATACTCAAGTCAACAGGTGCATGGGGGTAAGGCAAAACTATCCTAGCCCATTCTAAGGCCGAAACAATCACAGAAACCAATAGAAATCAGAAGAAATCAATTAATTATCCCAAACCCACGCATGAATCAACAGATAACCACCCAACAGATAATCCATATCAAATTAACAACAACCCAAGCCAACTACTCAACCCAAGGCATGATACTAATCCCGAACAGCCCAGAAATCAACTCTAAACGCAGAAAAACAAAGAAGAAGAACACTAGCTACCCAACCCTAGATTCACACAAGTCGACAAGTATTTACACAATAATGCTCAATCTAGAAAGAAGGGAAGTCGTAACCTACCAAAAAGCCGATCACGCACCCTCCAAGTCACTCAACCAGAGATTTCCCTTTCCGAACAGCCTCAGACTGCTGCCACACTGTCAAAAATAGAGTCATAGCGTCAATACAGTCGTTTAGTCTCTAAAATCAACAAAATCGAAGACAGACCAATTTTGGAGTCAAAATCGAGAATGTGGGACCCGGTCCTAATTTTCTTGAATTGACTCCGTGAAGAGGTCCCAAATTCTCTCCCGAACCTGCAGCCTAAAACGAAACACTAATTGGGGCTCGAATCAGCTCCCAAACAGCCAACACAAGAAAAAGCAAAACTTTACACAATTAGGCAAAGAAAGCAACTTACGCCTCGAATTCATGACAATCGAGAAGCACCCAACACTAATCAACCAAAAACCCACGAATCCAACGAGATTTCTGAATGCCTGGGACTTCTAATCACATAAAATCGACAACCGAGGTGGGAGATATGAATTTTTGAGGATAAAAACCAAATGGGCCTCGACCTCCATTATATAACCACTGCTGCCCGCTCTTTTCTGCGAAAGCGGCCCCCAGGCTCTGCAAACGCAGAGGCAAACAAACCTCTACTCCGCAAACGCGGCCAGAGCTAGGATAACGTGAAGAGAAACAATCTACAACTCCGTGAACGCGGCCCCAAGCCCATGAACGCGGAGAACAAGGACTCCATACGCACACAGACCTCCGCAAACACGGAGCACAAGAACACCTACCCCTCATAAACCTCCGCGAACGCGGAGCAGCTCACGCGAATGTTGAGTACAGGGGCACAGACCTCCGCGAATGCGGTGCACAAGGGCATAGACCTCCGCGAATGCGGAGAACAAGGATGTCCCCATATCACAGACCTCCGCGAACGCAGAGTAGACTTCCTCACTCCTCCGCGAACGCAAAGCCTATCCCGCGAACGCGGAGAGATGGGGTGTCTACAATTTTGACAGCTGCACCAGCTGCGTTTTGGCAACTCTAAAACTCCGACGGAGTGCTCGGGATTCGTTCGGAACCCCGTACACGCAAACGAAATATGGTACCCCCTCGAATTCAATGTTGCGGACTCAATGGCACAGTTTGAATTTCCATATGAGGTAGTTTCAACAAAAAGTGGGTCCCACACCCATTGGGTCATTTTAGCCAATTTCTACCGGGGGCCTCGAATTCTGATCAGAAGCTCTCGGAAGTTCTCGAAGGGTCATTCTAGACCAAACTCGGCATTCCGGAACGAACCGTGCTGTTGAAATTTTCATCTGAGCATATTTATCGAGAATGTTGACCAAAATCAACTTTAAGCCAAATATCTAAGGCTAAAGAGCTAACTGGCCCCAAAATCACACCGAAAACCTTGGGACTCGGGTAAACCATGCTTCTAGCCTAATTTGGCCGCTCCGAAGCTGATGGAACAGTCATAATTACCATCTGAGGTCGTTTACCTGAAGTTATGACCGAAATCAACTTTTCAAGGTTCAAAAGCTCCAAAACAGTAAAACAGGCATAAAAACCAAAAGAATGACCAGACGACCGAACTGTCAATGCCAGCAAGTCATAAATGACTTGGGGTCGCTATAGGAATGCTGTAACGACAGAAAGAAGGCATCAACACATAAATGACCTGGAGGGTCATTACAACATCCACTACGAGAAGGACTTTCTTCCACGAAAGTAAGGATCAAGAAGTACATGAGGGCTCAAATAAGATGGGGAACTGCTCCCGCATCTCCCGCTCAGACTCCCAGGTAATCTCTTCAACTGGACGATGCCTCCAACAGACATTAAATACAGGAATGACTCTCGTCCTCAGCTGCCTCGCATACCTGGCAAAAATAGCAACTGGCTCCTCAATATAGGTCAGGCGATCATTGAACTCGACTGCATCATACTGGAGCACATGAGACTCATCTGGAACATACCGGCGCTGCATTGAAACATGGAAAACTGGATGAATAGCAGAGAATGCTAGAGGTAAATCTAACTCATAAGCCACCTCACCAACTGGCCTAAAAATCTCAAAAGGCCCAATATATCTGGGGCTAAGCTTGCCCCGCCTCCCAAATCTCATCACGCCCTTCATGGGCGACACTCAGAGGAATACTCTATTGCCCATGGCAAATCATAACGGTCGACGTCTGCGGTCTGCATAACTCTGCTGCCTACTCTGAGCCGTCCTGAGCCAATCCTGAATCAACCTCACTTGCACCATGGTCTCCTAAAACAGATCTGTTCCTCGCGGTCTAGGCTCTATAGACTCGATCCAACCAACTAGAGGGCGACAATGCCTACCATATAAGGCCTTAAACGGGGCCATCTGAATGCTGGAATGGTAGCTGTTGTTGTACGCAAACTCCACCAAATGCAAGAACTGATCCCACTGACCTCCAAAATCCATAACACAAACCCGCAACATATCCTCAAGAAACTGAATAGTATGTTTCGACTGGCCATCTGTCTGCGGATGAAAAGCTATGCTAAGATCGACGGGTACCCAACTCCTCTTGAAGTACTCTCCAAAAGCTGGAAGTGAACTGTGAGCCCCGGTCTAAGATGATAGAAACAGGCACACCATGGAGACGGACTATCTCCCGGATGTAGATACGAGCCAATCTCTCAGCACTGAAGGAAGAATGAACTGCCAGGAAGTGTGCTGACTTGGTCAATCAATCCACGATGATCCAAATGCTATCAACTTCTCTAGAAGTCCGTGGCAACCCAACAACGTAGTCCATGGTGATGCGCTCCCACTTCCACTAAGGAATGGGTAATCTCTAAAACTCTCCACCAGGCCTCAAATGCTTGGCCTTCCTTACTGGAAACATAAGCAACGGGACACATAGTCTGAGATGTCTCTCCTGATACCGCTCCACCAGTAGTGCTGCCTCAAGTCACGATACATCTTAACTGTGGCCGAATGGATAGAATACCTGGATTCATGGGCCTCACTAAGGATCAGCTGGATCAAATCATCAACACTAGGAACACACAAACGGCCAGCAAACCTCAAAACCCCATCTGAATCTAGGGTAACCTGTCCGGCATCACCTACCAAAACTCTATCTCTGAGTACCACCAATGCCTAATCCTCAAACTGGCGACTACGGATCTGGTCAAGTAGAGATGACTGAACCCCCACATAAGCTAACACTCGGCTGGAATCTGAAACATCGAGCCTGATCATCTGATTGGCTAAAGACTAAATGTCCATAGCCAAGGGCCGCTCAGAAACAGAATGGAAGGCTAGACTACCCATACTCCTTGCCCTCCGACTCAAGGCGTCCACTACTACATTCGCCTTGCCCGGTTGGTAGAGAATAGAGAGGTCATAGTCCTGTAGGAGCTCAATCTAACGGCGCTGCCTCGAATTAAGATCCCTCTGACTCATAATGTACTGAAGGCTCCTGTGATCGGTATATATCTCGCAATGAACTCCATAAAGGTATTGCCACAAGATCTTGAGCGTGAAAACTATCGCTGCCAACTCCTGATCATGAGTGGGGTAGTTGCGGTCATGCAGCTTAATCTGCCTCGACGCATAAGCAATAACCCGGCCTTGCTGCATCAGAACACAACCCAAACCAACGCCGGATGTGTCACAATAAACCATGAAGCCGTCGTCCTCAACTGGAAGAGTCAATATAGGAGCGATGCTAAGCAACTCCTTAAGCCTCAGAAAGATCCTCTCACACTCCTCCGACCACACAAAGGGAATATCTTCGCGAGTCAACCAAGTCAGAGGTGCTGCTATAGTGGAGAAACTCTCGACAAAGCGCCTGTAATACCCTGCCAATCCGACGAAGCTCCGAACCTCAGTCACAGAAGTGGGCCTAGCCCAACCACAAATAGCCTCATCTTCACGCGGGTCCACCATAATGCCATCCTTTGACACCACATTGCCCCAAGAATGCTACAAACTCAAGCCAAAACTCGCACTTTGAGAATATAGCATACGATCGATGATCTCTCAAACTCTAGAGAATTATCATCAAATGCTGCTCATGCTCACTATGACTCTGCGAGTACACCAAGATGTCATCAATGAAGACTATGATGAAGGAGTCCAAGTACGGCTTGAATACACGAGTCATCAAATCCATAAAGGCGGCAGGGGCTTTAGTCAGCCCAAAAGACATCACCAGGAACTCATAATGGCCGTAACGAGTTCTAAATGTTGTCTTAGGGATGTCCGTTTCTCGCACCCTCAACTGATGGTAGCTAGATCTCTAGTCAATCATTGAAAACACTGAGGCACCCTAAAGCTGGTCGAACAAATCATCAATACGAAGCATAGGATAACGATTCCTCACCGTCACCTTATTAAACTGCCTGTAGTCAATACACATCTGCATGGTTCCATCCTTCTACTTCACAAATATGACTGGGGCACCCAAGGCGACACACTAGGCCGAATGAACCCCTTACCCAAGAGGTCCTGAAGCTAAACACTGAGTTCCTTGAGCTCTGTAGGTGCCATACGATATGGTGGGATAGAAATAGGATGAGTACCCGACTCCAAGTCAATGGCGAAGTCAATATCCCGCTATGGGGGTAGGCCAGAAAGGTCAGCAGGTAACATATCTGTGAACTCTCAGACTATAGGCACGGAATCAACTGTAGGGCTCTCCCTACTAACGTCTCTAACATATGCCAAATAAGCCAAACATCCGTTGTCCACCAACCTCTGGGCCTGAATGCAAGAAATCACCCCGACTGGTGTGAAGCTGCCAGAGCCCTGCCACACCACCTACAGAATATCAGGGACGCCTAAAGTAACGGTCTTGGCATAATAATCCAAGACGGCCCGGTGAAGGGCTAGCCAATCCATGCCCAGAATCACATCGAAATTCACCACACACAGCACAATAAGATCGACCAAAGTGTCCTGCCCCTAAATAGTGACCACACAGGATCTACAAACCCGATCCACTGCTAAAAAATCCCCTACTGGGGTCGAAACATGCAAAGGCAAAGATATGGGCTCGGGATTCACTCCCAATCGAGACACACAATAAGTCTACACATAAGAATAAGTAGAACTGTGGTCAAATAAGGCTGAAGCAGACTGATGGCATAAAAGAACCGTACCTGTGATCACATCATCGGATGCATCGGCCTCTGCTCTTTCTAGAGCTGCATAAAAATGGCCCTAGGAGCTTCTACACTACGCATCCACTCGACCGCCTATCTTGCCTCCCTTGGGACCTCCCAGGGAACCCTGTTGCTAACCTCTTCCCCTAGCTGGAGGTTCTAGCACTGAAGCTGGCCTCGCAACCTGAGGAGCTGATAAAGATGACTTGGAAACAGGGCACTCCCTTGCCCAATGTCCAAGCTTCCCACAAGTGAAGAAACCCTGTGATGATCTGCTACCTGCTAAAGGCCGGCCCAACCTGATGCACCTGACTGGAAACCACCTTCGCCCTTACTCTGGCTGGTAGTATTCCCACTTTGACGGTGCTGGTCACCCTCTGAGATCTGTAACACTGCCTTATATGGGCGACTAGACTGGCCTGACTGGAACCCCTGATGAACTCAATCTCGGGTATCCCTCGACTTGCGATGGGCCCCACTGAATCTATCGTCTGGTCTAGTCCTCTTGTCGCTGCCCCCTTGGGCCTCGCGACGGAGCTGCTCTATAGTGCGGGCATGGTTCACCACATCCAGAAATGATCGACCCGCTGATAGCATAGACTGCGACTCAATCCTTAACTACAGCCTTAACCCTCTGATAATGCATCGGACCCGCCCCTCCTCGGTAGGCAGAATAATGGTAGCATGATGAGATAACTCTAGAAATCTTACCTCGTACTTTGATATTGTCATGAAACCCTACTCCATCGTAGAGAACTCATCACGGAGTCTGTCCCTGACACTCCGTGGAATAAACCTGGCAAGAAAAGCCTTTGAAAACTCTGTCCACGATATCGATGGTGACCCAGCTGGCCTGGTCTCATGAAAGAATGCCACCACTATCTGGCCGATTCGTCTAACTGATACGTTGTGAAGTCGGCTGCTCTGGACACCACTAACCCCAACATCTGCAATCTCTCCCAGTAAGTAGTCAGGAACTCGTGGGCATCCTCCCCCACAGCCCCGGAGAAACTCAGCGGTGATAGTCTAAGAAACACCCCGAGCATCTTCTGCTCATGCAGAGGCATAACCCCATCCAAAGGGTCTGGCTGAACCACGGCCGGTGCTTGCGGCTGGTGAACCTCTGGAGCTGCTACCGCAGGCTGACCCTGCTCTACTAGCATCGGCTCTGGAACTGGTGCTGGAGCTGGCTGCTGCTGCATACCCCCGATAGTAGCTAGGATCTGGGCAAGCATGCCCTAAAGATCCAAGGCGACAGCTGGTACGGGCGGTGGCTGGGCTAGCCCCGGCTCCACCGACTAAGGAGGAATCTGATCTACCCGAGGCTCCAGCTCCGGCTCCAGAGTCCTTGCTCTACCACGGCCTGCTGCCGCAGCACCACCTCGACCTCGGGGTCGACCTCCATTGCGCGTGCGAGCCATCCTATAATAGAGTGAAGCAAGTGAGATTTCATGAAACCAATAAGACATAACACACGAACTGGGATCAAAACAAGAAAGCATCCTAAGCACACCCTGTAGCCTCCCGAAGATAAGTCACGAACGTCTCCGTGCCGATCCTCAGGACTCTACTAGATGTTAGTTCTGTACAAGTGAGACAAACAAACCTGGGACTCTGATACCAACTTGTCACGATCCGATTTCTTGAGTCATGATGGCGCCTACCAACCCACCAGTAGGTCAGCCAAAATCCTATCCCGAAACTTAGAAGTAATGGGACTATGGGTGGAAACTAACCTCAACTAAGCGGGAGCAACAAATACAATACATAAAGAAGGCTGAAGCAAAACCAAACAATATATACACACAAGATACCTCCCAGAACCTGGAAGTCACAAGTACAGAACTACTAACAAGAGTACAGGTCCCAAAAGTGGACCACAGAAACAAACTGTCTCGAATGCAAAAGACAAGTCAAAATATACAATATAATAGGAGACAGGTAATCCCAGAACGCCATGTGCTCACCCTCGTCTCCTGGACAGACAGCTGCAGGCTCGATCTCAATGCTGATAACTGGTGCTCGGACCTGTATCACAAAAATAGATGCAGAGTGTAGCATGACTGCCAAAACAACAAGTACCCAGTAGGCATCATAGGCCGACTGAGCAAGAAAGGTAAAAACAGGCAGACAAGATAGAATCAGCACAAACAAAGGTCAACAGGATGGAAGTAGAGAAAGCGGAAAGCAAACAAGAACAGCTACGCTAAACCCAGGTGAGCCCCCCATAAGACCCGCTGGGCACACTCATGCGCAAGTTTAAATAAAACCCGAATGGACCCCCATAAGGCCGACAGGTACACAGAAGAGCTATTCTACATAAACGAAGGAAAACACAACTCTAGAAGCCTCAACACCCATGGGTCCAGGACATGAAAAGATAATACCTGGGCCCCCCCTAATCATCAGTCCAGAGCTAGAAATACCGAACTCTAATCGGGTAATGTCAGCCTCGAGCTGGAACAATACATGGGCCCTGCCCAATTATCAGTGACAAGATGGAAACACCGGACTCTAAATGAGTATGGTCAGCTTCGAGCTGGAACAATACCTGGGCCCAGCCCAATAATCAGCCCCGAGCTGGAAATACTGGGTCCCACCCGCGTAACCTCAGCCTCAGACTGGAATAAACAACCTGCGCTCGACAGTCTAGTGCTGGAAATACCGGCTCCAATCGAATAACGTCAGCTATACAGCTGGAACTAGTAGCCGGCGCTCAACGATCTCGCCCTGGAAATACCTGGTTGGAATCGCGTAATGTCAACTGCGGATCAGAACCTACCGACTAACCCAGACAGCCTGCGCTGGAAATACCGAATGCGAACCGAGTAACATAAGCTGCGTACTGGAGCCCACAATCTCGACTCGAATAAAAGAGCCAACAACCTCGAACCGGATAAAGTCACCACTAAATAATACAATACAAAGCTAAGCACCACAGGCCGCCACCCCCACAAAAGTATCAACCGAAGTCTCCTAGCCTAGCATAAACCAACCGACAGTCGATGCAACAGTGAAATCTTCAACCAACAACCCAAAATCGTAGAAATAAGAGAGAAGGGATCGAAAGGTACGATAGCCATGAAAACGCCTAAACTAAGGCACAACTATCAGACCCAAGTCTGGTAAACTAGTCCACAAGGACCTAGTCCATCCGAAACGACGTCAGACACATACTCAAGTCAACAGGTGCATGGGGCTAAGGCAAAACTATCCTAGCCTATTCTAAGGCCGAAACAATCACATAAACCAACAAAAATCAGCAAAAATCAAGCAATTATTTCGAACCCACGCATGCATCAACAGATAACTACCCAGCAGATAATCCACAACAAATTAACAACAACCCAAGACAACTACTCAACCCAAGGCTTTATACTAATCCCGAACAGCCCAAAAATCAACTCTAAACGAAGAAAAACGGAGAAGAAGAAGAAGAACACTAGCCACCCAACCCCAGATTCACACAAGTCAACAAGTATTTACACAATCATGCTCAATCTAAATAGAAGGGAAGCCGTAACCTACCAAAAAGTCAATTACGCGCGCTCCAAGTCACTCAACTAGAGATTTCCCCTTACGAACAGACTCAGACTGCTGCCACACTGTCAAAAATAGAGTCACAGCATCAATACGGTTGTTTAGACACAAAAATAAACAAAATCAGAGATAGACCAATTTCGGAGTCAAAATCGAGAATGTGGGACCCGCTCCAGATTTTCTAGAATTGACTCTGTGAAGAGGTCCCAAATCCTCCCCCAAACCTGCAGCCCAAAATGGAACGCTAATCGGGGCTCGGATCAGCTCCGAAACAGGCAACACAAGAAAAAGCAAAACTTTACATAATTAGGCCAAAAAGCAACTTACGCCTTGAATTCATGACAATCGAGGAGCACCCAACACTAATCAACCAAAAACCCACGAAGCCAACAAAATTCTTAATGCCTGGAACTTCGAATCACCGAAAACTGACAATCGAGGAGGGAGATATGAATTTTTGAAGATAAAAACCAAATGAGCCTCGACCTCCATTATATAGACCTGTACGAACGAGGAGCACAAGAGCACCTACCTCTCATAGACATCCGCCAACGCGGAGCAGCTCATACGAACGTGGAGCACAGGGGCACAGACCTCCGCGAATGCGGCACCCGCCCACGAACATGGAGAACAAGGGTGTCCTCATATCACAGACCTTCGCGAACGCGGAGTAAACTTCCTCACTCCTCCGCGAACGCGGAGCCTATCTCGCGAACGCGGAGCCTATCTCGCGAACGCGGAGAGATGGGGTGTCTGCAATTTTGACAAGTGCACCAGCTGAGTTTTGGGAACTCCAAAACTCCGATGGGGTGCTCGGGATTCGTTAGGAACCCCGTGCACGTAAATGAAATATGCTACACCCTCGAATTCAATGTTCCAGACTCAATGACGCAGTTAGAATTTCCATATGAGTTCGTTTCGACAAAAAGTGGGTCCCACACCCATTGGGCCATTTTAGCCAATTTCTACCAGGTGCCTCGAATTCTGATCGGAAGCTTCCGGAAGTTCTCAAAGGGTCATTCTAGACTAAACTCGGCATTCCAGAACTAACTGCGCTATCACAATTTTTATCCGAGCACGTTTGCCAAGAATGTTGACCAAACTCAAATTTAAGCAAAATTTCGAAGGCTAAAGAGCTAACTGGCCCCAAAATCACACCGAAAACCCTGGGACTCGGGTAAATCATGCTTCTAGCCTAATTTGGCCACTCTGAAATTGATGGAATTGTCATAATTCCCATATGAGGTCGTTTACCTAAAGTTATGACCGAAATCAACTTTTCAATATTCAGAAGCTCCAAAATAGGAAAACAAGCATATAAACCAAACGAATGACCAGGCGATCGAACAGTCAATGCCAGTAAGTCATAAATGACTTGATGTCATAACAGGAATGCTCTAACGATAGAAAGAAGACATCAACACAGAAATGAACTAGAGGGTCATTACACGAAAGGTTCCATACAAGCTACTAAGCATACATCCTACAAGATAATAGCAATTTAAGAGTTGAAATGACTAATTTCATATCAAAGAGTAGAGAAAACTAGCGGAAAATCTAAACATAGTCTCAAAGCCATCTAACATATGAATAGAAAGAACGTTAGAAAGAACGTTAGGACGTAACCCAATAAAAGTCCAAAAGTAAAAAATATGTGAAAAGATAAATATGGCAATTTCCTCGAACATATGAGGACTCACCAAGTCTTCAAATCTCTATATACTCACTAGCCATGAGTGGAATGGGAAGAATCGCCAAGCCCTACATTATGAGACAATGTAGGCAAAAGTATGTGTTAGTACATGGAATGTACCAAGTATGATAGCGATGCATAACAGTTAAAAAATCATGCATAAAGGAACATTTTCATGACATACAATGACCAACCTAAACATGAGATAAAAGGGGTTAGAAAACATAGTCATAAAAACATGGTCAATGCAAGCTAAGATCTTTAAAACATTTGAAACGCCTTTAAAAGCAACTTTAGTTCACTATTGTGGAAAATGAGCCGTAACCATCATAGACCATGTGAGCTATAACATGGAATCCAGTGTCTACCCCACATCGAAAAGAGGTGTACTTACTTGCCAAGGTAAGAACCATAACTTCTAGCTTATGTGGATCCACTTGCTAATACTGTGATGGCACAAAGTTTATGGGACATGGGTAATCGCCACTTTTCCTCTCAATGCTAAGCATAATTCCCACAAATTAATCATAAATAATAATTCATCTTATCATTAGTAGACATGGGTAATCGCCTCTTGTCTGTTTTTAGGGAACATGGGTAATCTCCTCTTGAATTTGGAAGTGATTACAGAATGGTTAGAATTAGGCTTAAAAGGTTTATATAGGGTCTAGGTTGAGGGCCAAACCGACTTAGATTGGGAATTAAACACCTAGGGAAAAGACCAAAAAGCCCTTAAAAATAACTGTCGGACCCCCATCTACGGTTGGACCTACGGTCTGTAAGTCAACATACCGACCATCCTGTTCAACCGTAGATTGATTCAGAGACTTTCAACTTTGGACCTCCAACGACGGGACACCATGTAAGGTTCGTGGGTCAACCTACGGTCCATACATGGTCATCGTAGGTCCGACTTTGGCCCTGAAAATTTCACTAAGTATGGGTCTTACCTATGAGACGTACCTACGGTTCGTGCATTGAGTGACGGACCATCCTAGCAAGCCGTAAACAAGTGCTGAGGCTTAATATTTTTAGGGAATCTGGATTAGCCAACCACGGGCCGTAGGTGGCTTTGTTGGTACTGTCACCAAGATTCCAGGAAACCTGCAATTTCTCTCCTTTTCGAATATGAGGTGTTCCATTACAACTTCAAGATAACAATAGATTCATGCCATACAATCAATATTAGAGACGATTAATCAATACCCATTTGGTGTTTTACACCCCCTTCTAGCATACACACCTTAGTTAAGGGTCTAGCTTCTCAGAAAAGATGAAATAGAGACAATACCCATATGTAAAATCTCCATTCCGAGCTAATTTGATAAGCAAAACTTGAATTCCAAGCTTAGATTGACACAAATTTGAGGTTTCTTCTTTTACAATCTAGAAAGTTCACTATAACTTTCCCTCTATTTTTTACTATCATTTATCTTTCTCTATCTAGTCTATACCTAATTGGGGAGAAAACAATCTATACATAATTACACAAATCCCTATTTTATCCTTGGAACATTTCAAAGGAAACACTATTTTCCATAATTCTATTTTTTCCCTTTAGCCTCCATTCTTTAAACTTGCACTAGGCTGACGAGATGCTGATTAGAGAAAGTGGAGTGCTAGTCGCCTCCTCACCTCAACCTTTAGTACTTAACATGTGCGTCTATGCTGGAACCAGTGAATTGTTGACCATTCATTGTACCATTCAAATTTTAACACCGCTACTGAGGCTACTTGCTCTATCCAAGCTGACGTTTATCCAATGAGACACCTTTTGGTTTCTGCGGGACACCACTTCTATTGCTAGTGTGCTTCAGTACATTTTAGCTTCAAATCCATCAACTTTGCATTCTCCAAGGAATACCTGCATTTAGGAGAACTAGGGAATAAAACCCCTTCAACTAGCATTAAAACCCGACAATAATTCACCAATTTGAGTTTAACGAGTCAGTAAAATACCAACTCATTAAACTCCCAAACTAGAACTATTGCTTGTCCTCAAGAAAATAATTCACTAAGTATAGGATCAAAGCTCAGTTACACCCTAGATAGGATTTCCATAATTACATATTTGAATCCAAACAATTAAAAACACAAGTCTCAAAAATAAAAACACACAAAACAAGTACTACTCGCTATTGGTTCCACCATCATTCATCAGGCAAAAGGTTTTAGCAAAACACTTTTAGCACAATTCTAAGACAATAATTCTTTTAAGCACAATTTTAAAGCATCTCAAGTCAATGGTATCAACCTTATTTTTTTTCTTAAAAATTCACATGAATATGTCGCATTCATGCAATTCAATTGAAATCAAGACATCACAATTCATATAAAGGATACAGAGCCACTCACATAAGAGAGAATCCTACTCCCATTTAAGAATATAAATTTAGGGGATTATGTATCATGCAAGCACACTCACTCTCACAAATGAATTCAAGTTGTAACACCTCGGATTAGAAAAGATTCAAAAAATGCAAAATTTTAGAACTTCCAGCTTGACCAAAGGTTGGTAAGTGGATCTACAAACCGTAGGTCAAGCTCGTGAGTGCTACTGGTTTGGGCAAGAAAAATTTTAAAAAAATAAATTTTTGGTGACCTACAACATGACCTACGGTCAGTAGGTGGACCTACCAACCGTAGGTCAAGTAGTAGGTGAGGGGATCCGGGATTTTTTAAAGGATCTTTGGGTCTTTTTACCCAATGACTTAGTTACTAAATTAAGTCGGTTCCCTACACTTCTTCACACTATATAAACCCTTTTAAGGCTAAAATCTACTTTTCCAAATCATTCCCAAAACTCTTCTCTCCCAAATAATTCTCTCTCTAGAAAATCTTGAAGAAGAAGAAGAGGTCAAGTTAGGGTTCAAGAATCAAGCTTCCATTCCTAAAATTGCTTAAGGTCTTTGAACCTCAAGGTATGATAATCTTCAGCTATGGAGCGGTCACGCCCCAGGGAAGCCCCAGTCTTTGAACCTCATACAAGCCCTTAGGGTACATAACATACAAGATAATAGAGAGATAAGAGTTCAAGAGAAGATTTTTATATCACAGCTTTACTCAAAACAGCGGAAGTCTACAACTCATGTCTCAAATCCTTCTAATATCATAGAATACGAATAAAAGTAATAGGGACGCAGCCCAATACAATATCCAACACTGAAAAGAAACGACATAAAAATAAGAACAACTAGGCCATGTCCTCGGATGGATGAGGACTCACCAAGTCTTCTTCCCAACTCTAAGTAAATGCTCTAGCCACGAGTGGAAGGTGAATTGCCACGTCCTACACCAAAGAAGTTAATGTAAGCAAGAGTATGTGTTAGCACAATTAAGTACTAAGTATGATAGCAATGCACATAAACACATAAATCATGCTAGAGAGATAAATAATCATGACATGCAATGGCCAAGCTACAAACATGATAAACAGGAGAAACATGAAACATAAAGCATATATCAAGGCCAAAGCAAGCTATATCATTTTTCTATCTTTTCTTTGCTTCATCATGAGAACACTTATTCATTAACTTGTGGGGAAAAGCCTTAACCAACATGTAAGACCATGTGAGCTATCAACACGGAATCCGGTGTCTACCCCACACCCAAAAGAGGTGTCCTACTTGCCAAGGTAAGACCATGAACCTCTTAGCTTATGTGGATCCACTAACTAATGCCTACTTAAAAAGAACATCCTCTGGTGGCAACATAATTTATGGGATAAAGATTGCTTTAGGAGACTCGGCCACAACTAACGGAGAGTTCCATCTAGAAAACCCGGCCTCTACTAACAAGAGATCTTTCACTAGAAGACCCGGCCTCTACTAACAGGAGGGCTTCCATCTCAATATCCACTCGGTGCTAAGCATAACTCCATGGATTAGTCATTAACATATTTATATCATCAAACATGAAAAGGTACAACCAGGGTTACCAATTCAAGCTAAAATCATGCTTATAGATATTCATCTTTAATGGACCTTGTCCAAGCTTACATCATTAGAATAGCTCCTTAAGAACATGGGTAATCTCCTCTTTGTTCTTCATTTATCATAATGGGAGAATTACGTGAGAAAGCCTTTCACTACTCAACCATAGCATCATCATATCATAACTTTGGCACTTTACTCTCAAAGCACCCTTAATTCATCATGCTCATATTTCATAGTTCATATGGGTTCATGCAAGTTCAACTCATATCATGCAATTCAATGCAAGTTCATGCTTAGAAAGCCATAATTAAGACAACTTACCCATACTTGAAGGTACTCACATAATAGAGGAAAATCATGCTTTTGACTTGATCATGCTAAATTCATAAGATTATCCTCAATTCATTCATAATTCATGCTTGATTTCATAGAGAATTCATAAACTTCATCAAACCATAACTCAACCCAACAATCAAAGCATAGATTATTAAATTGGGGAGAATTAGCTTGGGATCATGGGGGTTCATGCAATCTTTACATCAAATCAAGTAATTCACTAACTTGTGCACTAAGTTACTTTATCACGCTAAATCGTACACTAGGAATCATAAAATCAATAATTGGAATCATAATTGAAGAACCCACAATGATTGATCACACACCCTAATTCAATTGGGTTAGAGTAAACCTTTGAAAATCATGAAGAAGAGGAAGGACCCATTGGAGGAAAGGACTCCTAATGGTGAATACTATCATACCTCAAAACAATCCACAAGAAATTGGAGAAGATTGAAGGTCTTCAATGGAGGATTCAAGCTCTTTCTTCTTCCTTGAGAGTTGAGAGAGTTCTTTGTAGAGAGAGAAATATTTTAGAGAGGAGAGTTTTGTAATGCATTAGAATGAAAGGAATTAGGCTTATAAAGTATTTATAGGTCTAAGATTAATGGTATAACCGACTTAGCTTAATAGGTAAACAATTAGGAAAAAAACCAAAAAGCCCCTAATTAAAAACTGTCGGGGCAAATCGACAGACAGGATCTACGGTCAATACATCAATTGACGGACCATCCTGTTCTTCCATCAATTGATTCAAAAAGTTCATTTTGGTCTGAAAATTTAGCTAAGTCCGGAAGGCATCTACGGAACCCATCTACGGCCCGTCAACTGGACTACGATATGTCCTGCTGTTCCATTGGTCAAGGTTCAGAAACTTGGAAATCCTGAAATTTCACAGTGCCATTGATGGTTCCCACCTACAGCCCGTCAATCCATTTACTGCCCGTAGGTGGCCTACGTAGGTCACTGTCTTCAGGTGAGTTATGCATTTTAAAAATCCCTTGGAAGCTTGGGGTGTTACAATATTCCCCCTTGGAAACATTCTTCCTCGAATAAGAATCAAGACATCTTTAGAAGGGTAATAGACACGGATTAACAACCCAACCTAACATGCAATCACATAAATGCACATATCCGAGGAGGAAACATAAACTCCAAGCTAAAGCATGATCAACACATCATATCATGAAGACTTTATGCAACTCATACTCAAATGCACATACATAATCAAGGAATCATGGAAATCCATTATGACACATGAGACCAAAACAATGAACCATGAGGATCAGGATACCTCAAGCTAGAGTCGGATCGGAAGGAATGAGATGAAGATATCGGGACATCATATCGGCCTTGGCCTCCCAAGTAGCACCCTCAACCAATTGATTCCTCCATAGAAATTTCACGGAAGTAACTTCCTTATTTCTTAACTTCCTGACTTGCCGGTCTAAAATCTCAACCGGAACCTCTTCATAAGAAAGATTATCATTTATGCCAAGATTCTCTAATGGCACTATAGTGGTCGGATCACCAACAGACTTCTTCAATAATGCGACATGGAAAACTGGATGCATAAATGCCAAATCATTAGGCAAGTCAAGGTCATAAGCAACCTTACCAACACGTCTCTAAATTTGATATTGGCCCACATAATGGGGACTAAGCTTCCCTTTCTTCCCAAACCTCATTACACCCTTCATGTGTGAAATTTTCAAGTAGAACCAATCATTAACATCAAATTCTAATTTTCTTCTCCTAACATCGGCATAGGACTTTTGTCGGCTTTGAGCCATTTTCAATCTCTCCCTAATAAGTCAAACTTTCTCCATAGCCTCATGCACAAACTCCGGGCCTATCAAAGAAACTTCACCAACTTCAAACCAACCTATAGGTGATCTACACCTCCTACCATAGAGAGCCTCAAATGGAGCCATACCAATACTAGAATGGTAGCTATTGTTATAAGCAAACTCAATCAAAGGCAAGTGATCATCCCAAGTACCCTTGAAATCAATTACACAATCTCTCAACATATCTTCCAAGGTTTGAATAGTATTCTCCGCTTGCCCATCGGTTTAGGGATGAAAGGCCATACTAAGCTTAACACGAGTACCAAGGCCTTTTTTGATTGACTTCAAAATTGAGAAGTAAATTGTGCACCACAATCGGAGATAATGGATAATGGCACTCCATGTAGCCTAACCATCTCTCTCAAAGACAACTTAGCATAATCCTCCACCGAATAAGAAGTCTTGACGGGAATGAAATGGGCTGACTTTGTCATTCTATCCATAACAACCCAATTCGAATCATATTGTCACCTCGTGCGAGGAAAACCCACAATAAAATCCATATTCACATCTTCCCACTTCCAAGAAGGAATACTAATATCTTGGGTCAAACCTCTCGGCCTTTGATGCTCAACTTTCATTTTTTGGCAATTAGGACACTTAGCCACAAATTCCGTAATATCTTTCTTCATTCCGTTCCACCAATAAATTACCCGCAAATCACGATACATTTTTGTAGCTCCTGGGTGGATGGAATATTGAGAACTATGGGCTTTTGATAAAATTTGATCTCTTAAGCTCTCTACATTGGGGACACACAAACAATCTTGATATCGAAGCACACTATCTCCCCTTTGGGAGAAAACCTCTATGAACTTCTTGAGTACTGCTTCCTTTAGTTCAACCAAGTTAGGATCAAGACGTTGCTTATCTTTCACATCGTGCACAAAAGAGGATTCAGAACCCCTGTGAACCGTAACACCACCTTTAGTAGAATCAACCAATCTAACACCCAATCAAGCCAATCTATGGACATTGCAAACCAACTCTTTCTTACAATCCTCAACATGAGCAGCACTACCCATAGATAATCGACTAAGAGCATCGCCACCACGTTAGCCTTACTGGGTGATAGAGAACACTCATATCATAGTCTTTTAACAACTCGAGCCACCTTCTTTGGCGGAGATTCAAATCTTTCTGTTTAAACACATATTGCAAATTCTTATGGTCGGTGAAGACATCTACATGTACTCCTTACAAATGATGTCGCCATATTTTCAAAGCAAACACAATTGCCGCTAATTCCAAGTCATGAGTAGGATAGTTCTTTTATGCACCTTAGGTTGCCTTGAAGCATAAGCAATGACCTTCCCATTTTGCATAAGAACACATCCTAGCCCAATTCTCGAGGTGTCACAATAAACCACAAAACCATCGAATCCTTTCGGTAGAGTCAATATCGAAGCCGAAGTAAGTTCATCCTTCAACTCTTGAAAACTCTTCTCACATGTTTCGGACCATGCGAATTTAACCTTCTTTTGAGTCAAAGCCGTCAATGGAGAAGAAATGGATCAAACCCTTCAACAAACCTTCTATAATAACTGGCTAAGCCCAAGAAACTACGGATATCCAAAGGTGATAAAGGTCTGGGCCAATTCTTAACCGCTTTCGTCTTCTTAGGATCTACCTCAATGTCCTTACCGGAAACAATGTGACCAAGAAAAGCCACGGACCTTAACCAAAACTCACATTTACTAAACTTCGCAAAGAGTTGTTGGTCCTTCAGGACTTGCAACACAATCCTCAAATGATTAACATGTTCACCCTCATTCTTTGAGTAGATCAAAATGTCGTCAATAAACACACTCACAAACATGTCAAGGTATTGCTTAAACACTCTATTCATCAAGTCCATAAATGCGGCCGGAGCATTTGTCAATCCAAACGACATAACTAAGAACTCGTAGTGACCATACCTAGTCCGAAAAGCCATTTTCGGAATATCATCTTCTTTCACCCTTAGTTTGTGATAGCCCGAACGAAGGTCGATCTTAGAGAAATAACTAGCCCCTTGAAGTTGATCAAACAAGTCATCTATCCTTGGTAGATGATACTTATTCTTAATGGTAACCTTGTTCAATTGGCGATAGTCGATACACATACGGAGTGAACCATCTTTCTTCCTTACAAACAACACCGGAGCACCCCATGGAGAAATACTTGGCCGGATGAAACCCTTATCCAACAAGTCTTTCAACTGCTCTTTTAGTTCCTTAAGTTCTGTCGAAGCCATTCTATAAGGAGGAATAGAAATAGGTTGCGTATCTGGGAGAATGTCAATACCGAAGTCTATTTCCCTTTCGGGAGGAATACCAGGCAAGTCATCGGGAAACACTTCAGGAAACTCATTACAACAGGGACCAACTCGAGAGTAGGGGTCTCAGAATCTATATCCCTCACCTTAACAAGATGGTAAATGCAACCTTTTGAGATCATCTTTCTAGCTTTTAGATAAGAGACAAATTGACCTCAAAACATAAAATTTCCTCCCTTCCACTCTAGGATAGGCTCATTTGGAAACTGAAACTTGACCAGTCAGGTCCTACAATCAATAGAGGCATAACAAGCATGCAACCAATCCATCCCAAGAATAACATTAAAATCTAGCATATCAAGCTCTATAAGATCAATATGAGTGACTCTATGGGATAAGGAGACTGGACAATCTCGAAAACTCTCTTAGCCATGATAGATTCTCCAATCAGAGTAGCGACCCGAAAAGGATCTAGCAACACATCCGAAACAACATCAAACCTCATAGCCACATATAGCGTCACAAAAGACAAAGTAGCACCGGGATCAAGCAAAGCATAAACATCAAAATGAAAAACTCTTAACATACCAGTAATCACATCGGTAGACCTCTCTTGCTCATGATGTGCCTGAAGTGCATAAAATCGGTTTTGCTTCTAAGCATTCGAACCCGATCCTCTAGGTGGAGCTTGCTTATTCTCTCTTCCTTTGGCCGAGAAAGATGGACAATCCCTCATCTTGTGACCACTCTTTCCACAATTATAACAACCATCCGTACCGGCTAGACATCTACCTTCATGCTTTTTCCCACACTTGGCACAAGGAGCCAATAAAGAACCACCATAATTGTCACGACCAAGGGTAGCCCCTAGATGTAACATGACGTACAAAACCCTGAGAGGCCTCACACAAGCCTTTAGCATACATAACATACAAGATTATAGAGAAAAGAATTAAAAGGAGCATTGTATAACAAAACAGCGAAAGTCTACAACTTATGTCTCAAGCCATCTAACATAACAAAATAGAAATGAAGGTTTGGGACGCAGCCCAGTACAATATCCAAAAGCATACCGGAAAGCATGAAAATGTAACAAAGTTAGGTCCTCGGACATAGGAGGCCTCACCAAGTCTTCACTATCACTGGAACTGACTAGCCACGAGTGGAATGAGAAGAGCCGCCAAGTCCTACATAAATAGATTCAATGTAGGCAAAAGTATGCATTAGTACAATCAAGTACCAAGTATGATAGCAATGCATAAAAGAGCATATAAACTATGCTAGAATGACATATAATCATGACATGTAATGGCCAAGCAAAAACATGATAGAACATAAGAAACATGAAGCATAAAACATGGCCAAGACAAGATATTCATATTTCCTTTACTTTACTTTAAACCATCATCATGAGAACACTTGTTCATTAACTTGTGGGGAAATAGCCTTAGCCGACATATAAGACCATGTGAGCTATCAACATGGAATCCGGTGTCTGCCCCACACCGAAAAGGGGTGTCCTACTTGCCAAGGTAAGACCATGAACTGCTTAGATTGTGTCTATCATAGACCATCACTCTATGGTGGCACATAGGTTATGGGACATGGGTAATCGCCACTTGTCCACTCGGTACTAAACATATTTCCCACGGAATTATCATAGTTCATTTTATCTTACGTAGACATGGGTAATCGCCTCTTGTCTACATTAGGGAACATGGGTAATCGCCTCTTGTCCCTTCATAGAATAGCTCCTTAAGATAAAGGGTAATCGCCACTTGTTCTTCTATTAGTCATGATTTCATTATTAGTAGACATGGGTAATCGCCTCTTGTCTACATTAGGGAACATTTGTAATCGCCTCTTGTCCCTTCATAGAATAGTTCATTAATCATGGATTCAAGCTTAGTTGAGCAAACCTTTCAACAAGTTATGAATCATTACGTGTGAGAAAACCTTTCACACTCATAGGTTGAGCATTACATGAGAAACCCTTTCATAACTCAAAAAAATGCACTAACATATCATAAACTTCATAAAACATGCATGAGTTCACAAGCTTCATATTTACATAGCTCATCATGCTCTTAACTCATAAATCATGGGTTCATAAGCCTCTCCTAAAACATGCAATTCAATGCAAGCAAATACTTAGAAAGCCATAAATCAAGGCAATTTAGTCATAATTTAGGGAACCCACATAATAGAGGAAAATCATAGATTTTGATTCAACATGCATCTTTTCATAAAATATTCTCTTTTCATCATTCATAGTCTTACATGGAATTCATAGCTTGATAATCATAATCATTAACTCACTTCACAAAGAGTTCATGCAATTCATCTTTTCTCAATCAATCCACAATCATAAGCATAATCATATATTGGGGGATACTTAGCATAAGCTTATGGGATTCATCAAGTTGCATGTAAACCACGCTAAATCGTGCACTAGCTTACTTTACCACGCTAGACCGTGCACTATCAACCATAACAGCAACAATGGAAAACATAATGTAGAACCCCTAAGAATTTGTCAAACGCTAACTCTCTTGGGCAAGACTATACCTTGAAAACTTTAAGGAAAAGAGGACCCATTGGAGGAAATACAATACTCCATATGGTAAATAAAATCATACCTCAATGCCAATGCCTTAAAATAAAAGGGGATTGATGACCTTGATGAGAACCCTAGCTCTCTTCTTCTCCTTCTTGTTCTTCTAGAGGGAGAAATATTTTGGGAGATGAGAGTTGGAAAATTAAGGGGCTAGGGCTTAGAAAATATAAATAGGGCCAAGGTTAAGGGGCAAAATCGTCTAGTATAAGGAATAAATATTTAGGGAAAAAGTCCAAAAAGCCCTTAAAAAACTATCGGGGCCAATCGACGGAGAGGACCTACGGTCCGTACATCCACTGACGGACCGTCCTTCTCTTCCGTCAATCGATTCAAAAAGTTCGTTTGGACTGAAAATTTGGCTAAGTCTGGAAGGCATCTACGGAACCCATCTACGGCCCGTCAACTGAACTACAAACCGTCCGGCTATTCCGTAGGTCAAGGTTCAGAAACTCAAAATTTATAAAGCTGGCAGGGCCATCGACGGTTACCATCTACGGCCCGTCACTCCGCCTACGGTCCGTAGATGGCCTCCGTCGTCGTTGGCACCAGAAAAATTTTAAAACTGCATTTTCTTTCTTTTCAAAAACTAGGGTGTTACAATTATTCCCTCCTTGAGACTTAGGGTTAGACACCCTATCATTGTTGGACTTCGGAGGAGAATTGGATGAGCCTTGGTTAGAGAACCTTGGTCTAAATCTAGGACGACCATGTCCATTGGACCTAGCATGGGAGAAGTTACCATCTCCGGTCCTAGCCCTCTTGGTCTCCCTAGACCTTTCCTTAAGCTTTTCTTCCTCAATTTGTTCGGCATAAACCATGAGGCGAGAAATATTCATGTCATGCACAAGTATGGCGGTGCGGCACTCTTTCACCAACTTATCGGACACTCCCGATATAAATTCACTCATTCTTTCCCTTGGGTCGGCAACTATGGATGGAGCATATCTAGCCAATTGTGTGAACTTCAATGCATACTCTTTCACACTCATATTTCCTTGCCGAAGGTTGAAAAACTAAAGCACCTTAGCCTCTCTCTTCTCAAGAGAAAAGAACCTATCAAGGAATGCAACCTTAAATTTCTCCCAATCAAGAGGACCCTCATTAACCGCCCTCTCACTCTTCCATTGATTGAACCAAATTTGGGCAACACCCTTGAGTTGGTAAGTGGCCAACTCAGCCTTTTATTTCGGCGTCACACCCATGATCATCAACACCTTGTACACTTCATCGATGAAGTCTTGAGGATCTTCCTCAACCTTAGAGCCATGGAATTTTGGAGGATTCATCCTCATAAAGTCCCTCACTCTTGATGCCGTTGTACCCACATTTGGGTTCATGGGAGCCACCACCTCTCTATTGGCTTGAGCCGTCACAGCTTGAGCAAACACTTGGAAAGTAGCCCTAAACTCCATAGTAGTAACTTGTTCCTCCAAAGGGTCGGACGGAACTTGAGGAGCTTGAGGAGGTGCTTCTTGTTCCATATTCTCTCCCATGTTTCTTCTGTCGTAAGCTCTTCGGGTTGCCATATTCTGAAACGCATAGGATAGAGATTAGGAGAGAGATAAATAGAGTTAAACTCTATGGAACGACTTAAGAGTAATGAAAGAAGTGGAATTTCTTAAACGTCTTATCGCCTCTCATTCATAAATGTGGCGCGCTTCACACTCATGAACAAGACTCTACTTGACGCGGCTTATGAGACATCCTAGGATCTTTCTAAAACCTTGCGCTCTGAATACCAAGTTTGTCATGCACCAGGGAAGCCCCTAGATGTAACACGGTGTATAAGACCCCGAGAGACCTCATAGAAGCCCTTAGCATACATAACATACAAGATAATAGAGAAATAAGAGTTCAAGAAAAGATTTTATATCAAAGCTTTACTCAAAACAGCGGAAGTCTACAACTCATGTCTCAAAGCCTTCTAATATCATAGAATACGAAAAAAAGTGATAGGGACTCAGCCCAATACAATATCCAACAATGAAAAGAAACGACATGAAAATAAGAACAACTAGGCCATGTCCTCGGATGGATGAGGACTCACCAAGTCTTCTTTCCAACTCTAAGTCAATGCTCTAGCCACGAGTGGAAGGTGAATTGCCACGTCCTACACCAAAGAATTTAATGTAGGCAAGAGTATGCATTAGCACAATTAAGTACTAAGTATGATAGCAATGCACATAAACACATAAATCATGCTAGAGAAATTCATAATCATGACATGCAATGGCCAAGCTAAAAACATGATAAACATGAGAAACATGAAACATAAAGTATATATCAAGGCCAAAGCAAGCTAAATCATTTTTCTATCTTTTCTTTACTTCATCATGAGAACACTTATTCATTAACTTGTGGGGAAAAGCCTTAACCGGCATGTAAGACCATGTGAGATATCAACACGAAATTCGGTGTCTACCCCACACCCAAAAGGGGTGTCCTACTTGCCAAGGTAATACCATGAACTTCTTAGCTTATGTGGTTCAACTAGCTAATGTCTACTTAAAGACAACATCCTATGGTGGCAACATAGTTTATGGGATAGAGATTGCTTTAGGAGACTCGGCCTCAACTAATGGGAGAGTTCCATCTAGAAAACCCGGCCTCTACTAACGGAAGAGCTTTTACTAGAAGACCCGGCCTTTACTAATGGGAGGGCTTCCATCTCAATATCCACTCGGTGCTAAGCATAATTCCCACGGATTAGTCATTAACATATTTATATCATCAAACATGAAAATGTACAACTACGGTTACCCATTCAAGCTAAAATCATGCTTATAGATATTCATCTTTCATGGACCTTGTCTAAGCTTACATCATTAGAATAGCTCCTTAAGAACATAGGTAATCGCCTCTTTGTTCTTCATTTATCATAATGGGAGAAGTACGTGAGAAAGCCTTTCACTACTCAACCATAGCATCATCGTATCATAACTTTGGCACTTTACTCTCAAAGCACCCTTAATTCATCATGCTCATATTTCATAGTTCATAGAGTTCATATGGGTTCATGCAAGTTCAACTCATATCATGCAATTCAATGCAAGCTCATGCTTAGAAAGCCATAATTAAGACAATTTACCCATACTTGAAGGAACTCACATAATAGAAGAAAATCATGTTGCTGACTTAATCATGCTAAATTCATAAGATTATCCTCAATTTATTCATAATTCATGCTTGATTTCATAGAGAATTCATAAACATCATCAAACAATAACTCAACCCAACAATCAAAGCATAGATTATCAAATTGGGGAGAATTAGCTTGGGATCATGGGGTTTCATGCAATCTTTACATCAAATCATGTAATTCACGCTAATTTGTGCACTAAGTTACTTTATCATGCTAAATCGTACACTAGGAATCATAAAATCAATAATTGGAATCATAATTGAAGAACCCACAATGATTGATCACAAACCCTAATTCAATTGGGTTAGAGTAAACCTTTGAAAATCATGAAGAAGAGGAAGGACCCATTGGAGGAAAGGACTCCTAATGGTGAATACTATCATACCTTAAAGCAATCCACAAGAAATTGGAGAAGATTGAAGGTCTTCAATGGAGGATTCAAGTTTCTTCTTCTTCCTTGAGAGTTGAGAGAGAGTTCTTTGTAGAGAGAGAAATATTTGAGAGAGGAGAGTTTTGGAATTAATTAGAATGAAAGGAATTAGGATTAGAAAGTATTTATAGGTCTAAGATTAGGGGTATAACCGACTTAGCTTAATAGGTAAACAATTAGGAAAAAGACCAAAAAGCCCTTAATTAAAAACTGTCGGGGCCGATCGACGGACAGGATCTACGGTCCGTACATCAATTGACGGACCGTCCTGTTCTTCCATCAATTGATTCAAAAAGTTCATTTTGGGCTGAAAATTTTGCTAAGTTTGGAAGGCATCTACGGAACCCATCTACGGCCCGTCAAATGGACTGCGAACCGTCCTGCTGTTCCATATGTCAAGGTTAAGAAACTTGGAAATCCTGAAATTTCATAGTGCCATTGGCGGTTCCCACCTACAGCCCGTCAATCCATCTACGGCCCGTAGGTGTCCTCCGTAGGTCACTGTCTTCATGTGAGTCTACATTTTAAAAATCCCTTGGAATCTTGGGGTGTTACAGGAGCCCTTTCCTCCATAGAGTCCCTAATATTCTCTATTTTACAAGTTAGAAATCCCCCATTAAAGTTGGAGTTTTCTTCTATACTATGAGTTCTTTTCAATGTTGATTTAATTGATTATTTTATGAACTATGAAGCATGAATTGAGTTGAATTTCATGAATTAAGATGAATTCCCATGAACCCATGTGATTTCCCCTATTTCAAAATTTGGCTTTGTTGATGGATTGAATTGTGAAGAAGATGAATTTTATGAAATCTATATGAACCCATGCATGATTTATGTTTCCTAAAGTTATGATTTCATGATTAATTATGAATTATCAAAGGAAGAGTTTTATGAAAGTATTCATGGTTAAGGATAAAAATTATGATGATTTATGAAATGCTTTGAGATTGAAGCATGAATGATGTTGTTGTTGAGTTGTGAAAGGGTTTCTCATATATTACTCAAACTATGAATGTGAAACGATTTTCTCACATAATTGATTCATAACATGTTGAAAGGTCTTTCTCAACTAAACTTAAATCAATGTTTAAGGAGCTATTCTAATGATAGTTAAGAAGCGATTACCCATGTCTACTAATGATGATTATAAAGTATGAATTATGGTTAAATGACTATTTTGTGGGACTTAAGCTTAGCACCGAGTGGATACCGAGATGGAAGCTCTCCCGTATGTAGAGGCCGGGTTTCTAGTAGCAATATATTTATCCCTTAACTATGTGCCACCATAGGATGATTATCTTAGATAGACATTAGCTAGTGGATCAACGTATGCTAGAAGTTTAAGGATCCTACCTTAGCAAGTAGGATGGCCCTATCGGTGTAGGGAGGACACCGGATTCCATGTTGATAGCTCACATGGTCTTACATGTCAGTTAAGGCTACTTCCCACAATAATGAACTAAAGTGACTTTTAAGGTATTTCTCAAGTAAAGTAAAGATGTTTAGCTTGCATTGATCATGATTTATAATTTATGATTTCTAACCCTTTTCTCATGGTTTAGCTTGATCATTGCATGTTATGAAAATTTCCCTTTTAGCATGTTTAAATGTTTTTATGCATGGTTATCATACTTGGTACGTGTTTGTACTAACGCATACTCTTGTTTATATTTTCTTATAAGTATAGGATCTGGGTGATCCCCATCTTCTCGTGGCTAGTTCGTGATATTAGAGATCTTGAAGAATTTAGTGAGTCCTCATATGTTCGAGGACGTAGCCACATTTACTTTCACGTCATTTACTTTCTTTTAAAGACTTTGTATGGGTTACGTCCCAATGTTCTTCCTATTCTTATGAGTTTTAGATGGCTTTGACATTATATTTTTAGACTTCTGCTATGTTTTGTAAACTCTTTTGATATGGAATTGTCTTTGAACTCTTAAATTGCTATTATCTTGCATGATGCATGCTAAGTGACTTTTATGAGGCCTTTCGGGGTGTTGTACTTCATGTCACATCTAGATGGTACCTTGGGTCATGACAAACTTGGTATTTAGAGCACAAGGTTTTATAAAGGTCCTAAGAAGTCTCATAAGCCACGTCGAGTAGAGTCTCGTTCATGAGTGTGAAGTGCGCCACATTTATGAAAGAGAGGCTATAAAATGTTTAGGAAATTCCACTTCTTTCATCATTCTAAAGTCGTGTGATAGAGATTAACTCTATATCTCTCTCTCCTAATCCATATACTATGTGTTTAAGGATATGACCACTCAAAGAGCTTATGCTAGGGGAAATGCGAGAGAGAATGTGGAACAAAAAGCTCCTCCTGAAGCTCCTCAAGTTTCGTCAGACCCTTTGGCCAAACAAGTGGCTAATGCAGAGTTTAGGGCTACTTTGCAAGTGTTGGCTGAAGCCAAGATGGCTCAAGCCAATTAGGAGGTTGTGGCTCCCGTGAACCCAAATGTGGGTACGGCGGCTTCTAGAGTGAGGGACTTCAAAAGGATGAATCCTATGGAGTTTAATGGTTCTAAGGTTGAGGAACATCCTCAAGAGTTCATTGATGAGGTGTACAAGGTGATAATGATCATGGGTGTGACACTGGAGGAAAAGGGGGAGTTGGCCACTTATCAACTTAAGGGTTTGGCTCAAGTGTGGTTTGAGCAATGGAAAAGTGAGAGGGCAGTCGATGCGGGTCCTCTTGATTGGGAAAAGTTCAAGGCTGCTTTCATTGATAGGTTATTTCCCCTTGAGATGAGGGAGGCAGGGGTGTGTGTGCTCATCAACCTTCGTCAAGGAAGCATGAGTGTGAAAGAGTATGCTTTGAAGTTCATACAATTGTATCGATATGCTCCTACTATGGTTGTCGATCCTAAGGCAAGGATGAGTAAGTTCGTGTCAGGAGTGTCTAAAATGGTGGCCAAGGAATGTCGTACCGCTATGCTTATCCATGACATGGACATTTCTTGCCTAATGATTCATGCTCAATATATAGAAGAGGAGAAACTTAAGGGAAGGTCTAGGGAGGCAAACAGGGCTTAGACCGGTGATGGTAATTTTTCACACTCATGGTCTGACGGACATGGTCATTCTAGATTTTGACAAAAGTTCTCCGGTCAAGGTTCCTCCAATACTCCTCCTAAGTTCAACAAATAGAGTGCCTAACTCTAAGCCTCAAGGAGGAAATGGTGGTGGATTCTCATCGGCTACTTGTGCTAAGTGTGGGAAGAAGCATGAGGGCAAGTGCTTAGCTGATACGGATGGTTGCTTCGGTTGTGGTAAGAGCAGTCATAAGATAAGGGATTGTCCATCTCTCATGGCTAAGGGAAGAGAAGGTAAGCAAGCTCCACCTAGTGGTTTGAGTTCAAATGCTCCCAAGCAAAACTGATTCTATGCACTTCAAGGTCACCATGAGCAAGAGGGTTCTCCCGATGTGGTTACCGATATGTTGAAAGTGTCTCACTTTGATGTTTATGCTTTGCTTGATCCTGGTGCTACCTTGTCTTTTGTGATGCCATTTGTGGCTATGAGGTTTGATGTTCTTCTAGATGTGTTGTTAGATCCCTTTTGTTTCTCTACTCCTATTAGTGAATCTATTGTGGCTAAGAGAGTCCATAGAAATTGTCCTGTCTCCTTATCCCATAGAGTCACTCATGTTGATCTTGTAGAGCTTGATATGCTAGATTTTGATGTTATTCTTGGGATGGATTGGTTGTATTCTTGTTATGCTTCTATTGATTGTAGGACCCGAGTGGTAAAGTTTCAATTCCCAAATGAGCCTATCCTTTAGTGGAAGGGGGGAAATTTTATGCCTAAGGGTCAATTTGTGTCATATCTTAAAGCTAGGAAGATGATTTCAAAGGGTTGCATATACCATCTTGTTAGGGTGAGGGATGTGGATTCCGAAATCCCTACTCTTGAGTTGGTCCCCGTTGTTAATGAGTTTCCAGAAGTGTTTCCCGATGATCTACCCAGTGTTCCTCCAGAAAAGGAAATAGACTTTGGTATTGATCTTCTCCTCGATACACAACCTATCTCTATTCCTCCTTATCGAATGGCTCTGGCAGAATTTAAGGAGTTAAAGGAGCAATTGAAAGATTTGATGGATAAAGGTTTCATCCGACCCAGTATCTCTCCAGATGACTTGTTCGATCAGATCTTCGTTCGGGCTATCACCAATTGAGGGTGAAGGAAGATGACATCCCTAAGACGGCTTTTCAAACTAGGTATGGTCACTACGAGTTCTTGGTAATGTCCTTTAGGTTGACATTTGCTCCAGCTGCATTTATGGATTTGATTAATAGGGTGTTTAGACAATACCTTGACATGTTTGTGATTGTGTTCATTGATGATATCTTGATTTATTCAAGGAGTGAGGATGAGCATACCAATCATTTGAGGATTGTGTTGCAAGTCCTCAAGGAACAACAACTCTTCGCAAATTTTAGTAAATGTGAGTTTTGGCTAAGTTCTGTGGCATTTATTGGTCACATTGTCTCCGGTAAGGGTATTGAGGTAGATCCTAAGAAGAAGGATGTGGTTAGGAATTGGCCTAGACCTCTATCACCTTCGGATATTTGAAATTTTTTGGGTTTGGCCTGTTACTATAGGAGGTTTGTTGAAGGGTTTTCTTGGATTGCTTCTCCTTTAACGGCTTTGACTCAAAAGAAGGTTAAGTTCATGTGGTCTGAAGCGTGTGAGAAGAGTTTCCAAGAGTTGAAAAATAGACTTACTTCAGCTCCGGTGTTGACCTTACCGGAAGGGACCGATGGATTTATGGTTTATTATGATGCTTCGAGAATTGGGCTAGGAAGTGTCCTTATGCAAAATGGGAAAGTCATTGCCTATGCTTCAAGGCAACTCAAGGTTCATGAAAAGAACTATCCTACCCATGACTTAGAGTTAGCGGCGGTTGTGTTTCCTTTAAAGATTTGGAGGAATTATTTGTATGGTGTGCATGTTGATGTTTTTACTGACCATAAGAGTTTGCAATATGTGTTCAAACAGAAAGATTAAAATCTTCGCCAAAGGAGGTGGCTTGAGTTGTTAAAGGACTATGACATGAGTCTCCTCTATCACCCCGGCAAGGCGAACGTGGTGGCAGATGCTCTTAGTCGGTTGTCTATGGGAAGTGTTGCTCATGTTGAGGATGGTAAGAAAGAATTAGTTCGAGATGTTCAAAGATTGGCCCGATTGGGTGTTCGGTTGATTGATTCTAGTGAGGGTGGTGTTATGATTCACAATGGTTCAGAATCGTCTTTTGTGTCAGATGTGAAGACTAAGAAAGATCTATATCCTAATTTGGTTGTGTTGAAGGAAGCGGTGCTCAAGAAGTTCGTAGAGGCTTTCTCCCAAGGGGGAAATGGAGTGCTTCGATATCAAGGTCGTTTATGTGTTCCCGATGTAGATGACCTAAGGGAACAAATTTTGTCGGAAGCCCATAGTTCTCGATATTCGATTCACCTGGGAGCTATCACGATGTACCATGATTTGCGGGAGATCTATTGGTGGAATGGAATGAAGAAGGATATTACGGAATTTGTGGCTAAGTGCCCTAATTGTCAACAAGTGAAAGTTGAGCATCAAAAGCCAGAAGGATTGTCCCAAGATATTAGTATTCCTACTTGGAAGTGGGAAGATTTGAATATAGGCTTTATTGTTGGTTTATCTCGCACCCGACGGCAATATGATTCGATTTGAGTTATTGTGGATCGTATGACGAAATCAGCCCATTTCATTCCCATAAGGTTTCTTATTCGGCGAAGGATTATGCTAAGTTGTACTTGAGAGAAATGGTTAGGTTGCATGGAGTACCTTTATCTATTATCTCCGATCGTGGTACCCAATTTACTTCTCAATTTTTGAAGTCTTTCTAAAAGGGTCTTGGAATTCGTATTAAGCTTAGTACGGCCGTTCATCCTCAAACAGACGGGCAAGCAGAATGTACTATCATAACCTTGGAAGATATTTGCTTGTGTAATTGATTTCAACGGTAATTGGGATGATCATTTTCCTTTGATTGAATTTACATACAATAATAGCTACCATTCTAGTATTGGTATGGCTCAGTTTGAAGATCTCTATGGTAGGAGGTGTAGATCTCCTATAGGTTGGTTTGAAGTTGGTGAAGTTGCCTTGTTAGGTCCCGAGTTGGTACATGAGGCTATGGAGAAAGTTTGGCTTATTAGAGAAAGGTTGAAAATGGCTCAAAGTGGACAAAAGTCCTGTACCGATGTTAGAAGGAGAGATTTAGAATTTGATGTTGATGATTGGGTTTACTTGAAAATTTCTCCCATGAAGGGCGTAATGAGGTTTGGAAAGAAACGGAAGCTTAGTCCCCGTTATGTGGGTTCATATCAAATTTTGAGACGTGTTGGTAAGGTTGCGTATGAACTTGACTTGCTGTCACGACCCAAAGTACCTCCTAGACGTGACATGGCATACAAGACCCCGAAAGGCCTCATACAAGCCACTTAGCATACATACATACAAGATCATAAAGACTTAAAAGTTCAAAACAGAATTTCATATCAAAGCTTTAAAAGAAATAGCGGAAGTCTACATCAAATGTCTCAAAGCCAAGCTAATATAAGAACGAGAAATAACGTTTGGGACGTAACCCAATACAATGTCATATCAAAAGAAACATAAAAGTAAGAACAACAAGGCTATGTCCTCGAATGCTTGAGGACTCACCTAGTCTTCCGAAAACCTTCTACTAAGCTCTAGCCACGAATGGATGCAGAATCGCCAAGTCCTACATTATGAGACAATGTAGGCAAAAGTATGTGTTAGTACAAGGAATGTACTAAGTATGATAGCAATGCACAACGCTATTTAAACAGGCTAAAAAGGGGAACATATTCATAAACATGCAATGACCAAGTGAAAAACATGATAGAGAGAGAGAAAAACATAAGTCATCATTTAAGGTCAATGCAAGCTAAACATACTTCAATTACTTGAGAAAAACCTTTAAAGTCACTTTAATTCATTATTGTGGGAAAATTAGCCTTAGCCAACATGTAAGACCATGTGAGCTATCAACATGGAATCCGGTGTCTAACCCCACACTGATAGGACCATCCTACTTTCCAAGGTAGGACCCCTTACTTCTTTTAGCTTACATGGATCCACTAGCTAATGTCTATCTAGACAATCATTCTATGGTGGCACATAGTTTATGGGACATGGGTAATCACACTTATCCACTTGGTGCTAAGCATAATTCCCACGGATTAGACATAGTTCAATTATCATAAGTAGACATGGGTAATCACCTCATGTCTACATTAGTCATATGTTCATTATTAGTAGACATGGATAATCGCATCTTGTCTACATTAGTAATAAGTTCATTATTAGTAGACATGGGTAATCGCCTCTTATCTACATTAGGGAACATGGGTGATCACCTCTTGTCCCTTCATTAGAATAGCCCCTTAATCATCGATTCAAGTTTAGTTGAGCAAGCCTTTCAACAAGTTATGAATCATTCCATGTGAGAAAACCTTTCACATTCATGGGTTGAGTAATATAGGAGATTTCCTTTCACAACTCCACAACAACATCAACATATCATAACTTTGGTACTTCAATCTCAAAGCACCCATAAAACATCATTTATTTCATAAAAGACATGTATGATTTCATAGACTTCATCTTTACATAGTTGTTCATACTCATAACTTACAAATCATACAGTTCACTTGGGTCCATAAGAATTCATCTTAAATCACACAATTCAATGCCAACTCATGCTTAGAAAACCATAATTAAGGCAATTAGATCATATTTGAAGGAACCCACATGAGAGAGGAAAAGCATAGATTTTGATTGAACATACTTACTTTCATAAAACACCCTTAGGTCATTCATAATCCCATCATGAAAATCATAGCTTAGGAATCATAATTCATACATAGGTTCACATAGACTTCATGTAATTCATCTCCTCACATTTTCAACCCACCAACGCACGCATGATTTTGAAATTGGGGCATTTGGCATGGGTTCATGAGGATTAATCTAAATTCATGAAGTTCCACTCAATTCATGCATAATTAAACATAATTCAATCAATTATATCATAGTTTGAAAGAACCCATACGATGAAAGAAAATCCTAAATTCAATTGAGAATTCTTACTTAAAAAATTGAGGAATTTGGGGACCCTATGGAGAAAGGACTCCATAGGTGAAAACTATCATACATCAATGTCACAAGCTTGAAATTAATAGAGGATTGAGAGGCTTGATCTTGAAACCCTAACTTCTCTTCTTCTTCTTCAAGCTTTTCTAGAGAGAGAAATATTTGGGAGAGGACAGTTTTGGGAATGCTTTCGGAATGAGTAAAATTAGGCTTAAAAGGTTTATATATGGGCTAGGTTAAGGTCCAAGCCGACTTAGATTAGGAGTTAAACATTTAGGAAAAAGACCAAAAAGCCCTTCAAAAATAACTGTCGGGGCCCATCTATGTACGGTTGGACCTACGGTCTGTAAGTCAACCTACGGACCGTCCATTTCTTCCGTAGATAGATTCAGAAAGTTCAACTTTGGGCCTTCCAACGACGAAACCCATGTACGGTCCGTGGTTCGACCTACGGTCCGTACATGGCTATCGTAGGTCTGACTTTAGGCCTGGAAAATTTCACTAAGTATGGGTCTCAGCTACGAAACCCACATACGGTTCATACAATGGACGATGGCCCGTCCTGCTATTCCATAGAAAAGTAATGACACTTACTAACTTTAAGGGACCTGGACAAGCCAACCACGGGCAAGACCTACAGCTCGTAGGTCAATCCATAGGCCGTAGGTGACTCCGCCTTTACTGGCACCAGTTTCAAGAAAACCCAAGATTTTTCCGTCCTTTTGAATCCGAGGTGTTACAATATCTCCCCCTTTGGGAACATTCATCCTCGAATGAGAATCAAGACATCATAAGGAGGGTAAGAAACCAGAACTAACAACCCAACCTTGCATGCGATCACATAAATTCACGTATCCGAGGGGAAAACATCAATTCCAAGCTAAAGCATGTTTAACACATCATTTCATGAAGACTTAATGCAACTCATACTCAATGCACATAATCATAGATAAAACAATCAATATAGATCATTTTCTCAAATTAGACTCTTCATGAATATGCAAAATCAAGGAATCATGGAAATAACTAAGACACATGAAACTAAGGAATGAACCATGAGGAACTAAATACCTCAAGCTAGAGTAGGGTCGGAGGGAAAGAGATGAGGATATCGGGACATCATATCGGCCTCGGCTTCCCAAGTAGCACCCTCAACTAATTGATTCCTCCAAAGGACTTTCACAGAAGCAATTTCTTTATTTCTTAACTTTCGGACTTGCCGGTCTAAAATCTCAACCGGATCTTCTTCATAGGAAAGGCTATCCTTTATGCCAAGACTCTCCAATGGCACTATAGACATCGGATCACCAACACATTTCTTCAATAATGAGACATGGAAAACTGAATTCACCGATGCCAAATCATTAGGCAAGTCAAGTTCATAAGCAACCTTACAATACGTCTCAAAATTTGATATGGGCCCACATATCGGGGACTAAGTTTCCCTTTCTTCCCAAACCTCATTAAACCCTTCATGGGTGAAAATTTCAAGTAGACCCAATCATTAACATCAAATTCTAATTCTCTCCTTCTAACATTGGCATAGGACTTTTGCCGACTTTGAGTCATTTTCAACCTTTCTCTAATAAGCCTAACTTTCTCCATAGCCTCATGTACCAATTTGGGACCTATCAAAGCAACTTCACCAACTTCAAACCAACCTATAGGAGATCTACACCTCCTACCATATAGAGCTTCAAATGGAGCTATGCCAATACTAGAATGGTAGCTATTATTATAAGCACACTCAATCAAATACAAATGATCATCCCAATTACCCTTCAAATCAATTACACAAGCTCTTAACATATCTTCCAAGGTTTGGATAGTATGCATCTCTTGCCCATCGGCTTGAGGATAAAAGGCTGTACTAAGCTTAACACGAGTACCAAGACCCTTTTGGAAAGATATCAAAAATTGAGAAGTGAATTGTGCACCATGATCGGAGATAATGGATAAAGGCACTCCATACAACCTAACCATTTCCCTCAAGTACAACTTAGCAGAATCCTCCGCCGAATAAGAAACCTTGACGGGAATGAAATGGGCAGATTTTTTCATACGATCTACAATCACCCAAATCGAATCATATTGTCACTGGAAGCATGGTAAACCAACAATAAAGTCCATATTCACATCTTACCACATCCAAGTACGAATATTAATATCTCGGGACAAACCTCTCGGCTTTTGGTACTCAACTTTCACTTGTTGACAATTAGGACATTTTGCCACAAACTCCGCAATATCCTTCTTCATCCCATTCCACCAATAGATCTCCCACAAATCATGATACATCTTGGTAGCTCCCGGGTGAATGGAATATTGAGAACTATGGGCTTCCGATAAAAAATTTCCTCTTAAGTGATCTACATCGGGAACACACAAGCGACCTTGATATCTAAGTACTCCATCTCCCCCTTGAGAGAAAGCTTCAACGGACTTCTTTAACACCGCTTCTTTTAATTCAATCAAATTAGGATCAAGATCTTGTTTAGCCTTCAAATTGTGCACAAAAGACGATTCGGAACCGTTATGAACTATAATACCACCTTTAGTGGAATCAACCAACCGAACACTCAAATGGGCCAACCTATGAACATCACGAACCAATTCTTTTTTTCCATCCTCAACATGAGCAACACTATCCATAGACAACTGACTAAGAGCATCCGCCACCACATCAGCCTTACCGGGTTGATAGAGGACACTCATGTCATAGTCCTTCAACAACTCAAGCCACCTTTTTTGGCGAATATTTAGATCTTTTTGTTTGAACACATATTGCATACTCTTATGGTCGGTAAAGACGTCAACATGCACACCATACAAATAATGCCACCATATCTTTAAAGCAAACACAACCGCCGCTAGTTCTAAGTCATGGGTAGGATAGTTCTTTTCATGAATCTTAAGTTGCCTTGAAGCGTAGCAATGACTTTCCCATTTTGCATAAGAACACATCCTAGCAAAATTCTTGAAGCATCACAATAAACCACAAACCCATCGGACCCTTCCGGTAAGGTCAACACCGAAGCCGAAGTAGGTCTATCTTTCAACTCTTGGAAACTCTTCTCACACGCTTCGGACCATGCAAACTTAACCTTCTTTTGAGTCAAAGCCATTAATGGAGAAACAATCAAAGAGAACCCTTCAACAAATCTCCTATAATAACCGGCTAAACCCAAGAAACTACGAATATCAAAAGGTGATAGAGGTCTAGGCCAATTCTTAACCACATCCGTCTTCTAAGGATCTACCTCAATACCTTTACCGGAAACAATGTGACCAAGAAAAGTCACAGATCTTAACCAAAAATCACACTTATCAAACTTAGCAAAAAGTTGTTGGTCCTTGAGGACTTGCAACACGATCCTCAAATGGTCGGCATGCTCACCCTCACTCCTTGAGTAAATCAAAATATCATCAGTGAATACAATCACGAACATATCAAGGTATTGTCTAAACACCCTATTCATCAAATCAATGAATGCGGCCGGAGAATTTGTCAACCCAAACGACATTACCAAGAACTCGTAGTGACCATACCTAGTCCGAAAAGCGATCTTAGGGATGTCATCTTCCTTCACCCTCAATTGGTGATAATCCGAACGAAGGTCGATCTTAGAGAAGTAACTAGCCCCTTCAAGTTGATCAAACTAGTCATCTATTCTCAGAAGAGGATACTTATTCTTAACGGTGACCTTATTCAATTGGCGGTTGTCAATGCACATACGGAGTGAACCATCTTTCTTCCTAACAAACAAGATCGAAGCACCCCATGAGGAAATACTTGGTCGAATGAAACCTTAACCAACAAGTCATTTAATTGGTCTTTTAGTTCCTTAAGTTCCACCGGAGACATTCTATAAGGAGGAATAGAGATAGGTTGCATATCAGGGAGAAGGTCAATACCGAAGTCTATTTCCCTTTCGGGAGGAATGTCGGGTAAATCATCGGGAAACACTTCCGAAAACTCATTAACAACAGGGACTGACTCAAGGGTAGGGGTGTCAGAATCCACATCCCTCACCCTAACTAGATTGTATAAGAAACCCTCAGAGATCACCTTTCTAGCTTTAAGACAAGACACAAATTGACCCTTAAGCATAGAATTTCCTCCCTTCCACTCTAGGATAGGCTCATTCAGAAATTGAAAGTTGACCATTCGGGTCCTACAATCAATAGAAGCATAGCAAGAATGCAACCAATCCATCCTAAGAATAACATCAAAATCTAATATATCAAGCTCTACAAGATCAACATGAGTGACTCTATGGGATAAGGAGACGGGGAAATTTCTATAAACTCTCCTAGCCCGAATGGACTCACCAATAGGTGTAGAGACATGAAAAGGATCGAACAACACATCCGGAACAACATCAAACATCATAGCCACATATGGCGTCACATAAGACAAGGTAGCACCAGGATCAAGCAAGGAATAAACATCAAAATGGATGAGTTTCAACATACCGGTGACCACGTCGGGAGAACCCTCTTGCTCTTGACGAGCTTGAAGCGCATATAATCGGTTTTGCTTTTGATTCCCACTAGAGCCCGACGGATTTTGGGGTTGAGTCCGTCGACGATTATCTCCTTCCTTCTTAGCCACTAAGGGACAATCTCTTATCTTGTGATCCATCTTGCCACAACCAAAGCATGCATTAGAGTTGTCTAAACATTTACCCTCATGCTTTTTCCCACACTTTGCACAAGTAGTCGATGAAAAGCCACCACCATTTCCTCCACTAGGCTTAGGGTTAGGTACCCTATCTTTGTTGAACTTTGGAGGAGCATTAGAGGAACCTTGACCGGAAAACCTTTGTCGAGGCTTGAAACGACCAAGTCCATTGGACCTTGAATGTGGAAAACTACCATCACCGGTCTTAGCCCTGTTTGTCTCTCTAGACCTTTCCTTGAGTTTTTCCTCTCCTATTTGTTGGGCATGTACCATGAGATGAGAAATGTCCATATCGTGGATAAGCATAGCGGTACGACACTCTTTGACCACCAATTTGGACATGCCCAAAACAAACTAAATCATTCTTGCCCTAGGATCGGCAACCATAGAAGGAGATTATCGGGACAATTGTGTGAACTTCAAAGTATATTCTTTCACACTCATGCTTCCTTGATGAAGATTGATAAATTCAATCACCCTTGCCTCCCTCATCGCAAGGGGAAAGAACCTATGAAAGAAAGCAACCTTGAATTTCTCCCAATCGAGAGGACCCTCGTTAACTGCCCTCCCTTCTTTCCATTGGTTAAACAAAACTTGAGCAACACCCTTAAGTTGATAAGCGGCCAACTCCGCCTTTTGTTTTGGCATCACACCCATGATCATCAACACCTTATAAAGCTCATCAATGAACTCTTGAGAATCTTCCTCAACCTTAGAACCATGAAACTTCGAAGGATTCATCCTTGTGAAGTCCCTCACTCTAGATGCTGCCGTACTCACATTTGGGTTCATTTGTAGTAAATATGTGATTCTCAACTACAACTTCCATCTATGGCTCGTGGTTCATACCACGGCTCGTTGAATGGCTCATATATAGCCAAAATTCACCTGCAATATCTGCTTTCAAAATTTAGCTACCAAATCCTATTTTACCTGCAAAACAACTAAAAACACATCAAATCTATTATACTACCTTAAAATCATGAACCCCCTAACTTGAATGTTAAATTACTATAATACCCCTACTTAAAACATCCAATTTAGTATATCTTTTATATTTTGTATAATATTATATTTATTTATTTATATTATAAAATATATTAAAAGCATATACCTTTCACATTGAAGGGTTATGAATTTTTCAAAGAGTTGTGACTTTTCCGATGATTTGTGATCTGACAAAGGGTTTTAACTTTTCTGAAATGTTGTGCCTTTTTCTGATAAGGAACAATAAGTACCTGTTAATACTACCATTTGTTGTCTATAAATAGAGGGTTTCCTCATATTTTTAAACAACGAATTTCCTAAGACTTCTATTCTTCTTCTTAAAATACTCAATTTAGTATATCTTCTATATCTCATATTATATTTATTTATTTATTATTTAATATATATTTTTATATAATAAAACTAGAAACCTTTTTCACTTTGAAGAGTTGTGAATTTTCTAAAGGATTCTGACTTTTCCAAAGAGTTGTGGCTTTTCGAAGGGTTGTGACTTTTATAAAGAGTTGTGACTTTTTTGATGAGTTGTGACCTTTCTAATGGTTTATGACTTTTCTCATAAATCAAACTAAGCACACGTTCTTCCTACCCTTTGTTGGTTATAAATAGAGGGATTCTCTCATATTTTAAAATTACAAATTTTCTAAGTTTTCTATTCTTCTTCTTAAAACAGTAAATTTAGTACATCTTCTATATTTCATATTTCATAATTATTTATTTATTTATTAATTTATATATTGATACTATATATATTATATTAAAAGTAGATATTTTCTCGCATCAAAGAGTTGTGACTTTTTTGAAGGATTGTAACTTTTCCAAAGAGATGTGACTTTTTCGATGAGTTGTGACATTTTCTAAGGTTTGTGACTTTTCTGAAAGGTTGTGACTTTTCTTAGAATGCATAATAAGCACATGTTCATTCTACCCTTTGTTGGCAATAAATAGAAGGGTTCCCTCACATTTTTAAACTACAAATTTTCTAAGTTTTCTATTCTTATTCTTCTGAAAAAATCCAATTTAGTACGTCTTCTATATTTCATGCACACACCCTTTCGTATTGAAGGGTTGTGACTTTTTCGATGAGTTGTGACATTTCTGAAGGGTTGAGACTTTTCTAATAAGGCACAACAATTACATGTTCATACTACTCTTTTTTGGCTATAAATAGAGGGTTCCCTCATATTTTTAAACTACAAATTTTTTAAGCTTACTATTCTTCTTCTTCTTAAAACACCCAATTTAGTACATATACTATATTTTATATTATATTTATTATTTATTTATTTATATTATATTACATAAAAGACAGACACCTTTTTTCATTGAAGGGTTGTGACTTTTTCAAAGGATTGTGACTTTCCCAAAGGGTCGTGACTTTTTCAAAGAGTTGTGACTTTTCTGATGAGTTTTGACCTTTTCGAAGGATTATGACTTTTCGGAATGGTTGTAACTTTTCTTATAAGACGTAATAATTACATGTTCATACTATCCTTTGTTGGCTATAAATGGAAGGGTTCCTCACATTTTTAAACAATGAATTTTCTCAGCTTTCTATTCTTCCCTTCTTAAAAAAATCAATTGTGACTTGCAGTTGAGTAAGTTAAAAGTTTTGTGGAATTGAAACACACCCCTATCTTGAATGTTAAATTACTATAATACTCCAGCGTAAAACACTCAATTTAGTATATCTTTTATATTTTATATTTATATTTCTATTTATGTATATTATATTAAAAGCAAGAACTCTAACAATACAACAATAACTAAGTAATAAATTATAAAGGAGGGAGGAAAGGGTATATTTAATAGGTCTAATTAAGAAATTTTAAGAGTAGTTTTTTTGTTTTTACACTTCACAATTGATTTTAAAAGGAGGAAAAGTCAGAGGGAGAAAAAGATAAATGTAATTGGAGGTCGTAGAGAAATGTCATATCACCTTATCTATATCTAAGCTTTATATTATGAATAGATATAAATGCTTTGAGATATTTGATGCTACAACATTTAGTATGCACACAGTTAGTAATCATAAGAAAGTTTACATCGATTACTCATAAAAACTTATACTTTATTATTTCATTTATAATTGTTTACTTAAATTATTGGTTTAATAATATTGACATTGTTTTAAGAAATAGCGTACTATATGAATTGATATAAACGTGCAACACATGTGTATCAAACCTAATCTACTAAAACACACGCTAAAGAACATACACCAATCCTAGGTTTTGTAACACCTTAAATTTGGTGAGTTGGGTTTGGAAGGTGTAAGGGAGGTTAACGGGCAGGTCCACAAACCTTAGCCCAACCATGAACCATTCATGGAGGCCTAAACGGTCAGTGGAAGGGTTCACGACCCGTTTAGGGGAAAGAGGATGGCTGTTTAGGCAACACAGAATTTTGCCCCCAACTTCACGACCCCCTTCACGGACCGTAAAGGGATAAATGGTCCATGAAAGCCTCCATACAGATCTCCCATCAGCTTTTTAAGTCAGGGCTATTTTAGTCATTTCCTATGCGTCTAGTACCTAAGCTATGTCGTTTTAAACCCTATTCTAAGCCATATATAAGTATTTTAAGTCCTAAAACTACCCATTCGAAAATTATTCTCCTAAATTCCAATTCCCTCAAAGTTCTTCCCCAAAATTCTCTCTCTAAAGCTAAGGAAGAAGAAGCTACGGTGCTACGGTTTCAACTAAGGATCTCCAATTCACCGTAGCTTTTGGGCCTTGGTCACTAAGGTGTGTTAGTATTCACCTATGGAGTCCTTTTCTCCATAGGGTTCCCAAGATCTTCCAATTTTACAAGTTCAAATCCTAAAATCAAAGTTAGGGTTTTCTCCTATCTTCATGGGTTCTTTCCAATTATGATTCAATTGCCTATTTTCTATCTTATATTGCATGAATTGAAGTAATTACAAGTTTTTCAGTTGAATTTCATATGAACCCATGCATGATCCGTGATATTTGACTATGACACATGATGAAGTTTATGAACTATGAACTATAATTTATGAAAATTATGCATGTTGTATGAAAATGATGTTTATGACTTGAGTAAGCTTATAGGTGAAGGTATCTATATGGTTTATGAAGCTTGGTCATATGACATGAATGACATCTAGATTTGCCATCAATGTTTTTGATTATTTTCCTATATTAGATCTTGATTAGCATTGTATCCGGATATGCCATCAATGATCACGGATCAAGTTTTCTTAAACTAATGTCATTAGTAGTATGAAGTTAATGACTATGGGCCGTACAAAGCAATAATGAAAAGATCATGATTGTGAAAGGATTTCTCAAATAAGGTTGAAAGGTTTTCTCACCTAAGTTGAATCAAGATTTAAGGAGATATCCTAAATAACATTAGCTTGGATTGGTAACTTAATTTTTCCTTTCCATGAATGATTAAATGAATATGATTAATAACTATTTCATGGGATTTTACTTAGCACCGAGAGGATATTGAGATAGAGGCTTTCCCATAGTAGAGGTCGGGTCTCTAGTAGCAATATCATTGTCCCTAACTACGTGCCCCCATAGAATGTCTTAGTTAGTTGATCCACATAAGCTAGAAGTTTTTGGTTGTTGCCTTTGCAAAAAATGACATCTTTTTTCGGTGTGGGATAGGCACCGGATTCCATGTGTTATCTCACATGGTTTATGTCGGCTAATGGTACATCCCACAATAATGAGCTAGGTTACTTTCAAAGTATCTCACAAAGTGTTTTGATATGTTAAGCTTGCATTAACCATGATTTACAACTTATAATTTCTAACCCTTTTATCTTATGATTTAGCTTGGTCATTTCATGTCATGTAAAGTCCTTTTAGCATGATTTCATACCTTTTATGCATTGCTACCATACTTAGTACATTCCATGTACTAATGCATACTTGTACCTACATTGTCTCATAATGTAGGGTTTGACGCTCCTACCTAACATATTTGTGGCTAGTTGATCTCATTGACGATTCGAAGATCAAGAGTTGGTGAGTCCTCATGTTCCGAGGACCATGACACTTTGATTGCTTTCTTTACTTCAGTTTTCAGACATTTGTATGTGGTGTATGAGTTACGTTTAAATTATTTCTTTTGATGTAGTAGATGGCTTGTTGAGAATATGTTAGACTTTCGTTTTTTCAAACTCTTTGATTTGAGAATGTTTCTTCAAAATTTTTATTATAATATCTTGCATGATGTATGCTATATGGCTTGTGTAGGGCCTTTCTAGGTTCTATATGCAATGTTATGCCTAGGTTATACTTTGGGCGTGACAAACTTGTTATTCAAATCACAAGGTTTAGAAAGGTCCTAGAATGTCTCACAAACCACATCAAGTAGAGTCTTATTCTTGAGTGTGAAGCGCGCCACATTTGAATAGAAGTCAATAGGATGTTTAGGAAATTCCATTTCTTTCATCATTCTAAACTCATGTCATAGAGGGTATCTCTATAAAGATCCTTCTCCTAAATCATGTTCTATCCTTTTCAAGATATGGCCCCTCGAAGAGCATATGTTAGGAGGAATGTTGGTGCAAATGTGGAACAAGAGGTTCCCCAAGTGTCGGTCGACCCTTTATCCAAGAAAGTATCTCATGATGCATTTTGAGCTGCATTTCACGCATTGGCTCAAGCTATGATGGCTCAAGCAAATAGAGAGTTTGTGGATCCCGTGAACCCAAGGGTGGGTACGGCGGCAACAAGGGTGAAGGACTTTACTATGATGAATCCCCCAGAGTTCTTTGGTTCTAAAGTTGAGGAAGATCCTCAAGAGTTCATCGATGAGGTTTCACAAGATTGTAGAGATTATGGGTATCACTTCAGTAGAAAAGGCAAAATTGGCCGCTTACCAACTCAAAGGTGTTGCTCAAGTTTGGTTTAACCAATGGAAGGGAGAGAGGGCAATTGATGCGGGTCCTCTTGATTGGGAGAAGTTTAAGGTTGCCTCCCTAGTTAGGTTCTTTCCCCTTGAGATGATGGAGGAAAAGGTGCTCGAATTCATTAATATTTATCAAGGCGACATGACCATCAAAGAACATGCACTGAAGTTTACTCAAATATTGAAATATGCTCCAACTATGGTTGCCGATCCAAGGGCAAGGATGAGTAAGTTTGTGTCGGGTGCTTCCGACTTGATGGTAAAAGAATGCCTAACCACCATGCTTGCTGAGGAGATGGAAATCTCCCACTTGATGATGCATGCTCAACAAATCAAAGGAGAAAAATTTAATAAGAAGGCTAGGGATTCAAATAGGGTTAGGATAGGCAATGGTGATTTCTCTCATTCGAGGACCGGTGGAAATAATTGTTCACAAGAGTTTAACAAATATAGGGTGTCTAACTCTAAGTCCCAAGGTAATGGTTATAATAAACAAATTGTGTCCGAGTGTCGAAAGTGTGGAAAAAGCCATAGGGGTGAGTGTTTGGCCAGTTCAAAATGATGCTTTGATTGTGGAAAGAGTGGTCATAAGGTGAGATATTTCCCAGCTTGATGCTAAGGGAATGGATGATAGGCAAGCTCAACCTACTGTTTCTGGTTTTGGTACTCCAAGGAAAAATAGGTTTTATGCTCTTCGGGATCGAAAAGATCACGAAGGTTCCCCGGATGCAGTAATTGGTAAGTCATGGTCTTTTAGCTTATGGTTATGCTTTGCTTGATCCCGGTGCTACTTTGTCTTTTGTGATGCCATATGTGGCTATGAGATTTGATGTTTCTCCGGATGTGTTGTTAGAACCGTTTTCTTTCTCTACTCCAATTGGTGAATCTATTGTGGCTAAGAGAGTTTATAAAAAGTGTCTCATCTCCTTATCTCATAGAGTCAATTATGTTGATCTTGTAGAGCTTGATATGTTGGATTTCTATGTTATTCTTGGTATGGATTGGCTCAATTCTTGTTATGCTTCTCTTGATTGTAGAACCTGAGTGGTTAAGTTTCAGTTTCCAAATTAGCTCGTCCTAGAGTGGAAAGAGAGAAATTCTATTCCTAAGAGTCAGTTTTTTTGTCTTAAAGCTAGAAAAAAGATTTCTAAGGGTTGCATCTATCATTTTGTTTGGGTTAGGGATATAGATTTTGAAACCCATATTCTTGAGTCGGCCCCCATTGTAAATGAGTTTCTGAAAGTGTTTCTCGATGATCTACCCGGTGTTCCTCCTGAAAGAGAAATAGACTTTGATATTGACCTTCTCCCAGATACACAACCTATCTCTATTCCTCCTTACCGTATAGCTCTGGCAGAACTTAAGGAATTAAAGGATCATTTGAAGGATTTGTTGGATAAGGGTTTCATTAGACCGAGTATCTCTCCTTGGGGTGCTACAGTGTTGTTTGATCATAAGAAAGATGGTTCACTTTGCATATGTATTGATTACCATCAATTGAATAAGGTTGCCATTAAGAATAAGTATCCTCTTCCAAGGATCGATAATTTGTTTGATCAACTCCAAGTAGCGAGTTACTTCTCTAAGATGACCTCCGGTTGGGTTGTCACCAATTAAGGGTGAAAGAGAGTGACATTCTGAAGATGAATTTTCAAACTCAGTATGATCATTATGAGTTTTTAGTGATGTCTTTTGGTCTGACTAATGCTCCGGCCGCATTCATGGATTTGATGAATAGAGCGTTTAGACAATATCATGATATGTTTTTGATTGTGTTTATTGATGATATTTTGATTTACTCACGGAGTGAGGATGAGCATGTTGAGCACTTGAGGATTGTGTTGAAAATTCTCAAGGATCGTGAGTTATATGCTAAGTTTAACAAGTGTGAGTTTTGGTTTAGGTCGGTTGCTTACCTTGGCCATATTGTCTTTGGTGAAGGTATTCAAGTCGATCCTAAGAAAATTGACGCGGATAAGAATTGGCCTAGACCTTTGTCTTCTTCAAATATATAGAGTTTCTTGGGTTTGGCCTCTTATTATAGAAGTTTTGTGGAAGGATTTTACTCAATTACTTCGTCTTTGACAACATTGACTCAAAAGAAGGTGAAATTCCTATAGTCAGAAGCTTGTGAGAAGAGTTTTCAAGAGGTGAAAGATAGACTCACTTCGGCCCCTATTTTGACACTACCGGAAGGATTGGATGGTTTTATGGTGTGTTTTGATGCAACATGGGAAAGTCATTATTTACACATCGAGGCAATTGAAAGTACATGAAAGGAATTACCCGACTCATGATTTGGAGTTAGCGGCGGTGGTGTTTGCTCTAAAGATTTGGAGACATTACTTGTATGGGGTAATGTAGATTTGTTCATGGACCACAAGAGTTTGAAATACATGTTCATTCAAAAAGATTTGAATCTTCGCCAAAGGAGATGGCTTGAGTTGCTAAAAGATTATCACATGAGTGTCCTCTATCATCCTTGTAAGGCGAATGTGGTGGCGGATGCTCTTAGTCTGTTATCGATTGTTCCATGGTTGCTAAGACTTTGATGCTATGATTCGGTTGAGGAGGATGGATTCGAAAAGACTAGTGAGGTTTATTCCCAAGGGGGAGATAGTTTGCTTCATGGTTGGTGTGTGTGTGGAACTATTTAAATTGTTAGAAGGGTTCTTTGCTATGGGTGGGTATGTGAAAGGCTAGAGACGATGTGATGTCCTAGTATCCATATCTCCTTCCGTTGTCTTCGGGTCTAGCTTGAGGCATTAGCCCCTCATGTTCACTCTTTAGGATTCTTGTATTTTTAGTCATTCCCATGTTTCCTCATGCATGCATGCCCATGAAAATTTGATTTTTTTTTAGGACATGATTTAGCTTGACCGATTGTTTCATGATGATGTGCATTTGTGTATGAATTGCATGTATGCTATATGAAACGATGTTTTGAGTATGTTTAGCTTGGAGTCGATTTTCCTCCTTGGTAATGTGCATTTGATAAAAATTTGCATTCATGTTGGATTGTTAGTTTCTCTCCTACTCTCTTCATGCTAGCTTGAGTCCCATTCGAGGACGAATGTTCCCGAGGGAGAGATATTGTAACACCTTTGAATTTGGTGAGTGTAATACCCCAAAGTTTTCCAAGAAATGAAATTGTAGTTTTTCAACCTGGTGCCAGTGACTACGGAGGTCACCTACGAACCGTACGTGGAATGACGGGCCGTAGGTGGGAACTGTCGATGGCACTGTAAACCTTCAGGATTTCAAGTTTCTGAACTTTGACCTACGGAGCAACAGGACTAGTCGTCGTCCAATTGACGGTCCGTAGATGGGTCCCGTAGATCCCCTCCAAACTTAGCCAAATTTTAGGCCTAAATGGAGATCTCTGAATCAATTGACGGAAGGACAGGACGGTCCGTCGATTGATGTACGGACCGTAGGTCCTGATTGTAGATGGACCCCGACAGTTTTTATTCAAGGGCTTATTGGTCTTTTCCCTAAATGTTTAACTATTAATCTAAGTCGGTTATACCCTTAACCCATACCCTATATATATTTTCTAAGCCTAATTTCACTCATTCTAACTCATTCCCAAATTTCTCCTCTTCTCAAATATTTCTCTCTCTAAGAAAATTCTCTCAAGCTTCAAGGAAGAAGAAGACTAAGATCCTCCATTGAAGACCATCAATTTTCATCAATTTCTTGTGGGCTTTGTTGAGGTATGATAGTGTTCACCATTTGGAGCCCTTTCATCCAATGGGTCCTCAACTTTCTTCAAGGTTTTCAAGGTTCAATTTCCCCAATTGAATTAGGTTTTTTGATCAATCTTATGGGTTCTCCAATTATGATTTCAATTATTGATTTTATGATTTCTAGTGCACGATCTAGCATAATAAAGTAATTTAGTGCACGAATTAGCGTGAATTATATGATTTGATGTAAAGATTGAATGAATCCCATGAACCCATGAACCCATGCTAGTTCTCCCCAATTTCCTAATCTATGCTTTGATTGGTGGGTTGAGCAATGAATTGAGTAATTTTATGAATCTCTATGAAGCTATGCATGAATTATGAATGAATTGAGGATGACTTTATGAAATTTAGTATATTCAAGTCAAAAGCATGATTTTCCCTCTATTATGTGAGTTCCTTCAAGTATGGGTAAATTGTCTTATTTATGACTTTCTAAGCGTGAGCTTGCATTGAATTGCATGATTTAAGTTGAACTTTTATGAACCCATATGAACTCTATGATCCATGAATCATGAGCATGATGAACTATGTAAAGATGAAGCTTATAAACTTATGCATGTCTCATATGAATTTAATAAGGAATTAAGGGTACTTTGAGAGTGAAGTACCAAAGTTATGACATGATGATACTGTGTTGAGTCGTGAAAGGGTTTCTCATGTAATGCTCACACTATGAGTTAAAAGAACAAAGAGGCGATTACCCATGTTCTTAAGGAGCTATTCTAATGACGTAAGCTTGGACTAGTCCATGGAAGATGAAACGTCTATAAATATAATCTTAGCTTGGATTGGTAACCCTAGTTGTACCTTTCCATGGATAATTATATGAGTATGATAAATAACTATTTCGTGGGAAATATGCTTAGCACCGAGAGGATATTGAGATGGAAGCTCCCCCGTAGTAGAGGCCGGGTTTCTAGTAGCAATCTCCTTATCCCATACCTATGTGCCCCCATAGGATGTTGGTCTATGATAGATACTAGCTAGTGGATCCACATAAGCTAAAAGTTAAGGAAAGGGTCCTACCTTGGCAAGTAGGATGGCCCTCTTTCGGTGTAGGGTAGACACCGGATTCCATGTTGATAGCTCATATGGTCTTATATGTCGGTTAAGGCTAATTCCCCACAACTAATGAACAAAAGTGTTGTTATGATAATCTAAAGTAAAGAAAGATGATTTAGCTTGCTTTGGCCATGGTTTATGCGTCATGCTTCATATGCTTTATCATGTTTTAGGTTGGCCATTGCATGTCATGATTATGTCTCATTCTAGCATGTTTTATATGTTTTATGTTCATATCTATCATACTTGGTACTTGATTATACTAATGCATACTCTTACCTACATTAACTTATTTGATGTAAGATTCGGTGATTCACCATCCCCTCGTGGCTAGAGCTTTATAGAAGATTTGATAGAAGACTTGGTGAGTCCTCATCCATCCAAGGACATAGCCTAGTTGTTCTTATTTTCATGTTATTTCATTTCGGATGTTGTATTGGGTTACGTCCCAAACTTTATTTCTCAATGTTAGATTGGCTTGAGACATGAGATGTAGACTTTCGCTATCTCTTTTAAAAGCTTTGATATGAAATTCTCTTCTGAACTCTTAATCTATATGATCTTGTATGTATGTATGCTAAGTGGCTTGTATGAGGCCTTTCGGGGTCTTGTACGCCATGTCACGTCTAGGGGGTACCTTGGGTCGTAACAGTGAGTTTGATTTGGAAGGTGTAAGGGAGGTTAACGGGCAGGTCCACAGACCTTAGCCCAACCGTGAACCTTTCACAGAGGCCTAAACGGCCTATGAAAGGGTTCACGACCCATTTAGGGGAAGGAGGGTGGCTGTTTGGGCAACCCAGAATTTTGCCCCCAACTTCACGACCCCCTTCATGGACTGTGAAGGGCTAAACGGTCCGTAAAGGCCCCCATACAAATCTCCCATCAACTTTTTAAGTCAGGGCTATTTTTGTCATTTCCTATGTGTCTAGTACCTAAGCTATGTCTTTTTAAACCCTATTCTAAGCCATATATAAGTAGTTTAAGTCCTAAAACTATCCATTTTAAAATCATTCTCCTTAATTCAAAATTCCCTCAGACTTCTTCCGAAAACTTCTCTGCTAAGGAAGAAGAAGCAAGGGTTTCAACCAAGGATCTCCAATTCACCATAGCTTTTGAGCCTTGATCACTAAGGTATGTTAGTATTCAGCTACGGAGTCCTTTTCTCCATAGGGTTCCCAAGATCTTCCAATTTTACAAGTTCAAATCCTCAAATCAAAGTCTGGGTTTTCTCTAATCTTCATAGGTTCTTTTCAATTATGATTCAATTGTCTATTTTATATCTTCTATTACATGAATTGAAGTAATTACACGTATTTAAGTTGAATTCATATGAACACATGCATGATCCTTGATTTTTTACTACAAACACATGATGAAGATTATGAACTATGAGCTATGATTTATGAAAATTATGCATGTTCTATGAAAACAATGTTTATGACTTGAGTAAGCTTATAGGTGAAGGTATCTATATGTTTTATGAAGCTTGGCCACGTGATATGAATGACATCTAGATTTGCCATCAATACTTTTGATTATTTTCCTATATTAGGTCTTGATTAGTATGGTATCCGAATATGCCATCAATGATCATGGATCAAGTTTTCTTAAACTAATGTCATTAGTAGTATGGCAGTTTTAGTATGAAGTTAATGACTATGGGCCTTATAAAGCTATAATGAAAAGATCATGATTGTGAAAGAATTTCTCACATAAGGTTGAAAGGTTTTCTCACCTAAGTTGAATCAAGATTTAAGGAGCTATCCTAAATAACTTTAGCTTGGATTGGTAACTTAATTGTGTCTTTCCATGGTTGATTAAATGAATATGATTAATAACTATTCCGTGGGATTTTACTTAGCACCGAGAGGATATTGAGATGGAGGCTCTCCCGTTAGTAGAGGTCGGGTCTCTAGTAACAATCTCCTTAACTACGTGCCCCCATAGGATGTCTTAGCTAGTGGATCCATGTAAGCTAGAAGTTTTAGGTTGTTGCCTTGGCAAGCAATGACATCTCTTTTCGGTGTGAGATAGACACCGGATTCCATGTTTTAGCTCACATGGTCTATGTCGGTTAATGGTAAGCATTCCATAATAATGAACTAGGTAACTTTCAAAGTATCTCACAAAGTGTTTTAATATGTTAAGCTTGCATTGACCATGATTTACAACTTGTGTGTTCTAACCCTTTCATCTTATGATTTAGCTTGGTCATTGCATGTCATGTAAAGTCCTTTTAGCATGATTCCATACATTTTATGCATTGTTACCATACTTAGTACATTCCATGTACTAGTGCATACTTGTGCCAACATTGTCTCATAATGTAGGATTCGACGCCCCTACCTCGCATACTTGTGGCTAGTTGATATCATTGATGATTCAAAGATCAAGAGTTGGTGAGTCCTCGTGTTCCGAGGACCATGACACTTTTATTGCTTTCTTTACTTCAATTTTTATACATTTGTACGTGGTGTATGGGTTACGTCCCAACCATTTCTTTTGATGTATTAGATGGCTTGTTGAGACTATGTTAGACTTTCGCTTTGTCAAACTCTTTGATATGAGAATGTTTCTTTGAAATCCTTATTTCTATTATCTTGTATGATGTATGATAAGTGACTTGTGTAGGGCCTTTTGGAGTTCTATACGCCATGTTACGCCTAGGGTATACTTTGGGTCATGATAGATTATAAGCATCAAAAGTGTCATAAATCCAGGACACATCAACACCCTCAACTTAAAATTGTTGCTTTTCCTCAAGTGATTCACACAACTATTACATCACAACAAAGCTAGCAAAAGAAGACTAGGAACCTATGACAATCACATGGCTTTCAATAGTTAAGTTCACAAACACAAAACCCTCTTCTTTCTTGTATCAAACTCAATGCAAATTCTCAATTTTTCAAGAGAACACATGCAGATTTATGAATGACATCATAATATTAATAGACAAGATTATATAAACAGTCAACAATCACCTAGACAATCAACAACGCTACTCATGTGCCTTTACCAGATATAAGTCCCATTCACACTCAGTATCATGACTTTCATATTGGGGGAACAAAATAAACACTCATTGTCTCAAAAAAATTCAAATGATGCGTGCACAATAAGGCTTGCCCTTATTTTCTAAACCCTAACTATCGGACCATTGAGTTAGGATCACTATAGGACTTTACTCAGCTTGTATCGTAGGCTCAGGGACGGGTGTGGTATATCTGGAAATACTGATTATGGCCCTCCTTGACACTACGCTAACTTATTCCACTTTTATAACCAATAGTTATCCTCCCTCATCGTTATTCTTTTTCCATCAACTGTAAGATGCGACAATTATTTCTAACACAACCTTTTCTTTTCTTTTCTTTTTCCATCTACCATACCCATTTGTTTTTCCTTTTTCGCATCAACCTAGCCTTTTCATACCCCATTTTCCACATTAACCTCTATAGTAGCCACTCTCAACTTAGGCATATTTCTTGAGTTGAGGTGCACAATGTCCAAGAAGTGACTAGGGCCAAAACAAAGGTTTATATGAAAATTGGGAAGGTGAATAGGGTGCCTAGGTTCAAAAATAATGGATTGAGGGCTAAACAATTTCATTTGGTTAGTCATTTAGGCTAAGTGGGTCATTTTTAAAAACAGTATATGATCTTTTTCTAACCAAGAATCCTATAATCTTGATAAAACTAACAAGGCAAGTTCTGAATTGGCACACAAAGTAGGAATAATGAAAATATACCTTGCTCACACATGACATAGAGTCTCACTATCAACGACTAACTATCGGGTTCATCCCCTAGATTAAGTAACACTTATCACATCAATATTCATCATGTCATGCAAAGATCCAAATAGTCACACTATCAAATTAAAACAGTAAACACAGCATACATAAAAACTCAGAGGGGTCTCTTTTTCATTCAAAATAAAAACATGTAATGGATTCCGTTAAATGTTCCAATTTTTCTTTCACTATTACAATGCATCATAAACATGCTGGTTCAATAGAAATAAAGGTCCTCGGGGAAAGAACAAAGCAAGAAAACCCAAAGGACACAAGCGAGTATTCAGGCTACTCAAACTTTGTTGAGATACTCAACAAACCTGGAAAAGTACCCTAGTTAGTATTAGAATCACCAAGATAATCGTAAAGGCATACAGACTACCCCCACCGCATCACAAAGAGATGTGCATTGTCCCAAATAGACCAAAAGAATGAAAAGATAAGAGGTGAAGGCATACCTGTGGCGCCTAGGTGCCAGTGTCCAGTGGTGAAGTATTGGGGCCCAAAGGTATGGGGCCTATGGTATCACCCGGCATCATAAACTCAACCAGGGTGGCACCTACAAAAACTGGTGCCAAACTCAAAGAATCCCTAACTGCTCTTTGTCGGTGTCTATCCTCTCATAGTCTTTGGCTCTCTAAGGACCATTGAGTGGCTATCTTGATGTCTCAACGCTCTTTCTTCTGCAATCTCCCAATCCCATCATCAGAGGTGAGGCTATCCTCACTATGAACTCTCTTCCCGCAGTCTAGAATGGGCTCATCATCAGCAAATATATCCACCATAATAGGGAAGGATATAATGACTGGGGCAGGGGCTGTCCAATGAGGTAACCTCTAATCATACTTGGGCTACATCTGTCTACAACACCTGTAATTTTGGGTTGTACACACCCCTAAGCTCCTCTATCACCTAGTACTTGAATGTATCTATCCGCCCATGTACCTCACGAGCTACCCTATTAACCACTTCTTGTATCTTCGTAGAGACGCACTCCTCAGCCTGGGTAGTAAAATTTTGAACCCACGGTCTCACCTGGTGTAGCAATTGGGCTAGTTGTTTCTTAGTCCACGTCAGGCACTGGACTAACTCCTATAAAACTCTATAGTAATAGTGACCATGCCCGAAGTACGCAAGTGTGGGACTCCGATGGGAATGCTGAAGGAACGTGTCATTTGTGTGGTGTCAGCCACTATAGGCCCCTTTGTAGTCGTACCCAACTTTGGAACAGGACCCTCTACATTTGGCTCGATGGCTGATCTCTTAAACAACTAAGGTACCTAACCTCGAGATGAGGAACTTGTCTCTGGCCAACTGGATTAGCTTCATCTTTTATCAGCCCGACGTATTGTGTCTGAGTAACTTCAATCGGGCATTTCACTTCAGGCATAATTTGGAAATCTGAGTCGCTACATAGCTTGTAAATAAAGAATGGCAATGGGATGTTCGTACTCTATCGAAAGTTCATCTCATGGATCTTCTCAATAATGTAACACTGGATATTGATGCCATATCCTGCCATGTTACTTGTCACTAGCACCGCCCGGTCTGGAGTAAGATTGTTGTTTTCTAAATGGGACACAACTGAAATTTCATGATCTCCTACCAAAACTTCCCCAAAAAATTAATTGAGGCGTTCTTACGGGTTACCTAGTAGCATTTTCATCCACCTCAGCAATATAACCGGCAACCCATCTTAATATATCAATTTTTTGGGTCGGATCATTCAGTTTGTTCCAGTCCTTCACCATCTTCATCATATGGTCAAACTCAATTGTAACAGTGTGGAGCTCATGCTCTGTCCCGTATAGGAAACATTGAATCGTGCACTCAAAAATGTTAACGGGTGCTCCGTACACAAGTGTACTTGTGAGTGGGGGGTGATCAATGTGCTTTTCTCCTTCCGAGGTGGTCTAAGCAACTGTGGTGGAATATTACACATAAAACTCTCATACCATATTTGGACTATAATCTTGGCAGGATCAGCCACTTGAGAATCTGACTTGAATAGGTCAAGCCTTGTTTACACATTGTAGAAGTTTTTACGAAGTGTAGTTAGGTCCCATAGACTAAAGTCTTGAAATTTCAAAAACTCAAAATTTCCCTGAGTTTTACGAACAAGCAGTATGGGTGGTGGTTTGGTTTACGAACCATTGATAGGTCTCATAAACCAAAGTTCAGAGATTGGTATTTCAGCGTGTCTTCTACGAATAGGGTTCGACGGTCCGTAGATAGAACCAGGAACCATAGATGCCCCTCGTAGATGACCTCCAGGAGTTTTTAATGAGGATCATTTTGGTCTTTTCCCCCTCTTTTATTCCTTAAACTATGTCGTTTTGGACTATTCTAAGTGAAATTAAGGAATCTCTAATGACCCTAACTTCTCATTCTTTCCTAACTCTCCTAAATCAAAGTTTTTTCTCTCTCAAGTATTCTCTCAAACAAGAGTTGGGGTTCCAAGCTTCAAGTCTCCATCGAAGGAATCAAGCTAGGATTTCTACTTCAGGTATGTGGGATTTCATCAATTGGTATCCCGTCACCCATTGAGTCCCAAGAAATCTCATCGCCAAGCATGTTAAGGTAGAAGGATGATTGTTTCTTTACTAATCTGCAAGCAACTACTTGTAAAAAGCTTTAATGCCATTCAAAAATCTTTAAGCATTTGTGAGTGTAATATTTTTTTATAAGCACCTCAATCGTATAGATGGTGGAGGTTTAATGGACAAAAATATATTTCTCAGGTTATTTTTCATCGGTTTTAGGTAATGTCGGGTGACTTTAATCCCATTCATTAGTAACACAAGTTGAAGAGGTATTAAATTATGTTTCCATACAGTGATATAGCTATTAAAGATGAATATATGAATATCAAGCACTAAAGAAGAAGACAAAATAACTCACAGAATCAAAGGCGAAGGGATGTAACAGGTTATGATGAATTTTGAAAAAGAGATAGGACAAAGGGATAGTTGGCAAAAATCTGAAATGTTCGCAACTATTAAGGATGGAGACAAATGAGTGTATATTAACAACAAATAAAGAGAAGATGTAAATATCAATCACGAAGATAGGGACCATAAATGATAGATCACAAACAACAGAATGTAACATCTTAAGGTGAATTTAGGCAAAACATGACATGTAGAACAAAGGAATATAAGAAAATAATATGGATATGGATGCAACTATTAATAAGCTTGACGATGCAAATGAGGGGCAGGAGATGTAGTTCTTTGGTTAAGGTTGTGGCAGCCAATAGAGGGAAGAAGTAAAATAATGGCTTGTAAATGTAAAAAGGCAATATACCTGAATTACGCAAGGTATTTAGTGTGTTGTGAGGAAGGTTTTTTGTATCCATATGAGGATTCCTTTATTTTGAATAAAAATGTAAATGTGAGAAGGCAAGCATATCAACATAACCATGATATAGCTAGTTTAGTGCAATAGTAAGCAGACAGATTTCGTTAGGTCGTTAGGTACTTTTTTTTGTTATTTTCCAAAACGTATATGGCAAGTGAGCTATTAAAAAGTGAAAGGATTTGTAGGGGCTAAGCATGGAAAGAGTTAATGTAGTGATAGTGACAATAATGTGGTCGAGAAGGATAAAGCAAAGGAATATTTTAAAATTGAGAAGCTCTAAAAGTTCTGTAAAAGACAGTTACAATGCTGAAAAGTCTCTTGTAAAATTAAAAGAAGTTTGTTGGCATAACAGTTGTGAGGAGAGTTATAAGTAAATGGGGGCAAGGCTGAGAGGAAGTATAAGTTGTCGGTGGAGAGTTTGATTTAATGTATAAGGCGAACTTGATGTGAAGGCGAACGGAAGATTTCAAAAGCAGCAATCGTGAAATGATGTGAGAGCAACAACATTGAAAATTTATGAAAAGGGGAGAAATCTAACAGCAAGAGTTGAATTTATCGAATGTGTTATGAAGGGAAATGGGAAATTTCTAAAGTAGCAAACTTCTGCAGGTATGGAAAGGAAAATATATTGCAAGGGAATAGCTTTATGTATATAAAAATAGAGAGAATTGCATGTAAAAGTAGCAGGTTGTTGTTGATTTTCTTTAGTAGCGGCTTGGCGAATTAAAAGGAGTTAGGAAAAAGGCCTAGTAAAGGATAATTGGGGAATTTTTGTGAGGTAGAAGTACAAGAAAGTGTGCAAATTGTAAAGAATTTCTCTGGGCAGATATCAAAGCCTGCGTAGGAAATTTATGTTTTGTTCTTTTTTTTTACAAAAGAAGGTGCTAAGGGAAGTCGCTTTGAAGAAATAGAAGGAAACAAAGAGAATAGAAAAGAGTTTGATAAATAAGCATATCTGGATGGTTCATAGGGATTTGGAGTGGCTTTTGTGCAGCAATTTTTGAAACTTCAAAGCAGCAAAGGGGAATTTTTCATGATCAGTAGAATCTGAAATTTTGTATAAACCGGAGTTAAGGAAAATTCATTGGGAATAACCAGGAAAATTCACTGGGAATAACCAGGAAGGAACATGGAGTATACGGACAAAACGGAGTTAAGGGAAATAAATTGAGAATAACCAGGAAGGAACAGGGAGTATACGGAGGAGTTTGATACAGCACACCTCGATGGTTCGTAAGGATTTGGTGTGATTTTTCGTAACAACATCAAAGACATGGAGAAGAACTTGCAATTACGTAGGAATTTGGGATTTCACACAATACCAAATCTAAGGTAGTGGGATTTCAGAAAATTCCAAATCCAAAGCAGTAGCAAGCTAGGAGGTCGCAAAATTAATCAATAAGATGTTGTGAAGATAAGGGAGATATGGTTCAGAGGAAGAAGATGTTGTGAAGATGAGGGAGCTATGGTAAAGAGGATTAATGGGCACCTGTTGAGATAGAAGCAGTGAATACAATGTTTGAGTTTGGACTGTCGTATGTGGATGGCTGGATTTAATGGTAAAAATGAAAAATAGGTCAATAGAGAAAGAGAATTCCTTGCTTGTTGGGGTGTCACTTCCATCTATCTATGTATATCTATCTATCTATACTACCTTAAAAGCATGAAATCCCTAACTTGAATGTTAAATTACTATAATACCCCTACTTAAAACACCCATCTATTTCTATTTGAATAGCATATGTTTTCTAGAAAGGTTGTGACTTTTCCGATGAGGTGTGACTTTTTTGAAGGGTAGTGAATTTTCTGATGAGTTGTGACTTTTTCGATAAGTTGTGACTTTTACAAAGGACTGTGGCTTTTCAAATAAGTTGTGCATTTTCTGATAAGTTGTGACTTTTCCAAAGGATTGTCACTTTTCCGAGTGATCATAACTTTTTAAATAAGACATAGTAAGCATGTTCATACTATCCTTTCTTGCCTATAAATAGAGGGATTTCCTCTCATTTTTCAACCACAAAATTTTCTAATCTTATACTCTTCTTCTTGTTACACTTTAAAAATTTTCGTATGATTTATTGTCATTGAGTGAGTTTGAAGATAGGTGGAATCTCAGGTGGCACTATTCTGATGAAGTAAATCATTCTATCCTATGAGGATATACTTTAGAACCTCGACTACTTGAGGGAAATAATTTTTGGATATAATAATCATTTTTCTTATTTTGCTTAATATATATTGTAGTATGTAATCTTCCAATAAATGAAGCTAACGTGAAGTAGTCTAAATTCATTTATTTTTCTTAACAATTTCTCCGATGATGCAGATATATGCTTCTGAATATCTTTTTCAAAACTATTGAACTTTTCATGAGTCAGAGAATTGTCACGAATTATTTTGTTAATGCTCAAGGCATAAAAATGACTTTATTTACAATGATATTTATGTGAGTGAGATTGTCAAGAAGTTTGCTTCAAAAAAATTACTACTATATAAACATTTCCCTTTGTGTTGAAGGGTGTATTAGTTTAATTTTTATTTTTATTTAATTGCTAGTTAATATGAGATAAATATTTTTATTATATGCAAATATTTATATGTAGATACATATTTGGGTAGGTAATTGTATTTCAATTAAAATATTATATATGTCACGATAGTATCATCAAGTTAACAAGATCTTCTAGCTTCAAAATATATTATTTTTAAATGTTCTTATTTCTTCTTCTTCTTTTTTTAAAAAAAATCTCATAGAAAATAGGAAAATATGTGAATTATTTAAAAATTATCATCTGCAAAATAAATTTTATATTAAATAATATGAAATAAACGTGCAACGCACGAGAAGCTTTAAAGTGCAACGTTAGATTACCAATTTGCCCCTACACTGAATTAAAATCTAATTAACTATCTAAATAAACAGTAAAGTTAATTAGAAGCCTTATTTATTTAAGTAAATATAGAATTAATAAGAAATTCAGCTATTGCACTTTAATTCTTTAGTTATGGTATTATAAATTCTCTTAGTTATTACTAATTATTGCAAATGCTATTCACACCTTTTTACATTCTTTAGTTATACCATTATGAATTCTGTTAGTTATTACATTATTTTTTTCTATCTTTCATCTTCCCTTATATTAACTTTTTACCCAATAACTTTTCACATTCGTATATCACTCTTATATACCTGATAACACAATGTTGTTATTGACCCTTGAATGAATCATGCCTGGTTGAATAAATTGAAAATCTTTTACAAGGATATGAACAATATCTTTATTGGATGTAAGGTAAACAGGTGATTATATAAATTATTTCACAGATTGAATATATTTTTTTATGTTTAATTTTTAGTTATAAATGGAAAAAAGAAATGAAAAGTCAAATAACTATCTTTGATTTATGTACAAATTCAATCGAGAAGTCAAATATGAGAACCAACAAGAAGAACATCATTTATTATGTACTTTATAAAATAAAAATTAATGTATAGAAAAATAGTTTTAAAAAAATAAAATGTAGTTGTTTTTTTCACATGTTCATATGACATCTAAAAAATTTAATTCAAATACGTAAACTTTTATAATATAAGCGTGGAATACACATGCAACGTATGTGTTCAAGAACTAGTATATATATATATATATATATATATATATATATATATATTATGTTATTTTAGATGCATATCTCAGATTATCATGATTTAGATGCTTTCAAATAAAGTATCTCTTAGATTATTTTCAATTATCATTATTTATGAGCTACTCAATATTTATCAGCTATCAGTATGATTCAGTATTATCAGATTATTACTATTTCCAGTAGGACCTAGTGTTAATTGACTCTAGTTAGTGGATTCATCCAAGCTCATGATTATAATCCTTACCTTGGCAAGCAGAACACACTCTTTTCGGTGTGGGAGTAGTACACTGAACTCCATGTTATAGCTCACATGGTTCATATCGGTTAATAGTTGATGTACCGTGAACTCACGGTACTTTTGATGCATTAAACTTAGAGTTTTGCATACTCTTAGGAATTTTGTTATTAGATGTGATGGTATTTTTGTTTGATTTACAGAAAATAGGCTTTTGGAGCAGTTGGTGAGCAAAGTGTTGCAGTAGTGGAATTTTGGTGATGTACGAGTGGATCAACAAGCCGTCATTCCATGGACGAGCCGTAGGTTGAGGTCGTGGGTTCAGGTGCCTGAAGATTTGGCTAAGTATGGGACGACGGACTAGGATGACGAGTCATAGTTCCTGCATTGAACCGTAGATGTTGAATTGTAGATAACTTCAGAAAGGGTTACCTACAGTACTTGGTTGACGGAAGAGCAGAACGGGTCGTACAAAGGTCTACAAGTCGTAGATCATGCCCGTAGAAAGTGACCCTCAGAATTTTTACTAACTGTTGGATGACAGTAGGAACCTGCATGCCGTAGGTCACCAACCGTAGATGACATTGCCCAGGCCGAATTTCCGTAGTTATCCTTTTCCTATTTGGTTTAGGATTTATTTTCTATAAATACCAGTTGTAATTTTTGTTTTTTGGGTTGTTAGACGTTTTCGAATATTTTGCTTTGGCTTTGGGAATTAGTTTGCGAACATTTGTAGCAATTCATTCTTGAAGTTTGGATTATAAAGTTTACTTTTGCTTTTCAATTCGAGATTGTGGATTTCATCTTTTATCAATGTAAGTTCATGATTTATTATTCAAACCCTAATATGAATTGTGAACCTTCAAGCATGAGTAGCAAATTCCACAACTAGGGTTGTGGGAACCATGAGTAATTAACGAAAGTAAAACTAATAATGTTGTAATTCTTGATAAGTGTTTATACATGTATTTGTTAATTTCTTCATTTTAAATGATTTTTAACGGTGTACAACATTAGAAACCCGCCTCTTTCCAACTTGTCAGAGCAAGGAAGTAATGAATGAGAAACAGAATAAACAACGGAGATTTAGCGTTGATTAGTCAGCTATCTAATAGTATGAACCACATACACAGAGGGCTTATCTGGGTCAAAGGTAAGGGTTAGTAAAGCAACACACGTAGAAGGACCAAGTTGCGTGGTGAAATTCCCTATTTGGAGGACAAATCACTTAGGGATACCTAACTTATCGACTATGCATGTTAAACACTAGGGAAGAGTTACTATTATTAGTATTACTGAGTTAAGAGCTTCTAGGGAACACATGTGCCCTAGTTTCATTCTCATATTGATATTACAAACTGCAAATCTTGTTACTTGTTTATTGGTTACTATTCATACATCAATTATTGCTTTAATTTGCAAATCCCCCCTTTTACAGAGATAATTCGGCTAAACGTACAAATAACAATAAATTGGACTAAATCTAAACCATATTCCTCACAGGATCGACCCTAACCTTTGTTAGGTTCTTTATTTGACAACGACTGCTTATACCTCTTTAGGGAGGTGCAATTTGGGCATATCAAATTTTGATGCCATTGCTGGGGAATAAGGCTTTTAGATTAGACTAATTTTGTTATTGAACTTTAGACAATTATTTCTCGATTTACGTTTTATTGTTGTTTTGTTTTCTATAGATCTAAGTTCTAGTGTATGCCAAATACACGAAGTCAAGGCATTCCCCTGACTCCTTACGATCCGGAATTAAGAAGGACTCTGCAAAGAATGGCTGAAACTGATCAACGATTTAGACAAGAAGATGATCCAAATGGAGAGGATCGTCAAGAGGTACCTGGAGTCCAACTTCCAAGAGTGGTGGACTTACTTGGAAACCTTCAAGAGGTGTGAGTACAGAATCAACCTGCACCCAATGTTCGCCGCAACTATGAGGTTGATCATAATGTTGTAGGATAGTCTGGTGCAATAGTTGTTCCTCCACTACCGACCGAACATACGTTCATGGTTACTAGCAGCCTTATGCATATGTTGACAGCCCAAGGACTATTTACTGGATTAAAATAGGAAGACCCATATGCTCATCTGAGCAAAGTGGTTAGCGTATGTAGAAGCAGTGTGGGGCGACTGGATTTAGACATGGATGCAATAGGTTTGTGTGTGTTTCCCTTTTCTTTGACAGGTAATGCTACAGTGTGGTTGTCTGAGCTTCCAAACAACTCTATAACAACCTGGGATGAACTACATCGAGTGTTCCTGGAAAAATACTTCCCAATAACTAAAAAGTTCAATCTTGAAGATAAACTTAATAACTTTGTGGCTTGACATGGGGAGTCTATCAGTGATGTTTACAGGTTTTATGAGGAGTGTGCCGAACCACCGCATCGATGACGAATCACTCAAGGAGTATTTCTATAGGGGGCTGGATGACAATGGAAAGGCTGTGCTAGATACTATAGCGGGAGGATCTTATGGAGCAAACACATTCCAAGAGATTGCAGATAAACTTGAAAAGATCTCCAAGAACAACAAAGCATGGAGCACTAGAACATCGGCTACTTCAAAGAGCACATTCTCAATACAAGCTACACCAGATCATTCCAATGATGATATTCGTGAAGAGGTGGCGAAACTGAGAACAGAGCTAGGACTAGTGCTAAAACATGTGAGCGGAAATGCAAAAAAAATCAATGCAGTCCAATATCAACATAATGCCCCACCAACTGATTGGTATACTTATGAGGAAGATGTGAACCTTGTGAACGAGACACCGGGGGGTTTTCGGACTAACATCCAATGATCCAATCAGGATAATTGGCATCAAGGTCAAAGAAATCAAGGTCGAAACTATAGCAACTACAATCGGGAAGGGCAGTATGTTCGTGAAGGGAACTACAACCGAGATAATAACTACAATAGAAATGGGTTCAACAATAGGAATGACAAAAGTAGCCCGTACACCCCACCAGGGAACCGAGATGGAGTATCAAGTATAAGTCGCATCGAAGATATGATGAACAAGATGATAAAGAGGTTTGACTCTACGGATGAAAATGTGAAGGAGATACAGAATGACTTATCCGGCATTGGCCAAAAAGTAGAGTCACATGTTGTAGCAATTAGACAAATTGAGCAACAATTGAGCCAACTATCTTCGAATGTGAATATGCGCCAACAAAGAACACTTCCCAGCAATACGGTTCAAAATCCGAAGAATGATGGGCATTGCATGGCAGTTACTACTAGAGGAGGAAAGCAGACTGTTGACCCTCCTATGCCAACAGGAGTGGAAAGTGCGAAAGAATCTGATGAAGATGAAGTTGAGGTAGCAGAACTGCCTAAAGATCAAAATGAGAAAGAGGCTGAAATCACGCAAAAGGTCATTCCTATGCCAAGACCTCCACCTCACTTTCCACTAAGATTGATAAAGAAGACTGAAGAAGGGAAGTATAGGAATTTTATTTCTATGTTAAAATAGTTGTCTATAAATGTTCCTTTGATAGAAGCATTCAAATAGATGCCCATTTATGTGAAGTTCATGAAGGATCTTGTGACCAAGAAAAGAGCTGTCAGTTTTGAAGATGATGATAAGCTGCAACATTGTATTGCCATTGCTACTCGGTCATTCGTGCAAAAGAAGAAAGATCCCGGAGCATTTACTATACCATGCACGATTGGCATGATGCACTTTGCGAAGGCATTATGTGATTTGGGTGCTAGCATTAACTTGATGCCGTTGTCTGTGTTCAAGAAATTAGGCTTGGGAGCCCCCAAACCGAATGCTATGCGGCTGCTTATGGCTGATCAAACTGTAAAAAAACCAATAGGGGTGCTCCGAGATGTGTTGGTCAAAGTGGAAGCATTCATCTTTCCGGCGGACTTTGTGATACTAGACTACGAAGTGGATTTGGACATGCCTATAATCTTGGGAAGACCATTCCTTGCCACGGGGCGCGCGCTAGTAGATATGGAGAAAGGGCAGATGAAGTTTTGACTGAACAATGAAGAGGTAAAATTTAACATCTGCAGAACAATTAAGCATCTAAGTGATATCAAGGCAGTATCTGTGGTAAACTATGTTGATGAACCACAACCTGAGGTGCCCATTGAGGAGAGGCTAGGTGTTGAAGCGCTAGCGGCTGTGATCATGAACTTTGATGGTGATTGTGTTGCAGAATATGATGAACTTGTTGCTACACTTGATGATAGTGGTTTTCCTCGTCACCCACTAAGGAAGCTAAACTTGGATTTGAAGAATTGAGATACTCCGCCTGCGAAACCATCTATAGAAGAACCTCCTAAGTTGGAACTCAAAGATCTCCCATCTCACTTGCGGTATGTATTTTTGGGCAAAAACAATACTTTACCTGTCATTATAGCTACTGATTTAAATGAAGGGCAAGTAGAATCTTTGATCTCGGTATTGAAGCAGTATAAAGGGCGATCGGATGGACGATTGCTGATACCATTGGTATTTCACTAGGAATTTGCTCACACAAAATTCAACTCATGCCAGACAGCAAACCAAGTTTTGAGCACCAGAGAAGGTTCAATCCACCAATTCAAGAAGTTGTAAAAAAGAAAAACATCAAGTGGTTAGATGTTCGGAGTGGTATACCCAATTGCTGATAGTAAATGGGTGTACACAGTCCAATGCGTGCCAAAGAAGGGAGAAATCACTATGGTTCCAAATGCAAAGAATGTGCTCGTTCCGATGAGGCCTGTTAAGGGATGGAGAGTATGTATGGACTATCGCAAGCTAAATGCATGGACCGAGAAAGATCACTTTCCAATATCGTTCATGGGCCAAATGCTAGATTGTCTCGCTGGCAAAGGATGGTATTGCTTTCTAGATGGATATTCGGGCTGCAATTAGATTTCTATAGCCCCAGAAGATCAAGAGAAGACCACTTTCACGTGTCCTTATGGGACATTTGCATTCAAAAGAATGTCATTTGGCCTGTGTAATGCACTGGCGACGTTTCAACGTTCCATGATGTCTATATTTTTTGATATGTTGGAAGACACTATAGAGGTATTTATGAATGATTTTTCTGTAGTTGGTAACTCTTTTGATGATTGTTTGGTGCATTTAGGTGAAGTGTTGAATCGATGTGAAGAATGCAATCTTGTGTTAAATTGGGAAAAATCTCACTTCATGGTGAAAGAAGGTATAGTACTGGGCCATAGAATCTCACAAAAAGGCATCAAGGTCGATAGAGCTAAAGTTGAGGAAATTGAAAAACTGCCCCCACCTAACTCTATAAAAGGTATTAGAAGTTTTCTAGGACATGCAGGGTTCTATAGGCAATTCATTAAAAACTTCTCAAAAATTGCGCATCATTTGTGCAAGCTGCTCGAAAAGGAGATGAAGTTTGAATTTAATGATGCTTGTCTAAAAGCATTCGAGGCACTAAAAGAGAAGTTATCTTCTGCACCCATTATTATTACACCAGATTGGGGACAACCATTCGAAGTTATGTGTGATGCAAGTGGGGTGGTGCTTTGCGTAGAATTGGGACAAAGGCGAGAGAAGATTCGTCATCCCATCTATTATGCAAGCAAAGCCTTGAATGTTGCTCAAAAGAATTACACGGTCACCGAACAAGAATTGCTTGCGGTAGTTTTCACTTTTGAGAAGTTTCACTCCTATTTGCTGGGCACTAAGGTAATTGTGCACACTGACCATTCTGCATTGCGGTATTTTATGGCGAAGAAGGACGCAAAACCAAGGTTGATTCATTGGGTATTGTTGCTGCAAGAGTTCGACTTTGAGATGCGTGATAGAAAGGGGACATATAACCAAGTGGCTGATCACTTGTCCAGATTAGAAGACGAAGCTATGATAAAGCTAGCTGATGAAATCAAGATTGATGATGCTTTTCCTGTCGAACAAGTATTGACTGCCTCTCTTTATCTTATCCCTTGGTTTGCAGATTTCGCAAATTATTTGGCCAGCGATGTGGTGCCTTCGGAGTTATCGTTCCACCAAAGAAGGAAGTTCATGTCTGATGTGAAGAAGTTCTTCTGGGAAGAGCCTTACTTGTTTTGTATCTGTGCTGATAGGATTATTTGTCGCTTGGTGCCCGAGGTGGAGATGATGAGTATATTGAAAGGTTGCCATGCATCTCCTATTGGTGGTCATCACACTGGTATCCAGACTGCTCATAAAATGTTGCAATGTGGGTACTATTGGCCTACAATTCACCAAGATGCCCATGATTTTGCCAAGTCCTGTGATCAATGCCAAAGAGAAGGAGGTATTTCAATAAAGCAAGAACTCCCAATGAACCCAATATTAGTGATTGAACTCTTTGATGTATGGGGCCTTAATTTTATGGGTCCATTTGTGAGTTCGAATGGGATAAAGTACATTCTTGTAGCCGTTGACTATGTTTCCAAATAGGTGGAAGCTGTTGCGCTTTCCAATAACAAAGGTAAAACTATCACCGCATTTCTGTAAAAGAATATTTTCTCAAGGTTTGGCACACCAAGGGAGATTATTAGCGATGTAGGTTCCCACTTTTGTAACAAGTTGTTTAAGGCGTTGCTTGAGAAGTATGCTGTTCATCATAGCGTAGCAACTCCTTACCATCCACAGTTTAGTAGGCAAGTTGAAGTATCCAATAGAGAAATCAAGCAAATCCTTGCAAAGACTGTGAATGTAAATAGAGTCGTCCAAGTATTTTCACATGGAGCAGTTGAACTCGAGAACAAGGAAGGAACAAAATTCAAAGTCAATGGCTAGAGGATCAAACTCTATATAGGCCACTTGGAAGAGGTCAATGAGTTGATTGAGATATAGAGTCTTGACGAAGTCTGAGTAGTCAAGAGATATGCGTCGTGCCGCGACGTTAAATCAAGGGCTACTTGGGAGGCAACCCAAGCTGTAACATCTAGCCAACTTAGGAGTTTTTGGTGATTTTTATGAAGTTTAGACTTTTCTTTAGTTTTATGTTTTAGTGAGTCTTAGTATTGGATAGATTAGGGTAGTATAGGGTCCATGTCTATAAAGAGTCAATAAAAGCTAAACGGAAGTCCTAATGATTGTGACATGTGCAGGAAAGTAATAAAAATCTGGAAGAATTTGAAGTGCAGAAGGGTCTATGGGTCCCATCTTCGAGTTGTCAATAAAATGACGACCCGTAAATGGCATTCGTAGACCTTGATGTCCAAAAGCAGTTGCAGCTTTAAGTCTACGATTGCACAGTACGAACCGTACAAAAATTGACAGTCCGTAGTCTGCAACCGTAGACCCCAGGTATGTTTTTGAAATTTCATTAAGTATTGGGAGAAATGACGGATGACAACTACGGCCCGTACAATCATATACGAGCTGTAGACTGGAAATCGTAGGTTTAGACAGTTTTAAAATCGACCAGACTCGCGAATTATTTAAATACAACTCCTCATTTTCAAAACATTCCCCTTTTCCCTCTTTTCTTCAACCGTTGGAAACATTCCCCCTTCCTAAATTTTGTTCATTTGTCCCACCCCACTCCCCAAAGCACCCTTTCAATAACCCCCTCACACCCTATATATTCTTGGCGTCCCCAAATTCTCTCTATTTTTCCTCCTTCTGATTTTGTTTCCCATATCACCTGAACTTTTCTCTAAATTTTCACTTCGCGGGTCCGGAGTCTTTCTAGTAAGTGGTTAAGGCATATAGAAACCTTTCCAGCTTCAAACTCTATTTAAGGTACTAAATTCTAGTTGGTAATTTAATTTGAAGTTGAAATCGATTGTTGTGCTTGACCTAGGGTAGTAATTGTATGTGAATATTGAGTCTGCTAAGTTTAAAACTAACCATGGGATGATAGTGTTGTAGGTGGTGTGAAATTCGATATGACTTATGAGTGAACTACTTCTAGATGTGTTCCGGACTTAGGGTTTCGACATAATTTGTGAGCATGAACTTAATTGCGTAATTGAAACCTTAGGAATGAAGGAATAGCATGAATATATGTTGAAATGCATATTCTAGATGTGATTTAGATGTTATACTTGTGCTTTTGGGTAATGTTTTGCTTGAAACTGACACTGGTATGGTCGACGACCATGACCTATGGATCGTAGGGCCATCTATGGACCGTAGGTCACCTCCCGTCAATCTAAAATGCCCAACTGTAGCCTAAGTTATTTTTGACGATTTGATCTACGGATCGTAGGTCTGTTGACGGACCATCCTGGCAAACCATCATTTGAACTTCAGAAACTTGAAATTTGACTTCCTTATCTACGGCCAAGACCTACGATCCATAGACTCTTCTACAGCCCGTAAGTACTTACCGTAGGTACCCAAAAAAAATAGTAAGAGTTGAAGAATCTCTTTTCTTTTTTTTTCTTTTCTTTTCTTTTCTCTACTTTGTTTTCCTGCTTTTGTTTTCTTGTTTAGGCACTAACATGTCCTCCCAGGTACCATCCACCCAACGTCACTCGACAATATGGCCGTAGGAGCAAATCCACAGCACTTTCGACCCGCAGAAGACTTATTGACGAAGCATATGAGGATGAGCGGAGTGGGTACAAATATGAACCACCATTGGGGGATAGCTCTCCAAAATCACCCCAGACGACTCGACAGCAGGCCAGACAGTTGGCTACAGTCCCGGTGACGGAGGGATCGACCTCCGATAGTGAAAAAGTCACTTCCCAATCTGAAGAGGAAGTGCAAAGTTTGAGTAGAGGTGGGGATGACACTCCACAAAGAGCTTCCCCTAGCCCCCAGCCTGCAGTCTAGTCCGATCCTGGCTCTGAATCGAAGTCGGAGTCTGCCTCTAGCTCAGCTTCTGCTTCGGGTGGCAATGAGCCCTTAGTGGAACAACCTATTCGGATTGTAGGCGAGCCCAACTTGTGGTGTGTACCGGGCATGTTTCACATTTACAATGAAGACATCCGCCAAAATGCCCCGAATAAACACACCCGGCAGATTGAAGAAGAGCAGCCTCCACACCATTCCACATATCCTTGAGCTATTCAACTGCCACAGATGTGGTTGGATGGCTGAGAAGCTGAATAGATATAGTCCAATCATGGTGCGTGAGTTCTACGCAACGTATGTAGCCACGATTCAGCAGAACCTACCTCGATGTGCAAAGACACTGGAGCAGCCCCCTCTCCTCTCTACTCGCGTAGGGGATATTTTCGTCGACATATCTGAGGCCACCCTCCACTATTTTATTTATGGCCCCTCTCATACTCAACCAATTAATACGGCTGAGTTTGACTACAAGATGCAGATGGTCTGCAACAGAGCGGTAATGCGGGACATGGAGCAGAGGGATTCACTACTTCGATGGGTGGCTGGATACATTGTTGAATAGAGGGTCCATGATGAGTGGGTCAAAGACATGACTCTTTCAATCAAGAAAGCCACATTGAACTTCGCGGTGAAGTTTTGGTGGTCTGTTGTTTGCACCCGGTTGTCTCCTACAATGGCAGACAACCAAATGACATAGGACCAAGAAGTGACGGTAGTGTGCTTGATGGCACGGCACGAGATTGATTTTGCCAGAATTATTATTGTGTAGATCCATGAAAGGGCTTTCCGAAAGATGACTACTTTGCCCTTCCCATGTCTTATTTTTAGATTATGTCGCGAGGCGATTGTCCTAGTATAATTTGTTGATTCTTATATTGAGGTGACTAAGACCGTGGATATTGGTCTTATCATAGATGACACTAACCCCGCAGCACCACGCAGGGATATTCGAATTGATTTACCGCCTATAGGAGAGGCATTAGCTCCCGAGCAGGCTGGTGCAGACACTATTTCAGCTCCTACTATGGAGCCCCAGGGGTCTATAACCTCGTCCGTAGCTTCAGGTTCTACTGTGAGTACACCCTGTGCTCCCACTCCTACATGGTCGGCCTTGCTTTCGATTGCAAGAGTCAGGAGGTTAGAGGCTCAAATGGCGGCACTGTTACAGCATATATGTCCTTGGATGCAAAAATCGGTGGAGGAGTCTGAGACACGGATAGAGCGGATGGTGGACGTGAAAATACAGGCAGTGCACAGGCGCATCGATGCTTTTGAGAGCCGGATGATAGAGAAGTCCCAGCCTGGGCCGATGATAGATATTTCTACTTTCCAAATGGAGTTGGCTAGTCTCTATGCTGATCTTACTGCTTTGGCTGCCATCGACACTACTGCTCCTTCACCCACCCCTGAGGTTGCTGCAGATGATATAGTGCGGCACGCATTATTTGTGTAATGACCCTCTAGGTCATTTCTTTGTTAATACCTCCTTACTGTCATTTAGAGCGTTCCTGTAGCGACCCCAAGTCATTTATGACTTGCTGGCAATGATTGTTTGGTTTCCTAGTCGTTCATTTGGTTTTTATGTCTATTTTCCTGTTTTGGAGCTTTTGAACCTTGAAAAGTTGATTTCAGTCATAACTTCAAGTAAACGACCTCAGATGAGAATTATGACGGTTCCAGCCAAATTAGGCTAGAAGCATGGTTTGCCCGAGTCCTGGGGCTTCAGGTGTGATTTTGGGGCCAGTTAGCTCTTTAGCCTTCGGATGGTCAGACTTGATGTTTCAGATTCTAGCCGAGTGTTAGCTTATGTGGCGGTTAAATCATCGCTTCTTGACCAAATCTGTAGTTGTCAGTTTGAGGATGAGTCTTTGATGACACTCAGAGATAGTGTTTTGGTGGGTTATGTCGGGCAGGCTTCCTTAGATTCAGAAGGGGTTTTGTGGTTTGCTGGCCGTTTGTGTGTTCCAAAAGTTGGTGATTTGATCTAGCTGATCCTTAGTGAGGCCCATGACTCCAGGTATTCCATCCATCCGGGCACAGCTAAGATGTATCATGATTTGAGACAGCACTACTGGTGAAGCGGTATAAGGAGGGACATCTCAGACTATGTGTCCCGTTGCTTGAGTTGCTAGCAGGTGAAGGCCGAGCATTTGAGGCTTGGTGGAGAGTTGCAGAGATTACCCATTCCTGAGTGGAAGTGGGAGTGAATTACCATGGACTTTGTTGTGGGGCTGCCACGGACTTCTAGAGGTGTTGACAGCATTTGGGTCATAGTGGATCGATTGACCAAGTCAGCACACTTCATACCTGTTCATAAATCCTTCCATGCTGAGACGTTAGCTCGTATCTACATTCGGGAGGTGGTCCATCTTCATGGTGTGCCTGTTTGAATAAATCCTGATCAAACCCCATAAGCCTGACAGGTACACAGAAGAGTTATTCTATATAAACAAAGGAAAACACAACTCTAGAAGCCTCAAAACCCCTGGGTCTCGGACCCAAAGAGATCACACCTGGGCCCCGCCCAATCATCAGTCACGAGCTAGAAATACCGAACTCTAATCGTGTAATGTCAGCCTCGAGCTGGAACAATAACTGGGCCCAGCCCAATCATCAATCACGAGCTGGAAATATCGGACTCTAACCGAGTAACGTCAACCTCGAGCTGGAACAATACCTGGGACCAGCCCAATCATCAGTCACGAGCTGGAAATACTGGACTCTAATCGGGTAACGTCAGCTTCGGACCGAATATCACACCTCTCGCTCAATAGCCTAGCGTTGGAAATACCAGCTCCAACAGGGTAACATGAGCTACACAGCTCGGACTAGTAGCCTTCAAGCAACGGCCTCGAGCTGGAAATAGCGGGCTGCAATCGTGCAACATCAGTTGCGGATAAGAGCTAGAAAACTGTCCCCGATAGCCTAGCACCGGAAATACCGGATCCTAACCGGGTAACGTCAGTTGCGTACTGGAGCTAACAACCTCGAACCGGATAAAGCCACATACAAACAATACAACACAAGGCTAAACACCACGGGCCGCCGCCCCTACAAGGATATCAATCGAAGGCTCCCAGCCTAGCACAATCCAACAGTCAATCGGCGCAACAGCCACCTCTTCCGGCAGCACCACAGAATCATAGAAATAAGGGAGAAAGAATTGAAAGATTCAGAAGCCACGAAAATGCCTAAACAAAGGCTCAAACTATCAGACCCAAGTCTGCTATACCACTCTATAAGGACCTCGTCCATCCGAAACGATGTCGGATACATACTCAAGTAAACAGGTGCATAGGACTAAGGCAATACTATCCTAACCTATTCTAAGGCCGAAACAATCACAGAAATCAAAAGAAATCAAGCAAATATCCCAAACCCACGCATGCATCAACAGATAACCACCCAACAGATAACCCACAGTAAATCAACAGCAACCCAAGTCATCAACTCATCCTAAGCATGATACTAATCCTGAACAGCCCACAAATCAACTCTAAATGAAGAAAAACGGAGAAGAAGGACAGATATACTATCTACCCACCCCAGATTCACGCACATCAACCAGCATTTACACATCCAAGCTCAATCTAGAAAGAAGGGAAGTCTTAACCTACCAGAAAGCCGATCACACGCACTCCAAGTCCCATGAAGCCAACGAGAATCTGAACGCCTGGGACTTCGAATCACCGAAAACCAACAACCGAGGAGGGAGATATGAATTTTTGAAGTTTTCTCCAAATGAACCTCGACCTCCCTTAAATAACAACTGAAACCCACTCTTCTCTGTGAACGTGGCCCCCAGGCCCCACGAACGTGGAGGCAAACCTGCAACAGCTCCGTGAATGCAGCATAAAACCCGTGAACGCGGAGAACAAGAACATCCCCACACCACAGACATCCACGAACGGGGAGCACAGGACCCCAAACCTTCACGAACACGGCCTCTGGCTCACGAATGCAGAGTAAACACTCTTACACATCCACGAACGCGGAGCCTATCCCGCGAACACGGAGTGTAAATGTGTCTGCATTTTTGATAGCTGCAACAGCTGAGTTTTGGACAACTCCAAAACTCTGATAGGGTGCTTGCAACTCGTTCGGAACCCCGTGCACGCAAATGAGATATGCTACCCCCTCAAATTCGATGTTCCAGACTCAATGGCGCAGTCAAAATTTTCATACGAGGTCATATCGACAAAAAGTAGGTCCCACACCCAATGGGTCATTTTAGCCAATTTCCAGCGGAGGCCTCGGAGTTTGATCGGAAGCTCCTGGAAGTTATCGAAGGTCCATTCTCGACCAAACTCAACATTTCAGAACTAACTTCACAGATGGAATTTTCATCCGAGCACGTTTACCAAGAATATTGACCAAAGTCAATTTTAAGCCAAATTTTTAAGGCTAAAGAGCTAACTGGCCCCAAAATCACACCGGTTGTCAGTTTGAGGATGAGTCTTTTGTGGCACTCAGAGATAAAGTTTTGGCGGGTGATGTCGAGCAGGCTCCCTTAGATTCAGATGGGGTTTTGAGGTTTGCTGGCCGTTTGTGTGTTCTGTGAGTTGGTGATTTGATCCAGCTGATCCTTAGTGAGGCCCATGACTCCAGGTATTCCATCCATCCAGGCATAGCTAAGATGTATCGTGATTTGAGACAGCACTACTGGTGGAGCGGTATGAGGAGGGACATCTCAGACTATCTGTCCCATTACTTGTGTTGCCAGCAGGTGAAGGCCGAGCATTTGAGTACTGGTGGAGAGTTTCAGAGATTACCCATTCCTGAGTGGAAGTTGGAGCGTATTACCATAGACTTCGTTGTGGGGCTGCCACGGACTTCTAGAGCTGTTGACAGCATTTGGGTCATCGTGGTTCGATTGACCGAGTCTGCACACTTCATACCTGTTCATACATCCTTCCATGCTGAGAGGTTAGCTCATATCTACATCCGGGAGGTGGTTCCTCTTCATGGTGTGCATGTTTGAATAAAACCCGAACGAACCTCATAAGACCGACAGGTACATAGAAGAGCTATTCAAGAAAAATGTAGGAAAACACAACTCCAAAAGCCTCAACACCCCTGGGTCTCAGACCCAAAAAGATCACACTTGGGCCCCACCCAATCATCAGTCACGAGCTGGAAATACAGGACTCTAATTGTGTAACATCAGCCTCGAGCTGGAACAATACCTGGGCCCAATCCAATCATCAGTCTCGAGCTGGAAATACCGTAGTCTAACCGGGTAACGTCAGCCTCGAGTTGGAACAATATATGGGCCCAGCCTAATCATCAATCACAAACTGGATATACCGGACTATAACCTGGTAACGTCAGCCTCGAACCAAAAATCACACCTCTCGCTCAACAGCCTAGCGGTGGAAATATCGGCTCCAACCAGGTAACGTCAACTACGCAGCTGGGACTAGTAGCCTACGAGCAATGACCTCGCACTGGAAATAACGTGCTGCAATCGTGTAACGTCAGTTGCAGACCGGAGCTAGCAGCCTATCCCTGACAGCCTCGTGCTGGAAATACCGAATTCTAACCGAGTAACATCAGTTGCGTACAGGAGCTAACAACCTCGAACTGGATAAAGCCACATACAAACAATACAACACAAGGCTAAACACCACGGGCCCCTACCCCTACAAGGATATCAACCGAAGGCTCCTAGCCTAGCATAATCCAATCATCAATCGGTGCAACAACCATCTTATCAGGCAACACCCCAAAAATGCAGAAATAAGGGAGAAAGAATTGGAAGATCCGAAAGCCACGAAAACTCCTAAACTAAAGCTCAAATGCCTAAACTAAAGCTCAAACTATCAGACCCAAGTCTGCTATACCAGCCTACAAGGACCTAGTCCATCCGAAACGACGTCGGATACGTACTCAAGTCAACAGGTGCATAGGACTAAGGCAATATTGTCTTAACCTATTCTAAGGCCGAAACAATCACAGAAATCAAGCAAATATCCCGAACCCACGCATGCATCAACAGATAGCCACCCAACAGATAACCCACAGGAAATCAACAGCAACCCAAGTCATCAACTCATCCTAAGCATGATACTAATCCCGAACAGTCCACAAATCAACTCTAAACGAAGAAAAATTGGAGAAGAAGTCCAAGCTCAAAATAGAAATAAGGGAAGCCGTAACCTACAAGAAAATAGATCACGCGCGCTTCAAGTCCCTCTGCTGGAGCTTTTCCCTTTCGTACGGGCTCAGACTACTACCACGCTATGAAAAATAGAATCACAACGTCAATACAGTCGTTTAGACACTAAAATCATCAAATTCGGAGACAGACCAATTTCGTAGTCAAAATCAGGAACATGGGACCCACTCCGAATTTTCTGGAATTGACTCAGTGAAGAGGTCCCAAATCCTTCCCTGAACTTGTATTCCAAAATGGAATAATCATCGGGGCTTGGATCAGCTTCATGCAACTCAAACAAGAAACGCAAAACTTTACAACAAATAGGCTTAAGAAAGCAACTTACACCTCGAATTCACGGAAAATTAGGTACACCAAATGCAATCCAACCATGAACCCATGAAGCCAACAAGAATCTGAACGCCTGGGACTTCGAATCACCGAAAACCGACAACCGAGGAGGGAGATATGAATTTTTGAAGTTTCCTCCAAATGAACCTCGACCTCCCTTAAATAACAACTGAAACCCGCTCTTCTCCGCGAACGCATCCCCCGGGCCCCGCGAATGCCGAGGCAAACCTGCAACAACTCCGCGAATGCGGCCCCAAACCCGCAAATGCGGAGAACAAGAACACCCCCACACCACAGATCTCCGCAAATGCGGAGAAACATCTGCGGACGCAGAGCACAAGGTCACAGACCTCCATGGAAGCGGAGCAACTCCGGCGAACGCGGAGCACAGGACCCCAAACCTCCGCGATGTGGCCTCTTGCTCACGAATGCAAAGTATACACTCTTACACCTCCGCGACCGCGGAGCCTATCCGTCGAACGTGGAGAGTAAATGTGTCTGCATTTTTTACAGCTGCAACAACTGAGTTTTGGACAACTCCAAAACTCCGACGGGGTGCTCAGAATTTGTTCGGAACCCCGTGCACGCAAACAAGATACAATACCCCCTCAAATTCAACGTTTCAGACTCAATGGAGTAGTCAAAATTTCCATACAATATCGTCTTGACAAAAACTGGGTCCCACACCCAATGGGCCATTTTAGCCATTTTCTACCGGAGGCCTCGAATTTTGATCGGAAGATCTCGAAGGGTCATTCTAGACCAAACTCGGCATTTCAGAACCAACCACGCTGATGGCATTTTCATCCGAGCATGTTTACAAAGAATGTTGACCGAAGTCAACTTTAAGCCAAATTTCGAAGGCTAAAGAGCTAACTGGCCCCAAAATCACACCGATCGTCAGTTCGAGGATGAGTCTTTGGTGGCACGCAGAGATAGAGTTTTGGTAGGTGATGTCGGGCAGGCTTCCTTAGATTCATATGGGGTTTTGAGGTTTGCTGACCGTTTGTGTGTTCCGAGAGTTGGTGATTTGATCCAGCTGATCCTTAGTGAGGCCCATGACTCCAGGTATTCCATCCATCCGGGCACAGCTAAGATGTATTGTGATTTGAGGCAGCACTATTGGTGGAACGGTATGAGGAGGGACATCTCAGACTATGTGTCCCGTTGCTTGTGTTACCAGCAGGTAAAGGCCGAGCATTTGAGGCCTGGTGGAGAGTTGCAAAGATTACCCATTTGTTGTGGGGATGCCACGGACTTCTACAGGTGTTGACAACATTTGGGTCATCATGGATCCATTGACCAAATCAGCACACTTCATACATGTTCATACATCCTTCCATGCTAATAGGTTAGCTCGTATCTACATCCAGGAGGTGGTCCGTCTTCATGGTGTACCTATTTCCATCATTTCAAACCGGGGTCCACAGTTCACTTCTAGCTTCTTGAGGGTGTTTCAGGAGGAGTTGGGCACCCGTGTCGATCTTTGTCACGACCCAAATTCCCGAATCATGATGGTGCCTACCAATCCGCTAGAAGGCCAGCCAAAACCCTATCCCGGAACTTAGCAGTAATGGGACTAAGGGTGAAACTAATCCTCAACTAAGCGGAAGCAACAAATACAGCACATCAGAAGGTGGAAGCAAAACCAATCTATATATACAAGAGACCTCCAGAACCTGGAAGTCACAAGTACAGAACTACTAACAAGAGTACAAGTCCACAAAGTGGACCACAGAAACAAACTGTCTCGAAAACAAAAGACAAGTCAGAATATAAATACAGAAGGAGACAAGTAATCCCAGAACGCCATGTGCTCACCCTCGTCTCCTGAACAGACAGTTGTAGGCTAAAACTCAACGGTGAGAACTAGTGCTCAGACCTGCATCACGAAAACAAATGCAGAGTGTAGCAGGAGTACCAAAACAATAGGTACCCAGTAGGCAATACTGTCTTAACCTATTCTAAGGCCGAAAAAATCACAGAAATCAAGCAAATATCTCGAACCCACGCATGCATCAACAGATAACCCACAGTAAATCAACAGCAACCCAAGTCATCAACTCATCCTAAGCATGATACTAGTCCCGAACAGCCTGCAAATCAACTCTAAACGAAGAAAATTGGAGAAGAAGGAAAGAAATACTAGCTACCCACCCCCGATGCACACACATCAACCAGTATTTACACATCTAAGCTCAATCTAAAAAGAAAGGAAGCTGTAACCTACCAGAAAGCTTATCACGCGTGCTCCAAGTCACTCTGCCGGAGCTTTTCCCTTCCGAACTGCCTCAGACTGCTGCCACGCTATCAAAAATAGAATCACAACGACAATACAGTCGTTTAGACACTAAAATCATCAAATTCAGAGACAGACCAATTTCGGAGTCAAAATCAGAAACGTGGGACCCGCTCTGGATTTTCTAAAATTGACTCCGTGAAGAGGTCCCAAATCCTCCCCCGAACTTATATTCCAAAATGGAACACTCATCGGGGCTCGGATCAGCTCCATGCAACTCAAACAAGAAATGCAAAACTTTACAACAAATTGGCTTAAGAAAGTAACCTAAGCCTCAAATTCATGGAAATTGAGGACACCCAACACAATCCAACCACAAACCCACGAAGCCAACGAGAATCTGAATGCTTGGGACTTCGAATCACCGGAAACCGACAACCGAGGAGGGAGATATGAATTTTTGAAGTTTCCTCCAAATGAAACTCGACCTCCCTTAAATAACCACTGAAACCCACTCTTCTCCGTGAACGCGGCCCCCAGGCCCCGCGAATGCAGCCCCAAACCCGCGAACGCGGAGAACAAGAACACCCCCACATCATAGACCTCCGCAAACGCGGAGCAACTCCCGCAAATGCGGAGCATAGGACCCCTAACCTCCGTGAACGTAGCCTCTAGCTCGCAAATGCTGAGTAGACACTCTTACACCTCCGCGATTGTGGAGCCTATCCCGTGAACACGGAGCCTATCCCGCGAACGCTGAGCGTATTCCGCGAACGCGGATAGTACATGTGTCTGCATTTTTGACAGCTGCAACAACTGAGTTTTGGACAACTCCAAAACTCCGACGGGGTGCTCGAAATTCGTTCAGAACTCCGTGCACACAAACGAGATATGCTACCCCCTCAAATTTGACGTTCCATACTCAATGGCGCAGTCAAAATTCATAGAACTTTCACGGAAGCAACTTCTTTATTTCTCAACTTCCGGACTTGTCGGTCTAGAATCTCAACCGAAACCTCTTCATAAGAAAGGCTATCCTTAATGCCAAGAGTCTCTATTGGCACTACAGAGGTCGGATCACCAACACACTTTCTCAACAATGAGACATGGAAAACCGGATGCACTGATGCCAACTCATTAGGCAATTCAAGCTCATAGCAACCTTACCAATACGCCTCAAAATCTGCTATGGGCCTACAAAACGGGTACTAAGCTTCCCTTTCTTCCAAAATCTCATCACACCCTTCATAGGTGAAACTTTCAAGTAAACCCAATCATTAACATCAAATTCTAATTCTCTTCTTCTAACATCGGCATAACACTTTTGTCGACTTTGAGCCGTTTTCAGCTTTTCTCTAATAAGCCGAACTTTCTCCATAGCCTCATGCACTAACTTGGGGCCTATCAAAGCAACTTCCCCAATTTCAAACCAACCTACGGGTGATCTACACCTCCTACCATAGAGAGCTTCAAATGGAGCCATACCTATACTAGAATGGTAGCTGTTATTATAAGCAAACTCAACCAAAGGCAATTGATTATCCCAATTACCCTTTAAGTCTATTGCACAAGCTCTCAACATATCTTCCAAAGTTTGGATGGTATGCTCTGGTTACCCATCGGTTTGGGGATAAAAGGCCGTGCTAAGCTTAACACGAGTACCAAGGCCCTTTTGGAAAGATTTCCAAAACTGAGAAGTAAACTGTGTACCACGATCGGAGATAATGGATAAAGGCACTCCATACAACCTAACCATCTCCCTCAAGTACAACTTAGCATAATCCTCCGTCGAGTAAGAAACCTTGACGGGAATGAAATGGGATGATTTCGTCATACTATCTCAACCACCCAAATCGAATCATACTGGCGCCGAGTGTGCGACAAGCCAACAATAAAGTCCATGTTCACATCTTCCCACTTCCAAGTAGGAATGTCAATATCTTGTGATAGACCTCCCAGTCTTTGGTGTTCAACTTTCACCTGTTGGCAATTAGGACATCTAGCCACAAATCCCGCAATGTCCTTCTTCATCCCATTCCACCAATAGATCTCCCGCAAGTCACGGTACATCTTGGTAGCTCCCGGTGAATTGAATAATGAGAACCATGGACCTCAATCAAGATTTGTCCTCTTAGGTCATCTACATTAGGGACACATAAACGACCTTGATATCTGAGCACTCCATCTCCCCCTTGGGAGAAAGCCTCTACGGACTTCTTTAGCACCGCTTCTTTCAATTCGATTAGGTTCGGATCAAGATCTTGCTTAGCTTTCACATCTTGCACATAGGAAGATTCTGAACCATTGTGGACCATAACACCACCTTGGTTGGAATCAACTAATCGCACACCCAAACGAGCCAACCTATGAAAATCACAAACTAGTTCCCTTTTACCATCTTTAATATGGGCAACACTACCCATTGACATTAGACTAAGTGCATCTGCCACCACGTTAGCCTTGCCAGGGTGATAGAGGACATTCATGTCATAGTCCTTTAATAGTTCAAGCCACCTTCGTTGGCAAAGATTTAGATCCTTTTGCTTAAATACATATTGTAAACTCTTATGGTCGGTAAAGACATCAACATGGACACCATACAAGTAATGCCGCCATATCTTTAGAGCAAACACAACTGCCGCTAGCTCCAAATCATGAGTAGGGTAATTCTTTTCATGCACCTTTAGTTGCCTTGAAGCATAAGCAATGACTTTCCCATTTTGCATAAGTACACACCCCAACCCAATTCTGGAAGCATCACAATAGACCACAAACCCATTGGACCCTTTCGGTAGGGTCAACACTGGAGCCGAGGTAAGTCTATCTTTCAACCCTTTGTAAAACTCGCTTCACACCTTTTGGACCAAGCAAACTTAGCCTTCTTTTGAGTTAGAGCTGTCAATGGTGAAGCAATTGAAGAAAACCCTTCAACAAACCTTCGATAGTAACCGGCTAAACCCAAGAAACTACGAATATCCGAAGGTGATAGAGATCTAGGCCAATTCTTAACTGCATCCGTCTTCTTAGGATCTACCTCGACACCTTTACCGGAAACAATGTGACCAAGGAAGGCTACGGATCTTAACCAAAACTTACATTTCTCGAACTTAGCAAAGAGTTGTTGGTCCTTGAGAACTTGCAACACAATCCTCAAATGATCAGCATGCTCACTATCACTCCTTGAGTAAATCAAGATATCATCTATAAACACAATGACGAACATATCAAGGTATTGTCTAAACACCTGATTCATCAAATCCATAAATGCGACTGGAACATTAGTCAACCCGAAAGACATCACTAGAAACTCATAGTGCCCATATCTTGTCCGAAAAGCTATTTTCGGAATGTCATCATCCCTTACCTTCAATTAGTGATAGCCCGAACGAAGATCAATCTTAGAGAAATAACTAGCCCCTTGGAGTTGGTCAAACAAATCATCGATTCTCGAGAGAGGATACTTATTCTTGATAGTAACCTTATTCAGTTGGTGGTAGTCAATACATATACGGAGTGACTCATCTTTCTTTCTAACAAACAAGACCAGAGCACCCCATGGAGAAATACTTGGTCGGATGAAGCCCTTATCCAACAAATCTTTCAATTGCTCTTTTAGTTCCTTAAGCTCTGCCGAAGCCATTCTATAAGGAGGAACAGAGAAAGGTTGCGTATCAGGGAGAAGGTCAATACCGAAGTCTATTTCCCTCTCTGGAGAAACACGGGGTAAATCATCGGGGAACACTTCCAAAAATTCATTAACAACGGGGATTGACTCAAGAGTAGGGGTTTCGGAATTCACATCTCTCACCTTAACAAGATGGTACATGCAACCCTTAGAAATCATCTTTCTAGCTTGCGGATAAGAAACAAATTGACCCTTAAGCAAAGAATTTCCCCCTTTCCACTCTAGGATAGGCTCATCTGGAAATTGGAACTTGACCATTCGGGTTCTACAATCAATAGAGGCATAACAAGAATGCAACCAATCCATCCCGAGGATAACATCGAAGTCTAGCATATCAAGCTCTACAAGATCCACATGAGTTACTCTATGAAATAAAGAGACAGAACAATTTCTATAGACTCTCTTAGCCACAATAGATTCACCAATAGGAGTAGAGACACGGAATGGATTTAACAACACATCCGGAATAACATCAAACTTCATAGCTACATAAGGCGTCACAAAAGACAACGTAGCACCTGGATCAAGCAAAGCATAAACATCAAAGTGGAAGATTTTCAACATACCGGTAACCACATCTGGAGAACCCTCTTGCTCATGACGGGCCTGAAGTGCATAGAACCGGTTTTGCTTTTGATTTCCACTAGAACTTGCCCGATTTTGGGGTTGAGCCTTTCGATGATTTTCTCCTCCCTTCTTAGCAGCCAAGGGACAATCCCTTACTTTATGACCCGTCCTACCACATCCAAAACATGCATTCAAACCGGCTAGACAAGTACCCTCGTGTTTTCTCCCACACTTGGCACAAGTAGGCAGTGAGGAGCCACTACCATTTCCTCCTTGAGGCTTAGGGTTAGACACCCTCTCTTGGTTGAACTTAGGAGGGGCATTGGAAGGCCCTTGATTAGAGAACCTAGACCTTTCCTTGAGCTTCTCCTCCTCTATTTGTTGTGCATGAATCATGAGGCGAGAAATATACATATCACTAATAAGCATGGCGGTACGACACTCCTTGACCACCATTTCGGACATTCCCGAAACAAATTTGCTCATTCTTGCCCTAGGATCGGCCACCATAGAAGGAGCATATCGAGCCAACTGGGTGAACTTCAAAGCATACTCTTTCACACCCATACTCCCTTGATGAAGGTTGATGAACTTGAGTACCTTCGCCTCCCTCATCTCAAGGGGAAAGAATCTATCAAGGAAAGAACCCTTGAATTTCTCCCACTCCAGAGGACCTTCATCAATCGCCATCTCACTCTTCCATTGGTTGTACCAAATTTGAGCGACACCCTTGAGTTGGTAGGCGGCCAATTCCGCCTTTTTCGTCGGTGACACTCCCATGATCATCAACACTTTATAAACCTCATCAATAAACTCTTGAGGATCTTCCTCCACTTTAGAACCGTGAAACTCTGGAGAGTTCATCCAGATGAAATCCCTCACTCTTGACGCCACCATACCCACATTTGAGTTCACGGGAGCCACAACCTCCCTATTGGCTTGAGCTATCATGGCTTGGGCCAAAACCTGAAAAGTAGCCCTGAATTCCGCATTGGTTACTTGCTCGGCAAAAGGATCGGCCGGAACTTGAGGAGCTTGAATAGAGTTTCTTGCTCTTCACTTTCTCTCGCATTCCTTCGAGTATAAGCTCTTCGAGACGCCATATCCTGAAACGCGTAGGAGAGGGATTACGAGAGAGGGGCATATAGAGTAACACTCTACGCACGACTTAAGGATAATGAAGAAGTGGAGTTTCCTAATCATCTTGTAGCTTCTCATTCATAAATGTGGCGCGCTTCACACTCATGAACAAGACTCTACTCGACGTGGCTTATGAGACATCCTAGAACCTTTCTAAAACCTTGTGCTTTGAATACCAAGTTTGTCACGACCCAGGGTAGCCCTTAGATGTAACACGGCGTACAAGAGCCCGAGAGGCCTCACACAAGCCCTTAGCATACATAACATACAAGCTAATATAGAAAAAGATTAAAAAGAGCATTATATAACAAAACAGCGGAAGTCTACAACTTATGTCTCAAGCCATCTAACATAACATAATAGAAATGAAGGTTTGGGACGCAGCCCAGTACAATATCCAAAAGCATAACAGAAAGCATGAAAAAGTAACAAGGTTAGGTCCTCGAACATAAGAGGCCTCACCAAGTCTTCACTATCACTGGAACTGACTAGCCACGAGTGGGATGAGAAGAACCGCCAAGTCCTACATCAATAGAATCAATGTAGGCAAAAGTATACGTTGGTACAATCAAGTACCAAGTATGATAGCAATGCATAAAAGGGCCTATAAACCATGCTAGAATGACATATAATTATGACATGTAATAGCCAAGCTAAAACATGATAGAACGTAAGAAACATGAAGCATAAAACATGGCCAAGACAAGCTATTCATCTTTCCTTTACTTTACTTTAAGCCATCATCATGAGAACACTTGTTCATTAACTTGTGGGGAAATAGCCTTAACCGACATATAAGACCATGTGAGCTATCAACATGGAATCCGGTGTCTGTCCCACACCAAAAAGGGGTGTCCTACTTGCCAAGGTAAGACCATGAACCGCTTAGATTGTGTCTATCATAGGCCATCACCCTATGGTGGCACATAGCTTATGGGACATGGGTAATCGCCACTTGTCCACTCGGTACTAAGCATATTTCCCACGGAATTATCATAGTTCATTTTATCTTAGGTAGACATGGGTAATCGCCTCTTGTCTACATTAGGGAACATGGATAATCGCCTCTAGTCCCTTCATAGAATAGCTCCTTAAGAACATGGGTAATCTCCACTTGTTCTTCTATTAGTCATGATTTCATTATTACTAGACATGGGTAATCGCATCTTGTCTACATTAGGGAACATGGGTAATCGCCTCTTGTCCCTTCATAGAATAGTTCATTAATCATGGATTCAAGCTTAGTTGAGAAAACCTTTCAACAAGTTATGAATCATTACGTGTGAGAAAACCTTTCACACTCATAGGTTGAGCATTACATGAGAAACCCTTTCACAACTCAACAAAATGCACTAACATATCATAAACTTCATAAAACATGCATGAGTTCACAAGGTTCATATTTACATAGCTCATCATGCTCTTAACTCATAAATCATGGGTTCATAAGCTTCTCATCAAACATGCAATTCAATGAAACCAAATACTTAGAAAGCCATAAATCAAGGCAATTTTAGTCATAATTGAGGTAACCCACATAATAGAGGAAAATCATAGATTTTGATTCAACATGCATCTTTTCATAAAATATCCTCTTTTCATCATTCATAGTCTTACATGGAATTCATAGCTTGATAATCATAATCCTTAACTCACTTCACAAAGAGTTCATGAAATTCATCTTTTCTCAATCAACCCACAATCATTAGCATAATCATAAATTGGGGGATACTTAGCATAAGCTCATGGGATTCATCAAGTTGCATATAAACCACGCTAAACCATGCACTAGCTTACTTTACCACGCTAGATCGTGCACTATCAACCATAACATCAACAATGGAAAGCATAATGAAGAACCCATAAGAATTTGTCAAACCCTAACTCTCTTGGGCAAGACTATACCTTGAAAACCTTAAGGAAAAGAGGACCCATTGGAGGAAAGACTCCAAATGGTAAATACTTCCATACCTCAATGCCAATGCCTTGAAATAAAAGGGGATTGATGACCTTAATGAGAACCCTAGCTCTTTTCTTCTCCTTCTTGTTCTTCTAGAGAGAGAAATATTTTGGGAGATGAGAGTTGGAAAATGAAAGGGTTAGGGCTTAGAAAATATAAATTGGGCCAAGGTTAAGGGGCAAAATCGTCTAGTATAAGGAATAAACATTTAGGGAAAAAGTCCAAAAAGCCCTTAAATAAACTGTTGGGGCCAATCGACGGATAGGACCTATGGTCCGTACATCGACTGACGGACCGTCCTAGTCTTCCGTCAATCGATTCAGAAAGTTTGTTTTGGACTAAAAATTTGGCTAAGTCTGGAAGGCATCTACGGAACCCATCTATGGCCCGTCAACTGAACTACGAACCATCCTGCTATTCCGTAGGTCAAGGTTCAGAAACTCAAAATTTATAAAGCTGGCAGGGCCATCGACGGTTACCATCTACGGCCCGTCACTCCACCTACGGTCCGTTGATGGCCTCCGTTGTCACTGGCACCAAAAAAAAATTTAAAACTACATTTTCTTTCTTTTTAAAAACTGGGGTGTTACAGGTACTCAAGAAGTCCATAGAGGTTTTCTCCCAAAGGGGAGATGGTGTGCTTTGATATCAAGGTTGTTTGTGTGTTCCCAATGTAGAGGGCTTAAGAGATCAAATTTTATCAGAAGCCCATAGTTCTCGATATTCCATCCACCAAGGAGCTACCAAAATGTACCGTGATTTTTGGGAAATTTATTGGTGGAACGGAATGAAGAAAGTAATTGCCAACAAGTGAAAGTTGAGCATCAAAGGCCCGCAGGTTTGACCCAAGATATTAGTATTCCTACTTGGAAGTGGGAAGATGTGAATATGAATTTTATTGTGGGTTTACCTCGCATGAGGCGACAATATGATTCGATTTGGGTTGTTGTTGATAGAATGACAAAGTCAGCCCATTTCATTCCCGTCAAGACTTCTTATTCGGCGAAGGACTATGCTAAGTTGTATTTGAGGGAGATGGTTAGGCTGCATGGAGTGCCTTTATCCATTATCTCCGATCGCGGTGCGTAATTTACTTCTCAATTTTGGAAGTCGTTTCAAAAAGGTCTTGGTACTCGTGTTAAGCTTAGTACGGCCTTTCATCCCTAAACCGATGGGCAAGCGGAGCGCACTATTCAAATCTTGGAAGATATGTTGAGAGCTTGTGTAATTGATTTCAAGGGTACTTGGGATGATCACTTGCCTTTGATTGAGTTTGCTTATAATAATAGCTACCATTCTAGTATTGGTATGGCTCCATTTGAGGCTCTCTATGGTAGGAGGCGTAGATCTCCTATAGGTTGGTTTGAAGTTGGTGAAGTTGCTTTGATAGGCCCGGATTTGGTGCATGAGGCTATGGAGAAAGTTTGCCTTATTAGGGAAAGGTTGAAAACGGCTCAAAGTCGACAAAAGTCATATGCCGATGTTAGGAGAAGAGAATTAGAATTCGATGTTGATGATTGGGTTTACTTGAAAATCTCACCCATGAAGGGTGTCATGAGATTTGGGAAGAAAGGGAAACTTAGTCCCGTTATGTAGGGCCATATCAGATTTCGAGACGTGTTGGTAAGGTTGCTTATGAGCTTGACTTGCCTAATGATTTGGCATCAGTGCATCCGATTTTCCATGTCTTATTGTTGAAGAAGTATGTTTCCGCGGCTCGTAGAAGTTCCTACGACTCGTCATTTTACACTTAGCTCCAATTTACATTGCCTCAGTCCACGACTCATTCCTACAGCTTGTAGAAAAATCTAAAACTCATTGGTTGAGTCGTCAAACCCTAAAAATCCTGCTGCTTCTACTCTTTTCATCCCGACTGATCCAAAACCTATTTTCCTGCAAAACACATATAAAATATCATTAAATCTACTAACAAATTCTTAAGATACACGCAAAACTCCAATTTTAAAGCATCAAAAGTATTGTAAATCTGAAGTACATTATATATATATAGTGCCTTAAGTTTGTATTATTTTCTTTATCATTTTGTTGCAGGTGTATTCATGTACTTAACTTGCTTTAATTTCCTTTAGTTATGTTTATTACTGTTAACTTTTATTTAGATTAATAAATATATGGGTAAATCTCTCCTTACTTTAATGTACATGTACAATATTGATAACGCTCAAATTACTCTAGAAATAATTAGAAGAGTAAGCAATTGTTAGCAATAAAAATACTGAATAAGAGAGTCGGGGTCGACTCCCACAAGGAGTGATATAATGCAAGGAGTTAAGTTAGAAACTTAAAAATGTAATCCGATTCATTGTAGTAATTAGAATAAATGGGTGGATGATTCCACCAAATTTACTAAATATTTTGTATCAATCATCACAATTAAACTAAAATCATGGATTCAAACAAGTAAGAGACGATCAAGGGGTATGGGAATTGGTATCGATGTCAAATAGGGGTACAAGTTCTTGCTCAATAATGCTAGACAAACATGGATAAGCTAGGTAGTATTCAATGAAACAAATCTTCTTTCGATCTCAAAGCATCATATCATAGAATCTCCTTTCAGTCTTATCTATGTGAATCACAAATCAACCAAATACCTTACTAAAATCTCGATCTTTCGAGCAGATTTGGCAACTAGAGCTTAACCACAATTTCTCTTTCGAGAAAACTATAGAAATCAAACTTAGATCAATTGAAGAACTACACTAGGATTAATTTTGCAACCTTAACCCATGAATTAACTCCATGCTAAATAACTCAAATCTATGGATGAACAGCAATAAAATAGAGCAAGACACAAGACCCACTAAATTAAATCAACACCCAACCCATAATCACACCCCTAGAATTAGGGTTTTAGCCAAGCCTCATAAAAGGAGAAGAAAGTATACCAATTATGTTTTCAACCATTAGAGAGTTGAAACTAAGCAATAATCTCCAACACCCACTTTGATTTGAACCCTAAAATATCAATTACAAGATTGTTCAAAAATCCTAAAACCTAAGAAGTGTTTTTCTCAATGGGAAACGTTCCAAGCTAAATTTCAAAAATAAAAGATTAATTCCATATCTCTCTTTTTTTCTCTCTCTCATTTGGGCTATTTATATTTTTCCCAAAAATTAGTCAAAAATTCCATTTGCGATCTTTTCGACGACATTAGTCGGGCTCGCCTAGCACGTTCGGTGGATCACCATTTTCTCTTTAGCTCTCCCTTCCTTTGCTTCAAGCTTCAGGTGTTTGAACCTCAGTTGGCGAACTCGATCTAGTCAGCCTTTCACATTCGGCTGATTGTCGATTACCACCTTGTTCGCCCATTTAGCCTTCATTTTAACTCAGAAGTCTATCACCTTCGATGATGGAATTTCTAGCTCACCCAATGACTTCGGTGAATCGTTGTTTCCAGTTTGGTTCGCCGACCTGCCTTGACTAGTTTCAAATATGCACACTATCACTTCGTGTGAGGTCTGGCTTATTGGGCGATCGTCAGCTGGGAGTTTTCACTCGTTTAAATGGTTTTGGCCTCTTTTTTAATCGATTCATCCTTGTCTTGTCCTTTAGCTTACATAGCTGCAAAATATAAAAATATCATCAGTATAGGACATAAATAGGCATTGAGGACCCTATTTGTTGAACTAAAAAAGCCTCAAATGAGTGGAAATCTACCACTCATCAACACCCCTAACTTAAACCTTTTCTTGTCCTCAAGTAAATCAAGAACACAATTAGTTCAACAAGGGTGTCTACAACAATTCTCAAATGTGAGTTAACATGCAGATGCCATCACAAGAATACTTCCAAGCATATGCAATAACTCAATCATGCTCAAGAAGCTTCAAATAATGGCTAGCTTGTATCAACACAAGCTCAAGCTCATAAATGCTCCCTTATAATTCAAAGCCATGCTTCAACAAAAGCATTCAAGTGTCCTCACATCAAAGACAATTCTACGCTCTCGTAGAGCACATCAACAAAGAAGTTAGGAATCAATACAACTCTCACTCTCCAAAAGAGAAATACATGCAAGTTTCATCCCATAGGTTTGCCCATATTTTCTAATTATCACACAACCTGATTTTCACAAGATCACATGGGTCTTTTAGGCTTGTAATGGGGCTGAGGGTAAAGGTATGGTCAATTTGGCTCAGTGACTTTACCTTTTCAAAGCATTTTTGTACTCATTTTCAACTCTTCTCAAGTTTCTTTCATTCTTTTCAATGGAGACTCAAACCTAAATTTTCAACTCAATTTATTGGGAACCCTTTTTAATTCATCACAGCCTTCTTTTTCATTACATTTTCAAGCTTTTGCTCACATATTTTTTTTATAAGGAGGGGTTCCTTCTTTTTTAAACAAATTTCAAGGTTGAGTCTCACTTTTCGTTCCTCAGTTTCACTTGGCTTTCTCTCCTCCTTTCTTTCCACACCCCCAATTTAGGCTTTTCGCCTAAGTTGGCTATTCAAACAAATCAATGCTTAAAAAAAGATTTATGGAAGAGAAGGTAGGAACATATTTGGCTTAATAGGTTTCAACAAAGTTGACAACAAATGGTTTAGGCTCAAATGATGCCAAGATGGTTGTACACCCTCACAAGGTAGTTATAAAAGGTATGATTATTTGGGTTCCCTCTCAAAATTTGTGCCCAAAATCATTTATGCATTCACCAAGGCTAGAGAATTAGTCTAACAAGGCATATTCTAGGAATCAACAAGCATGACTTCAAGTAGGATCTCACCACACATTGCACTTCAAACACAATCATTTAGCACAGCTATACAAAATCAAGAAGCTTGTGTGTGATGTTCATTGCAAGGCTCACATCAATATGTAGCTAGTCAACATTAGAATCAAAAAGATCATTAAAAATTAAAGCCACACCGATTTCTTCTTGCAACATCACCACAAAACACATTTCTCATTATGAGTATTATTCAAGACATCAATATTGGGACACAATCGATCCTCGAATATCAACAAGGAATACACAAGCAATCTCAACCATTTCACAACTCCACAAATCAAGGGGTAATGGATAGAGAGACAAAATGAAATCAAAATCAACCAAATATCATAAAGAAAACCAAAATATCTCAAAATATAACAGGAAATAACAAAATACAATCCAAAAAGAGGAATATAGGCACATGTGCCCTCACCCCACCAAAAAATATCTAGCAGTGTCCTCAATGCTATCAAATATAAGTACGGGAGGATAATAAGTGAAAAGTCCCCTGACAGGCTATGCCTGTCAAGAACTCTGATCCTGAGGATCGGAGGGGATGGCATCATCTCGGTCATTAGTACCCGGCACAACTAAAACAGGAAGCAGCAATGTACCATCAACCGAGGCATCAATGCCTGGCAAATCAGGAGGATAAATAGTACAGTCTTAAGAATAAAGCCCACTAGTGCCAACCGTGGAAGTCTCCAGACGAGATCTCTCTAAAGTTGCATGCAACATCGACTCCTCTATATCCTACAGCTCTGCTAAGGTCTCAGCAATCACCTGCTCATCATCTCTACGGAACTCATCATCATCAATCTCCTCAGCTGCATCATCCTCAGCCTCATCATCATGAACTGCTGGCTACTCAGCTTAAGTGTGCCAGCCACCTCTTCAGTGCATCCAAGCTCTACTTCATACGAAGTGTGTACAGATCAGCCATGTTTCCTTTCGTTCCCTAAATATCATTAATAGCATCCAAATGACATTGCACCTTTTTCCATCGGACTTTGACTTTTTCAAGAGGTTTCAAAACAACGCCCTTCTTTTTCTTGGGCAACGCCTTTGCATAGGCGGCATAGAACTCGTGAACCCACACCGGGACATATGGGGGTCGAGCTTGAGTGAATCGCTCAAACCCATGGAACTTGTTCGTGTACCATATGGCTGGGCAATCGCTTTTCACTCCGTCCTTAGACAAATGCCTCTCCTCAAGAATAGTCTTCTCCCCCGCTGCTTTGATCCTATTAAGGGATCTTATAGCTATGACTGGGACCACTTTGGAAGCATGTGATGTCGAGTTTTGCGGCAACTTGGATCAAATGTATGTCCTCTTCTTTGCCACCACTTTCTTAAGTGATTCACTCACACGCGTAGAGGCGTGCAGAGCGGCCTACTGATACTCAGAGGATTCATTTATGACTACCCCCTATTTCATTTTAGAGGGGGTGGAAAAGGAGACTCATGTTTGGAGTCATAGGATACCACTCTTTTGCCTTTAGTCTTTCCCATTTCCTGCAAGGCACAACATTTCAAAACAAAGATCGGGTGAAGGTCAATTAAAAAGAAGTATACACTAATTACAGTTAAACTATGTTTGAGGCTCGGTGAATGGAAAGGCGATTCGCTTAACAGGTTAGGCGAGCTCAGACGAGCTCGAAGAAGTTGACAGGACAAAATTAATTTACACTCAAGCATGGTGGGTGGTGTCAACTCCAACTCGGCGATCCGCCGATTTGGTTTAGGCGAGCTAAGATAAGACCGCCGAATGTGACAATGCAAAACAATTTAGGACCACGCATAAGGGCGACGTCAACTCCAACTCGGTGATCTGCCAAGTTTGTTTCGGTGAGCTAAGACAAGCCCATCGAATGTGACAGGACCCAAGTCACAAATTCAAAATCAAAAGGTGATTAGGCCTTACTCGGTTATTCTCCTAATCACTTGGCAAGCTAAGACAAGCCCGCCGTACAGTAATTTAAGCCCAATGTCAATTTTTCAAAAACTAAACGCCAACATGCAAAATTACCCAGAACCCAAGCAATTTCATGGGTTACCCACATGCTAATCTATCCATGGGTACTCAAACTTCCCCAAAAATTCACAAAGCATTGCCAAATCAACGATTTGCCCTTAAGAAAGACGTTACCCTATCTATCAATGGGCAAATACAAATTGAAAGGACAACGCTGGACTAATAAGACTTCACCCACTCAAAATTCAAGAAAACCCCATATCATTCAACAATTCATTTTCAAATTTTAACCTTCACAAATAAATTTAACAATCTAAGGCATAAAATAAACTATTCTAGTTACTGGATACTATTTAATCTACTAAATTAGCACAACCCATACAAATTAAACAGCACAATCTCAACAACAACAACTAGCCCAGTTCATATGCATCAGGTTTAAGCAAAAATAACAAAGATAAAGTCAAAGAACCAAGCTCAAAAAAATACACATGGCAATAATGAGTGAGGAAGGGTTTGGGGTCGAGAATCTTGAACAATCACATACTTCAAGCAAGTAAATCGAATCACAATGAGGACTCACAAGTATTTAAGCAAAGATTTGAGAGTTTAAGAAGTGAAAATAGCAAAAAAGATCAAAACATGCCTTTTAAAAATTGAAAGACTCTTGGCATTTTTATGTCAGGCGCATTCAGCGGTCTGCGACTAACGTCGTCGAACATGTTTAGCGAATCCCTGAAAGAGCTTAAGCTTGCCAATGATGCCTGAACAAATACTAAACCTGAAGTTTAACTCAGCGGACCCGATGTAGTTCACTTTGTGTCATTCGGTGAATCGTCGAATAGGTCCTTATACGCTAAAGTTGATAGTGCAATTTTTTCAAAATTCTTGGTTCAGAAGGCGAACATGAAGATGTCTTCCCAACAATTTTGGTGCATCACCGATTGGGTACTTGCATCGCCCAATGCATCCTTTTTAAATTTTTGACTTTATCTCAACATGCACTCACAACACACGTTATTGAAAGCAATAAAATGAACTTGAGTTGCTTCCCAAGAAGCGTCTTATTTAACGTCGTGGCACGACGTAGTTCTTACTCATCAAGCATTATTCTTGGGTTGGGGATGGTGTCACTAGGCAACGTCCCTTTTTCCTTGGATTTAAATGGGCAGAGATTTGACACATTTGAGTTTCCAGCTGCTTGATTGACATGGAGTAGGAAGTAACCGTTTGAGTCAAAGTGGAGAAGTCATTTTTCAAGTCTTTAAACACTTTGTCAGACCCTTCAACCTTGTTAAAGATCCTTGTTAACATATCATCAGCTCGGTATACCTTCGGTCCAGCTTGCCCTTTTGGTTTGTAATGATCATGAGGTGGAATGTATCTATCTTTTTCAGTTTCAATATCTCCAGCCATTATCTCTTAAGGAACGCTTCAGTTAGTTCCTCCCATGAAGTGATAGAATCATTTGGTAGTTGAGCCAGCCATCTAGTTGCTTCCCCCGTTAAGGAGAAAGGGAACAACCCCAACCGAATAGATTCTTGTGAGATGTTCTTAAAGACGAAAGGCCCACAAATGTCCACAAAATTCTAAAGATGTTCATGGGGGTCTTCATGAGCAAGACCTCCAAACATTCCTCTCATTTGGAGCAATTGGAGCATATTTCCGGTCACATGAAATATTGCTCTCCCTGTGGTAGGAGGTAACCAGATTACTCCCGTACTTTCAACGATGTTAACATGCATGTCGTTCATATCTCCCATGTTATCATTATGTCCATAGTGACTGGCATCATCACTTCCATCTTCACTCATAGTTCCACCTATGAATAGGGCACAACAAGAACACCAAACAACAATCTACAACAAATAAACAAGTTCACAAACTAATGTCACAAACTAAATTCTTAGCCATCACTCTCCGACAATGGTGCCATTTTTTATAACGCTCAAATTACTCTGAAAACAATTAGAAGAGTAAGCGGTCGTTAGCAATAAAAATACCCAACAAGAGAGTCGGGGTCTAATCCCATAAGGAGTGATATAATGCAAGGAATTCAATTAGGAAATTAAGAATGCAACCCGAGTTATTGTAGTAATTAGAACAAATGGGTGGATGATTCCACCAAATTTACTAAAATAGTTTTGGTATCAATTATCATAATTAAACTAAAATCAGGGATTCAAACAAGTAAGAGATTATCTAGGGGTGTGGAGATTGGTATCGATGTCAAATAGGGGTACAAGTGCTTGCTCAATAATGCTAGACAAACATGGATAAGGTGGGCAATCATCAGTGACACAAATCTTCTTTCGATCTCAAAATATCATATCATAGAATCTCCTTTAGGTCTCATCTATGTGAATCACAAATTAAACCGATACCTTACTAAAATCTCCCTTTCAATCAGATTTGACAACTAGAATTGAATCACAATTTCTCTTCGAGAAAACTATAGAAATTAACCCTAAATTGCATGCATCAAGCTATTTACCCACTTCAATTGATCTCTTTCGAGCATCAATCGAAGATCTAGACTAAGATTAAGTTTGTACCCTTAACCCATGAATTAACCCATGGTAAATAACTCAATCCATGGACGAACATCAATAAAATGGAGCAAGACATGACCCACTAAATTAAATCAACAACTAACCCTATAATTACACACCTAGAATTGGGGTTTTAGCCAAGCATCATAAAAGGACAAGAAAGTATACCAATTATGTTTTCAGCCATTGGAGAGTTGAAATTCAGCAATATACTTCAACACCCAATTCGATTTAAACCCTCAAATATCAATTACGAGATTGTTCAAAAATCCCAAAAACTAATAAGTCTATTTCTCAGTAGAAAAAGTTCTCAAGCTAAATTTCAAAAATAAAAAACTAATTCCAGATCTCCCTTATTTCTCTCTCCTTTGGGCTATTTATAGTTTCCCCACAAATTAGTGAAAAAAATCCATTTGCAGCCTATTTGGCGACATTAGTCAGGCTCGCCTAGCACATTTGGATGATCACCATTTGCTCTTTAGCTCACCCTTCCTTGGCTTAAAGATTCAGGTGTTTGAACCTCAATTGGTGAACTCGATCGAGTCAGTCTTTCACATTTGGTGGATCGCCGATTACCACCGTGTTCCCATTTAGCCTTCATTTTAACTCAAAAGTCTGTCACCTTTGGCAATGAAACTTCTAGCTCACCCAATGACTTCGGCGAATCACTGTTTCCTCATTGGTTAGCCGACCTGCCTTGAATATTTTCAAACATGCACACTGTCACTTTGGGTGAGGTCTGGCCTGTTGAGCGATCCGCCCTTTTGGTTAGGTGATTGTCAGCTGGGAGTTTACACTTCATTTAATGTTTTTGGCCTCTTTTTCATCGATTCCTCCTTGCCTAGTCCTTTAGACTTCATAGCTAAAAAATATCAAAACATCATAAGTATAGGACATAATTAGGCATTGAGGACACTATCTGTTGAACTAGAAAGGTCTCAAATGAGTGGAAATCTACCACTCATCAAATATGCTCGAAAGACCCATACATTTTTCTTATTCGACAATTATATTTTACTCCTGATATGTTTTGGCATATAAGTTAAAGTTGAATATTTTCTTTTTTAAAATGTCATTACAGTGCTTCTTAAAAAAATGGAACGTGTCGGTTGGGAATGAAGTTGTCCCTCATGTTATAAGTTAACTTTTATTAAAAATGTAATTTTTTATACTGTTACTATATTTAAAATAAGTGAATTGTCTTATGTTTTTATAATCCTTATTTTTGTACATAGATTCTTAAATAAAATGGTACAAAAGAAACTTCTTATATTACAAGATTTCATAGAATTGAAAATTATTTTGTTAAAAAGTGAAATAAATAATAGACCATTTAAGTAATTAGGAACTACCATTTAATTAATTAGGAGTTACTATAGAAAAGTTGAAAAAAATAGGCCATTTAACAATATTGTGACACAACTAACGATTTGTAATGACCCATTAGGTCGTTTTGAGTACTAGAGCTTTTTATTCCATAGAATACTCTTTAGGTAGATTCTAAATGGGTATTTTGGACTATTAGTTAACTATAGTTATATAATTGATGAGGTAATTTTAATAATTAATTTAGTTGGTGGTTAAGGAAAATATTTTATTAAAATTAGTAGTGGGTCACTCCCACCACTCCCATAATTAGTTATGTACAAGAATTAGGGTAGTAAACAATTTGTAGAAGAAAATAAAACAATAGAAGTGTCACAACTCGATTCCTCGAGTCATGATGACACCTACTATAACTCACTAGTAGGTAAGCCAACCCGTAACCCAGAATGAAAATTAATAAGTATAAGGGTAGAAATAAACAGAAAACACTTAAACAATAAAGCAAGACAGAAGAGGAAGCAAACCAAAACTATATATACAAGATACCTCCAGAACCTGGAAGTCACGAGTACAGAGTTGAGCTAATAAAAGAGTACAAGTTCCAAAAGTGAACCAAAGCAAAGTTGTCTCCAAAGAAAAAGACTAGCTACACAATATAAAAAAGGAGACCAACAAGTCATGGATGCCAGGTGTTCACCCTCGTCTCCGATCCCAAAAATCTGCTGATGACACGGACAATCACCGCTAGTAGCTAGTACTAGGACCTGCATCATGAAACCGATGCAGAGTTCAGCATGAGTACCAAAACAAAGATACTCAGTAGGCATATAGGTTGACTGAGCAAGAAAGGTAAAGACAATGTGAAAAGATAGAATCTAGACACAAACAAAGGTCAAAGCAGATATGCAAGAAACCACATGAGCGTGCCATAAATAAACTAAATACAGCTAGTCTAAACCTAACTGGACCCCATAAGCCTAGAAGTTACACTCGTGCACAAGTTTAAACAATACACGAATGGACCCCCATAAGCCTGACAGGTACACATAATAGCTAAGTCTACTAAGAGTGAAGTACCATGAATCTGAACCCAAGAAGTGAAAGTCGGGTTCCCAGCCCAAGTAACCACAAACAACCAACAACCAGTCAACTTTCAGCCCAACTAGCAAGAGTGACCTGGAGGTGTAAGTAGAATCAATAAGGCCGCCCAGCCATCCAGTCCACTCCCAGCCCAGTTAGCAAGAGTGACCTGGGGCGTGTCAACTCTGAAGAGGATCTCAGATATCAAGGCTACCCAGCCAGCCAGTCCTCTCCTAGGGGAGTAAACCACCCATGTAGTAAGAGTGACCCAGGGGTGTGTCAACTCCGAAGTGGATCTCAACAATCAATACCAATGATCACGCCCAAAACTCGTCATTAAAAGGATAAGCATTTGTTACAAATATAATTTTTCTTTCTTTATGATCAGAGTCGATCCCACAGAGAACTATCAAAGTTTTCTTTTATATCACTAAGAATCTTCTAATAATCAATTTCTCCAGTTGATTCTTTTCGTTATGAATTTAAACAAGAACTAAAATAAATGGAAATAATTGAACAAATAAGTAATGTGTGATTTTTCTTCAAAAGGGAAACAACATAGGATGATGATTTCACTGATTGTCAAAATAATCTCATAATATGCCCACTATAATTTCGTCGAGTTATTCTCTATCGACCATGAACCTTTAGTCACTACAATTGTTTCTCAACATATAATCATGATTTCCTAGCGTTATTCTCTCAAATGAACTCTAGTTAGCTAATTACTTTGTTCACATAGATCATACCAAAGTTTTGTCATCTCTAACTGCCACTTTTAAATCTAGGTCATTAATCTCTGAACGCCTCGAAGTGATGTTTTTCAACTTAAAACCTAAGCTCACCGTCTCACTCAAGAATAGTAAAATACCACGGCACTGTTAATCGAGGGCCCTTCAATTAACTACAAGAAAACATGGGTGAACAAATAGATATAAAGTAAAACGACTTGATTATAGTAGAACAAAATCACTAGTTCATCCAACAATGGGTTCCATCAACCATCCTAGAAAATAAACTAGCTACTCATAATGGAGTTTAAGAATATAGCATAGATTCGCATAACGGATAAGTTAAGAGTAGAAAAGAATGAAACTCTATGTTGAATTCCAAGTTAGCGGCTCTTTTCCTTGTTCTTGCCTCTCCAAAATGTTGTAACCCTTTGAATATCTAGTTAATACACTATTTACGTCGTCCATCTTTAATCTTTGGACGAAAATAACCTTCAACCCAAATAATTTGACCTAGTCATATTTTTTACCATGAGCTCTGCGGGACAGATAGCATGGCCACTCCACGCACAGCCAATTTTCCAGAAGCCAATGTTATTTCTCTTCAATGTTTCTTTTCAACTGGCGAGGAGGGAGCCTGGTAGCGTGGTCGTTCCGCGCACGGCCATTTATGTGCTTCTCAACTTTTTCTTCATTTTTCTAACTCCTTTAGCTATATGACTCTCGGATTTGATCTTGATCATTCCAATGATCTTCTACGAAGACTTTCAAAGCTCCATATCAAGTCTATATTTGCTCAAAACATGCCTATTAGCTCTGACAAATCTCCTATCCAAAGAAACACACGTAATAAGCACATAACAATTCTAATAATGATCAAGTGTTTGACAAAAGAAAACATATGAGGCCTTTATAACAATCAAATGGATGCATTTTTTGAGGAATATCAATACCCCACACTTGAACTCTTACTCATCCTCGAGCATGTAACTATCAACAACCCATCTTCAAAGGTGATACAAAGAACCTATGCTACTATGAACAGGTCTGCTCGGGCTAAGACTATAATCACCACTTAAGCAATTCTTCTACATGTCATAGGTCGATGCCAATATTTACACTCTGATTAAAAAAAACAACCCCTTCAAAATATACTAACCTCAATAACTGACTCAACACTCATAAATATTGGCAAAAGGTTATGTGCAACTTCAATCACGACATCAGATATTTCAGTTCTCTTATCGTCAATCATGTGCCCTCACAAATAAAAAAAGGATATCCAACTCTCATGAATGCTAACATATTCAACACATATCTCGGCATAAAAATCAACACACACTCACTTTCATAAGGAATTTCACATGCAATCACGTATGATGACCCATAAGCTTGCCCTTAGTGTAAATACTCCACTAATAAAAGAATGTTAAATTCAAGATCAAATAGGACTTAACAGGTTGTAATATAGGCTAAGGGACGAGTAGGAAATACTTGGATTAAATAGTGACTATGCTCCCTAAGCACTTTAATACATCTCCAACTCTTATTCTTTGGAAATTTTTTCTTTCTTTCATCCATACTCTTCTTTATATTATTTTTTTTCATTTTTTAGTGCTATACGACACTAGTAGTGGACTGCATAATTTTTTTCACTTTTTTTCTTTTTTAAAAAAAAATTAAAACAAACCTTGTACACCTCGGGTTGCCTCCCAAGAAGCACCTGATTTAACATCGCGGCACGACCCATCTTTCCTTTTTCAGGGGTCAATCAACTTCACTCTCGAAATCAACTTTTCCTCTTCCATCGAGTAAATATAATGTTTCAGGCGAAGTCCATTCGCTCAAAATATATTTTTACCATCTTCAGACTCACTTTCAATGGCCCCTTGTGGTGACGCTTGTACCACAATCCACATGAAATGGACCAGACCATCTTATTTTCAGTTTTCTTATAAATAACCTCAATCTAGAATTATACAACAACACCTTGTCTCCGGGCTCAAAGTTACGCTCAATGATGTTCCTATCATGCATTCGGTTCATTTTATCCTTGTACTATTTTGCACTTTCGAAGGCATGATAACGAAACTCATCAAGTTCATGCAATTCTATCACCCTATTCAATCCTGCTGCATCTAGATCAAGATTCACCTGCTTCAAAGCATAGAAGGCCTTATGCTCCAATTCCACAGGTAGGTGACACGCCTTACTGAATACCAACTTATATGGCGACATGCCAGTTGGTGTTTTAAAAGCAATACGGTATGCCCACGGTCAGGAACAACAATGATTGGTGTTGTCACTAATTTTAGCTTAAGCTTCTCGAATGCTGCCCAGCATGCTTCAGAAAACAAGAAAGGGTGATCTTCTTCAAGCAATTTACACAAAGGATTAGAAATTTTTGAGAAATCTCTAATGAAGCATCTATAAAAGCGCACATGCCTAAGAAAGCTCCTAATTTCCCTGATTGATGTGGGCGAGGGCAATTTTTCTATTACCTCAATTTTTGCTCTGTCTACCTCTATGCCCTTACATGAAACTCGATGTCCCAAGACTATACCTTCTTGTACCATGAAATGACACTTTTCCCAATTAAGCACTAGATTTATCTCTTCGCATCATTTAAACCCTCTCTTGATGTTTCTAAAACAATCATCAAAAGTATCCCCCACCACTGAAAAATCATCCATGAACACTTCCATGATGTCTTCCACCATGTCCATGAAAATGGCCATCATACACCTCTAAAAAGTGGCAGGTACATTGCACAATCCAAATGGCATGCTACGAAATGCGTAGGTGCCATAAGGGCATGTGAATGTTGTCTTTTCTCTATCCTCTGGGGAAATATGAATTTGATTGTACCCCGAATAGCCATCTAGAAAATAGAAATAGTCCCTGCCAGCTAGCCTATCCAACATTTGATCGATGAATGGAATTGAAAGTGATCTTTTCTGGTGGCCTTGTTAAGTTTTTGGTAGTCCATACAAATGTGCCATTCGGTAATAGTTCTGGTGGGAATCAGCTCATTATTTTCATTTTGAACCACTGTTATCCCACCTTTCTTTGGGACGCATTGTACGGGACTCACCCAAGAGCTATCGGATATGGAAAAGTTTATTCCCCTATCCAGCCACTTGATCACTTCCTTTTTCACTACCTCCTTCATGTTCGGGTTGAGCCTCCTTTGATGTTCAATGGAAGGTTTGTGTCCTTCTTCCATTAGGATCTTATGCATGCAGAAGGCAGGGATGATACCCTTTATGTCCGCCATTGTCTAGTCTATGACTTTTTTGCATTCTTGTAGTACCTGCACTAATTTTTCTACCTGCACATTTGACAACCGTGAAGAAATAATAACAAGTAGAATTGAATTAGGTCCTAAGAAAACATACCTAAGGTGGCTCGGTAGTGGTTTCAACTCCACTTTTGGAGGCTCTTCAATGGATGGTTTGGCAGGTAATGTCACTCTTTCAGACAATTTTAGTGATTCAAACTTGGGATCTATCTGCCAATGGCCTAGACCTTCAAGATTCAAGACCCATTCTGCCACATTTTCACCATTATATTCTTCTACATTTAACAAACATGCTTCTAACTTATCACTCAAATGATAGTTCTCTTCATATTCCAGCTGCATTACATCTACAACCTTCACCATTGAACAACTATCAAACTCACTCAGTCGTCTCATCGACTTCTGCACATTAAATGTGATTTCTTCTTCATTCAGTCTCATCTTGAGTTAACCAGCCTCACAATAAATAAGTTTATTTCCTGTTGCTAAGAACACCCTTCCCAAAATTATTAGGATTTTCTCATCAACTTGACAGTCGAGAATGACAAAGTCTACATGAAAAACAAATATCCCCACTTGAACTAGTACATCATCTAAGATTCCATAGGGTCGTTTCATAGTTCGATCAGCCAATTGTAGAAGCATATAAGTTGGTCTTGCTCTACCAATGCCCAACCTCTTGTAAAGAATCAATGTCATCAGATTTATACTAGCGCCTAGATTGCATAAAGCCTTAGCGAAAGCATAATTTCCAATGGTGCATGGAATTGTAAAACTTCCCGGATCACTGAACTTCTGAGAGATAGGTCTAGTGACCACAGAACTGCAAGTGTGAGTAAGTGTCACGATGGATAAATCCTGGAAATCAAACTTCCGAGACATCAAATCTTTCATCATCCTTGCATATTCCGGCATCTCTTTCAAAGAATCTATCAATGGAATGTTCAACTGGATTTGCTTCAACATTTCCATGAACTTCTTGTACTTAGCCAACCTCTGTGGAATGGGTGCCGGAGGCCTCTTCTTGCTGCTGAGTTGAATATTTTCTAGCTTAGGCATTTCTTCTGTCACTTTTCTAGAAGTGGATTAGTACTCTTTTCACGAATTTGGCTAGTTGCATTTTCCTTACCCTTCATGACTTGTGTTTGTTGAATGACCACATCTGTTAGATTCTCAGACTCGCCTAACTCAAATGGTACTCGAGCAGGCAGCACCTCTTTCCACATGGTGTGAGCATTCTCTTGTTCCTCACAACCATCATCTAATTTGGACCCATTTATTTTGGATTCACATCAGTGTCTGCTAGTAGTGCCCCTTGTACTTGCTAATTTAACAACATGGATAATTGGCCTAACTGGGTTTCAATGCCCTTAATAGATGAATCATGAGCAACTACTTTCTGCTCTAAATTTCTAGTTTTTCCCAGTATTTGCTGCAACATACCCTTTATCTCTGTCATATCACCGCTTCCTACTTGGTGTTCTATTGTTATGGCTGCTGATTATAGCCCACTTGCCTTTAATAAGGTATAATTTGACCTTGCGGTTGTGGAGCCCTGTATTGTTATTGTATTGAAGCTGAGGTTGTGTAGGTCTATATTGCATTTGTTGGTTATGCTACCCCCATTGTTTCCCTCCTTGTCTTTGCCCATTATAGTTGTTCACATAACTCACATTTTTCGAGTAATTGTGAGGATCATGATCCCCACTCCATGAGCAAGCATATGGTTGATTAATGCCCGGAGTGCATAGACCTACATTTGTTGTATCCACTATGTGAACTTGCTATGTTCTCAAGTCATCAATCTTCTTGGTCAGAAGGCTCATTTGCGTCATTAGAGTGGCAATATTTTTTGCCATGGTGTTTCTAGGATCAAGAACCACTGAATGAACCACAAGAGTGATTCGCACATCTCTAGTCATCCCGCCAAAATTTCGAGCCATCATGTCTAGAAGTACTTGGGCTTCAGCAAATGCTTTACTAAAAAATGCTCCACCTGCTGAAGCATCAACATTAGCCTTAACGCTATCTGCTAAACCCATGTAGAATGTCTGCAACAACATCTGATCCGGAATGCTATGATGTGTACACTTCACCAACATACCCTTAAATCTTTCCCACATCTTTGGTAGAGATTCCATTGGCTTCTATTTGAATTGCACAATCTTATCCACCTGCTTAGCTGTCCTATTTGGTGGGAAAAGCTTATTCAGAAAACACTTTACCAATTCATCCCAAGTCGTAATAAAGTTGTTTGGGAGTGAGTTAATCCAGAATTGTGCTTCTCCGGTCACTGAGAAGGGAAATAATAGTAGCTTAAGCACTTCTAGAGACACGTTAGGCTGCCTCTGAGAGTTGCAAATGGATAAAAAGTTTCGCAAGTGTTGTTGAGGATCTTCATATTCTTTTCCTTAACACAACCCCTTATTTTGTAGCAAGTGCAGCATATTGTTAGTAATTTGAAAGCTTTCAGCTTGAATCTGCGGAACCAATAAGGTTGATGCTAGATTGTCAGCAATGGGTTGAGCGTAGTCGCACAGGGCAGCTTCATGAACAATTGTTACTGTGACATGATTGGGAGCTCGGGGATTCCTCACATTTTCTTGGTTGTGCACAAAAGGGACCCTATCATTCCCATTTCTAGGTGGAACTTTATCCATTTCTTGCTCAAGTTCTCGAGTATGTTGTCAATTTTTCTTGGTTGCTCAATTCAGTGCCCTGAATGCTCGTTCTAGATCCGGTAATTCTTTGAAAAGTTCACCAGACCTTAATGAATTTCTGGGCATGCACCTCTAACACACACAATTAACTAGGTGAGAACTTTGCCAACAAAATATAATAAAAAAGAAAAATTGATAACTAATCTTAGCTATGTTTCCAAGTTATAACTATAGAGTAGCTCCCTGGCAACGCCACCAAAATTTGATCACACTAAAAACTCATCCTTAAAAGGATAAGCGGTCGTTACAAATATAATTTGGCTTTCTTTATGACCGGAGTCTATCCCACAGAGAACTATCAAAGCTTTCTTTTGTATCACTAAAAATCTTCTAATAATCAATTTCTCCGGTTGATTCTTTTCATTACGAATTTAAACAAGAACTAAAATAAATAGAAATAATTGAACAAATAAGTAATGTATGATTTTTCTTCAAAAGGGAAACAACCTTGGATGATGATTTCACCGATAGTCAAAATAAACTCATAATATGCCCACTATAGTCTCGTCGAGATATTCTCTATCGACCATGAACCTTTAGTCACTACCTTTGTTTCTCAACATATAATAGTGATTTCCTAGTGTTATTCTCTCAAATGAACTCGAGTTAGCTGATTACTCTGTTTACAAAGATCGCACCAAAGTTTTATTATCTCTAACTTCTACTTTTAAAACTCAGCTATTAATCTCTTAAGGCCTCGAAGTGGTGTTCAACTTAAAACCTAATCTCTCCGCCTCTCTCAAGAACAGTAAAATACCACGACAGTGTTAATCGAGGGCCCTTCAATTAACTGCAAGAAAACATAGGTGGACAAATAGATATAAAGTAAAACGACTTGATTATAGTAGAACAAAATCACTAGTTCATCCAACAATGGGTTCCATCAACCATCCTAGAAAATACACTAGCTACTCATAATGGAATTTAAGAACATAGCATAGATTCGCATAACGAACAAGTAAAGAGTAGAAAAGAATGAAACTCTATGTTGAATTCCAAGTTAGCGGCTCTTCTCCTTGTTCTTGCCTCTCCAAAACTATGTAACCCTTTGAATATCTAGTTAATACACTATTTACGTCGTCCATCTTTAATCTTTGGACGAAAATAACCTTCAACCCAAATAATTTGACCTAGTCATATTTTTTACCATGAGCTCTGCGGGACAGATAGCATGGCCACTCCACGCACAGCCAATTTTCCAGAAGCCAATGTTATTTCTCTTCAATGTTTCTTTTCAACTGGCGAGGAAGGAGCCTGGTAGCGTGGTCGTTCCGCGCACGGCCATTTATGTGCTTCTCAACTTTTTCTTCATTTTTCTAACTCCTTTAGCTATATGACTCTCGGATTTGATCTTGATCATTCCAATGATCTTCTACGAAGACTTTCAAAGCTCCATATCAAGTCTATATTTGCTCAAAACATGCCTATTAGCTCTGACAAATCTCCTATCCAAAGAAACACACGTAATAAGCACATAACAATTCTAATAATGATCAAGTGATTGACAAAAGAAAACATATGAGGCCTTTATAACAATCAAATGTATGCATTTTATGCCAAATATCAACCAACCCACCATGGAATGACGTCCACTCAGAAGGAATCACCAAAACGCTCTAAGCCTAAACCATTCCAATCCCAAGTCGCCCCGCGAAAGCACAAAACCTCTGGTAAAGCATCAGAGCCACAGAAATAGGGAGGGAGGATAAAAGATCAATAAAGTTGTGACAACACCTAAACTAAGGCTCATGCTATCAGACTCAAGTCTACTATATCAGTCTACAAGGAACTAAGCCTTCTGAAACGACGTCGTAGGAGAAATCGAACATCAAGGCTACAAATATCGGGAGTCTAAGGCAAGCACTAATCTAAGCCTAAACTAAGGCAAAACATGCTCAATTAAACAATAGCAACAGCATACAAGTCAACTCACAAGATAAGAATAAACACATAACCCCAACTAGCATGGTACTAATCCAAAAATAATATCGAATCGAGCCTAAAACATGGTTTCTAAGGCATGAAATAAGAGCCACTAGGTACCCGCCCCCAATTCACTCCAATAAACATGCATTCACTTATTCGAGCTCAATATAATAGAGAGGAAAGTCATAGCCTACCTATAGGCCAACCATGTGCACTCCAAATTACAATGCTGGATCTTTCCCCTTACGAATAGCCTCAGAATGCTGCCACACTAAAAAAAATAGGATCACAACGTTAATATGGTTGTTTCAATATAAAAATCACATAAAATGGAAAAGGACCAATTTCAGAGTCAAATGAGAATCATGAGACCCGCACCAGAATTTCCAGAATTGACTCTGTCAAAGGGCCCTAAACAGTAGCCTAAACTTTTGTTCCAAAATGGAACACAATCCGGGGCTCGGAACAGCTAAAACAATCGGCATGCAATTAAATTAGAATCAAGCTCAATTAAAGAATCGGACTAGACCCAAAAAAAACCCAAATTTACCATAAACGAGAGTTCCCCAATAACTTCCAATTACCCACGCAGAAGCCTCGACAATTTGGATGCACAGGACTTCGAATCACTCAATTTTGAGTCAAAACGAGAGAGAAATTGCTTTTTGAATGTCACAAGCCAAGCTGATATCGCAACTGGTTTTTAAATAAGAACCATTATGATCCCTTCTTCGCGAACTTGGTCACGTCCCACGAACACGATGAGGGCCCCATGATCTAGGCCAAGAGGCAGCCAAACTCTATTATTACAGCAGGGAAAACCCATGAATGTGGGCCCTACGAATGTAACTGGCCCTCACAGATGCGGCCACCAGGCAGCCTGGGCTTCGTGAATGTAGCCCATGGCCCACGAAAGAGAAGACCATTTTGGCCTGCAGATGCATATCAGCTTATTTTTTGGCAAGTCCAAATCTTCGATGGGGTGTTTCAAATTCGTTCAGAACCCCGTGCATGCAAACAAGATATGCTACCCTACCAAATTTGGCATTCTAGAATCAACGGAGCATTCAAAATTCCCATAGGAGCTCGGTTCAACAAAACGTGGGTCCCACTCCCAAACTACATTTTAAGCCAAAATCTACAAAAGGGCTCGGAATTAGCCCAGAAGCCTCAGGATCCACACAAAACGTCGTTCTAGAAAAAACTCAATATTTCAAAGCTAACCGCATTGATGGAATTCTCATTCGAGTGCGTTTACCAAGAATGTTGATCATGGTCAAACTTAGGCTTTAACTAGAAAGTTAAAATGCCTAATTATAGAGACTCACACTAAAAGCCTTGGGAGTCATGCCGACCATCCTACTAACATAAAATTATCCTTTCAAAGTTGATGGAATCGTCAGAATTGGATTCTAGGGTCATCTTCATGAGATTTTGATCGAAAATGACCGTTTAAGGTTGAAAAGCTCTAAAACACAGAAATTCTCATAAAAAAACAAATGAACGACTAGGTGATCAAACTGTCTGTCCCAGCAAGTCATAAAAGACTTTGAGTCACTATAGGAACACTCTAAATGATAAACAAAAGGAATAAGCACATAAATGACCTCGAGGGTCATTACAAGAAGTGCACGGTTGTAAAGGCAAGTTGGAAGGGCGGCTTCAGGTGAGATTTTACTCCAATTCTTCTTAGTTAATTCCTACATATATACTTGAATTTTGATCAGTTCATAGTTAGTGAGGTAAGAGAATTATAAAGTACAAAAGAAAAATTGTTATTTGTGTGAATTTTATTCTCTAATTAGTTGGGTTTTTGGATAGAAAGTGAGGAAGATAATGATTTGGCAATGGCGGGTAATGATTGGTTAATGGCAATAAGATAATTGGGAAATCTTAGATCCTTGTACGTGGTAGGTTATATCAAGCTCGCAACCCTTATTCGTGTACAGTATCGCCACGACCAATTGTAATATGTGGCTTCGGTCCTTATTTTCTTAAAGTTATCTTATTATAATTTAAGTTTTGACATATTAATATAGAAAATTAAATATTACATGTATTATATTGTAAAAATATCATTAGGTTTGTGATAATTGAAGAAGAATGAGGCTTAGCTCTAAGTTTGAAATTTAGAAAATATATGATTTGACCTATTAATTGAAATCACAATTGAACTTGATTATAGAATTGAGTGCATTTACTTACAAATTATGCATACTTGATAGATTGGAAACGTTTTGAGGCATTGGAGAGAGGAAAAGAATTGGTGAATTAGCTTGCATGAATTTGATTATTCGGTTGAGGTAGGTTATGATTTGTTATATGTGATAGAGAGACTCTTCATAGTGATTGATAGTCTTTGAATAATGTTGTAAGATTTTCTATGTACTTAATTATTGTTATTTGGATGATTTATATGTTGTTGTGATTGGTCTGCAATCCCAAGACCACAAAATCCATTATCTTGAACTTTCTTTATCAAAGTGATGCCTTGAATAAAGAAAACTTGATGAAATATTGTTAATGAAATGGAAAATGATGATAAAGAATGATGAATTAACTATATTGTTGGATTGAATGACATGAGCCTACACAACATATTTGGATCATGTGTCACGAGTCGACATGATATTGTTGGATCATGGGGCATGTCCAGCACGATAACATCAAAGGAAAACATTTTAAAATAACTTAATGTACTCAATCTAAAAGAACCCATTTCCCAAAAAAGTGTGGTATGGAAGCCTTAGTCCTCATGTGTGTTCTTGATATTATTGACTAATTACATACTTGCTTCATTACTGTCGTCACTTGTACATGTTGCTTGTTGTTTGCCAACTACTAAGCGCTATAGTTGATTTCTTGTTATTACTTTATGCATATTGGTTTCTTTTTCGAGTCGGCCGATGATATATACTCAGCACATGTTGCCCTGTACTGACCCCTACTCTTAATTTTCTTTGTTTTTCTTTCATGGAGTGAAGCAAGTGTACCAGCAACTTTGACTCACCTTCAGCTCTAACCAGTCTCCAGCACATTAGATTCCAGGGTGAGCTATTCCATCTAGCTCACATTGGGTTCTCCCAGTCATGGCATGATGTCCTTAGTTTTTCGGAAACCAACTATTTTATTTATTTATTTTGGTGTCTTGATACTCTCAAACTTGGTATTTTTGGATTAGATGTCCTTGATATGATGACTTTCAGGTTTTGGAAAACGATATGTAATAGACTCTGGAGGATTTTTATTTCTTACTTTAATAAGATTCAAGTTTCCGCATTATTATTGTAGTGCATAAGTTGAACAACTAATATAAGTTGGGTTTGCATTCGTTGGTTCACCCACCTAGAATGTTAAGTGTGGGTGCCACTCATGACCCATTTTGGGTCGTGACAAATTTGGTATCAGAGCTTTAGGTTTGGTGATCTCATCACACAAAGACAAGTCTAGTAAGGTCTTGTGAAACTGTACGTGGATGCCTTTACTTTTCTTCAAGAGGCTATAGGGCTTTAGAAAAACTCATTTCCTTCTTTCTTTTGTGCTATTACTTGAATCCAATTGGTATCTAGATGATACAAATTGGTATCTGACCTTTTTCACTCTATTTTGCAGATGGTCAGAACTAGAGCAAGAGATTTGGCAACACCAACACCATCAAGAGAGGATGCACCTAAGTCAACCGTTGCAGCTTGTAACACCCCAAACTTCCAAGGGATTTTAAAATGCAGAACTCACCTGAAGACAGTGACCAACGGAGGCCACCTACGGGTTGTAGATGGATTGGCGGGTCGTAGGTGGGGATCGTCAATGGCACTGTGAAATTTCAGGATTTCCAAGTTTCTTAACTTTGACCTACGGAATAGCAAGACGGTTCGTAGTTCAGTTGACGGGCCGTAGAATGGTTTCGTAGATGCCTTCTAGACTTAGCCAAATTTTCAGCCCAAAATGAACTTTCTGAATCAATTGATGGAAGAACAGGACGGTCCGTCAATTGATGTACGGACCGTAGATCCTGTCCGTCGATTGGCCCCGATAATTTTTAATTAAGGGCTTTTTGGTCTTTTCCCTAATTGTTTACCTATTAAGCTAAGTCGGTTATACCCATAATCTAAGACCTATAAATACTTTCTAATCCTAATTCCTTTCATTCTAATTCATTCCAAAACTCTCCTCTCTCAAATATTTCTCTCTCTAAAAAGAAACTCTCTCAACTCTCAAGGAAGAAGAAGAAGCTTGAATCCTCCATTGAAGACCTTCAATCTTCTCCAATTCTTGTGGATTGCTTTGAGGTATGATAGTGTTCACCATTAGGAGTCTTTTCCTCCAATGGGCCTTTCCTCTTCTTCATGATTTTCAAAGGTTTACTCTAACCCAATTGAATTAGGGTTTTGATCAATCATTGTGGGTTCTTCAATTATGATTTCAATTATTGATTTTATGATTCCTAGTGCACGATTTAGCGTGATAAAGTAACTTAGTGCACGAATTAGCGTGAACTACATGATTTGATGTAAAGATTGCATGAACCCCCATGATCCCAAGCTAATTCTCCCCAATTTGATAATCTATGCTTTGATTGTTGGGGTGACTTATGATTTGATGAAGTTTATGAATTCTCTCTGAAATCAAGCATTAATTATGAATAAATTGAGGATAATCTTATGAATTTAGCATGATCAAGTCAAAAGCATGATTTTACTCTATTATGTGAGTTCCTTCAAGTATGGGTAAATTGTCTTAATTATGGCTTTCTAAGCATGAACTTGCATTGAATTGCATGATATGAATTGAACTTGCATGAACCCATATGAACTCTATGAACTATGAAATATGAGCATGATGAATTAAGGGTGCTTTGAGAGTAAAGTACCAAAGTTATGATATGATGGTGCTATGGTTGAGTAGTGAAAGGTTTTCTCACGTAATTCTCCCACTATGATAAAAGAAGAACAAAGAGGCGACTACCCATGTTCTTAAGGAGCTATTCTAATGATGTAAGCTTGGACAATGTCCATAGAAGATGAAACGTCTATAAGCATGATTTTAGCTTGAAATTGGGAACCCTAGTTGTACCTTTTCATGTTTAATGATATATATATGTTAACGACTAATCCGTGGGAATTATCTTAGGACCGAGTGGATATTGAGATGGAAGCCCTCCCGTTAGTAGAGGCCGGGTCTTCTAGTGAAAGCTCTCCCGTTAGTAGAGGCCGGGTTTTCTAGATGGAGCTCTCCCGTTAGTTGAGGCCGAGTCTCCTAAAGCAATCTCTATCCCATAAACTATGTTCCCACCATAGGATGTTGTCTTTAAGTAGACATTAGCTAGTGGATCCACATAAGCTAAGAAGTTCATGGTCTTACCTTGGCAAGTAGGACACCTCTTTTTGGTGTGGAGTAGACACCAGATTCCGTGTTGATAGCTCACATGGTCTTACATGTCGGTTAAGGCTTTTCTCCACAAGTTAATGAATAAGTGTTTTCATGATGAAGTAAAGAAAAGAAGGAAAGATTATTTAGCTTTCTTTGGCCTTGATATATGTTTTATATTTCATGTTTCATGTTTATCATGTTTTTAGCTTGGCCATTGCATGTCATGATTATGTCTCTCTCTCTAGCATGACTTATGTGTTTATGTGCATTGCTATCATACTTAGTACTTAATTGTGCTAACGCATACTCTTGCCTACATTAACTTCTTTGGTGTAGGACGTGGCGATTCACCTTCCACTCGTGGCTAGAGCATTGACTTAGAGTTGAGTAGAAGATTTTGTGAGTCCTCATCCATCCGGGGACATAGCCTAGTCAGATTTTGCATTTTTTTGTCTTTCCTTATGTTGGATATTGTATTGGGCTGCGTCCCTATCACTTTTATTCGTATTCTATGATATTAGAAGGCTTTGAGACATAAGTTGTAGACTTCCACTGTTTTGAGTAAAGTTTTGATATAAAATGCTCTTTTGAACTCTTATTTCTCTATTATCTTGTATGTTATGTATGCTAAGGGCTTGTATGAGACCTCTCGGGGTCTTGTACACCGTGTTACATCTAGGGGCTACCTTGGGTTGTGACAAACCATACGAGGTCGTCTCGAATAAAAGTGGATCCCACACCCAATGGGCCATTTTAGCCAATTTCCACCAGAGGCCTAGGATTTTGATCGAAAGCTCCCGAAAGTTCTCGAAGGGTTATTCTAGACCAAATTCGGCATTGTAAAACTAACCGCGCTGACAAAATTTTCATCCAAGCACGTTTACCAAGAATGTTGATCAAAGTCAGCTTTAAGCTAAAATTTGAAGGCTAAAGAGCTAACTTGCCCCAAAATCACACCGGAAGCCCCGAGACTCGAGAAAACCATGCTTCTAGCCTAATTTGGCTGCTCCAGAGCTAATGGAACCATCAGAATTCCCATCTGAGGTCGTTTACCTGAAATTATGACCGAAATCAACTTTTCAAGGTTCAAAAGCTCCAAAACAGGAAAACAGGTATAAAAAACAAACGAATGACAAGGCGACCGAACAGTCAGTGCTAGCAAGTCATAAATGACTTGTGGTCACTACAGGAACGCTCTAAGCAACAAAAAGGAGGCATTAACACAGAAATGACCTAGAGGGTCATTACAGTTTGGTGATGAGCAGCAAGCTACTGATTCCTCCCATGCAGCAGGAAAGCGCACCCGACTTGGTGAGGACGTTGATATAGACCCAGAGAAGGCACGGCAAGCCCACAAGAGGGAGAGATGGGCAGTAGAAATTGCCCAACGCCAGTCCATCCAAGAGGAGCAGCTCCGACAAGAGAGGATGCGTGCATTGGCTGCGGGAGCTTCTGATTCGGGGCACACTACTGATGGTGCACCTCACATGACTACTGAGGGCATCCTGCATGATGATCCATCTGGTTCCGGGTAACCGGACCCACCCGCTTCTTGATTGGTCTTCGGCGCATATGCGCCACAGGTTTGTCTCACCTTATGTCTTTACTTTTATGTGTGCATTGAGGGCATTGCACTACCTTTTTCTGTAGGGGTGGTATAAATGGATTGTGAGTGATGTGGTGAAGTTTGAGTAACTCAACTCACAATCCTTCCTTGGGGTTTTCTTGCCTGTGTTCTTTTTCCCCAAGGAAGTGTTTTAATTTCAGTTGAATTGCATGTTTAGGATTGTAAATGTGTAGAAGTAACATAGAAGTAAAAGCATGATGGCAATAGAGTATAAATAAATTGACATCCCTCTAAATTTTGATATGTGCTATGACTGTGAATTTGATACGTTGAATATGTAGGATCTATGTATGACATGATAGGAACCGATAAGACACCATGATTTAAGCTATAACATAAACTAGATACATTGATGATTTGATAGTGACACAAGGTGCCATGTGTGATGTGAGATTGATTTGATAGTCAGACGGTAAGTGCCAATCTAAAACTTGCCTCATTGGTCTTGCTAAGATAATTTAAATTGGAACTTGGGAAGTGATCATAGGCCATTGTTGAGAACGAGTCCACTTAAGCCTAAAAAACCTATCAAAAGGATAAAATTCTCCCTTCGATCCAAATGTTTGAGTCTAACGAATACCAGTCTTTCTATACACACAATTCCCCTTCCCTAAAAATATTGCTAAACGTTGTTTTGGTCCTGGTCCCTCCTTGGACATTGTGCACCTCGAATTAGGCTAAAAACCTAAGTTGAGGGTGGCTACTACAAAGTGTACCTAAATTATGGCCCTGGTCCTCTCTAGGACATTGTGCACCTTAACTCATACTAAACAATTAAGTTGAGGGTGGCTATTATGAAAGAAAAAACAAGAAAGCAAGGGCATGAAAAGAGTTGTGAGTAAAAAAAAGAAAGAAAAAATGATGAGAATGTTGTGACTAAAAAAAAGATGAAAAGATAAATCAAAGAAGATGTTCAAAGTCAAAAGTCACATACTTGAGCTTAAAGAAATCCTAAAGAGCAGAGCATAAAGCATGATGATGTAAAAAAGTGGTTGCAAAAGAGGTAAACTAGCTAATGTAATGTTAAGGAGGGCAGAAAAGTCACTTAAATATCAAATATACCACACCTGACCCTAAGCCTACATTACTAGCTAATAAAGTCCTATAGTGATCCTAAGTAACCAGTTTGGAGAGTCAAAGCGGAGAAAATAGGGACAAGCCTATGGTATTGAGAATAAACTGTACTGAATTTGTTCTTAGTGCGAGAGTATAATGATTTCCTAAGCTACAAATATTGCATATACTGTGAGAGATTTCATTGTGGCGAGGACACAAGTTTCATTGTTGGAGAATCAGTATCTTGGCAAGTGTTGTATGTGTATGTGAATGTTTCTATTGGTATATCTATGTCATATAATGATCCACATGAGTTAGCTTGATGAGTTTATAAAAATGGCACTGTGTTGAAAATAAGTAAGGAGGGTGATAATTGAGAAAATGTTGTGTGATTGCTTGAGATATGGGTTGCTTTTGCATAAGTGTCGTTTAGAGTTTGTTGTGTCACTTGAGGACAAGAAATGATTTTAAGTTGAGGGTGTTGATGTACCGTGAACTTACGGTACTTTTGATGCATTACACTTAGAGTTTTTCATTCTCATAGGCATTTTGTTATTAGATGTGATGGTATTTTTGTTTGATTTTAAAGGAAATAGGCTTTTGGAGCAGCTGGTGAGAAAAGTTTTGCAGCAGTGGAACTTTGGTGATGTACGAGTGGATCTACGAGCCGTCATTCCATGGATGAGCTGTAGGTTGAGGTCGTGAGTTCAAGTTCCTGAAGATTTGGCTAAGTATGGGACGACGGACTACGATGACAAGTCGTAGTTCCTGCTACGAACCGTAGATAACTTCAAAAAGGGTGACCTACAGTACTTGGTTGACGAAAGGGCAGGACGGGCCGTACAAAGGTCTACGAGTCATAGATCATGCCCATAGAAAGTGACCCTCAGGATTTTTACTAACTGCTGGATGACGGTGGGAACCTACTAGCGTAGGTCTGACTACGAGCCATAGATGACACTGCCCAGGCCAAATTTCCTTAGTTTTCCTTTTCCTATTTGGTTTAGGATTTATTTTCTATAAATACCAGTTGTAATTTTTGATTTTTGGGTTGTTAGACGTTTTCAAATATTTTGCTTTGGCTTTAGGAATGAGTTTACGAACATTTGTAGCAATTAATTCTTGAAGTTTGGATTATAAAGTTTGATTTTGCTTTTCAATTCGAGATTCTGGATTTCATCTTTTATCACTGTAAGTTCATGACTTACTATTCAAGCCCTAATATGAATTGTGAACCTTCAAGCATGAGTAGCTAAATCCACAACTAGGGTTGTGGGAACCATGAGTAATTAACGGAAGTAAAACTAATAATATTGTAATTCTTGATAATTGTTTATGCATGTATTTGTTAATCTCTTTGTTTTAAATGCTTTTTAACGATGTACAACGTTAGAACCCACCTCGTTCCTACTTGCCGGACCAGGGAAGTAATGAATGAGAAAGATATTAAACAACGGAGATTTAGCGTTGATTAGTCCGCTATCTAATAGTCTGAACCACATACGCAGAGGGCTTATCTGGGTCAAAGGTAAGGGTTAGTAAAGCAACACACGTAGACGGACCAAGTTGCGTGGTGAAATTCCCTATTAAGAAGACCAATCACTTAGGGATACCTAACTTACCGACTATGCATGTTAAACACTAGGGAAGAGTTACTATTATTAGTATTACTGAGTTAAGAGCTTGTGGGGAACACATGTGCCCTAGTTTCATTCCCATTTTGATATTACAAACTGCAAATCTTGTTAGTTGTTTACTGGTTACTATTTATACATCAATTATTTCTTTTATTTACAAATCCCCCCTTTTACAGAGATAATTCGGCTAAATGTACAAATAACAATAAATTGGACCAAATCTAAACCATATTCCTCGTCGGATCGACCCTAACCTTTGTTAGGTTCTTTATTTGATAACGACCACTTATACCTCTTTAGGGAGGTGTAATTTGGGCGTATCAATAGTATATCCCACAAAAGCTTATGATTACCACATATGTTATGAATATGATTTTTAGAATTAGATTATCAGACTTCATATTATGTTTACTTGGTCATTGCATTATCATGTTTTCAAACTTATCATGTCATCGTGTCATGTTATGCATCTTCCCCAAATTCAGTACATTTCTAGTACTGACCGCATACATTCTTGTACATATATTGTCTTATAATATAGGTGTTGACGCTCCATATCAGGCTTGTTCTTAGTACGGACTCTTATCAGCTTTGCACAGTCTTTGGTGAGTTCTTATGTCATTTTATACTTTATTTCAGTTTTTAGATATTTGAGTGAGCTAGGGCTTGTCCTAGCAACTCATTTAATGTAGTCCAGGCTTATGTCAGATTTCTGCATATGTGTCTTGTACTGAGATTTTCCCTGTTTTGTTGTGATTTACATTTGAGACTTTGATTCCGCTTATCTCTTTATTTCGGCTATGTATGATTTCTTAGTGTCATGACATGCCATGTGGTTCGCTTAGAGTCTCTCAGAATTCTAGGTACCATGTAGCATTTAGGGGGTAGTCCTAGGTCGTGACATGTATGAACAAGTGCTTATTGTGTCTTATCAGAAAGGTCACAACCCTTCAGAAAAATCGCAATCCTTCGAAAAGATCACAACTCATCAGAAAAGTCACAACTATTTGGAAAAGTCACAACCCTTTGAAAAAGTCATATCCCTTCAATGTGAAAAGGTGTCTATTTTAAATATAATATAATATAAATAAATATAATATAATATAAAACATAGAAGATATGCTAAATTGGGTGTTTAGAAGAATAGAAAACTTTGAAAATTTGTGGTTTTAAAATGTGAGGATACCCCTCCATTAATAGCAAACAAAGGTCAAGTTAGGGGGTGTTCTCTTTCCACTGAACTTCGAACTCATTTAATGACTGCAATTCACACTTGAGTTTTTTAAGAAGAGAAGAATAGTAAAGTAAGGAAATTCATAGTTTTAAAATGTGAGGAGGGGGTGTTCAAATTCCACTAAACTTCGAACTCACGTAACAGTTGTGAATCGCATTTGAGTTTCTTTAAGAAGAGAAGAATAGAAAAAATAGAAAATTCATAGATTAAAAATGTAAGGAAACCCTTCATTTATAGCCAACAAAGGGTAGTATGAACAAGTTCTTATTGTGCCCTATCAAAAAGGTCACAACCCTTCAGAGAAGTCATAATCCTTCAAAAAAGTTACAACTCTTTGGAAAAGTCACAACCCTTCAATATGAAAATGTGTCTTTGAACTTTTTGAGTTGAGTGGATGGGGTTTAGGGTTGGGATTGATCGAGGAAGGGTATGGTTCTAAAGTAGCAAAGTATTTCTGGGCTGAAATAAAATACACTCCTTTTTTTTTTGTTGCAGAGGGATAAGCATTGGATGTAGGGGTTGCAGTGGTGGAGGGGTGGTATAGTACTGGACTTGTCTCTAGGTAGGGATGGCAATGGGGCAGGGTGGGTTTAAGACTATGCGGAGTGGGGCGGGTTGATGTGGGTTTTTTAAAAACTAATGCGGGGCGGGGCGGGTTGCGGGTCTATGCAATTTTATGCGGGTTCAAACTTAATTTTAACTTTTTACATATTATAAGAGTGATACAGCATTATCTATTAAGATAGTTTCTTTAAAGTTACTAAAATATTCAAGATAGTAAATGAAAATGGATCAATCAAAACTAATACAATTTCTTACATGCTTCCCAATTGACCTCTAAAAAATAAAATTTTAAGTCATTATCTATTAAATTAATACAACTTAATGAAAAAATGAATTTATTTTTATGAATTTTATTTTTAGTATCAAACTTAACTAGAAAAGGAAAATATTAAAAAAATTATGCGAGGCGGGGTGGGGCGGGTTGAAAATGAAAAAAATTGTTATGTGGGGTGGGTTAAAATTTTTACGGGTTAAGCTCAACCCTCCCCACCCCGCACTACCCCATTGCCATCCCTATTTCTAGGGAGTAAGATAAGACTCAATTTCTTTGGGCAAGGGCAAGGTGAAGATGGTGGCTCGGGTGGAGTGGGTTGAATCGCACAAAGGGTGAGGGTAAAGGTGTTCATTGATCATTTTGATACTATTACTCATTTAGTTGGATATTTTTTTTAGGAAAAATTACTTGAATACACAATATTATTTATCGTATTCTCCATTTTTTTCCTGCTATTTCAAAATATTTCAAAAATTCCTATTTTTCATCTCAAACCCAACCGTCCGGATACATTATTCCTCTCCACTCCAAACCCACGTTTCCACTCATATAGTCACTCCTTCAATCTCTCCCTATTTTCACTCCCATAATCCGATCAGTTATCTCTTTCATCCTAATTTGAATTTCAAAAGGTTTCTCTCTGCTCTCTGCAGTCAATCAATTATAAATCTTGTCAATAGGTAGTTTCATCTTCTTCACTTTGTTGTTCTTCATTTTTTTCAATTATTTTTCATTGATTTTTCTGATACATATGGATGCTCCTTCGTTTAGTATTGGGATTACCCAAACAGATACACCTAACACTAATCGAATCTTTGATTTTGATGATCCTAAATGGGCCGAAAACAGATCTAAAAGGTTGCATGACCCTTTAACAATGGCAAATCAAAGTTCATAGAAGGCAAAAGCGAAGAAGGATGTACCTTCATCATTGAAAGTCAATGTAGAAAAAACACTAAAGAAAAAGGGTAGAAAAGTTGTTCCTTCAATTTCTCGACCTACATTACCCATGGTATCTATTTACTATCCGATTTTTAAAAAAAAGTTTTTTCATCCCATGTTGTTATTTTCTTTAAAAAATTTGACACATTGTTGTTAAAGATACATTCTCATATTGTTATGTATCTTGTTTTAAATCTTCCGGATTTATACATAAAACCCTAATTTTGGTATATTTTTTGATATATTCTTATTAATGTATCAAACTATAAAGTCCAAATTATGTGATGGGATGTATCATCATAACAGTGTATCATATTCTAAAATAGTTAAACATGATACTTAGCTTATATACCTTAAATGAATATCAGATACATTTTTTATAACTATGTATCAAACAAACAGTTAAGATACTTTGTAGTGTAAATTATGTATCATATACTTAAATTTGATGGTTACAACTCGGTTCTAATTTTGTTTTGTATTTTTTGAATAGTTCTTATGAATGTATCAAGTATAAAGTTCATATTGTTGAATGGGTTGTTATATTTATAATTTTGTATCATATACAATATAGTTTGGTCATGATACACAGTCAAAACATTTTGTAGTTGCTCTGGTGTTTTTGTTCATGTATCATATACAAGGAAGTGAAAGTATGTAAGTATTGTATCTTGTTGTTCCGAATTTTATGTGTAATTCATTTTTATATTGTTTATTCTATATTTTGTAGGGACTGTGGACTATTTGTAGCTGCCTTTGCTGAGTTCCTTAGTGACGAAACCCATATCTCATCGGATGGTTTTCGATATGATTATCTCCGTAATAGATATGGAGCATTGTTATGGAGATTCGGTAGTAACAAGGCCAAGGCAAGATATGTTAGTGAAAATGATGATCCACCAAAGCCTAAGGGTCACTTCACACCACCACCCCAAGATGATTTGGTTCATATAGAATAGTGATTATATATCAATGTATAGATACCGTTCAATTTTTTTTGTTTTTAAGACAATTTTACTTGAATTTTAGAGTGTTTCTCTAAAACTGCTTCATATTACGTCTGAATTTTAATTTAGTTTGTAATTAATTTCATTATTTTGTAATTTCTTATATTTTTTATTTTCAATATATTGCTCTTGATACACACACCATATGATACTTAAAACATTCACATTATACATTTTGGTTCCACAAAGATAAGCATCAGACACATAACTGATTTACTAAATTTTTATTATAAACTGCTCTTTAGTTATGATATCATGTATATGATACACTAGATATGAGTCACATATATATCATATTTGTGTATCATATACAATAAAGATTGTATATGGTACATAAATATTTCTTAATTAGTATCAGGCACAAATTTTGGACACATCTATTGTTTATATACTTGTAATGAGTATCAAATACATGTCTTATAACTATTTAATAGACAAACATTTAAGATACTTAGTAGTGTAACTTATGTATTATATAATTAATCATTTATGCAGCAGATAAACAACATATCTTTATTATAAGGTGATACATTCAAAATTTGTTTTAATTTATAACAACACCTCAATATTTGTATATCAGATACAGCATTGGCACACAAATGTTAACAATTTTTTATATTGTATCAGAATAACTCATGTTAACACTACAATGTATTTAATGTAACTATAACTGTGGAAAATATATAAGTGAAAAATTATTCAACATGAACATGAATGTCTTATAAAAAAATTTGTTTCACTTCTCTTTGGGGAAGAAAGTACAAGTTCTTCGGTTGTGTCCTTCTTGTCCACAACGTCCAAAAGGTATCTCGTCTAGTTGAAATCTACCACAATTACATATTTTTCGCTTAAGGCAAACAATGTATCTTCTTCAAGCGTCATAAACTGAAAAAATAAACTCAGACGACATGGAACAACCTGCAAACATTAAAAAATTCAATGATACATTATATGAAATACATTTTTTTTAATTTTCAAAGCAATACCTATCTAACAACAAACTAACACATAGCGGCACAATTTTGTAACCATCTTATAACATGTACCAGATACGTCATTACAATAACTAATGATACAATCATTCACAAAAATCATTAATGTATCATCCACATTTTTTCTTGATCAAAACAAGTAATTTTACATATGTTGATTGTTACATTATTTATATGTACAATATACACAATAATAGTCTGATACATTTATACAAATTTGTGATACACACACACTCGATATTCAAAATGTATCTGATCCATCTCAATTGTTAATCCATTTTGTTACATGTATCATATACAATCTATTATGATGATACATTTTTATACAAATCACAGTCAAATACAAAATAATGACCACATCATAATCCATAGATACAAAATTACAATACACGCGTGTCGTTTACTACTATTGTATCATGACTTACATATTCACATCAAAACGACAAAACAAAACTATAACCATGATACATTACAAAACTTTATACCAATTTATCAATAACCAACTCACGAAATACCTTTAGAAATAACAATTTATCACGATTTTATGTATCAAAAATTGAAAAATAACCATTCTCAATACTAAACAACTAATCCCATACCTTTTTTTATCAGATCTCTTTACTTTGAAATTGAAGTTGTGCTCTATTTTATATTTCTCCATTACATATATGAGTTACCTCCTACGATGTATCTGATTTTCATGTTTTTTCTAATCTCATCGATCCCCAGCTCATCTGGCGGATTTGAGATTCACAAAAGAAATCGTTTGTTTAATCAGTTCTGCGTGATACATTGAATTCAAATTACTCGACGATTTCGAATTGATGATTTGAAATCGTGAATCGTTTGTCCAATCATCTGCAATGGCGGATTTGAGATTCATAATTTTGAATTGATGGAGAAGATGAAAATTTGAATTTTGAATTTTGTGAAGCGGTTACAGATTGGAATGAATTGATATCAATCAGTTCTGCGTGATTTGTGGGAAAGAAAATCAATTTTACGTTAATATTCCATATTAAGCGCAACAGACAAATTTTATAATGTATCATAAGTAATGTATCCGGATAAAACTTATGTATCCAGATGGTTGATATTTTAAGGAATTTTTGTAAAATAGAAAAGCGTAGAAATAAGATGTAATTTAGGTCTTACACTATGGGATTTATATAAGTTATACATTTTTTTCTTGTTAAAAATGTTTATATCAATATCACACCAAATTACATTTTTTATGATGCAATTTCTCCCAGTTCGATTATTCAGAGTTCTTCAAAGCATTTCCAAATTTGGACATTTACAGTTGAATTATTTAGGCTTTAGCACATAATTAAAGAGATTGTTCGCCATATGAAGACATTTTAGTCTTTGGGCAATTATCAATTTGGGTTTTTTATTTTGTTTTGGACCAGCTGATGTTTTGTACTATGTTATCATTCTTTAATAAATTGGTGACCAATTTAGTCACGTTTTGAAGGAAAAAAAAAGAAAGAGATTGTTCGCCAATTTTTGTACACAAATGAAGAAACAAAAACCAGCATAATATCGAGTTTTGTTCAAAGAAGTTACTTTGTGACCGTATATGTCTCTATATTCATTAAAAAAGAAAAGTTCAACATGTAAGACCAAATATCTAATTGTTCATAAAATCAAGAAACAAACCAAGTTCAGATTAAAAAAATTAGATGTGCTAATCTCTAAATCACAAAATCTTCAGCCGCATACAGCTATGCTTTAGAAGTAAAATATTTAAAATTTGAAACATATCCAATAAAGACAATATGAGAAGCCTACACTAACATTGTTACCTCATAAGAGAGCAAGTGACATTTAAAATACTAAACACAATTAAATGTGTTTGGTGGAGGTGTACAGTATATCTATTCCACTACAGAGACCAAAGATTGGATCTTAACAGTAAGCTAGGGAATGGGGATTCTAAACTTCATAAATCACAATCCATGGCCCCCTTAAAATAACAAGTGAACACTACACTGATTAATACATAGCTGCTTCTAATTAATTGCAAATATCACCATTACTAACAAAACTAAATGCCTGTTGTTCAAAATATAATCATTGAGAAGATTAGTTTGACCTGTTACATCATCGAAAGAAGTGTATAAAGCAGCAAATAGGGAGAACCATGAACTTCATTCTTCCTTCACATTAGCAGTCCTTGGGACTGGCTTCTCTGTCCTAAAGAATCTGAGGAAGTAAATCCTGCCCCACCACATCAACGGATTAAATATGGTGAGGGTGAAAGTGGTTATCAGAAATTGATATCCTTTGTTGGAATTGAAGAAAGAAGTGAGATGATTGGGCAAACTCGCTGGTCAAGTCATAATTTGTTTCTTTCCCGAAGAAACTGGAAGGGGCATATTCATGTGTTTAACTTGATCGCCACATCAAGTCCATCCACTGTGTTCTGCTGTGACCAAAGTTGTGCATACCTCCCAGGCCTTGATAGAAGAAATTCATGTGGCCCTTGTTCCACCACTTTCCCATTCTCCAAGACTATGATCTGATGATCAAAAACATGTCCAATACAAATATCATCAATGCACTCTACTAGTGAAAAGGTTAAGTGCAACTTCACAAATCGCAGGATACAACACATTTTAACCATAATAATGGGAAATGTCGACCCAAGGACGGAATATCAGATTCAACTCTTTGCATTAGTGATATAGTTAAACAGCTTATAACCAATCGTTGTCCATTAATTATACTGATTTTTACATTAAACAAAAGTGACTATTCTCAGCCAATACACACAACATATTTCTGGTTTTGTAAGGTCCAAGAAGAAAAGAAATTTTGTAATCACATCTGATGAAATAAGTTAGAAGAGAAGATTTTATAACTACACAATTCTGATGAAAATCTGTGGAACATATTATATACCAGCCATAAAAAAAACAAGGCAATGCACTCCTACCATCTCGAATTTTTCACTTTATGCCAATGGTTCGTCTTATTTATATCTTAGGATACAAATTTAGCTTATATTCCCGATGTCCCAAAGTTGGTTTCAATTTGATTAAGGCACGAGTGTTGTTAAAGGCGCCTTATCGCCTTCGGTGAGAGGCGAGGTGAGGCAATCTCGCAAAGGCGAGAATAGGTGGCGACACGGCCAGGCGAGGGACAGAGGCATCGCCTTTTTAAAATAAAAAAAACTGACATCGATTTAAAAGTTAAAAGACAATATTAGGGTTTATTTGCACAACCGCGACTTTCTTCTCCAAAGTTCAGACTTCAACGATTCTCTTCAGACTTCAAGTACATCTTCTATGTTCTACTTCTTCTCTCTTCTTCTTCTTTCTTCTTCTCTTCTTCTTTCACAACTCTTAACCAGTAAGCCACTGTGCACAGCTTCTTATTCGTCTGTTTTTTAAGACTGTTTTATATGCTTGTTTTCTATTTTCTGCAGTCTGCCCATTATTTAAAAAAACAAAATTATAGTCCTTCTACTTTTATTTCTGCCCAATTCAATTTAGTTACATACTAATTAATATAGTAACTATTTTCCCAGAAACAACAATTTCAATGGCATCTAATTAATATGAATTATTGAGTCATTCCAGTTCTAGACTTTAGTATCTACCATCTGCTATCTACTTTTAGTTTTTGATTTGAAATATTTGCTAATATGTTTATTGCTATTGAGATTTTGGTTACTTATATATGCAATGAAATATTTTAATTTTTAGAAACTAATTGGCGCATCACTTCAAAAAGAGCGCCTCGTGGTGAGGCAGACCCTTGTCGCCTTTTGCCATCCAAAACACTGGGCACGATTACTAAGGTATTAGTTTGAATTTTGTTGTATCCAGAGAAGGTTGGTAAAAGGGTCAACTCTTTTAAGAAATAAGATACTGTTCGCAATAAGACAGGGTCCTAGAGTTACTTTAATAATAGTGCATTAGTGTAGAAGAAAAACTCATTTTTACGAGAGAGAATATAATTTTGGGACAACCCAAGAATAGGAAGTAGGGTAATTGGATAGTGAGGATATCTATCAAACATAAAAGATGGATGGAACACATTACCATATCTTGAACTCTAACTAATATTAAATTTGATGCGGATTACAATAACTTCGCCTCTGGACATATCAAAAGACATTTCAAGAGAGTACCAAAATTATGCCGAACATAAACAAAACTCGGTATAATCTGCCCCCCCCCCCCCAAAAAAATAAGAATATATATTGGAGAAAGAGTATTACATATGGAATTTACTAGAACACATACCTCATCACATTGCATAGCTGTAGTGAGCCTATGTGCAATAAAAACTGCAGTCCGATTATTTGCTAGAGACTTTAAAGCACTTAGTATTTCTGATTCTGTCGTGCTGTCAAGTGCACTCGTGGCTTCATCACAAAGCCTAACAGAGAAGGAAAAAAAGGGTAATAAAGAAAGGAAATCAACAACAATCCTCTCTCAATTAATAGATGGTCAGTCAAAGCCTTGCTGCCTGGTTTGAAAGAATTAAACTCCAGTTAACATGATAATCAGCTCAAGCTTATACCCAGGTTAAAGGCCTAAACACAACACTAAAATGCTCAACTCAAGATTCTGACAATAGAGATTTACTGGGCAGCCCGGTGCACTAAAGCTCCCGCTATGCGCAGGGTTCGGGGAAGGGCCCAACCACAAAGGCCTATTGTACACAGCCTTACCTTGCATTTCTACCATAGGCTGTTTTCAAAATAGAGATTTACTGAGCAACTAAAAATAGAGGCAGCAAGTTTCATGACAAATGAAGCAAATATATGCTCTCTGTAACAGAGTATTTATATGTGGATGAAGAAGAAAGTACTTCAATGAATGGAGAAAAAAGCACTTCTGAGAAGATAGGCGCAACCAACCAAAAAGAGACATCTAAATTTGTCATCATAAAGACATGCTAGAACAATGGCCTAAACATTGTTACATTCTGAAAAGAGGATGTCTGTGGTAAGCTGTCTGAGCAAAAGGTCTCGCACAACATGCCCTATATGAGCCGTCTTGAGCACAATACAGGTCTATAAGCCAGTACCAGGGGCAGGTGAATTTATACACAGGAGACAAGACTGTTACGTGTGTTGTGAAGGTAAGAAAGACACTCCGGGCAAGCAATTGATAAGAGATGAAGTTATATACACACCAAGAAGAGAGATGATTTAAGGGAACATGAATCATTGTAGCATCTGCTAAATTGTACTCGAAACAACTAGTCCAAAAGTAATAAAATCAACATATTTGCTAATTTAATTTGTCTTTCCAGGAAAAACCTTTGACCCCAAATGTTGTGGAAACTGTTTCTGACAGTGAACAGCAGAAGAATGACACTCTTCAGAAAGTTCTTATTTGTCTCAAATACCTAATCCTCATAATTAAAATTGACTCTGAACTAAAGTACTTAACAAATGTTATAATTCTTTAAAGATCTACAAACTGTTGTTCTTTTACTTGGAAACTAAGGACTAATTTATGAGCACATACAGAAAATGAAGTATAGGGAGATCCCTGAGCCAACACAAGTTCATTATACTAGTAGGTTGACAGGTGAACTTACAATATCGCAGGCGCTTTAAGGAATGCACGCGCTAGTGCAACTCTTTGCTTCTCACCACCACTTAACTGCAGGAGATGGAAAAGAAAGATAGATGTCACAGAATGAGTCACAGGCATATATGACTTTCTGAAAAACATCGAAGAATTAAAAAGCAAGTCCTGTTGATAAAAAAAAAAGAATATATATTGGATGAGTGTTATGTAATCCAAATGATTTCCTATTTATTTTTCTGCCTCACCATAACAACAATAATAGCTCAATGCCAAGCTAGTTGGGTTGGCTATATTGATATTCACAATTCATGGTGCTCCATTTAGAGCTGTCTCAATCCAATATTCAATAATTTAGTTCTATGACACTAGCAGTTCTCAACATCTTCTACTGCATTTACATTTCTAACAAGATCAAAAGATTCCTAGCAAATATTGGACCTAAATCAAAGTAAGCCTGCCCATATGACTAAGGCTTCATTTTTGTTTGCACATAATGAAAGTCTTAATCTTAATTATTTGGATCTCAGTCATTAAGTCTGTTTGTATTCAAGGTCTAAATCTTAATCATTAAGTGTGTTTTTTTTTCTTATGTTACAACCACTTAATGGGTATGAATAAGTGTGAATGATTAAGATCTATAATAAAGTCTTAATACCATTAAAATGTCTATTTAAGAATTTCTACAAAGATGACAGTTCACCGCTACTCCATCTACTTTCACCCACCACCCACAACCACCATTTCAGCCACAATTACCACCATCGTCAATCACCACCACCTGCCATCCACAACCACCATCCTGAGCCCAACCACAACCACCACTACCGTCAATCACCAAAATCAATCGTCATCACCATTAGCCATCATTTGCAATCATCCACCAACCATTATTACATCCACTAATCACTATTCATAATTACCATCATTAGTCAACATTATATATGCTAACCGCCATATCATTCACCACCACCATTAGTTATCAGCCACCAACAACAACCACCACTGTTAATCACTATTGCCAACCACTATCATAAGATACCCACAACCACCATCGTTAGTTAACACCTTCCCAAATTGACACACAATCACCATCATTAGTTGTCACCACACCAATTGCCATATAATAATTTTAAAATATTTTATTGATATAATATTAGATCAATTTAGTATTTTATTTGAATTTTATATTTATTATTTTTTAAAGGACAAATTTTATACATTCATATGTTGAGAAAAAAAGAGACTTCACTATTTAGTATTCAAATCTTAATGCAACATCTTAATATTTAGATTCAGACCTCTAAATCTTAATGCACATCTTAATATTCAGATGTGCATTCAGATTTAGATGTTTTAATCTTAATGAAAACAAATGAGACCCAACTCTTTATCCCCTCTAATTTGTATCCCTTATAGGGATCTTTTCTCCTATTGTGCATCACTTTTTGTTGAGTTTTCTTTGCATTCCAAGAGATTGTAGGTACTTGAAGTAATTCCTTCCATGTAATTTTATGTCTACCTCATCCTCTTTTGAAACCCTCAAGTACCATGGTTCCGCACCTATGGACCGGTACATTTGGAAATCAACATAGAACATGACAAACCATCTCAAGTGAATCTATTTCATTTTATCCTCTTATGTGTTATTTGCATCTTTTGACAAATGTCATCATTTATAATCTTGGCTGATCTTGTATGACCGCACATTCATCTAAACATCCGCATGTCTACAACATATGTTGGACTTTAGAGGCACAACAGTAACTCCATAAACATTGTTGGTCTTTCAACCATTCTATCAAACTTGCCTTCCACTATGGTAGGTAATTAGGTATCCTTAGGGATGGCAAAATTAGCCGTGAAAACATGACTCACCCAATCCGCCAAGTTTGGGCGAGTTAATGACCTACTCATTTAGTAATTCAATCCATTTTGACTGGTTTAAATTAGCCCTTAAAGTATGGCTGATTTAGGCTTAAATATGTTATGCCCAAATTGTCCCATAAGAAACCTTCTCAAAATATTTTCTTTTGTAAATTGTTAATTTTGCTTGGTAACTAAAAATATAAGAAAAAAATCAAAACTTGGTAAGAGTTAGGCAGGTTACAATGGCCCATTGTTTTCCCATCTTGACCCAACCCATCTCAGCACAAGTAACACTTGTGCGGGTTAATGACACCCAATAAATTAAATCAGCTTATTTTGACATTGCTCAAATTTAGACCGAACCAACACAATTGTATCCTCCTAATCGTATAACCTGTAGTACTTCACTACTTTAACTATCCTATTTTAATTTAATATGCTTCATCTGAATTCATCACATCATTCTCCTGAAATATCAAGGCTAGATATCTGAGATTTTTGCATTTAGTCACCACAATCCCCTCTAATTTCATCTTATTTCACTCTGGTTGAACGTATTGTCCATATATTCAATATTACTTCTACTTTATCTTGTAACCCTTATTCTCAAGTGACTCACATAATTTAAGCTTTTGGTTGACGCCCTTGCTAGTCACGTCAATTAACACAATATTATCTGCAAGTATCAAACACCTTGACCCTATCATGTATATTGTTTAACGAGGATAGATAAGTACGAGCTTGATGCAAATCCCTGTTGTAAAATGGTAACCCATAATCGTTAAACCTCCAATTGTATCTCCTACCATTATACTCACATTAGTAACAGTTCATGCATAATTGGTTTAGGAAAATGATCACGACAAAAGTATAGAATGTCTGATTTTAATCCGAAACGTATGCTCGCAACTCTAGATAACCAGAAACTGTAACTTCAAATCCAAAAGGAAAATGTTGATGACTTGTACTGATAAATCTTTAGCTACAACTATAAGGTCAATTTTCAACCTACTATCAACATAGGTTATCTTAGTAAGTGATGCATATGATTTTGCGTCAACTATGACATGATTACTCTTCCATGTCCTACATACATGGATAAACTTGGAGGCAGGGCACCAACACATGCTCCTGCACATAAATAGAGAAAAATGAGAGACTGAAAAAACTCACCTTTAGTCCACGTTCTCCCACCACTGTAGCATACTTCTGTGGGAATTTTATAATAGTATCATGGATTGCAGCTTGCCGAGCAGCATTGTACACCTTATAGAACCATTTCATTTTGATACAGGGGGAGAGTTAGATGATGTAAGAATTGCCAAAGTTGAAAGAGAAGCAAGTACAAATTATTAACAGACCTCCTCCTCAGAGGCAGAGAGCCGCCCATAGCGGATATTGTGAAATATAGTATCATTGAAAAGAACCTGAAAAACAAAGAAATGGTTGTGTTTAACCCACACATTTTGCAGGGACCATGTTGAATATTAAGCTTGATAACTTATGACAGCTTACAGTATCCTGGGGAACAACACCAATAGATTTCCGAAGACTCTCAAGAGTAACCTTCCGAATATCTTGACCATCTATTTTTATCTGCCAACAGCAAAATGCCATGAAAACCCTAAAGATATAACAAAAAGAAGAGAACTTTCGCCTGAAATGTAAATTCACTTTTCCCATGTACAATCATCTACATGAGAACGTTTACCATCACATACAGGTTTTCAAGTTTGCTTCCATGTTTAACCAAACTAATATTCCTATTCACTTCCTTTTTGTGTTCTGATTTTTCAATCATATAAACATTTCCGAATATCTTGACCATCTATTTTTATCTGCCAACAGCAAAATGCCATGAAAACCCTAAAGATATAACAAAAAGAAGAGAACTTTCGCCTGAAATGTAAATTCACTTTTCCCATGTACAATCATCTACATGAGAACGTTTACCATCACATACAGGTTTTCAAGTTTGCTTCCATGTTTAACCAAACTAATATTCCTATTCACTTCCTTTTTGTGTTCTGATTTTTCAATCATATAAACATCCAGTGAAACAGGATCAGCATGATTATATGTGGAATATGACAAAACTCATTCCCTGATATTGTGAACATAAGAGGATGAACTTTCACTGCAGTAGCCCTACTTTTGTAAGATAGCTGTTTATGAACAGTTCATGAAAGTGCAACCTTACAAAAGTAGGGCTCATCAAGCACATGGACAAAGATTGATCAAGACATTGGTCAGATTCCTTCTCACAAACATACTTTAAATTATATGCCATGAGTATTTCTTGCAATAACAGTCCCTAATCAGCAGTTTGACAAGCAGTGCAAATAGAATTCAGCCAGTGATTTGTCAGCATACGAGTTGTAGTAATTGTCAGTCGGTCTTCTCTCTTGAGATAAATGCTAAAATATCAGTGTCCTCGTCATGCATACCATTTAAGGCTTTTTAGTCAGTTTTCAAAAGTGATCACGAAATAATTGAAAAATGAATAATCTTCCAGAAAAGATTAGCGAGAAAACTGATATAACTTTCTTATTCTGTAAGGTGAAAGTTGTGCAAACCAACAGGCCCTTAAATTGCTAAGGCAAACAATCCAAGTTTAATATAATGAGAGACACCACAAGGCTCTCAAACGTTGTCATGAAAAACAGGCCCAAGCAATATGAAACCTGATCTCAGTTCAATCCCACATTTATTAAATATTGTTGATGGTCACATACTGTTTAAACAAAGACTTTTTTTTCTTGCAAGAAAATTCATTTGACAGAAATCATTTAATCCTTAATTGGTTGGGTAAGAAAATTTTCTTTTAAGAATAAAGCATCAATGATTCGATGACAAACTAAATTACTTTTTGAACTTTGTTTTAATGAATTTAAATTTTTCTGAATTTCATCTCAACCTAGACTTTAATCACCATTTCTTTTCTAGCATGAACCATTGTTACATGAAATTATGAGTAGTTAATCAAAAAACACCAAAACAATCTATTTCTAACTCTAACTAGAAATTATATGGCCACAAATCCATAAAATATTAAGATATCTTCTTCAATTTATGATAACAGTCAGTTTGAAATCATTTTGTATACTTTAAATTATGTTACAACATCAAGTTATCTTTGTCACTTTGATATCTGCTTATTCCCTAGCAAACTTGCTTTCTTAGAAATTATGATTTTAGTAAACTACCTAATGATCTAATTAGAAAACTTAAATAATGAATAATATATGTTTAAGAAGTGATCATATTTCTTTAATGTGCCTAAAGAACGTAACACAAATTATTTAAATCCAACTAAAACCATTATGAAGTACTTTATTATCTTGATCTTGGGCCCGAGCTCAGCACGGGCTTTCCAGGACTAGTATAGATAAGATTCCACAATATTTACCAACATAACCACTACAATCCCACAAGTGGAGTCTGGGGAGGACAGAGTGTACGCAGACCTGACCCCTACCCTTGGAAGGTAGAGAGGTTGTTTGCGATAGACCCTTGGCTTCAACAATATTAATCCAAAAAAAAAAAAAAAGAATAAGATTCCGCAATGAGGAAAGCTTTTAATCTTACATTTCCAGAATGGGTGTCAAAGAATCTGAAGAGCAATCTAAGAATGGTTGATTTGCCTGTAACAGAAAGCAATATGTGGATCAGGATTCAGGACTTGTCAAAAATAGCATAAACAATATGCAAACAGTACGTAATCCCTAGGTTCCACACAAACATCCAATGGGCAATGAGATCCCACACTTGAATATTTATAGTGACCCTTAAAAAGGATCCTACAGTCAGCTAAGAGGCATCTCATATATTGGTCAGATCTGGGGCAGGCCAATATTTAAATTGGAAGAATGATGTTTCCAGAAAGCTAACGAAGGGAAAAGGAAAAACAAGAACAGTCTTTTCAGTTGTTTACAGCAGAAGTCCTACACCATATTATCATACTAGTCAAACTTCAACAAGTATACACACATATTCAATTCGATCAAGAGAGGGGCATTATCATAAAAAACTTATAGGAGCATCTCTAGCTATCCAACTTCAAAATTTATCCCTCATTTATGCATCCTTAGAGGCTTCAGAAACAAAAGTAACCTATACCACATATTTGTTCCTTTAAGTGCTTCCATCCTAAGATCTTTACTACTCGGATAAGCATTTTTTCCTCGCGCCTGTTAGATTAGATAACTAAGATGATTTGTTTTTGCTTAATATGCAGCATAATCGGGCCTAAATGGAACAGTCACTAGATTATAGAGAAGTTAAATTCAAAGTAAATAGACAAATTAACACTGAAAAGTTGAAACAGAATAAGGAACCATACCACTGCCACTTGTTCCTACAATAGCTACACTTTTTCCAGCTGGAACAATGAAAGAGATCCCATCTAGAATCTTCCTTTCTGTCAAATAACTATGAAAAATGGAAAGAACAAGCATCAGCAAGCATATTTACTAGTCCATTTGGTGGCACAGTAGAAAAAGCAACCAAGCCTATCTACTTAAACAATTATACATCATAATGAGTTGCAATATTCAAACAAAGAACAGCAGCTGTTCCATCAACCTAACAACAAAAGCTGCGGAACCTAAAGTGATTTGGAAAGCTCCTACTAACAAAGTACTTGGAAAGCATTAAGTATGTCAGAATAGCATTGCTAGCTAGAAAGACTTTTAAACGAGCCCATAACGTGTACTTTGCTTTAGGATGAAAATGTGACGAAAGAAATTAAAAATCTCAAAGCCCTGACATCATAGAGCGCTTATATGAGAAGAAAAGGCATGATCAATGAATATGAGATAGAAACTTTCTTTTAGATAATGGTAAGTGTGTATTCATCAGCATTTAGGGAGTGCTTGCCACTCTATTTACAAGTTCTAAACAGAGACAAAAAATCTATTCATCTTACAAGAATTAGTTACAGACCTTTACAGGGAACCTGTAAAATCTACAAAGGATTCATCATCCTCTACAAAGCTTTCTTCACACCAAAAATACAGAGTTAAAATACACTGACTTCAATCTTTCTATGGAACAACTGTTGTCTTCAAAACAACTTTCATCAACCAACAGAGACAAAAATCTTGTTCATCTTACAATAATTAGTTGCAGATCTTCACAGGGAACCGGTGAAATCTACCAAGGATTCATCATCCTCTACAAAGCTTTCTTTACACCGTAAATACAGAGACAAAATACACTGACTTCAATCTTTTTATGGAGCATCTAGTGTCTTCAAAATACCTTTCATCCACTGTCAATGAAGCGATCCCTTACAATACACCATGTGAAAAAAGCTTCTTCTTTCTGAACCTTTACTGCCCACACTGTTTCCAACGCCTTCTCCCCTTTCTCTATGAACTCCCTGTAGCATGATTTTACAGGCAAAAAATTCCTCATCCCCTTTCCCTCCAATTACAGCTTGTCCTCCCTCTAGCAGTCCATGATATCTCATTCAACTCCCTGATCCTCCTTTTTTGAAGCAACCCATTAGCATGGTAAGTTTACTCTAGGCTAGTATTCCCACACCACAACTCCTTCCAAAGCGAACTCTTGTGCTATTACAACCACAAACCCATTATGTTCCACCGACATATTTCTACCATCAATAATCTCCTTCAGAAAACAAACTCTTGTGCTATTACAACCACAAACCCAATATGTTCCATCAACATATTTCTACATTCAATAATCCCCTTCCATACACTTACCCTATGCATCCATTGTTCCACTTGAGAACCAACCATTATCGACCGTGCTTCATTTAGCAATTATTACCTTACGATATAACATTTTCTTCATGGGTGAATATCCACAACCATTTTAAATCAACGTTATGTTAAAAGATAGAAATTCTCTATTGGTGTTACATGTACAAGCTGACGGCCGAGGATACAAATCACTTATTAGTGCACAAAGTAGCGAACCAATTAAGCTCGAAGTAGTGGTTGATGTAAGCTAAGGTTAACGATGTCATGTTAGGTGGGGTATTCAGAAGTAGGAAAAAAAGATGGTGGCCATGGAATGTAGTGCCACTCACACTCATATAGACTCTTCCGAGAGAGGAACATGAGAACTTTTGAGGGAGCAAAGAATTATCTTTGTACAAATTATGGTAAATTTTTGTTTCTTTTACACTTTTGGAGCACCCACAAGATGCCAGTTAGTATAGATGAATGGGTTGTCTTTATAGAGAACTTGATTTTTGTGTAGATTCTCTACCACGCGTAACGGCTTATCTCATTATATCGATAATATCATTACCTTATCAAAAAGAAGTAGAAAATCTATGTATCCCTAAGATCCGTCAACACAAATGAAATTATCTTCCAATCTACCAAATATAATTTCTTTCTTCCTCCTTTATTCCTACAAGAAATCCCTCAGCATCTTCTCTTGTCTAACCGAAATTAGCTCTAGGCATGCAAAACAGAGACATAAGACCTTGCACAGATGGACAACTGGCCATGAAAGAACATATGAGAAGTTAAAATACCCTTACAAGGTAGCATGTTTTAACTGGTTGTTAGCCTGGGAAGTAGTGGTGACACATCACAACTTAGAAAGAGAAAAATCAACATTTGCTAGAAATGCTACATGTGTGGTGAAGAAGTTGAGACGGTCAGTCATCTAAACTTAAGTTGTAGGATCACAGACATGCTATGGAAGAGCTTCATTAGTCTCAGAGTATTGTTTAGACAATGCCAAGAAAGATTATTCAGGTCTTGCTCAGTTGGGAAAAAAACAAGTACACGATTGACACAGAGATAGATCGAGGATTGCCCTAGACTGCATTTGGTGGACAATCTGGAAAGAGAGAAATTCCAGTTGTTTTGAAGACATTAGTAGTTCAGTTCAGAGGATTAAGTAGAACTGCTTTAGACTTTTGTGTTTGTGGGCTAACCCAAGATACATATCAGATACAGCTTCAATGATAGACACCCTTGCTTTTTTCGTTGTTTTTTTAAAATTGGTGCGGTTGTATTCCTCAGCATTAAGGGATGTTGGAGACTATCAAAAGTCACAGAGAAAAAATTACAGAAGAGAACAAAGACTACCTATAATCTCATTTGTATCTTCTATACATTGTACTTTACACCAAAAGTAAAAAGATATAATACAATTCCACTTAACTATTCGAATGGAATTGTATCTATCTTCAGAACATCTCTCATTCATTTCTTTCCACGTTGTCCACCAGACACAAAAGGGATTATCCAGTATTTTGGACGGTGAAAGGCAACAAGGGTGAGGCAAGGCACTTGCTTTTTTGAAGTGATGCACTAATTAATTTCAAAAACTTAAAATAATTAATTGCATTTATAAACAACCAAAATCTCAATAGCAATAAACATACTAGCAAATATTTCAAATCAAAAACTAAAAGTAGATAGCAGATAGTAGATACTCCCTCCGTCCCATTTTATGTGGCACCATTTGACTTGGCACGGTGTTTAAGAAAAAAAGGACGACTTTTGAAACTTGTGGTCTAAAACAATCCTTAGATATTTGTGTAGTTGTAAATCATCTCATTAAGGGTAAAAAGGGAATTTTAAAATTAAATTGTTTCTAGTTATAGTAAGGTGATATTCTTTTTGGGACGGACTAAAAAGGAAATGGTGCCACATAAAATGGGACGGAGGGAGTACTTAAGTCTAGAACTTGAATGACTCAATAATTCATATTAATTAGATGCCATTAAATTGTTGTTTATGGGCAAATAATTTACTATATTAATTAGAATATAACTAAATTGAATTGGGCAGAAATAAAAATTGGACTAGAATTTTGTTTTTAAAAAAATGGGCAAACTGCAGAAAATAGAAAACAGAGTATAAAAAACAGTCTTAAAAAAACAGACGAATAAGAAGTTGTGCACAGTGGCATACTGGTTAAGAGTCGTGAAAGAAGAAAAGAAGAACCTCATAAATTATACACTAAGTGTCTGAACCATTCGTCATAAGTATATAAGCTGGAATCGGGTGATGTCCTACTTGTACATATGTGTTAAGATCCATTCCTACGTGTGGGAAGTGTATCAGAAGTGGTTTAGGGTCATACGGGACCTCTAGCACTAAGTCGAATTCAAAGCCTTCCTACCGGCTAAGTTTTTTGCATTCGTTCATGCAAGGGTCAACTTCAACGACCATATCTTCCAGCATATAAAGAATTATATGGCCCATGACCTATCAAATTAAAGGTCTATGGGTCTTCTTTCCAACGCCGCCAAGTTTGCATCAACCGGAGTTCGAAATAAAAAGTTATGACCGTTTTACGAGAGAAATTCCCAGCAGAGAATTTCAAACCTGAGTTGTACGGGTCAACTTTACGGTCCGTAACTCAAGGTCGTAAAATCAACTTCTAAAGCTGAAATTTTGGTCTGATTTCCACAAATTCAACTATGGGTCGTAAACCCAACAATGGGCCATAAATTGGGCCCGTAGAATGAAGTCTTGAAACTTGTTTTCTTGTCTAATTTTCACGTATTCAACCACGGCCCGTAAACAAACCATGGGCCATAATTAGGGCTCATGGAATGAACTTCTAAGGCTCAGATTTCAGGCCTGAATTTCACAAATGGAATCCACGGATCATAGATTGCCCTCGCGGAATGTTCCAACAGATTTTTAATTGGGGTTATTTCAATCTTTTCTCATTCCTCCTAAGCCTAAATTTCAACGTTTTAATACCTAATTGGGGATTATATTGTAGTATTACCTCAGAATACTCACATATAGGGGTGTACAAAATCGAATCGAAAACTGAACCAAACCGCAAATTGAGTCAAACCAAAAAAAAAACCTGACTAATGGTTTGGTTTGACTTGGTTTGGTATTGGAAAAAAACCTGGCTATACTTAGGTTGGTTTGGTTTTAACTAAAAAAAGAAGGTAATCAAAAAAGAAAGAAAATGGGTTCTTCTTTCTTTTATCACTTAGGAGCCGTGTGAGAGATGAAAGTCTCATGCACGGTTTTGAATGAGAGAAAGAAGTGAGGACCCGACATTATATATATAATTTTAAAATTTTATTTTATACATGAAAATATATACTTTGGTATAATTTCTAAATAATTTTTATACTTTTACAAAAAATTTATCTTTTCACATATTATTACAAGTTTTTGAGACTTAGAATTTTGAATGGTCCAATAAAGATTATAGTCATAGATATTAGTAACTCTAATAAAGCTCAAATCAATACTAATTCTAACCCAAAAAAAAATAATTCAATACTAAGAATGACAATAATGTTGAATATTTGTTCCTTAGTTTTACATTGGTTTAAACATTTAAAATACATAACCTAATTTTAATTTTTCTTTAATGTTTAATCATTTAATTAATACTTATTAGACTTATTTTAGCATGATTTCGTATTTTTTAATTATGATCATTTTCATTATGACTTATTAATTTGCAATATTTATTTTATGTGATTTCATTATTATTTTTTGTTGAATATTTTAGTGTCATCACTCATCCCATATTGTGTGTTATTTTCTTAAAAACACCTTAGATAGTTGTATTTTGGTAGGACTAAAGAAATATTTGGAGCACAAGTTAATTATATGTTTGTATGAATACTTTATCAAAAAAACCAAAGAAAATCCGAAAACCTCGAAAACTCTGAGGTTGAAAAACCCGAGTTTTATTAGTTTGGTTTATAAATTTAAATAAAAATCTAACACAAATGATTTTGGTTTGATATTTGAAAAACTCAAACCAACCCGGCCCCTACTCTCATATCTTTCTCCCAAAGCGTAGAGCAAGAATCAAGAAGAACGAGCCTAGGGTTTCAAGTTTCTCAATCAAGCTTTCTTCAAGAACTCTTGTTCCCCTAGGTATGTAAGGCCATCATAGTGAGGGATTAAGTTCTTTCTCACGCCCTACATCTACGATTTCAACTAGCAAGATCAAAACTAGGGTGTTTACCCCGAAGCTCAATATATTCGAAATTCTCTCCATATTCCTATTATTAATACTTGATTTCATTATAGGGATTTCATTACTTCATATTATTAATGATCTTGGATTGTTGTTCATGCTTAATATACTAAATGAACCCTTTTAGCTAAGAGTACCTTGAAAACCTTGATATACTATCTCCTAGGCATTGTTTTCATAAGTGAAGTGAATTCCAAGTCTTAAAGCATTATCTCAGAAAGAGTTTCAAGAAAGCATGAATTGCTTCAAGTGGATTATTTTCATAAAGAAAAGCATAGTTAGCTTTAAAGGAAGCATATCTTAGTTTCAAGAAAGTACAATCAGTTTTTCATAAAAGCATAGTCTTTAAAACAAGTTTAGTACAATTACAAAGAAGCATTTTTGAGTAGTAATTAAAGACAAAGATTATCAGTTCCCCTAAAGTGGGACTTTTTTACTAAATGGGACATCATACAATTATTGAGCATTATTGCATTGTCGGTAGTTGGGTAAGGGTTAGATAATTCAAACCCCATAACTGTGCTGCCAACGTAGGATAGGATCATGTTGTTGATTCGAACGACTCCTCATAATGCCCTTAGTAAGAGCTTAGAGATTGGATCCATTAGTTATGTTCGTCTTTTACCCCGACAAGGTATAGGATGGCTCTGACAACGTGGGCAAGACGTATCATCATGAGCTCACATGATGGTTGTCGGTTAGAGAAACCCCCCCCCCAAGGAAAGTAAATTATATTATTTTTAGCATTTGCTACTATTGCATACATTCTCAATTGTAAAGCTTGATTGTTTAAGTACATGTGCATGCTTTACTTTTCAGTTAGCTATCATACCGTCTACCTTCAGATTAACTCTTTCAATTCAGTATATTCAGTTTAGCATGTTGTTTCATTCAGCTATTTTACATACCGTACATTCCATGTACTGATGCCATTTGCCGTTGCATCTTTAAATGATGCAGATTCAGGTGTTCGGGATCAACAGCAGATGCTTCACTAGGATCTTCTCCCATCAGCATTTGGTGAGACCTCTGTGCTTTTGAAGGGCTCCAGTTTATTTATCTTCTTCAGTATTTAGTAGACATTTCTAGTAGAGTATTCAGGTAGCCATGGGTCTTATCTCAGCACCTATCTTCAGTTTAGTAGAGGCTTCATAGACGAGTTAGACGAGTCAGTCAAGTTATTATTTTCAGATGTTTTCAAACACTTAAATTATTATTATTATTCAGACTTCTTTTCAAACTTTTACATAAAGTTGTTGAGATAATTTATTTTGTTTAAATCATTGTGATGCTCACCTCTTATAAATCTTATAAAGCTTATGCATAAGTTGTTTAGTCTTCCGCATAGCAGTAAGCCAAGCCAAGGGTTCGCTTGGGACAAGCAATGGTTCTGAGTGCCGGCCACGCCCAGGGGCGTGACATGAAGTCTAAAGAAAAGTCGTTAAAGTCTGAACTTTGGAGAGGGAAGTCGTGGTTTGTGTCTTTGTGCAAATAAACCCTAATATTGTCTATTAACTTTTAAATCGACAATTCCATTTATAATATCCCTAGTACAGCTCACATGGTTCAGACCCATAAAGACACAGATGGTCAATTGGCCAATTCCATTACTTGTTCTGGAGCAGACTACAACGACTACTTGCAGTATCAAGCAGCTACACGACAATCACCTTTATCTGGAACCTCACAAAATGGTAATTCCTTTGCTTGTCTAACCAGGTCTTCACCCACTTGCCCATGGATATTAGATTCTGATGCATCTGACCATATCTCTGGCAATCAGAATTTTTTTTCAAATATCATTCATTCCACAACCCTCTCTGCAGTTACCCTTGCTAATGGATCAAGAACTGCAGTAAACGGAATAGGGGACGTGCAACTTCTTCCCTCTATTTCCTTAAACTCAGTTTTATTTGCTCCTGAATGCCCATTTAATTTGATTTCTATTAGCAAATTAACGAAACACCTCAATTGCGGTGTCACTTTTTTGGCTGACTCTGTTGTTGTACAGGACCGGAGAACGGGGAAGACGATTGGAACAGGATGAGTCACAGAGACTGTATTACATGTCAAAATCACCACCACCAGTTGCCTTAACTTCCACTACCTCAACAGACCTTCTCCACAATCGTCATGGTCACCCGAGTCTTGCAAAGCTTCAAAAATTAATTCCTAGTCTTTCCAATTTGTCTTCTTTTGAATGTGAGTCTTGTCAACTTGGTAAACATAGTCGCGCTTCATTTCCCAAAAGAGTCAATAATATGTTTGATATTGTTCACTCAGATGTATGGGGCCCTAGTCGTATTGTTTCAAGTTTAGGATTTCAGTATTTTGTTACCTTTATTGATGATTTTTCATGTTGCACATGGGTGTTTTTAATGAAAAATCGTTCTGAAGTATTCTCTATTTTTCAAAATTTTTGTGCTGAGATAAGAAATCAATTTGGTGTTTCAATAAAGGTATTACGCAGTGATAATGCCAAGGAGTACTTATCATCTCCTTTCGTCTCAGGGAATCACTCACCAGACTTCTTGTGCATATACTCAACAAAATGGGATCGCCGACCGTAAAAATAGGCATCTCATTGAAACTGCTCGTACTTTACTTATACACCATCATGTGCCTCTTCGTTTTTGGGGGGAATGCCGTTCTCACTGCTTGTTATTTGATAAATAGAATGCCTTTTGTGTTGCAACATCAAAGTCCTCACTCAATTCTCTTTCCAGGTCAAAATCCCTATCGTCTACCTTTGAGAGTGTTTGGATGTACTTGCTTTGTCCATGATCAAAGTACTAGAAATGACAAACTCCAACCAAAATCAATTTAGTGTGTATTTCTAGGATACTCTCGTCACCAAAAAGGTTACAAGTGCTATGATCCAAAAACAAATTAATATTTTATCACTACAGATGTAACATTTTTTGAAACATCTCCCAATTTTACACCAAGCACTACAAGCAGAAATTTAATTCCTCAAATTCTGCTAGTTCCTATACTTCCTCTACCACAAGTCAGTCTTCCAAACAACCCTCAAACCACTCATCCTCCTCTTCAAGTATACACCCGACGTGCTCGTCCTCTTAGAAATAACAATGATAGTACTACTCCTAGTACAGATACATTGGTAGCTCCTGATGACTCATCTGTTCCTCCTTCGTCACCTGCTCCAGTCATGCCTTCATCAGATGCAACAACCCCACCAATTGCCATACGCAAAGGTATACGTACTACTCGAAATCAACAACCAAGATATAACTGTTTAAGTTATCATCGGTTGTCCCCATTGTATTATACCTTTGTGTCTACCCTATCTACTATACCTATACCAGAGACTGTTAGTGAAACATTGGAACATCCAGGGTGGAGAGATGCTATGATCGAAGAGATGAATGCTTTACTGACAAATAATACTTGGGAATTGGTCCAGTTACCAAAGGGGAAATCTACTGTTGGAAGTCGATGGATTTATACCGTAAAGGTGGGTTCAGATGGAACAATTGATCGACTGAAAGCTCGCCTTGTTGCCAAAGGGCACACCCAGATTTATGGTCTTAACTATGGTGACACATTCTCTCCAGTTGCCAAAATTGCATCTGTCCGGCTACTTATTTCCTTAGCAGCAATGAATCATTGGCCGCTTCATCAACTAGTTATTAAGAATGCCTTTTTGCATGGTGAACTTGCTGAGGAAGTTTATATGGAGCAACCTCCTGGATTTGTTGCTCAGGGGGAGTTGAACTTAGTATGCCATCTCAAACGTTCTCTATATGGCCTCAAGCAATCTCCGAGAGCATGGTTTGGCTGATTTAGCTCTTTTGTCCAACAATTTGGGATGTCTCAAAGTAAAGCAGATCACTCTGTTTTTTATCGACATAATGGTCCAACAAAGAACATGTATTTGGTCGTTTATGTTGACGACATTGTCATAACGGGAAATGATCTGGAAGGAATATCTCAGCTAAAGCGGCATTTGTTCAGTCACTTTCAAACCAAAGATTTGGGGAAATTAAAGTATTTTTTAGGAATTGAGGTAGCACAACCCAAGAAAAGTATTGCTATCTCACAAAGAAAATACGCTTTAGACATATTAGAGGAGACATGCATGTTAAATTGCAAACCTATTGACACTCCTATGGATCCAAACATCAAACTCGTTCCTAGACAGGGGGAGCCATTGGAAGATCCTGGTAGTTATTGAAGATTGGTTGGTAAATTGAATTATCTAACTATTACACGCCAGGATATTTCATTTGCAGTAAGTGTGGTTAGTCAATTTCTCCAAGCTCCATGTAAAGATCATTGGGATGCAGTAATTCGCATCCTCAGATACATCAAAAAAGAGCTCCAGGACAAGGATTGTTATATGAAGACAAAGGTCACGCTGACATCGTTGGATATTCTGATACGGATTGGGCAGGTTCTCCAACAGATAGACGCTCTACTTCCGGGTATTGTGTCATGATTGGAGGCAATTTAATCTCTTGGAAAAGTAAAAAGCAAGATGTCGTTGCAAGATCTAGTGCAGAAGCAGAATATCGAGCTATGGCTCTTGCTACATGCGAGCTTATTTGGTTGAAACAACTTCTTCAAGAGTTGAAATGTGTTGAATTCAAACAGATGAAGCTTATATGTGACAATCAGGCTGCCATTCATATTGCCTCAAATCCAGTTTTCCATGAAAGGACGAAACATATAGAGGTGGATTGTCATTTCATTAGACAGAAGATTGAGTCCAAATGCATTGCCACCAGCTTTGTCGGTTCAAATGACCAATTGGCAGATATTCTTACCAAGTCCCTTAGAGGAACTCGGATTGAATACATTTGCAGCAAGCTTGGAGCATATGGCATGTACGCTCTAGCTTGAGGGGGAGTGTTAAGATATTGTCAAAGATTGTGTGTAAGATAATAGTCAAGTATTGTAGGTAATGTGTAATAGTCAAATATTGTAGGTATGGTAGGTAATCTATAAGGGATATGCTCTTGACCTTTTGTGTCTAGCTTTGTGTATATATTCTAGGTGTAATCTATCATTTTGAAGTATGAAGCGAAATACACTTGCATCATTATCACTTGTTTACTTCGTCTTGCCGCGCCTCCTAGTCACAAAGTAGTTTCATCACCCACCATTGACTCATATGCTCTCGCATCTCAAACCATAGAAAAACGAACATCTCAATCTATGGAGAATCACCGAGGAGGAGGGTGTCTTGGAAAACCTCGATCCAAGTGCACTTATTGTCACAAGTCTGGACACACCCGTGACATGTCATATTTTGCATGGTCCACCACCCAGTTATGATCTTATTGCTCTATAGGACTATAATGAGTTACTTCGGAATCGCGCAAGTAAGCAGACATCTCCACAAATAGCATTATTGCTCAACCTGATCGACCATCCAATAATGCTCATATTGCTCAAATAGAATATGATGAGTTCCTTCAATATCGAGCAAGTAAGCAAACGTCTCCACAAGTAGCTTCAGTTGTTCAACATGATGTTTCTGTTGCGAGTAATTCTTTTGCTTGTGTTACACAGTCTAGTACTCTTGGATCATGGATCATGGGTCATGGGTCATGGACTCAGGCGCTTCTGACCATATTTCTGTTAACAAATCACTTCTGTCTGATATTGTTTATTCACAATCTCTTCCTACTATTACTTTAGCCAATGGGATCCAAAACCAAAAGGGGTTGGAAAAGCCATACCCATATCTTCTGTCACTCTAGACTCTGTTCTGTCCCTGGTTCTCCTTTTAATCTGGCATCTATTAGTCGTTTGACTCGTGTCCTAAATTGTGGCATAACCTTTTTTGATGATCTTTTTCTCATGTCAGATCGCAGAACGGGACAGATGATTGGCACAAAACATAAATCACAAGGCCTTTACTATCTTACCTCTTCAAATTCCTTCACAGCATGCTCAGTTACAGATCCTCCGGACCTAATTCATAAACGTTTGGAACATCCGAGTCTATCCAAACTGCAGCAGATAGTGCCTAGTTTGTCTAGTTTATCCACATTAGATTGTGAGTCAAGTCAACTTGGAAAACACACTCGTGCCACATTTTCACGTGGTACCGAGGGTCGTTCAGAGTCCATTTTTTCCTTAGTTCATTCTGATATTTAGGGTCCTAGTAGAGACAGTTCAACCTTAGGATTTCGTTATTTTGTTAGTTTCATTGATGATTATTCAAGATGTACTTGGGTTTTCTTAATGAAAGATCGTTCTGAGTTATTTTCTATATTCAAAAGTTTCTTTGCTGAAATACAAAATCAGCTTGGTGTTTCTATTCGTACTTTTCTTAGTGATAATGCGTTAGAATACTTATCCTCCCAGTTTCAAGAGTTTATGTCTCACCAAGGAATTATTCACCAAACATCTTCTCCATACACTCCTCAGAAAAACGGTGTAGCAGAAAGAAAGAATAGGCATCTCATTGAGACTGCTCGCACTCTTCTCATTGAATCCCATGTTCTGCTGCATTTTTGGGGCGGTGCAGTCCTTTCATCTTGTTATTAAATTAATAGAATGCCCTCATCTTCTATTCAGAATCAGGCTCCACATTCCATATTGTTTCCGCAATCACATCTCTATTCTATCCCTCCTCGTGTCTTTGGGAGCACATGCTTTGTTCATAATTTAGCCCAGGAAAAGATAAATTAGCCCCTCGTGCTCTAAAATGTGTCTTTCTTGGTTATTCTCAAGTTCAAAAAGGATATCGTTGCTATTCACATGATCTTCAATGATATCTTATGTCTGCCGATGTAACATTCTTTGAATCTCAACCTTACAATACATCGTCTGATCATCTTGATGTCTCTGAGGTCTTACCCATACCTTAAGTCTTACCTGTACCTACTTTTGAAGAATCTACGGTTACTTCTCCATCTTTAGCTGTAGTGCCACCACTCTTGACTTATCATCGTCATCCGTATCCAGCACTAGACCCAGCTGATTCATGTCATGCGCCAGACCCTGCTCCCACTGCGGACTTGCCTCCTCCTAGCAAATCAACTACACTTCAAAAAGGTATACGATCTACTCGAAATACTAACCCACATTATACCTTCTTGAGTTATCATCGTCTATCTTCACCCCATTATGCATTTGTATCATCTTTGTCCTCTATTTCCATTCCTAAGACTACAGGAGAAGCACTTTCACATTCTGGATGGAGGCAGGCTATGATTGATGAGATGTCTGCTTTACATTTGAGTGGTACTTGGGAGCTTGTCTCCCTTCCTGCAGGTAAATCTAGTGTTGGTTGCCGTTGGGTTTATGCGGTCAAAATTGGTTCAGACGGTCAAGATGATCGGCTAAAGACTCGCCTTGTTGCCAAAGGGTATTCTCAAATATTTGGGTTAGATTATAGTGATACTTTCGCTCCCGTGGCCAAAATAGCATCGATTCGTGTTTTTCTATCTATGGCTGTCATTCGTCATTGGCCTCTTCATCAGTTGGACATTAAGAATGCTTTTCTGCATGGTGATCTTGAGGAAGAAGTCTATATGGAGCAACCACCTAATTTTGTTCCTCACGGGGAATCTAGTAGCCTTGTTGTCGATTGTGTAGGTCACTCTATGGTCTGAAACAGTCTACTCGAGCTTAGTTTGGAAAGTTCAGCACAGTAATTCAGGAGTTTGGCATGACTCGTAGTGAAGCTGATCACTCTGTGTTTTATCGACATTCAACACCAAATCTGTGTATTTATTTGGTTGTTTATGTTGATGATATCGTTATCATCAACAATGATCAAGATGGTATCGCTAATTTGAAGCAACTTCTCTTTCAACATTTCCAAACTAAAGACCTCGACAGATTGAAGTATTTTCTAGGCATTGAGGTTGCTCAGTCCAAATCAGGTATTGTTATTTCTCAACACAAATATGCCTTAGATATTCTTGAGGAGACAGGAATGATGGGATGTAAACCCATTGACACTCCTATGGATCCAAATGTTAAACTCCTCCCAAGACAGGGGGATCAGTAATCCTGAAAGGTATAGACGGCTGGTTGGGAAGTTTAATTATCTCACAGTGACTAGACCTGACATCTCTTTTCCTGTGAGTGTTGTAAGTCAGTTTATGACTTCTCCTTGAGATAGTCATTGGGATGCAGTTGTTCATATTCTACGATATATAAAGTAGGCTCCTGGTAAAGGACTACTCTTCGAGAATCAAGGCCATAAGCATGTCACCGGATATACAGACACTGATTGGGCAGGATCACCCTTTGATAGACGTTCCACATCTGGATATTGTGTTTTAGTAGGAGGAAATTTGGTGTCATGGAAGAGTAAGAAACAAAGTGTGGTTGCTCGATCTAGTGCAGAAGCAGAATAACGAGCAATGGTTGTGGCAACTTGTGAGCTAGTTTGGATCAAAGAGTTGCTGAGAGAACTAAAGTTTGGAGAAACCGATCATATGGAACTTGTGTGTGATAATCAAGCAGCCCTTCATATCGCATCAAATCCTGTGTTTCATGAGAGGACTAAGCACATTGAAATTGATTGTCACTTCGTTAGAGAAAAGATACTCACTCTCAGGAGACATTGTTGCCAAATTTGTGATGTCAAGTGATCAACTTGCAGATATCTTCACTAAGTCCCTCACCGGTCCTCGTATTAATTATATTTGTAACAAGCTAGGTACATATAATTTGTATGCACCAGCTTGAGGGAGAGTGTTAGAACAGGAATAGGTATACACAAATCCTACTCATAATTGGAAAAGTTTATAGTCTCCTACTTGGTAAAGAATTGTATTATAGTGTCTATAAATAGGGTTCTCTATGTAATAATCAATATACACAATCAATAATATTTTTATTTACATATTCTCACAATTATGATAGTCACCACAATACCAACCACCTCCACCGTCACAACTATAACAACCATCATTACTAGCCACCAACAACTATTACCATTATCACCACCACTACAAACTATCTCCATCATCACTAGCAAGTATAAGTCTTTCATTTTTTAAAATCAAATATGACTTTATTTTATTAATTCTTTTTTAATATTTAATTAATTTTGATTTGATTTCTATGTTTATTATGTACATGTTAATAATTTATGTACATTCAAATGTTGAAAAACAAACCGTCTTAATCATACAGTGTTCAAATCTAGAGACTATCTTAATCATTTAGATGTGCATTTAGATTCAGACGTCTAAATCTTAATGAAAACAAATGAGACCTAAGAGTCGGAACCAAATCCCCATCATTGAATCAACCAACTAGACATCTGCGCAGAAGATCTTTATCACCCTCTTGAGTTTTCACAGACAACTGGTTTTTCACAACTGCAACCTCCCTCAACTTCCTTTTAAGTCCACTTGTTCATATGAAGAGCATCCTTGATGCAGCCCTTCTCCTTTAATACTTGTTCTGTTGTACCTCCATTTGTAATAAATGCACCAGGAGTACTAGTTTTCACTGTAATAAACTCCTCAATCTTTGTAGCCACCAACCCTCATCCCTCATTAAAAGAACTTTCAGGAATGATGAACACAAATCTGTTTTGTCCCTTAACCGTAATAATAACAAAAAGGAACCTCTCATACTTGTTGAACTTTTGAGAACAATAAATATAAGTGGAGATCTCTGCATCTCCATGATTTAAAGTTCTTCCCCCTGTTTTCTGATGCATCGCTCATTCTTCTGCATAGCCAGAGTATGGCTCCTTTTTCAGAGTTAACCTTCTAATGGAATTCTTGGCATTCTCCATCCAATCGAAACAAAGTACTGAATCTGATGAATACATAGAAATGTCATAAGATTTTCCCCAGATCTAAAATAAAGCCTGCTAACCATTGAAAGAGAGTAATGGAGCAATGCAAAAGAGTTTAAAAAGGTAGGAGAAGTGGACACCGCTGATATCCCTGGAAAAGGAAAATAGAGGCCCAGAAGGGACCTCTAAGAAACAAGCCTAGGGATATGCGCCTGGGAGAGAAAGAAAAGAGAGACTGCAAAACATAGGTAATCTTAATGCTCCATTTACACCCTTGTTTTTTGTTATGATTATGGAGCAGTTTTTCTGCTTTTTTCACTTGTAAATATGGTTACAGCACAACCTAGGTGCTGTATTTTGATTTGATAAATATATAAAAATTGTTGCCTTCTCAGAAAAAAAAAAGGAATTAGTGGGGATGTTAGAAAATGTTGACAATGATACTGCTCTAAAAGCACTTGTCTCATAAAAGAAGCTACAAGCAAACATCAGATGAATTATACCGTAAATATGATGCTTAAGAATAAATCCAATCACAAGTAACCTCAATTACAAATTGCAGTGATCAACAAGCAAGAATGCTCAAAGCAACATGTGATAGTATTGTTGCAGGCCAAATTGATGACACGACTCATAGTTCAACTAAGTCACCAGTCTAACCCATATTGGGATTGAACATTCAATTTTCTTTAGGGATTATACCTTGTCAGAGTACATCATAGATCACCAACCAGAATATTTGATAATGTACGTCTATCACCACTGACCACACCAGAATGTTTGCTAATGCATGTCTACCTATCTTACATAGAATTTGTACAAATTGATGACTGAGTGAAAACACGCACTTTAAGGAAAACTATAACTATTCTAATACACCATAATTCATCCAGAAAATATAAAATGAACAAAGAATTTGAAATGCACCTGAAGTGAACATTCTCAAATTGAATGCTACCCCCACTTAATTTAAGAGATTTTGCATCAGCTGCATCTCTGATTTGAGCTCTTTCCTGTGTATGTTAGTCAGAGATCTGCTTAAAACATTTATATATATGCACAAGACATATAGAACATGCACATAATTTGTTTTTTTGATACGGTAAACACAGGTTACAGCAAAGCTGTGACAGTTACAGAACCAAAAAACCTCTGATCCACAAGCTGATCTAAGTTTTTAAATATGTTCCCCTTGCACCAAAAGTACAAATTTTGAATGCATCTAGTCTTTAGAAAAGCTATATTACTCTATCATTCTCAAAACATCTCTTATTCCTTTCCAACCTAATGGTCCAAAGCATGCACGTAATGTATCACTATCATATACATGAATTAATTCTATATCAGAAAAAATGGTTCCTCAATGAGTGTCGGATGTATTTCTGGTGATCATTCTTTTTATTGTTTGTGAAATGAATAATGATAGTTCAATTTTGCATGGACATGCCATGGCAGGTTGAGAAAATATGTTTGTAGCCAAATCACCATTTCTATATCATCAAGGTCTGCTACCAGAGTAATATAAAAGCTGCAACAGATAAAGAGTTACATGGCTAGATGTTTGGAAACTAAACGGTACTGTGGAGCCTGTGGCATCATATTGGTGCACATGAATGAAATTTCTCTTGATTTATTAAAAAGAATACTGAACAGGATAATGCACAACACAAAAGAAGGGCATTAGTTTACCGTTCACCTTTGACCAGTGACCACACATTGCTTCCTAAAAAGAACTGAAAATAATTCTAATATATCGCAAGTGGGCACATCACATGATTCACAACATAGTAATCCCCTCAGAATATGATATCAATTTATCACTTAGATCAGCAGTGTGCAACTTAATTCAGTTTGGGGAAAATAATTTTATTTAGGAGAGCAGAAGATGTAAGGAAATTAGATTAGGCCTCAACATATCATGCACTATCAACAATACCAGCAACTTAAGTTTAATAGAATATTTTATGTCAGCAATGAAAGACACAAGAGAGAGAGATAGGATGTATCACAGCAAGAGTGGACAAAATAAAAAAGGAGATAGTGCTTCGTACCACAGCAGACGAGAATGAAAGAGGTGTCTATTTCATAAAACAGCCAACTTTATCATCATTTATATCCTATCCTGACTGGGTAAAAAATATAATAATGCTTGTATATCCAATTCTTTTAAGCTTTAGAAATAAAGCAGACAGTCCCCTAGAGACACAATAAGAGGTACAACATCTTATTATGAACTCAGGAAGCAAGATACCAGAGGCATCATCTGATACCACAAATTTTACGTCTGCAGATTATGTTTCATCTCCAAAATTCGATGTCACGTGGTTAACTGTTTCCTCTATAATCATTAACATAGCACAAATGTATTTAGCAAATAAAACAAAACAACAATGATATCAAGGAACTGGCTGATACCTCTAGTAACTGAAACATTGATTTCATGTCCACTAGACTTTGGATAGTCTCACGATATACACTACCAAGGAAATTCAGCGGAAGCGATAGCTGGAACAGCAGCCCGTTTACCATGACCTATCAAAAAATAGTAATATTTCTTATTAGAGTGCTAGCACTGCAGAAAAAATAATCACTCAGCTAAGGTAATTAGAGAAAAAGTTCTACCAAGTCACCAACAGTCATGACACCATTCATAATCCCATTAGAACATAAAACCATAGCAGCTGAGAGAGCTATACTGAATATTGCATTTTGCCCAAAGTTTAACATTGCAAGACTACGTTGTGTCTTTAAGGCAGCATCTTCATATCCTGGAGACAACAACATAATATCATGATTGCTTATTCCAACAAAAGAAAATAAGGAACAATGTAACAGTCAAAGTTTTGTATATCATAAGCCAATGAATATATATATATATCAAAAAAATTGAGGATCCTCAACCCAGTGATGTCGCATGCTTCAATGATCAGGTATCTATTTTTTCCAGGTTTTTGGAAACTTTCACACAACAATTTAATTATTATCACAGAAGACGTGTCTTTCTAAATTCTATACAAAACTTTCGCACTAAAATCTCGCCGCTTTGAAGATTGCAAGCGGGGTACATACCCCATCACATGCTAGAACAAAAAAATGGCCCTTTCTGTAAGAATACGGTGAGAAAATTCTAGAAAATTTGACGGCAATGCTGCTTGGAACCTTGCCGTCACCTCAAACTGCAGTTTCAACAGGCGAACCAAACATAACTTCAACCGGATAAACTAATTTTTGGGGGAGGCTATAGTTTTTAAATCGGCCGGAGGGAGTGTAATTTCAGGCTGTCATAGAAGAAGATGAATTGATCAGAGAAATGGTTCCGACGGAACTAGGTTTGTTTCCAGCTGTCACAGAAGAAGATGAATTGGGTTTCAGATGGACTGTGAAGATGACGGTGGTTCCTGGCTGATTTTCCGGAGATAGATTCGGTGTTTGATGGTGTTTTAGCAGTGTTAGAATAGGAATAGGAATAGGAACAAGACAAGTATATACAATCCTACTTAGAATAGGAATAGTATACAGAATCCTACTTGATAAAGGATTGTATTATAGTGTCTATAAATAGTCTTTGTGTAATAATGTAAATACACAATTTAATAATATTCTTCTCCAATATTTTTCACATGGTATCAGAGCACTGGGGACAGACTTCCGCAGAAGAAAACTCAGTCAAACAAGTCACCGTGCATCAAGTCCGGCAACTGTTGGGGCTGATTTGCGTCATTATTTGTTTCTGTCAATGTTGTGAGAAAACCAACACCACCACTGGGTCCCCCACTCTCCGGCGACAAAAACCTAACCAGACCCATCAGAAAAGTCAACCTCATGTGCCGACTGGAGATGTGACTTTTCTGGCAAGATCTGACCACGCGCTGGCGCATGAGCTTTGTTCCAGCCACTTTTCGGCAGTGTTATTTTCCAGTAGGATTGCCTCTTCATTCCGAGGCTGCCCACACAATTATTTTCTGATTCCAACTAATTTTTGGCGATCAGATTTAATTTTCTGGCAACTTCTACCTTTTTTTATCAAATTCTAATAAAAAAAACATGGCAACATATTTCCAATTTTTTGGCTACAAAATTCTGATTTCACAAAATGTCTTTAGGGATTGATATATTTAGCTCGAAAAATACAGGGATTGGAAGTTCAAGTCCTATGATCACTCCAAAACCATTAATGGAAAGCGCAAACTATTTATCTTGGGCTTCCTCGGCTGAGTTGTGGTGCAAGGGTCAAATGTCCAAGACCACTTAACGAACAATGCTTATGTAGTAGATGAAGGCAAAGGCTAATGAGGAAGATGCAAAAGCCAAAGCACAATGGGAGAAAGTTGATGCTTAATTATGTAGTCTCTTATGGCAATCTATTGATTCCAAGTTGATGCCCTTTTTTCGCCCATTCCAAACATGTTATTCAGTTTGGGAAAAGGCTAATGCTTTATTCACTAATGACATATCTCAACTCAATGATATGATATCTTGGATGACCAACTTAAAGAAACAAGAATTCGATATGTCTACTTACTTGGGACAAGTACACGCAGCCAGGAAGAAATTTGAAACATTTACTATGAACGTGAAAAAGCAACAAGAGCACTGGCAGACACTTTTTCTAGTTTTTACACTAGTTGGATTTCCTATTGACCATCATTCAGTGCAAGATTAGATTTTAGCTAGTCCTACCGTTCCTACGATTGATGAATTATTCTCTCGTCTACTTTGTCGTGCCACACCTCCCAATCACAAAGTAGTTTCATCACCCACAGTTGTCTCCTTTGTTCTCGCATCTCAAATCATAGAAAAACAAACATATCACTCTATGGAGAATCGGCGAGGAGGTCGTTTTGGAAAACCTCAACCCAAGTGTAGTTATTGTCATAAGCTTGGAAACACTCGTGACATAAGTTATATATTTTGCATGATCCACCACCCAGTCATGATCCTATTACTCTAAAGGAATATAATGAGTTCATTCCGAATCGCACAAATAAGCAGACATCTCCACAAGTAGCCTCTATTTCTCAACTTGACTGACCATCCAATAATGCTCATATTGCTCAGAAAGTATCTGATGAGTTCCTTTAGTACACTAGCACATAACAGTTTTAAAACCAAAAGGGAGAAAGAACATATTCTTCTGTTCTGCCTCATTGCTAGATTCCAGAGTAAAGTGTACACTTCCAGTAAAGCAAACCCATGTTTCTATTTTTCTGATAAGGTGAAGCCAACCCATGTTTTGTTGAAGGGAAGCCATGTAGACATGGTATCACCATTCTGTGAAACTGAATAAATTTCAATGATTTATGTGTTTCTTTATCAGGTAACTTTAATCATTATAAGGTTCAACGACTTCTCCTGTACTTTAACTGAAATTTGGACTTAAACTAATTGCCAAAAACTGTGTTAAATCGTAAATTTTAGTACAGCTGATGCAATCTGATACACCCAACATATACAAAACTTAACAACATAACATAAGAGTGCAGAAGAGCTTAATATATGATAGGAAAAAGCCATAAGGCAATACAACTTACTCTTTAAAAAGTGATCGTACTTCTCGGCTTCATAAACCTCATTGTTAAAGTACTTAACAGTCTGGAGAAAATGAAAATTGCCAACACAATCAAGTGTATTGCACATCAGAAAATGGATAAAATAAGCTAATCATGGTACACAGAAACACAAGCTTACCTCATAATTGATAAGAGAATCTATTGATCGTGTGCTTGCATCATTATCAGCTTTATTCATCTCCTTCCTAAACTTAGTTCGCCACTGTAAGATACAAAATGAACAGGAAGCGTTGGACAAAAGATACTAGAAGCTAGACTCATTAAAAGTTACTGATATATCAGCTATCACCTAGCTGCCACTGGTATGACCAATGAATAACTAAAAGATGGAAAGGAGCATGAAATCCAAAAATAGAAGACCTTTCCAAATACTTTGATGTGTTTAGCTCGTAGATAACCTGGGTAATACTTAAGGTGAAAGCGATATATGCAGCCACTGACAGTGATGTGATCCATGCAAAGGGAGCTCCAAACTTGTATGCAAGTATACCTGATACCATTGATATCTGAAAAGGTTCATGTTAATACAGTTGGAGTAATACTTAAAGCAACATGAGTAATTTAGGAATTTTTAATCAAAAAATGCTGCCTTTGAATGATGGAATAAATGAATATATATACCTCCAATATCGTCGGGAAAACATTGAATACCATTGACGAAAGAATAAAATTGATAGCTCGGCTACCACGGTCAATGATCCGATTAAGACCACCTGTTTCTCGACTGCAAAAATGCAAGAAGAATATAAAAACAAATCTATCACATACAACAAATCACCTTCTCAAGATCACAACAGATGGAATAAAATTTCAACACTCGGATATTTTTAAGAAAATATAAGATATAGACAGTCACTGTCCTAAGCATCTTATTATGGTGACGTGGTACCCATTCACCAAGGTCCATGGCGTCAGGAAAGACTAAGTCAATATAGAACAAAGCCACAAATAGATGAAACTTAACATAGAACTAAACAAAACTAAGCTCACAGGATAATAACACAACTGGTATGCCTTATTTAACTAGGTCTTTGAAAGAAACAGACTATTCGACTGATAAGGCTGATTGCATTAGTTATCCACTCAGACTTCAATATTGAACAAAGTTTGAATTTTCAAGGAAGTAGGTATTTACTGTAAGTCATTATAAGAGTGGGTTCTTGGGTTCTTTTAAAGCATAGCCTTCAGAATATATTGTTTTCAATGCTGGTAGAGCAGCAAACTACATTTATGTCATAATATCTTTGCTTCTTTTTTTGAACACTTTGGCCTCTTTGAAGCTAGAATGTGATATGGCAACAGGCACAGTTTTAAGCCTTCTATTCAATCATTGGCACCATGATTCTACAAAGGGAAGTTAAAATCTTGTATGAAGTGTAGATGCATTTACTTTGGTATAATATTCTGGATAACTGGGTTTCTGCAGCCACAACATACCTCACATAAAAAAAGAACTACGTGATTATTCCTACTTCTAAAAGATAGAGTCAAAGTGTATACCAATGTTTTGGACGGCGAAAGGCGACAAAAGGTGACAAGGGTCTGCCTCGCCACAAGGCGAGGTGAGCGGCGAGGCACTCACCTTTTTGAAGTGCGGCCCCAATTAATACCAAAAAATTAAAATATTTAATTACATATATAAATAATCAAAATCTCAATAGCAATAACATATTAGCTAATATTTCAATTCAAAAACTGAAAATAGATAGTAAATACTAAAGGTCTAGAACTTGAATGAGGAAAAAACAAAACAAAAGTCAAAACAGTGAGAAAAAAAACAAAAACAAAGGTAGAAGTAACTCTGAAGAAGGAGGAAAAAGAAACAGAGGAAGGAGGAAGAAGAAAAGAAGAAGAAATCTGAAGAAAAAAAGAAGAAATACGTATTGGTTGGACTTTGGAGTCGCCAGAAAAGTATGGCTGGCCGCTGGAAAAGTCTTGTCGAGTCGACTAGTTGGAGTCGCAGTCACAATCTAAGAGTGCAACTTTGCAAATTTTGAAAGAAAACCCTAAAATTACCTTTTTAACTTTTAAAACCCTAAATTGGTCACCGTTTTTTAAGAAAATACAAAAGGCGACGCGTTTGTCGCCTTTTGAAGATGGCAACGCCACAAAGCTAATAGGCAATGAAGGGTCGCCTCGCCTCTCACCATTGGCGACGAGGCGATCGCCTTTCACAACACTGGTGTATACATAAACAGTCCAGGCTGGTGTTAACCTTTTTGCAGCACCGGAAATCAGAAATGAGGGGATCTTTCTCCCAGAAACAAGAGAGATACTGTATGATAGCTTTTAATCACTTTCGAGGTCCAACAATTCAACTGTTCCTCCTATTTATAGACGAGACACTTGAGAGAATGGGGGAAGGAGAAGGGGAGAGAGAAGAAAGATGTGGCAAATGCTATTTCTGAGGCAATGCAATAATAAAACGCACATAATTAGCTGCAATTCTTTAGAATAGAATACGCATAGTCATCAGGTTAAGAAGAAGGTGTTTCAAGAAATACCTAAGGTGATATTGCAGGTCGAGTTCATGCAAGTGCGAAAAGACCTGCATACATTAGAGACTGTTATGTACATCAGCACATTAAAACAGAAGATTAAGTCAAGTAAAAAGATATGACACGATAAAGACTCATGCAAAGCATAAATGCAATTGAAAATGCAAAACTATCAACATTGACTGATGTCAGATGGAACACGGGCATAATATTTAGCTAACATACTAGATGGTCACTCATCAAAGGACACCAAATTTTTAATATAGTAGTTAAAGTGTTAAACTCGCTCTGGAGTTTGCACAAGGATTAATGGACACATGCAGAATTATTTTTCAAAGCAGTAGTGTCCAGCAAGCAATGGAGACTTGAGGAGTTCTATTCAACTTTGTTATCGAAGCTACACCCTAAATGGAAAGAGTGGCAAATGTGCATACAAGCAAAATTCATCACATCAACTGCATCTTATAAACTTCTGCTAACTAGACTGCTACAATTCTTTCGTTCTCACATAAGAAGCAACAACAAACTAAGGAGATCAATTTCTTACTTTGAGCACTTCAATGGAAAACATTTGATCCACTAATTTTTTTTTCTTTCGAAAACTTTGCAATTTTCACCAGTATTTCCACAAGAAATTAAAACAGAGGAGACATTTAAATTGTGACCCACTGTTCAAACAATGAAAATGGATGACAACATGGTCAATGGGGGGTCAGTGATTTGAAGTATGCTCAGTTATTCACCTTATTATCTTCCCAAGTCGAGCCAGGACAACCAACTTGAAACGGAGTATTGAACAACACTAAGGGGTATACATTATACAGGGACTAGCGACACTGAGACCCTAGACCTGCTCAGTTCTAGGCTTAACCAGAATATTTCAAAACATAGTAGGAGAAGAAAGGAAATTTCTATTGGAGTATGAGGAAAGTACTACACACGAAAAAGATGAAAATCTTCCTCCTTTTTTCTTTATCTAGTACGTAAGTAGAAGAGATTTAAGTCTTCTTAAGTCCACTTTCTCACTTTGAAATGCCCACATTTTTCAAGCTGCAGACATGGGAAAAAGATCAGGGGTAAATTTCCCATCTCAATTCATCTTGCATAATTTAACACAACCATCCAAGATGGTCTCTAACAGACTGACATAGACCAATAATTGCCTTTGAACTGAGAACAACAGAGCCTAACTTTGGACAAATGCATGAGATACTATTGTGATAGTTGTTCATTGACAAGAGCCCATTGTAGACACAGACAACGAAGTGTAAGCATCTTAGTATCTCACACATCTGTCCAAAGATAAGAATGTAGACTCTATCTCCCAATAAGCTCATCATCTACAATAAGTTTGTATCTCGGGTCAATACCCCCACGAATTTACCCTCCATTCCCTCAAATTCTGTCATCATTACGAAAATTACCCAAGAAAATCTAGAAATGTTGTGGTTCCTGTCAGTGACAACTAATCTAAGGAGACACAGAGGAAAATAAGCTGGCAAACAAACTCCTCTGTACCTTCCGTGAAACTGACCGAATAGTGCGGAGTGCGACCTTTGAGAAAATTGCAGTTCGCAATTCTGCACATAAAAGAAAGATGAAGGCATTTAGACATATTAAAAGAGAACAGAACAGTAAAGCATTTGCTGATGAGGAAAAGGAAATAATTATCTATCTTCCATTGACGCATGAAAATTATATCTTTTAATGAAAGAAAGAACAAAATAAGTAACTCTGAATCTCAAGACAAGCACAAGCAATTACTTCATAGGTGTGAAGTACCGTTGAAAGCGGATGCCCCTGATCGTGCAATACCATACCCAATCAAAACCGCAGCAGGACTTGCAAAAAGAGCCAAAACAGTAGAATTGGCAGTAGTAAACTCCGCAAGCACGCTAGCATTACCAGGTGCTGTTGTCAACCAATCAACAGCAAGCTTAAATAAGAATGGCACTTGAACATTCACAACCTGTTGCATGAAATGCACAAAAGGTCACTGCTTTGCAATAATTAATCAGCAGAAAAACCAATATTCATCCCCCTTTTGGCAACAATCTCCACATAATTCCCATTCCTTTAGAAAAACTAATAACACAACTAACTCCTGAAGCGCTAGAACAACAACCTTGGTTACCAAGGTCCGAATCCCAGAACCTGCCTAAGCCTTGTTGACACTGGAGGTCGGGGTCCCAGTGTCTTGCTAAGCCTGGGCGGCAGAGTTACAGGATCCCTATGCTGATGGGAGAAGCAATGAATCATCCGCACTCAAATTGAATCAAGCACTACTATAGTAGAGTAAGTAGATAAATAAATAAAGCAAGTAGAAGAGAACAAGTGTCAGACCTTTGCACCAACTAGTAAACTCAAGGCAGCAATGACCCGAAACCGGAACTCAAAATTATCCTTCATCCACAAGTATTTAGCGAGAGTGCTTATAATTCTGGCATCAGATATTTGATCGCCTTCCTGAGTTTGTTCCTGGGTGAGGAGAGGCTTTTTTGCGCGAGCATCATCACTTGAAGATGTTGAAAACATGGCATACCCATTTGACTTGCCATCCTTTTAATAAAAAATAGTCAATGATGAAACACAGAGAGAAAAACACAAGAGAATAAAAATTATAACACATACAGGGTTTTTAGCAGGGAAATCGGAAATGAATGCCTTGATTTGTGTAGAAGTGGTTCTTGAAGAATCCCATGGGTATCGTTTAATGGTTGAAAGATGTCTTATAGGAATACCATAACTTGTGGGTTTTAGTGGTTGGGAAGGTAAAGGGCGACAAGGGATGTAATTCAAAATCATGTTTTCTGCTTTGTGGAGCAACAACTCCCCAGACCTAAAACACCTCATATAGATACTAACTTGCATTTTTTTTATCTATAATTGACGAAGATAACAACTATGTGTCTCCGATTACTTAGTAGATCAAATCAAAAAAAGTCGCCGCCGTCACCACATGAGGAGCCTGGCAACCGATTTATTTGGGGACAAATTTCTTCTCCTTTTTTCCTTTCCCACCATTTGTCCCTGCCTTGTTTGGTAGCGGATTACAATTATCCACGGTATTAATAATGTAGCGTCCAATAACAACGTATGGATTAGTAGTGTACGGATTAGTAAAGTAGGGTTTATTTTTATCAAGTTTGATTCATTGCTTCCCACCTTATCTTATCTTATCTTGTGTTTGAATTACAACTCTATAAAAAGTTTCTTTCCAATTATACATTTGAATTATTATGTAATTGGGTCACGGTAGATAATTCCCGCACAATTTTTTTATACCCTTCTAAATAGCTAGGAGAAGAACAATTTTGTTGTTATGTTTGCTATTTTTCTTACTTGAATTATTTAAATGTAAATAGTTGTCATCTTAAAATCGAAAAGACGTTAAAAATAGTAAAATCAAATAAACCATCTACATTTATGCATAAAAATTACAAGTTGTAATTTTAATATGTATGCAACTTTATAAATTATTCAAAATACAAATAATTAGAAAACCACACACACAAATATGTATATATATATATATATATATACACACACACATATGTGCTACATCCATTGTTCCTGGAATAATTAATGGAAATAATGGATATTCAAAAATACATTTTCAATTAGTATTAGAAATATTAAATACTCCTATTAATTATGAGAACATAACAAAGTTTACTCCTAGCAGCATTATACAAATTTTCACACATTTTGTTTGGTAAATTGCAAGTTCTTGTAATTGGTATAGTGGTATAATAAAATTCATATTTGACTAGAGATAGAAACAATAAAGTACTCCATGAAGACTAGAGATTCAGATCTGTTACAAAAAAATTTTAGAGATGGAACAGAGTCCATGGACAAGGATACATATGTAAAGGTCAAGGGGGTGAGATAGGTGATTTATAATAAGTCCTAACACACAACTGAAATATATATATATATATATATATATATACTAGAAGGGTATGGCCCGTGTCGACACGGGCCCAACAAATTGTATTTTCAAGTGATGGAAGCTTTGCATAGAGTCATTGAGTGACAGAGGCTGGTAATAAAGAACCAAAAAAGAGAAGAAAAACGTAACACCTTCAATACATAAAAGCTAAAACTACACAATTTATGCTAGCAGAACAATATGAATCTGTCTCGTATGAGTATATATATACTAGAAGGGTATGGCCCGTGTCGACACGGGCCCAACAAATTGTATTTTCAAGTGATGGATGCTTTGCATAGAATCATTGAGTGACAGAGGATGGTAATAAAGAACCAAAAAAGAGAAGAAAAACGTAACACCTTCAATACATAAAAGCTAAAACTACACAATTTATGCTAGCAGAACTATATGAATCTGTCTCGTATGAGTATCTTCAAAAATTGCATATTTTGAAATGCACATATCCAAGCTACCTTGCTAATTTATCAAGTAGATTCTTCCATATCCTTAAAAAAAATTTCATGTCTCAAATAATTTTCAGTCCTATTTTCAGAAAGCTGGTATATTCTCTTCGTTTGTACAATTTGTTTATGCAGTATAAAAAATATAGAAATTACACATTTGAGAGCAAACAAATCAATCTCCATTCTCCACAATGGATTACACTTTTCCTTTCTACATTGTGTTTATTGCAAGACAATAGACTCTTGACTGTATAGTTGCATCTTGCAATCCTAGCTGTTGTAGTTTTAATATACCACAAAGAGCAATTTTATAACTTGTCATTCTAGAACAATTATTTGATGCACTTCGAACTTTGCCCCCTTCTGCCAACTCAAAATCAATTAAAGACGATACTTAAGAAGAAGAGAAATGATAAAGCAATTAAAATTGTTTGTTACACCTTGATATAGTGAACCTTGAAATATTTGCCACCTTCTAGCTCTTTGACTTCTTCAACATGCAACACGCAAAGAGGAATTGATTCATGTATTAAATAGGAGGCAGATTTCAACAGGTCATTCAAGTTCATTTGTGTAGAGAAGAATCGAACTTTGTGCAGTTTCCCTTTCTTCCTTTGAAACAATCTGAATCTTGATAATTATGTACAACATATCAGTAATTGTACATTTCTCTTTTGATCCAACAATTCTGAAAGATAGTAATATATGTGAATTTCATCAAATCACTGACATGTACCGGTTAACCATGAAAGCAAGTCCACTCCTTTAATTTCCCTTTGTTAGTTGATAGCTATGGCAATTTGTAATGGCAAATGAAGTACTCGAAAACTAGCCTGCAATCATAGATATGTCATAATTTGTCATTTATCTGAATAATATATATTTCTTTCAAATAAAAAGTAACACTTTGAAATAAAACTTCATAATTCCAAAACTCTAAAGAAATCTTCCTACACAATAAAAATGAAACCATGGCCCTGAGTCTCTTCACACATACAAACAACTGATATAACATATTACCAATATTTAACACAGAAAAAATCAGATGATTCCCATACCTTTTCTAACCTTTCAATATAAAACACCCATAAATATTTGTTTAAGGAGAACAATTAATTTAGAAATTACACAACCATCAATTTTGCAGAGAATTAGTAACAGAGTAAAGCCTCATTTGTTTGCACTTAATGGAAATCTGAATCTGAATGGCTCAGACATTTGGTCATTAAGTGCGTTTGTTTTTTCTACTTAAAAAATCACTTAATGGGTCTGAAAAGGTATGAATGATTCAGATCTATGACAGAGTCTTATTCCCATTCAGACTCTTTTAAAGACAATTTTATTTTATTTTAAAAAAATTTGTTTTCATATTTTTTTCTTGAAAAAAACTTCAAGCCTCTCTCATTCTCAAACTTTATTAGTTATCAAAATTATTTCCCTTAAACTTTTGATTTTTGTTCTTACTTCTTTTTTAAAAAAAATTAAGAATTGATAAAATCTATTGTAAAAATTTTATTTGATTAAAGTGCAAAGCAACTTCATAAATATATGTGTTATTGAAATCGAACAATGATGCCTTTATAAATTTTTATTTATATATGTAGTCCATATAGTTTCATTTTATTTTTATCAAACTTAGAGCCCGTTTGGATTGACTTAAAATAAGTAACTTTTAAAAAGTTACTTTAAAGTCATTTTAAAAGTAAGTAGTTATGTATTTATTGATGTGTTTGGCAAAAAAGTGTTGAAAGTCACTTTTTTTAAATCAAAATGTCTGAAATACCCTTAAAATTGTTAACATTATAAAAGAATTAAGGGTAAAAAAGTAATATACTTGGTCAAAGTAGAATGATTTATAAGTTTTAAAAAATAAGTAGAGGGCACCCTACTTTTAACTTTTAACTTATTTTAACTTATTTTTGATTTATTTTAAGTTATTCTTATAATTGCCAAACACTCTAATAAATCAAAAACTGATTTAAAAGTTAGTTTGACCAACTTAAAATCCCATCCAAACGGGCTCTTAGAATATTTATGTATAATTCAAATATATTAATGTTCATCAAAGAATGAAATATTTTCAAATATTTTATTAATGCAATATTTAACTACTATTTAATTTGAATTATAATATTTATTGTGATTACGCATTAATATATATATATAATCATTCAGATGTACATTCAGATTCAGACGTCTTAATCTTAATAAAAACAAATGAGGCCTAAAAGTAGAAGCAACGTAAGTAAAAATTAACAAGAAAAAGTTTGTGGGGAATATAAGTAAAAAAAATTGAAAGAGGAAAATGGTTGTCTACCACACAAATTAAATAAATACAGGTGTCTATAGTAGAAGAGCAAAGAAATTACTCATCCAATGACATATGCCCAAGTTGACAACACACTTCATATTCTTGCTACTTTAAAAGTACTATCTATGTTGCTTTTTGTACAAATATTTATAGCTGTGTTTATTCCATCTTTCTTGGGCCAGAAAAGGCCAAAAATTATGAGTCTTGTAGTACAATTTAAATGGCTCTTGGTACCACTATTTAGTGCTATGTTCGTCCCAACAACTGACATTTCTATAATATGGTAATATGGTAATATATATATATATATATATATATATATATATATATTTCAATATTCCAGAGGTATTTGATTAATAACTTATATTATCCGGGTGAATCATATAAAACCCGATCGTATTATGAAACGATCTTAAAGGAAACAGGTAGTGCAGATTTTCAGCACTTTTCGGGTTATAACTCGAGTGAAAATGTTTATAACTTTTCTAAAATAATTATTAAACAGGTGATAACTATTGAAGAGTGGGGAATATCCACTATGAAAGAAAGGCAGATAAGTCTTAATAATGTTAAAATGAATTTTTCTTATTGGGATTATATCCAGGCATTTGATAAAGTTCTTTATTATAATAATGAAAGACACAAACATACTTGGTTTGTGAAGATTTGTGCGAAGATATTCGGAGAAGTTCTACCCAATTGGTTTCTACAATGGTGGTCATACCACGGTTCTACAGTCAAGATATTGCCTGAACCATTTCTTAAGTTATACAAAGAATGGGTAAAGGTATCTCCAAAATTATCAGAAATTTACCAAACAGATCATATCTGTTATTTGGATTATATTGACCAAATTTATTTCTTTATTGAATTTTCTATTCCTTGGATCCATAAATGGACCCCTGAATTGGACTTTACTTCAAAACAAATCCCTTGCTTATACAGGGTATTTTATAACAATTTCTGGGATAAACTCATTAAAAGAGACCCAAAAACAAAGGTTTTATATGGCCAAGAATTAATTGATGAAATTAAAACGAGAATTCAGGAGTACTCAAAGACTCCTATGAAAGTAATTATTGATGACAGTTCAGTACGACATATGGCTCGTCGTATTTCAGTGCAAGAAGGAAACAAAGATGAAATGATCGAGAGATATCTTGAAGAAGTAAAGAGAATTTACTTCAAACAATTAATCAATTTGATAAATGAGACACTTCAATGCGAAGTGAGACCAGTAATGATGATACAGTGGCCACAGATGCTCAGCCACTAGAACCAGAAGATATAATGACTGAAGATTCCTTGAAAAGGACGGAGAAATTAATTCGAAAAATTAGAGGAAAAGACAGAGAGTAATAGCCGCCGGGGGACCCAATGAAACAGTAGATATACTGTAACATCACACTAGAAACAGTGTTAAGGACCCACGATGTAGGGCCATTACTGTATAAAAAGTAGTGTTTATTTTTCTATTTAAGAAGACTTACTTCGTAGTAGAGAAGCAGGTCCTTTTTAGTTAAGTTTCATTTTGCTCTCTCTTTGTAAAGCAATCTTGTAATTACTTCTAAATATATAAAATCTTCAAGTTTTTGGAGGCAACCGGCGGAATCAAAGACGAAGGTACTTATTTTATTTTTAAGTATTATTATATCTGTTCTATATCGGATGATGTCCGGCTAAGTTAATTCATATCTATGTTAAATATCTAACTTTTGAACTATGTTAACTATGAAAATATACTAGACTCAATTTAGGTATGAAATAAACTTTTGTTCCGATTATTTTGACTTGGTTTCGAGATGGTGGTACAGTCAGATTTAAGGTACTGTTTTTAATGGTTCCGACTAGCAAAGCTGGGAAATGTAAGTCCCCATTAAAAGGAGTAAAAGACGGGGCAGAAATATCCCGGTCAGAACCTGCTAGTTAATGAACTATTCTAAATGGAATTTAGATCTTGACAGGCCCTTTGCTCGGGTAAAAGAAGTTTAGCTTCAAACCATACAGTCATCATGATTAGACAAAAATTTATTCTATATTTCGATTGTATGTCCCTTGTACGGGTATTTCAATTGCGAGATCTAAAGTTGTTATGGCGGATTACTGCCCGACAGCCTCGATCCTGGTATTGGTATCAGAGCCTAGGGATTTTCATAGTAAATATAGATTTTCAAAGGTGAAAATATTTAATATAGATATGAAAATTGTTTGAATTTCTGTTTATGGAACAAGGAGATAGTAGTACTAAAAGTACTAGGTTGCAAGAGGTTGATATACCTCAAAATTTAGATTTGTTAAACAGGTGGACTATTCTGAAAGTCTCGATGAAGACTGTTTATGATTATGGTTGGTTTGATAAATTTTCTTCTAAGCAGTTGATAAAAACAACTGAGCAATCTATTGCTCTTAATTCTGATGAACAGACTATTCGTTTATTAAATAAGAGAGATATTAATATGTATCGTCATCAATTTAATTATATGCATATTGGCATGGCTCAAATTGCATTTAAACCTCTAACTTTAAAAGGTTTGCCAGAAACTATTATGGCTGCTTTACGTGATGCAAGAAATTATAATTTTAGACAATCATTGATAAGATCGATTGAATCCACTGTTGCTTATGGCCCAGTTTATTTTAACACTCAGCCTAATTTACAATTATCTTTATCTGGTGTTAATATTTTGGATGCTTTAACATTAATGTTAAAACTCATGGTTATAATTATGCGCCAGGTTCAGAATTATTATGCTTGTCGTATAGAATTTATTATCGTTTATTATCTACTTTGAATCCAAAGTGTAAATTATATGATACTTCTCAACAAACTGTTTTGATGGAAACAAACTTTGCGAAGTCAAAGATAACCACAAGAAGGACTATATTGTGGGATGAAATAAATTTTCCCGAAACTTGGACTTTAAGTTCTGTTATAGCTCCAGATCAGCTAACAAATGAGGTCAGTAATACAGAATGTTCTCATGTTTCTCAAAATCCAGATGGAAGGATCATGATTCAATTTAATAACAGTAATACTGGAAGATTTGATGATAGATCTACAATATATTCTAGACAATCCTTCTCAGAATTGAGAAGACCAATTGTAAGTCATATTTCTCCAATTGAGCCAGTCTATAAGATGGCTAGAAATAGAGCAGCTTCTTTGCATACTTTGTCAACAAACAAGCCAGAGTATAAGGGAAAAGCTTCTGAGGTAATTAAGGTTGATCCTCAGACAAATATTGTGCAGGTTGTAAATACTCAGGGTGATATTCTCACTGCTTCTCAGATAGGTGATATACCTACAAATTCCGAGATGGGATTAGATAATGATAGTTTTTGATGATACCACACCAGATTGATTTTAGTCCTAGTTCACACGCAAGAAAATATATTCAAGAAGAGTTTTTTTCTATAAAATGGAATCAATTTAAAACTTGGTTTTTTGATTCTTATAATAAAGATGATATGAATAGTATTTCTCAAGAGTTTTATGAAACTTGTGCATTGTATAATCAAATTATGTATTTTGTACCTTGGTTTATAACAACTTATCTTCCTTTATATATTAATGTATTAGAAAGATCGTATAAAGATGGGAGTGGAAAAATTATAAAAGTTGTTTACCCTCCTCAATCATCTTTTGTTTTGCCAAATAATACTGGTATAACTTTTGAAGCTTTTCAAAGATTTATTGAAAATCAGGTTGCTGAAGTAACTATTGTTGAAATAAATAAAATCATTTCTCAAAATAATTATTTGAGTTTATATGTTAAAGTTCTTGGAGAACAGATTAGTTCTCTTGATAAAAAATTAGATAATTTGTCTTCGTTGATAAAAGAAATTAGTAATAGCAAAAGGACATCTGACCTTGCTTCAACATCTACAAAGGTTTCAGATGATCCAGTTGTCATTGCTAATATTCAAAGACCCCATGAAATTCAGGAATTTAAATTTAAAAGTCTAAATGACTTAGAAGAACTTCTTGATGAAAAGTTTAAAAAATTAAATCAAAAATTTGGTAATTTAAGTTTACAACCTATTAATCTTTCTAAAGATTTTGCAGAAAAAATTGAAAAATCTGGTGATCATTAAGAAGAGATTTTTTCTGAAATAAACAAATTAAAAAGTTATTTTAAAAATAACAAATTTGCGGATAAACCGAGGATGGAAACTTATTATTATTCTAGACCAACTCTTCAAGATGTTCTGATTGAGGAAAGAGATTGGAATCAGACAAATACGTCATACAGTGGTTCTGGAATTTATGAATGGAAATTGGATGGGTTAACAGATAGACAGATAACTATATTAGTTCATAGAATGTTGATGTACGCAACCATTTGCAAAAGTGTTAATAATACAGATAGAAATATCTGTAAAATGATTGTTGCAGGTTTCACTGGTCAATTAAGAGGCTGGTGGGATAATTATTTGTCTGTCGAAGAAAAGGCAATGATAGTAAATGCTAGATCACCGACAGAAGGAGTTGATAATTTAGGTATGGCGTTTGTTGCTAACAGAGAGGATGCTGTCTATACTCTTGTTTTAACAATTTTGGAACATTTTAATGGTAGATATACCAATCAGCATGAAACAATTCGCACTTTGCTTAAAGGACTTCGTTGCAGGACTATAAGTGAATTTCGATGGCATAAAGATACTTATATGAGTCGGGTAATGGAATTACCTGAAAACAAGTATACTTTTTGGAAAGCTAAATTTATAGATGGGCTTCCGCCGTTATTTGCAGAACGAGTAAGAAAAGTTTTGCGAGGAAATTCGATAGAAATTTCCTATGGAGATTTTACTTATGGCAAGTTAATAGGAATTTGTACACAAGAAGGATTAAATTTGTGTAATGAATTAAGATTATCAAGACAACTTAAGATGGATAAGTTAAAAGAAAGAAATCAGATGGGAGATTTCTGTGAGCAGTTTGGTTTACCAAATATTTCTGGGAAAAACAAAAAGAAAAAAGATAATCGTTCATAAGATTATTCTTACAAGAAAAAGAGATCTAGAAGAAGATCTAAAGAAGAAAGGGAAGCTAGAAAAAGCTATAGGCGAGAAAAAAGATTTGCCAGAAATAGATCTAAAAGAGATTTGGCAAAAATCAAATGTTATAAATGTAGTAAGTATGGACATATTGCTCCGAATTGTAAGCTTGAAAAGCTTAAAGCATTAGAGTTAGATGAAGGGTTTTATATGATTCACCCGGATAATATAAGTTATTAATCAAATACCTCTGGAATATTTTCCACGGCTCATCTTTCCTCTGAATCTCAGAGTTTTCCACAAGAAATATCATTTCTCGTTTGCTAGCTTTTTCATAGGACTTGATATCATCATTGTCCTCTTGTGCAATTGAAGCAAAAGTATCTTTTTGCTTTTGTTTTCCTAAATATGCTTGTATTTGAGTATATAAAGGATCACTTTCTGGAATATCTTCCAAATGTATTGATGATGCTATTTGAGAAATCTTCTCATTTACCAAAGTCTTTCTTCCCATTTGTATTACTGGAGAAGTTTGAGACGACGATCCATATGAGGACGCCTGAGAATATGATCTCTGTTGAGACGGAGGAAATCTTCCCCCTCTTCCTCTACCTTTTCCTCTAGAATTAGAGAATTCCATCCTACAATCATAATAATTAATCATCTGATAAGTCCTCGTAAATGAATCTATCATAGACATAATCCTCTGATTCATATGATATATCATCATAATTAAAAATAGAGAATTCTTCTCTAACAATATCATTAATTATTTTGTCAATAATCACTTCCTTTAAATCTCTAGGAAGATTTATCACTTGCAAAATTGCTATCAAACAATGATTATCTATGAAAGTAGTTATGTAAGAGTAATTCATTGTAAAAATTCTCTTGATAAGAAATCTGGTAAAGAATTTTCACTTCCTTTCTTCTAAAGAATTTCGAAATCAAAAGGTGCTTGCTGTGCTTGCCACCTAGCAAATATTAATTTTGAAGCATCATGTTTAAAATCTTTATTAAACATAAATTTAACTGCTTGAGCATCAGTTTTTATTAAAAACTTTTGATTATATAAATCATCTTGAAATTTTAACACACATTTAACAATAGTGAGCATTTCATGTGCTACCGTAGCATATTTTTTCTGAGCTTCAGTCCAATTCCCAGATTGAAAACGAATTAAATATTCAGTTTTGTCATGGGGATTAATTTGTTTTAAAATTCCACCATAACCAATATTAGACGCATCAGTCTCAATAACCTTCTGCCATGAAGGGTTAGCAAGAGTTAAATAAGGCAAATCATTAATTTTGTTCTTAACAAATTTAACTAAATCAGTATGACTATCAGTCCAAGGTTCTTTATACCCTTTCTTTAATCTATCAAATAAAGGAGCCAAATCTCTAGATAAATTTTTATAAAAAGGAGAAATATAATTTAAACTCTCTAAAAATCTCTGCAATTGAGTTCTATCAGAAATAACATCAGGAAATTTTGATGCAAAATCTATAGATCTCTGAATAGGTGTTATCTTACCTTGACAAATAAGATGCCCTAAAAATCTTACTTCAGTTTGAAATAAATTCATTTTTGGTTTTGATATAACTAAACCATTTTGAATCACAACCTTTTTAAAAATATCTAAATGCTTAATATGCATTTCAAATGTTTTAGAATAAACTAGAATATCATCAATATAAACAATAATAAAATCCATATAAGGATTAAAAATATCATTCATTATTTTCTGAAATTCAGAAGGCGCATTTTTCAAACCAAATGGCATCACATTCCATTCATATTGACCAAAAGACACATTAAAGGCAGTTCTATAAGAATGCTCTTTAAATATCTGAATTTGCCAATAACCTGATTTTAAATCAAACTTTGAAAAAATATTAGCATCATATAATCTGGATAATAAATCCCTTTTATTAGGAATGGGATAACGAATCCATTTTAAATATTTATTAAGAGGTTTATAATTTATCACCAATCTTGGGACACCTCTTTCTTTTTCAGCTGCATTATTAACATAAAAAGCAGTACAAGACCAAGGAGATTTAGAAGGTTTTATCAAACCCTTTTGTAACAAATTATCAATTTCCTTCTTGCAAAATTCAACTAATTCTGCATTCATTTGACAAGGTCTAGATTTAGTAGGAATACATAAACGTCATGTGGTGATATATTTACCTTTTTAATTAGTAAATGTTAAACAACTCACATTTCAAATATTGTGTTGATTTGTATTGGATTTATTTAGCAACAAACAACTCTCTCTAAATAATTTGTAAGCTAATATATTTAAATAAATTTACTAGTAAAAATATAAAACATAAAATCAAGAAAATAAACAAAATGATTAAAATGATTTGAGGGATATTTTTGTCTTTACATAGATTATTACATGGTATTAAATCCTATGTATTACTAATACCACCAAATGGAAGGTATTTGTAATACATCCCGTAGGATGTATAACTAATCCATGTATTAGTAATACATAGGTCCAAATTTCTACCAAACATAGTATTAAATAATATCATACATAATACATGGACTATTTATATTAATACTAACTACCAAACGGCCCCTATTAGTTATGACTTATGAGTAAATTTATGTATTTTATTTTACACAAATATAAATACCCAATTAGTTCATTAGGAACATTAGGTCATAAGAATTCATACTCGTCATAGTTTTCTTGCTAAAAGTAGATGTAGTCCCTCTTGAACGGCAAAAGAATAGTTTCATATTATATTCAACCGGTATTCTAATAATGGTCAAACTAAATAAATGTTGTCTTATTAGATCGAATCTATATACAAATACGGTACCTTGTAGGCAAACGATCAGTTTGTAAAAGTGAATTTCCTTTTACTTCTACGTTTTCTTAAAGTATCAACTTGGTTATTCTTGAATTATCGATGGTTCTATTATTGAATTCCAGTATAAATAATATCATACTACTATTGCTACACTTGTGAGAATCAAATTCCATGTTAGGATGCCAAGAATTCCATTCATAAATGCATTCAAACGCAAGGGTAAATCGGGTTAATTACAATTTCATTCCTTGCACAATTGTCTGCCCATCCTAACAACTCGTACTTTTCATCTAATTATTAGTAATAGACCGTTACTTAACATATCATATTATTGAACAGATAGGAACATGGTCACCCTTAGCATATAGATTATTAATACATTCCAATATTACGCGCATTGTACCAAGCTTAAATCCACACCATTATTTCCTCGAGATTTTATTATTGTGTTATTTATCTTGCCCTTGATTTGGAGGATTTAGTCTATCCCGATAAAGTGTTTTTCCTTGGCTCACACTATTTGTTCTTGACGTTCCAACGCACTGTTGAAATGAATATGGAACATAGTTAATAGTACAGAGTTTATTGGCTTACGACATATCACAAAGCAACACACACGGTAGAGAAGGCTATAGAATATGTGACTCTATCTAAAAAGGCCCCCATTTGTGTAGAAAGAAGACATCAAGATTACCTATTGTGTGATAGAAGAGGACTCATCCAATAGTGAGTTACCAAAAGAAACCACACTGATTTGTGGTACGAGAAGTAATAGCAAGGTGCATATGCTGTTTCGTTGTTTTATCGTCTGGAATCTGCGGTCCACATCAGTCTTTATTATCATAGTTGGCCTCATCAGGACTATAATATCTACTACCAATATCAATATCAATATCAAGCTACACAGGTTGATCTTCTATTTCTTTGGCATTTACAGAAGTGTTGGAGTAGGTATTGGTGCCCCTCCACCCGGAGCTCAGATCATCTTCAATCCTTATGAATGAAGTCCAAGTTTTGTTTCCTAAATAGACTACTATGTACCTATTCATCATAAGCACAACTTCACTTCATTGTATTGAAGAATTATCGTTAAAGACTATCTTAATATTAATAAATAATGGCACCTGAAGAAATAATAGAGACCACATCAACTACTAAATGAATTCCCACCAAATTGTGGAGCATAACTTCCATATACTATGAAGTGTTAGGAATATCATTCTGTACGTACTATTTCCCGTTGCCCTTTTTTTTTATCAACTTATGTAACACCTCGGAAATTGGTAAGTTGAGTTGAGAGAGAAAACTTCAGAAAAGTTGTTGGTGCAATTAGTCTACGGACAGATCCACGGCCCGTACAAAGTTTTACGATCCGCAGAGCCTAGTCGTAGAAGTTGAGTTGAGATTTTGGAAAATGTCAAGTCCTAGATAAGGGTCCATGGACCAACAGGATGATCCATAGACCAACTGGACGATCCATAGAAGGTTCGACGGGCCATGGGAAGTGTCCGTAGAAGTGGTTCTAGACTTGGTGATTTTGGTAGCTCAGATTCTATGGAGGTTTGTACGGGCCGTAGAAGTTTGCATGGGCCGTAGGATAGGCTCGTGGAAGTGGTTTAAAACTTAAAGGAAATTTGGACAAGGGGTTCTACGATGAGGTCCTACGGACTGTAGAAAGTTCCACGGTCCGTAGGAAGGGTATCATAGTTTTCTTCAGGAAAGTTGAACTCCAACACTTGTTCTACAGACTAACAGGACGGTTCGGAGAAATTTATACGGACTGTAGGTCGGTTTGTATAAACTGTTTGAAAATTTTAGTTCAGGGCTATTTGGGTCATTTATGATTCTTTTAACTCCTAAACTACGTCGTTTTGACCTTATAAATAAGTCTTATAACTACTCTTACTCTTAAAATTTACCCATTCTCTCCTAAATCACTCAAAACCCTCAAATTCTCTCAAGTTCATCCTCTCCAATTCTCTCTCAAGGCTCTCAAGGAAAAGCTAGGGTTTCAAGCTCTAAGGTTTCTTCCTCTTATAATTTTAGGCTTTGTTTACCCAAGGCATGTGGAAACTTCATCAATGGATCCTTTTCATCCATTGAGTCCCAAAAGAAACTCAATTTCTCATTTGAATTCTATCCAATTTTCTAGGGTTTCATGTGATTCTTCATGGGTTCAATAAATTATGATTCAATTGTCTATATTTGATCTTGTTATGCGTTATTTGATTCAGTCACATGTTTTTCAAATGAATTTAATATGGACCCATGCTATATGCATATGTTATGGTATGAACTTATGTTATGAAATTATGCATGCATCATGAAATTGAGGAATTTATGAATAAATGATGCTTTTAGATAAAGCATCAAAATGATTTGTGAAAGGTTTTCTCACTATGAAAGATGATCATGATTTAGATGCTTAGATAAGTGTCTTAAGAATAGATTATGAAATCATGGTTTTAAAAGGAGCTATTCTATGGTATGAAGCTTATGATTGGATTGGTATTACTATATTTTTACCTTTTCTAGCACTATGATATGATTATATTATGCCTATTTTTCCATCGGGATTTTACTTATGTAACACCTCGGATTAGAAAAGAAGACAGTTGTAGGTTTTTCAAAATCTGGTGCCAGTAACGGCGGAGGCCACCTACCGACCGTAGATGGACTAACGGACCGTAGGTGGGAACCGTAGTTGGCCTACTAAATGTCTTTAAAATGTCAAGCCTCATAACACTTTTTACGACTCAACAGGACGGTCTGTCATTTCTTCTACGGACCGTAGGTATGTCTCGTGGGTCACCCTAGGACTTAGTCAAATTTTAAAGCCTTAAGTTGGGAACGACGGCTGGAATGTACGGTTCGTAGGTGGACCTACGGACCGTACATTTCAACCGTCGTTGGAGGTCCAAAACTCAAGTTTTCTGAATCTTTCTACGGTTGACCAGGACAGTCCGTAGTTAGACGTACGGACCGTAGGTTGACTTCTGGCAGTTATTTTAAAGGGCTTTTTGGTCTTTTCCCTAAATGTTTTATGTCTAATCTATATCGGTTACTCTCTAATCCTAGGCACTATATAAGTCTTTTTAGCCTAAATTTCTACCCTTCCTAGTCACTTTTCAACTATTCCCAAAACCTCTCCAAATATTTCTCTCTCTAGAAGTGAAGAAGAAGAAGAAAGCTAGGGTTTGAAGGTCAAGTCTCCTAATCCTCCATTGATTCTAAGGTTTTGGCATTGAGGTATGATAGCTTTAACCTATGGAGTCCTTCCCTCCATAGGGTTCCCAAAATCCCTAATTTTCTAAGCAAGAATTGTCCTATCAAAACTAGGGTTTTCTTCTATCTATGGGTTCTTATCTATCATGATCAAATTGATTTAATTATGACTTCCTATGCATGAAATTGAATTGAATTGCATGTTTTAAGATGAATCCCCATGAGCCCATGTGAAATTCATGATTTCTAGGTTATGATTTATTTGATGGAATTTATGAAGTTACATGAACCCATGCATGATTTATGATTTCTAAGCTATGACTCCATGATGAAGTTATGAATGATTACAAGATGGATTTTATAAAAGTATGCATGTTCAATTATGAAATTGATGATGATTTAAGGATGCTTTGAGATTGAAGTGTCAATGTTGTTATCATGTATGTGAAAGGTTTTCTCACATAAAGGATTCATAGGGGTTGAAAGGTTTTCTCAACTAAACTTGAGTCAAGAGTTAAGGAGCTATTCTAATGAAAGGGACAAGAGGCAATTACCCATGTTCCCTAATGATAGACAAGAAATGATTACCCATATCTACTAATGATAAGATAAGCTATGAATTATGATCAATCCGTGGAAATTATGCTTAGCACCGAGTGGACAAGTGGCGATTACCCGTGTCCCATAAACTTTGTGCCACCATAGGTTGTCTTGATAGACATTAGCTAGTTGATCCACTTAAGCTAAGTGACTATGGTTCTTATCTTGGCAACTAAGGACACCTCTTTCGGTGTGGGGTAGACACCAGATTCCATGGTAATAACTCACATGGTCTTAAATGTCGGTTAAAAGGTAATTTCCCACAATAATGAACTAAAGTGACTTTCAAGGTATCCCTCAAGTGTTTTAAGCACGTTTAACTTGCATTGACCATGTTCTTATGACTTATGTTTCTAACCTCTTTATATCATGTTTTAGTATTGGTCTTTGCTTGTCATGTAAATGTCCCCTTTTAACATGATCTTATGGTTTTATGCATAGTTATTATAACACATACTCTTACCTACATTGATTTATTGATGTAGGGCGTGACGTCTCCTTCCCATCCACTCGTGGCTAAAACTTGTGTTAGAAGAACTTGAAGACTTGGTGAGTCCTCCTACTTCGAGGACAAAACCACGTTTATCTTTCTTGTCATTTACTTACCTTGAACTTTGTATGTGTTACGTCCCAACTTTTTATTCTATGAAGTTTAGATGGCTTTGAGACTATGTTTAGAATTCCACTATGTTTTGGTAAAACTCTTTGCTTATTCAAATCTTGTTTTGTTTTCTTTAAAAGTCTCTATGATCTTGTATTATGCATGCTAAGTGGCTTGTATGAGGCATTTCGGGGTTTTGTATGCCATGTCACATCTAGGGGTACTTTAGGTCGTGACAAACTTGGTATTTAGAGCACAAGGTTTAGAAAGGTCTTAGGAAGTCTCATAAGCCACGTTGAGTAGAGTCTTATTCATGAGTGTGAAGCGCGCCACATTTATGAATGAGAGGCTATAAGATGTTTAGGAAGTTCCACTTCTTTCATCACTCTCAAGTCGTGCGATAGAGTTTAACTCTATAAGTCTCTCTCCTAATCCCTATCCTATGCATTTCAGGATATGGCCACTTGAAGGGCATATGCTAGAAGGAATACGAGAGAGAATGTGGAACAAGAAGCTCCTCCTCAAGCTCCTCATGTCTAGCCGACCCTTTGGCCGAACAAGTGACTAATGCGGAGTTTAGGGCTGCTTTTCAAGAGTTGGCTCAAGCCATGACGGCTCAAGCCAATAGGGAAGTTGTGGCTCTCGTGAACCCAAATATGGGTACGACGGCATCTAGAGTGAGGGTCTTCACTAGAATGAATCCTCCGGAGTTTCATGGCTCTTAGGTTGAGGAAGATCCTCAAGAGTTCATTGATAAGGTGTACAAGGTGCTAATGATCATGGGCATGACGCCGGAGGAAAAGGCGGAGTTGGCCGCTTTTCAACTTAAGGGTGTAGCTCAAGTGTGGTTTGAGCAATGGAAGAGTGAGAGGGCGGATGATGCGGGTCCTCTTGATTTAGAAAAGTTCAAGGTTGCTTTCCTTGATAGGTTCTTTCCCCTTGAAATGAGGGAGGAAAGGGTGCTTGAATTCATCAATCTTCGTCAAGGAAGCATGAGTGTGAAGGAGTATGCTTTGAAGTTCACACAATTGTCTCGATATGCTCCTACTATGGTTGCCAATCCTAGGGCAAGGATGAGTAAGTTTGTTTTAAGGGTGTCTGAAATGGTGGTCAAGGAATGTCGTACCGCCATGCTTATCAATGACATGGACATCTCTCGTCTCATGGTGCATGCTCAACAAATTGAGGGGGAAAAGCTCAAGGAGAAGCCTAGAGAGGCAAAGAGGGCTAAGACCGGTGATGATAACTTTTTACATTCAAGGTCCGATGGACATGGTCGTTTTAGGTCTCGACAAAGGTTTTCCGGTTAAGGTTCCTCTAATGTTCCTCCTAAGTTCAATAAGGATAAGGTGTCTAACCTTAAGCCTCAAGGAGGAAATGGTGGTGGATTTTCATCAACTACTTGTGCTAAGTGTGGGTAAAAGCATGAGGGCAAATGTCTAGCCGGTTCTAATGCATGCTTTGGTTGTGGAAAGATGGATCACAAGATAAGGGATTGTTCCTTAGTGGCTAAAAATAAAGGAAATAATTGTCGACGAATTCAACCTCAAAATTCGTCGGGTTTTAGTGGGAGTCAAAAGCAAAACCAATTCTATGCACTCCAAACTTGTCATGAGCAAGATGGTTCTCCCGATGTGGTTACCGATATGTTGAAAGTCTTTCACCTTGATGTTTATGCTTTGTTTGATCCCGGTGCTACCTTGTCTTTTGTGACGCCATACGTGGCTATGAGGTTTGATATTCTTCCGGATGTGTTGCTAGATCCTTTTTCTGTCTCTACTCCCATTGGTGAATCTATTGTGGCTAAGAGAGTCTATAGAAATTTCCCCGTTTCCTTATCCCATAGAGTCACTCATGTTGATCTTGTAGAGCTTGATATGTTAGATTTTGATGTTATCTGTGGGATGGATTGGTTGCATTCTTGTTATGCTTCTATTAATTGTAGGACCCGAGTGGTTAAGTTTCAATTTCCAAATGAGCCTATCCTAGAGTAGAAAGGGGAAAACTCTATGCCTAAGGGTCAGTTTGTTTCTTGTCTTAAAGCTAGAAAGATGATTTCTAAGGGTTGCATATACCATCTTGTTAGGGTGAGGGATGTGGATTTTGAAATCCCTACTCTTGAGTCAGTCCCCTTTGTTAATGAGTTTTCGGAAGTGTTTTCCGATGATCTACCCGGTGTTCCTCCCGAAAGGGAAATAGACTTCGGTATTGACCTTCTCCCAGATACACAACCTCTCTTTATTCCTCCTTACCGAATGGCTCCGGCAGAACTTAAGGAATTAAAGGAGTAATTGAAAGATTTGTTGGATAAAGGTTTCATCCGACCGAGTATCTCTCCATGGGGTGCTCCGAATTTGTTTGTTCGAAAGAAAGATGGTTCACTCTGTATGTGCATTGACTACCGCCAATTGAACAAGGTTACCATTAAGAATAAGTATCCTCTTCCAAGGATAAATGAGTTGTTTGATCAACTCCAAGGGGCGAGTTACTTCTCTAAGATCGATCTTCGTTCGGGTTATCACCAGTTGAGGGTGAAGGAAGATGATATTCCGAAAATGGCTTTTCGGACTACATATGGCCACTATGAATTTTTGGTGATGTCCTTTGGCTTGACTAATTCTCTGGCCGCATTTATGGACTTGATGATCAGGGTGTTTAGACAATACCTTGATATGTTTGTGATTGTGTTCATCGACGACATTTTGATATATTCAAGGAGTGAGGATGAGCATACCGATCATTTGAGGATTGTGTTACAAGTCCTCAAGGACCAACAACTCTTTGCAAAGTTTTATAAGTGTAAGTTTTGGCTAAGGTCCGTGGCTTTTCTTGGTCACATTGTTTCCGGCAAAGGTATTGAAGTAGATCCTAAGAAGACGGATGCGGTTAAGAATTGGCCTAGACTTCTATCGCCTTCGGATATTCGAAGTTTCTTGGGTTTGGCTGGTTATTATAGGAGGTTTGTTGAGGGGTTTTCTTCCATTGCCTCTCCATTGGCAGCTTTGATTCAAAAGAAAGTTAAGTTCACATGGTCCGAAGCGTGTGAGAAGAGTTTTCAAGAATTGAAAGATAGACTTACCTCGGCTCCGGTGTTGACCTTACCGGAAGGGTCCGATGGGTTTGTGGTTTATTGTGACACTTCACGGATTGGACTAGGGTGTGTCCTTATGCAAAATGGGAAAGTCATTGCTTACGCTTCAAGGCAACTTAAGATTCATGAAAAGAACTATCCCACTCATGACTTAGAATTAGCGGCGGTTGTGTTTGCTCTAAAAATATGGAGGCATTATTTGTATGGTGTGCATGTTGATGTCTTTACCGACCACAAGATCTTATAATAGGTATTCAAACAGAAAGATCTAAATCTTCGCCAAATGAGGTGGCTTGAGTTGTTAAAAGACTATGACATGAGTGTCCTCTATCACCCCGACAAGGCAAATGTGGTGGCGGATGCTCTTAGTCGGTTATCAATCGGTAGTATTGCTCAGGTTGAGGATGATAAGAAGGAATTGGTTCGAGATGTTCATAGATTGGCCCGCTTGGGTGTTCGGTTGATGGATTCCACCAAAGGCGGTGTTATGGTTCACAATGGTTCAGAATCGTCATTTGTGTCGGATGTGAAATCCAAGCAAGGACTTGATCCGAATTTGGTTGAATTGAAGGAAGCGGTGCTTAAGAAGTCCGTTGAGGCTTTATCCCAAGAGGGAGATGGAGTGCTTCGTTATCAAGGTCGTTTGTATGTTCCCAATGTAGATGACTTGAGAGGGCAAATCTTATCAGAAGCCCATGGTTCTCGATACTCCATTCACCCGGGAGCCACCAAGATGTACCGTGACTTGCGGGAGGTCTATTGTGGAATGAGATGAAGAAGGATATTGCGGGATTCATGGCAAAGTGTCCTAATTGTCAACAAGTGAAAGTTGAGCATCAAAAGCCAGAAGGTTTGTCCCAAGATATTAGTATTCCTACTTGGAAGTGGGAAGATTTGAATATGGACTTCATTGTTGGTTTACCACGCACCCGGCGACAACATGATTCGATTTGGGTTGTTGTGGATCATATGACGAAATGAGCCCATTTCTTCCCCGTCAAGGTTTCTTATTCGGTGGAGGAATATGCTAAGTTGTACTTGAGGGAAATGGTTAGGTTGCATGGAGTTCCCTTATCCATCATCTCCGATCGTGGTGCCCAATTCACTTCTCAGTTTTGGAAATCTTTCCAAAAGGGGCTTGGTACTTGTGTTAAGCTTAGTACGGCCTTCCATCCTCAAACTGATAAGCAAGCGGAGCACACTATCCAAACTTTGGAAGATATGTTAAGAGCTTGTGCAATTGACTTCTAGGGTAATTGGGATGATCATTTGCCTTTGATTGAGTTTGCTTATAATAATAGCTATCATTTGAGTATTGGTATGACTCCATTTGAGGCTCTTTACGGTAAGAGGTGTAGATCTCCTATAGGTTGGTTTGAAGTTGGTGAAGTTACTTTGATAGGTTCCGAATTGGTACATAAGGCTATGCAGAAAGTTCGACTTATTAAAGAAAGGTTGAAAACGGCTCAAAGTCAACAAAAATCATATGCCGATATTAGAAGGAGAGATTTAGAATTTGATGTTAATGATTGGGTCTACTTGAAAATTTCAGCCATGAAGGGGTTAATGAGGTTTGGAAAGAAAGGAAAGCTTAGTCCCCGTTATGTGGGCCCATATAAGATTTTGAGGTGTATTGGTAAGTTTGCTTATGCACTTGACTTACCAAATGACTTAGCATCGGTGCATCTGGTTTTCCACGTCTCCTTGTTGAAGAAATGCGTTGGAGATCTAACATCTATAGTACCGTTAGAGAGTCTTGGTATAAAGGATAACCTATGAGGAAGTCCCGGTTGAGATTCTAGACCGGCAAGTTCGGAAGTTAAGGAATAAAGAAGTTGCTTCCGTGAAGGTTCTAAGGAGGAATCAATTAGTTGAGGGTGCTACTTGGGAGTCCGAGGCCGATATGATGTCCCGATATCCTCATCTCTTTCCCTCCGTCCCTACTCTAGAATGAGGTATTTAGTTCCTCATGGTTTACCCCTTTGGTTTCATGTGCCTTAGTCATTTTCATGATTCCTTATTTATGCATGTTCATGAAAAGCTTATACTTTTAGAAAATGAGTTAACTTGATTGATTTCTTCATGATTATGTGCATTGAGTATGAGCTGCATATAAACTTTATGAAATGATGTTTTGAACATGCTTTAGCTTGGAGTTGATGTTTTCCTTCTCGGTTATGTGCATTTATGTGATTGCATTTTTTGGTTGGGCTGTTAGATCTTGCTCTTACCCTCTTTATGATGTCTTGAATCTCATTCGAGGATGAATGTTCCCAAGGGGCAGATAATGTAACACTTTGGATTTGAAAAGAAGAAAGTTGCAGGTTTTTCAGAATCTGGTGCCAATAAAGATGGAGGCCACCTACGGACCGTAGATGGATTGACGGACCGTAGGTGGGAACCGTAGTTGGCCTACTAAATGTCTTTAAAATGTCAAGCCTCAGAACACTTTTTACGACTCAACAGGACGGTCTGTCATTTCTTCTACGGACCGTAGGTATGTCTCGTGGGTCACCCTAGGACTTAGTCAAATTTTAAAGCCTTAAGTTGGGAACGACGGCTGGAATGTACGGTTCGTAGGTGGACCTACGGACCGTACATTTCAACCGTCGTTGGATGTCCAAAACTCAAGTTTTCTGAATCTTTCTACGGTTGACCAGGATAGTCCGTAGTTAGACGTACGGACCGTAGGTTGACTTCTGGCAGTTATTTTAAAGGGCTTTTTGGTCTTTTCCCTAAATGTTTTATGTCTAATCTATATCGGTTACTCTCTAATCCTAGGCACTATATAAGTCTTTTTAGCCTAAATTTCTACCCTTCCTAATCACTTTTCAACTATTCCCAAAACCTCTCCAAATATTTCTCTCTCTAGAAGTGAAGAAGAAGAAGAAAGCTAGGGTTTGAAGGTCAAGTCTCCTAATCCTCCATTGATTCTAAGCTTTTGGCATTGAGGTATGATAGCTTTAACCTATGGAGTCCTTCCCTCCATAGGGTTCCCAAAATCCCTAATTTTCTAAGCAAGAATTGTCCTATCAAAACTAGGGTTTTCTTCTATCTATGGGTTCTTATCTATCATGATCAAATTGATTTAATTATGACTTCCTATGCATGAAATTGAATTGAATTGCATGTTTTAAGATGAATCCCCATGAGCCCATGTGAAATTCATGATTTCTAGGTTATGATTTATTTGATGGAATTTATGAAGTTACATGAACCCATGCATGATTTATGATTTCTAAGCTATGACTCCATGATGAAGTTATGAATGATTACAAGATGGATTTTATAAAAGTATGCATGTTCAATTATGAAATTGATGATGATTTAAGGATGCTTTGAGATTGAAGTGTCAATGTTGTTATCATGTATGTGAAAGGTTTTCTCACATAAAGGATTCATAGGGGTTGAAAGGTTTTCTCAACTAAACTTGAGTCAAGAGTTAAGGAGCTATTCTAATGAAAGGGACAAGAGGCGATTACCCATGTTCCCTAATGATAGACAAGAGATGATTACCCATATCTACTAATGATAAGATAAGCTATGAATTATGATCAATCCGTGGAAATTATGCTTAGCACCGAGTGGACAAGTGGCGATTACCCGTGTCCCATAAACTATGTGCCACCATAGGTTGTCTTGATAGACATTAGCTAGTTGATCCACTTAAGCTAAGTGACTATGGTTCTTATCTTGGCAACTAAGGACACCTCTTTCGGTGTGGGGTAGACACCGGATTCCATGGTAATAACTCACATGGTCTTAAATGTCGGTTAAAAGGTAATTTCCCACAATAATGAACTAAAGTGACTTTCAAGGTATCCCTCAAGTGTTTTAAGCACGTTTAACTTGCATTGACCATGTTCTTATGACTTATGTTTCTAACCTCTTTATATCATGTTTTAGCAATGGTCTTTGCTTGTCATGTAAATGTCCCCTTTTAACATGATCTTATGGTTTTATGCATAGTTATTATACTTGGTACATTTTTGTACTAACACATACTCTTACCTTCATTGATTTATTGATTTAGGGCGTGACGTCTCCTCCCCATCCACTCGTGGCTAGAACTTGTGTTAGAAGAACTTGAAGACTTGGTGAATCCTCCTACTTCGAGGAAAAGGCCACTTTTATCTTTCATGTCATTTACTTTCCTTGAACTTTGTATGGGTTACGTCCCAACTTTTCATTCTATGAAGTTTAGATGGCTTTGAGACTATGTTTAGACTTCCGCTATGTTTAGCTAAAACTCTTTGCTTATTTAAATCTATTTTTGTTTTCTTTAAAAGTCTCTATGATCTTGTATTATGCATGCTAAGTGGCTTTTATGAGGCCTTTCGGGTCTTGTACGCCATGTCACGCCTAGGGGGTACTTTATGTCGTGACAACTTAGCACCTAGAGGACTTTGGAATGGAGGCTCCACTGTTTGTAGAGGTTGGGGGTCTCAATGCAATTCTCTTTTCTACAAGTGCATGCCCCCATAAGATTTGTCTTTGAAAGACATAGCTAGTGGATCCACCCAAGCTAAAATGTATGGTCCTTACTTTGTCAAATAGGACAATCTATTTTCGATGTGGGAAAGACATTGGATTCCTTGTTATAACTCACATAGTTTTGGTCAGTTAATGATAAAATATCCCACAAAAGAACTATGTTTTCTTTCAAAGGTTATTGTGACTTCCTCAATGATTTGATTTAAGCTTTCTTATGACTTTTCAAATGTTGCATTGACCTTGTTCCATGATTTATAATTTTTGCTTATTAAGCTTTGACATATTTTACTTGGTCATGCATTTCATGCTTTAGACTCCTTATGCTATCATGTCTATGTTTTATGCATTTTCCTCATATTATGTACATTCAAAGTACTGATGCATACATTGTACCTATATTGTTTCATAAGATAGGATCCAACGTTCACCCATCCGACCATGGCTAGGTTGGATTGTTCAGCAGCTTTTGAGTTTTTGTGATTCCTCATGTTTTGGGACCTTTCCACCGTATGCCTTTATTTATTTTGGTGTCTTTTCAGTATTTAGACTTTTTTCATGATTTAGGGGTTCGTCCTAACCACATTATGATTAGAAGAGGCTTTTGTTAGACATAGATGATTTATTCCACTTTATTTCGGTGCTCTGTTTTGGTATCTTCTATGTACTAAAGAGTTGAGACTTATATTTCTTTCCTTGCTTTAAATTTCTTATGTGTTGTTTCATAGTGTCATGCTTATGGCAAGTGGCTTGTTTAGGGCCTCACGGGTCCTATTCGTCATATCACGTCTAGGGTGTACTTTTGATTGTGATAGCTTATATGTCATTCCCTATTTCCTATTCGTTCATTGTTATTGTGGCTCATATGCTTCTTTCCCTTATATTTGAGCCTACCATATCTCTCTCGCATTTTACTGCGTCTTGTAAATCACCCTACAACCACCATTTTCACCCTGGCCATTATGCCAAAAACTTGTTGCTCCATAATGCACACGCAAGTGTATGTGGTCGCGCAAGTAATATACTGGCTCTAAAAGAGCTGGATTATCGAACCCAAAGGAATTGTCGATTAACTATTTTACTAAATTATACTAGTCCAATTATTTATTCAAGCGTGCCAAAAGAGTTCGGTTTATATTTGTAAACAAAAGAATACAAGAATAAAATAATAAGATCAACTTATAATGTTTAGAACAATTCCAGGGCTACAACATACTAAGAATTCATATATCACATCTCTTTCATGGATTTTCTGAGATTATCAAATTACTGATTTGCATGGTTGATATTATGATCATGATCTCTCAACCTCTAACCACCTACCCCAGTTGACCGTCTAACTACATCATTAAGTTGGGATAGACAGACTCAATTGTTGAGCATTTATTTTTCATCCTATTTCGTAACCAAGAACGGTGTTTTTTGGGTGTCAATCCTAAACACAAATCTAAACAAGTGATATGCAAGAAAGATCGTGCTCCTTGTATTTTCCATTCTATCTCCCTATTCATCTCTCGAGTTCAAGGGTAGAGAATAAATTTATTTTAATGGTGGCGTAGCATCAAAATACTAAATCAAGTATACAAGAATAGTTTATATGATAACCAAATTCATCCAAAAAATCAATGTTTAACAACCATTCATAGTCGCAGCTCCAAAACAAGGGTCTTTAGCTACTAATGTCTAAAAAAAGAAGAAGAAAAAGAAAAAGGAAAAGAAACAGAACCCTAATGTTGAATTCTATTCCTTGCCTCTTGTGCCAAAAAGTATGATGGTTCCCTAGAAAATAAGCACAATGTTCTATTTATAAGGTTTGGGAAAATAATCCTTTTTCCTTCTTGGATTCGGAATCCTAAAATCTGAAATTTTTCATTGGGTCTTTCGTGGGGCAGCATGCCACCATAGCGCCAAACTTGTGCTTCAGTAGTTTGGGGCCTGGCGTGGCGCGCCACCAATGCGCCAGACCTAGGCTTTAGTAGTTTAGGGCCTAGCGCGACGTGCCACTAGTGCGCCAGAGACCAGATTTCTCTTGATCATTCATTTTCCCGTACTCCTCTGATTTTCTTCCAAGCTTTCTGCCCTTATTTCAGCCCCCATTAACTTGATTCTTGCATCAATTCCCTACAATGTCTAATCACATGTCTTAGTGCATAATTATCAACATAATCATAAAAACAACAAATAGAGTAAAGAATGCTATTAAAACTCAAGGTACATGCGGGCAAAATATAGTAAATGAGCATATAAATACGACCAAGATCGCTGTCCAAACCAATGATCCTTCCAAGATCAAATTCCTCTCAAACACATACCAGGACATAGAAATCTGACAACGCAAATCTAAGAGTCCTTAGATAACCTCCTTTCATCCCCATGCGTTTTGCATATCATCCTTGGTAAGTTTACCTATGATCAGTCGGTAGGTTAGTGCTTAGTATTTGTTATAGAGATTTTAGGTGTATAAACTACTTACCTCCAGAGTATGTATTTATAACAGATTCATCATTAACTGGATTGGTTATGCCGTATATAACTTGAGTTGTGGCTTTGTTAAGTGGCATTCACATTACATCTCCATCACGAATCCCCATTTGTATGGCGAGTTAACTGAACGTGCGACATTCTGAAAAGTTAATTCTATTTTAACCTCGTAGTGGTATTTTGTAATAGCTAAATTCAATGGAAAATCGTTAAGAAATACCTTCTCTCTTTTTATAACTCTTTGACATACATTATGAAATATTTCTTTGTAAACAAATACTTTTAATGAATCTCGGGTCTTCTGTATCTTCGTCCACGTTGAGGATTGTTAATCCTTCGTGTGTTGCTACCCATGATACTGCGACATGCAATTATTCATGTGTGAATACCTGTTTTAGAAGATATAATACAACCCGATGAAGAGTCTGTCCTTGGCTCTTCGTTGAGGATTGTTAATCCTTCGTGTGTTGCTACCCATGATACTGCGACATGCAATTATTCATGTGTGAATACCTGTTTTAGAAGATATAATACAACCCGATGAAGAGTCTGTCCTTGGCTTTTTCTGATTGTCATAGTGTAGCAGGGTACCAAAGAAAGTTGGTGTCTGTTAAGCTTGAAGGGTCGGTTTGAATCATATGAGGATATGATAATTCTTGGTATTGTGACTCTTGAGCCTAGGTTCTTTTCAGAAATGATGTTAGCATAAACAGGAAAAATACCCAGATGCGTGATAATTAATCTTGTACCATTGCAGAGGCCTTCAGCTTGGTTTAGATTTCTAAGAAGCATAACAGACCTTCCTACTTTTAAGTGTATGTCATGGTTAGGGATGCCTAGAAATCGTAAGTTATTTAAAATTTCTGAGAGAGTGGTATTTATTTAGTCCTCCCAAGAACATATCGGAGAACCAATCACTGAGCAGTACACTCTACCTCCATTAGCAACAGTGCATGGGAGTCTAGGTAAATTCCCACAACATCACAAATTATTCTATAAAACTACCATAATAGTGGGCATAGCGGAGGAGACAATTACCTCTTTATTACATTATGTTGATCAAAATATGTGCTACATATTAAACGGAGATGATGTAGTGTTATTACAAAATATAAATAAGGAGACATTCCTTACAAGTACACACCACCACCATTGTCAACACCCGACCATATGATAAGAAGTAAGGTTACCCTCAAAATAATAGCCTGTTAGGGCGGCTTTGGTAGGATTATTCCCTATCTCTTTAACGAATCCCTTACTTGGCAAAAGTACAAGGAAATAGTTACTACTATGTATAACTCTAATGGGAACCATCAATTCAAAAGAGTATCTATTGCAAGTATAGTGGCCGTTTGAGATTTCTGCATTTGGTGTGTTTATATCACACTCTTCATGCCAAATCTGCATTTTACCAAAACAACATTAACAATTATGTGTGTCAGCGTTTGATAGTTTAAAAGCAATCAATGCAACAATTGCTTTTGTGGTATCAACATTACAGTATGTTTATATAGTGTTATTAATCACCATTTTAGAATTCGTTTAACGTATTATCTAATTCGCCTTTACAAAATTGCAGATTAGCCATCAACCATGCTAAAAGTGATAAACACTTACCAAGCCCTTAACAAATCATTTGGACAGGTGTAATGGATTTGATATTAGACATTATTAAGGCATTTAGTGGGTCTGCAAATATCCCCACCGAGATTAAGCAACTGCAACAACTTTTATCTCAGTTAGCTAGCCAAGATAGGATGCTGAAAAAAATAATAAAGAGCTATACATCATCAACAAATTGTAACCGGAGGACAAAGAAAATAGTTAATATCAGTAAATGTCTGGGCAAGTATGCCCGATTGAAGCAAAAACTCACATTAATTCAGAGTTCATGATATATATCTTTTACTTTTTTTATCAAATATTTTTTTCTACTTAAATTTGGTAATGCACATAATGTTAAGAGCCTGTTTGGCATTTCTGCTAAAAACAGATTATTTCTAGAAGTGTTTTTTTAAAATAGATTTTCTGAAAAGTGTTTTTAAAAAATTAATAATTTGTGTTTGAAAAATTCATTTGAAAAGTGTTTTAGATAAGCAATCTGTGTTTGGCTAAAATTTTTAAAAAAGTGCTTTTGAGAGTCAAATTACGAAAAAGGGCAAGTATCAATGTGCTTTAGCTATTATCTTTTGTATGTTAAAATCCCCTCAAGTTAAAAAAAAATTCAAGTCAGAAAAAATAATATGTAAACTACGAATTTTTATTATTATTATTTGTTACCTTTCTAGTGGAATTGAAATATTTAATTATTATTTTTTAAAATTTTACAAAAGTGTTGTTGAAAAATATTGAGAAGAAGAATCTTTTTGTTATTTGTTAACTATTTTTTTTTGGATTCAATCTTTAGCTATTATCTTTTTTTTTGTCATAATCCTCTAAAGTTAAAAAAAGTTAAATTAAAATAAAATAATACGTAAATTAAGAATTTTTTTTTATTTGTTATTTTGTTGTGAGGGCTGAAATCTTTATTTGTTACTTTTTTTTAAAAAAAATCCTGCAAAAATATTATTGTTACCTATTTCTAATCATAGGTAAAATAATATATAAAATATAAATAATAATATATAAACATAAAATAAAATAAAAAGTTTATCATATAAAAATAAAAATAAAATTTTTGAATGAAAATTAATCAAACTTATGAGATATGCTAATTAATTAATAAGAGATATATTGGTAAATATGTATATATGTAAGGGATATTTTAGTCTTCAAGAAAATAATTTTCTGCTTCTACTTCTGCTTTTTTTAAGAAGCAGAAATTTTTAACTTCTTCCCAACAGCAGGAAAACTGCTTCTGCTTCTATTTAAAAACACTTTTAAGAGTTTGCCAAACACTTGATTTTTTAAAAAAAGTGTTTTTTCTAAAAAAGAAGAAGAAACACTTTTGGCCTCCCAATAGCAATGCCAAGCAGGCTCTAAGATATATCAGATTGTTATATGTTCATAAGCTTCAAAGCTATTTTGCTAAAAATTGATTCACTCTTATGTATGCAATTATCTTAATTAACTTATTTACTATTTCACTTTATAATGATGTTATGACACTTATTATATTCCAACAGACACAACCCAATATTTAAGCCCATCAAGTCTCATCAATTTGCTCTGTCCACATATTAGACTCGAAAGGTTGATTATTTTTTTTACGTTTGGGAACTTTAATAGCGTGAATTCAAATGTTTAAAAGACGAAGTCATGATTGGGACAATGCTGGGAAAAAAGGGAGAATATAGAGTAGGTTGAATAAATATCATACCTAGTTAGTGACGTATTTGGTGCGACGCTGAGGACAACTTCGAAGGTAGCAACGAAGAACTTCAGGATTTGATTGAAACGAGTTTTGTGTAGTAGAAGGTAGGCCGGGAATGAAAACGATAGGTCACATTGTTATCTGTTCATGAGCTTCGAAGCTATTTTGCTGGAAACTGATTTACTCTTATGTATGCAAATATCTTAATTAATTGATTTACTATTTCACTTCATAATGACATTATGATGCTTATTATATTCCAACTGCCACAACCTAATATCTAAGCTCATCAAGTCTCATCAATTTGCTCTGTCCACATGTTAGACTCAAAAGGTTGAGTTTTTTTTTTTATGTTTGAAAACTTTAACAACGTGAATTCGAATGTTTAAAAGATGAAGTCATGATTGGGAGAGTGCTGAGGAAAAAGGGAGAATAGAGAGTAGGTCAAATAAATATCATACCTAGTTAGTGACGTACTTGGTGCGACATTGAGGACACTTTCAAGGAAACAACAGAGAACTTTGGGATTTGATTGAAACGGGTTCTGTGTAGTAGAAGGCAGGCAGAGAATGAAAAAGATACATCAGATTCTTATTTGTTCATAAGCTTCAAAGTTGTTTTGCTGGAAATTGATTTACTCTTATGTATGCAAATAGCTTAATTAACTGATTTACTATTTCACTTCATAATGATGTTATGATGCTTATTATATTCCAACAGCCACAACCTAATATCTAAGCCCATCAAGTCTCATCAATTTTATTTGTCCACATGTTAGACTCGAAAGGTTGAGTTTTTTTTACATTTGGAAACTTTAACAGTGGGAATTCGAATGATTAAAAGATGAAGTCATGATTGGGACAGTGCTGGAAAAAAGGGAGAGTAGAGAGTAGGTCGAATAAATATCATACCTAGTTAGTGTTGTATTTGGTGTGATGTTGAGGACAACTTCAAAGGAAATAGTGGAGAACTTCAGGATTTGATTGAAATGGATTTTCTGTAGTAGAAGGTAGGCAGGGAATGGAAGTTGGTGAGCAAAAACAAGGAGAAGCGGTGAGAACAGGAAGTAGGTTGGAGAAACACAATAGTCCGTGGTTTAATTTGTAAGGCGATGGCGTCTGTTGTAAAATAGGTACAACGTTTCTGAAGAGCCGCGATAAGTTTAAAAAGAAAGGAAGCGGAGAAGCGCATGTTTAGGGCTGATGAGGTTGAAGCGACGTTTGAGTGTAGCGTTTCTCTGATTTGACTTTTTAGAAATCCCTCACTTGTGGTGGCGCCATGTCATCGGGTTGAGGGCTCTCTCTCTCTCTCTCTCTCTCTCTCTCTCTCTCTCTCTCTCTCTATATATATATATATATATATATATATATATATATATATAAGATTAGTTATTTAGAAATTAATTATATATTTATTAGTTATTTTATCTTGAGAATATACATAGTTTACTTTAGACTAATACTTAATTTTGAAAGAGACATTTAAACTTTATGACCCCTAAATAATTTTATATTGATATTAATATATCATTTATAGTCATCTCATATAGTGAGATTAGCTCACTCTCTTAGAGGAAAATGAGAGAGCTGAATAAAAAAAAGAGCATTTTTTTTGCTTATTAAAAATATGAGAAAATAGTCAAATGCTCATCCTTCAAATCTATTCCCCAATTTTCAGCTATACACTTACACTTTACGGGAGTCCTATTACCCCTAAGCTATTTAAAAGTGGAGCTAATTACACCTTAAGTGTTGATGTGGCATAGAAAGTGTATTTCGCCCTCTTAAATAGCGTGAGAAGCAACAATAACAATAAAAGTAATTTTTATAATATATATTTTATTGATTATGTATTTTATTTTCTTTTTTCCTTAATTATCTTTTTAAAATAAATTATTTTTCTGCTTGTACCTTCCCCCACAATCATGTCGGAGCCACCATCTTCTCCAACCTCAATCCACCACTCACAAATTCCACTGGAGACGCTTACTTCACCCCGCATTACAAAACCTATTCATTACTATAAAACTTTTTCCTACAACTCAACCCCCTCCAACAAAACTCACCAAATTAATCCTCCAATCTTCCCCAACACTCACAAACTGTAATTCATTTTTGCTCACATCAATTTCATTAATCTGATCCAAATAAAACCTTTTTTTGTGCACTGAAGCAACAAATTCCAGCAATCCATCAACCAAATCAATTGTATAAAGCAACAAAAAATCTAAAAAAATGAAATAACAATAAGGAATATATTGGGGTGTTGCGAAATTGTCAATGAAGTGATTCTTGATGGGTGTATGAGTGAAGATTGAAGTATGATTTTTGGTAGATTTGAAAATGTAGTGATTTTGCGGGAAATGATAGACTTGGAGATTTAAAGAAGAAAAAATGAGTACTGCCATTATTGTGAGAGGCTTTGCTTTGAGGGAGTTTTGTCATGGTTGGGGAAGAAAGGCAACTAAATAAAGAGAAAAGAATTAATTCAAAAACAGATTAACCCATAAATACACCTGTTGAGCGCGTGTATATCACCACAAAACACATATCTGAGTATGACTTTTTAGGGTGGAATTAATTCCACTTTTTAATAGCTCAAGGGGGTAAGTATAAGTATGTAGTTGGGAATAGATTGAGTGTGGGGGGGGGGGGGAGGGAGGAGGGATTTGACTATTTTCTCTTAAAAGTATTTTAACCTTTTCTATTTTTATTTCACTTATTCTTTTTATTTTATTGTTTTCCCCCGTTTTTATTTTCTATTCGTTCTTTTTTTCTTCTTTCTTTCTCCTATGTTCTTCAACAGTAACAATAACCCACAAGAAGTATATTGAAATTTCAATCAAAGAAAGTAAAATCAAGTTCTTTACATATTCCAATCAACATTCTTTGGGTGGATAATCAACAATCTTTGGGTGGATTTTGAGTTCTTTGATTGTTGATAGTGGATTTCGTCGTCGTCAGAGAGAGAGATAGTCACTATTATCCACTATTTTATCTGGCGAAAAAATATTTTTCAGCGACAATGAGATGCTTCTTTAACTGTGCTGGAAGTGAGTTTTGGTTAAATGATAGGAAAAAAGTAGGCGAGGGTGGGGAAGGGGTTTGAAAGTTCTTTTTTTCTTTTATTTATAAAAAATAGTCTTTTTTCTCTTTTTTTAAAATTGGTTTATGACATTTACACACATGGTAACATTGGTGTGTGAATTTTTTTTTTTTAAAGTATGATTGACTAAGAAATGAGATAATAGTATTACTTTTAAATTGTTCATGGGGTTATAGAACCCCCACAAAGTTTAAATGTCTTTTTAAAAAATAAGTACTAGTGAGGGACTTTATATATTCTCTCTTCTATCTTCAATCCGACATAAAATAATATATTGGTTCTCTTATAACTTATATATGCATTAGTTACATCAGTTTTTAAATTGTCAGCCAAACGTCATATTAATTTTATATATGAATAAATTATTTCATATCTACCTACCAAACATCCTATAAGCTATATAAAAATTAATATATGGATAATTTATTTCTTATTCAGCTACCAAACAATCCTTAAAGGTGTTTTGATAGGGTATATTAGAGTAATGATGAATAGGGTGTATTATGTGTTGAATAAAGTATAGTATGCATTAGCAATGTTGAGATTATTTTTTATGCAGTGTTTGATTTTGTGTATTAAGAATAAAATGTATTGTATGACTTTTATTTAAAAAAATATTTGTTTACAAAAATGCCCTCTACACTCTTTAGCTTTGCAAATGAAAAATGTCTTGAGAGGAATTTAAGGATTAGTTATGTCATTTATTAATCTAATGCATGTGTTGAAACCTTTTATATTAGGCCAAACACATACACCACTCCTTAAACTTGTCCCTAAGGGCCTGTTTGAAAAGTTATCCTTGTAATTGGATTTGATGTGTAAATAGATTGTCTGACATATGGTGGTCATATAATTATTTGGTCAGCAAGTAATTAGATGTGATTGACAGAGGCAATTACATTCTCCAATTCTTAGGAGGGGCTGTGAATTGCTGGTAATTACATGGTGTAATTACAACTGATTATGCAGGTTTTTATGTACCTATTATTGAACAAATGATGAGGAAATCGTTATTAATAATTGAGGCTTACATCTCCGGGGGGGGGGGGGACGGGGACGATTGTTGGGTTGAAGAGTAGGTTTGGGAGTTAGGATTTTTTTGGAGAAACAGTTACGAGAGTGTCTTTTGGGGGAAAATAATTACAAGGGACCCATATTGGAGATGGGTTAACCTAGATGACTTGGAGAAAATAAAATATATGGTGTAATTTAGTTAGATATTTTTTTGTCATGTTAGTGTTTGTCTACCACGCACTAAGAATTTATACCTGGTAAAAAGAATTGTGTTAAAATGGTACATGAAAAATGGAGTTTGAGAGTTAAAATGGAATAAGGTTGAGTTGAAATGCCCAAATAAAATTTGGGGACAGACTTAAAGGGTTATGTATGTGTTTGGCCTTTATATTACTAATACATAAAAACTCATGGTATTAATAATACACTCCTCAATACACAATAGAGTGTATAACTAATGTACTAATTAGTTATACATAAGCTAAAAAAGTGTACCAAACAAGGTACTAATAATACACAAACTATTTGGTGGAAAGGATGTGAAAAATATTTTGAGGGACAATTGTGTATTAACATGCATTGAAAATCTTTGCATTATTAGTATCATGATTTTTCATGTACTAGTTATATATATATGCTATTGTATTTTGAGACAGTCTTTGTATTTGGGGTCGACTTATGGTACTTGTACTCTTTATTTTAGCAACTCTGTACTTGTGACTTTCAGGTTTTTAGATGGATCTTTATATTGTATATATATTTTGATTTTCTTCCGCTTATTCTTCTATTTTGTCTTTGGAATTGTTGCTTCCACTTTGTTTCTGCCGTTACACCCATTACTTATCGTTCCGGGTTATATGTTGGCTTACCTACTGGTGGTTATAGTAGGTGCCATCATGACTTGAGAAATTGGGTCGTGACAGAGGAAGCGATTAGCGCTCCACAATCCCGGATCAGCACTCCGCCGGTCCAGTGCATGTTTGAAGATTGAAGCTGAAGGAAAAAATCGCAATTATGGAAAGTAGTGCTTCCTTTCAAAAATTCCAGGGATAGAATATGGATTTGTGTAATTATGTACTATTATCATCTTCCCAATTAGGGATAGGGTAGAGAGACTTCTTTTGTGTAGAAATAATAGTGATAGAGTATAGTGAAGAACTCCTTAGCTTGCAGAGGAAGAAACCTCAGATTTGTGTAACTCTAAGCTTGAATTTCAGATTTTGTGAATCAAATTAGCTTGGAATGGATATTTCCTATATGAGTATTGTCTCTATTTCTTCTTTGATGAGCAGATAAATCCTTAGCTAAGGTGTGTGTGCTAGATGAGGGTGTAAAACCCCGAATGGGTATTGATTAATTGGCTCTAAAATTGATTGTATGACATGAATCTATTGTTGTCTTGAAGTTTTAATCTAAAAATCACTGGTTGCAAATATTGATTGAGCTCTCTAACCCTATTTTGGCTTGGAAAAGCAAAATGGAGTTGTGTAAGACTCAATAATGAGGACTTGTTAAAATTACTTGTCATGCCCTAAGTTTGAATGAGGCCGACAAGTACCGCTTCAGCATCTACTATACAAATGACATGTACTAAACAAATGAATCTCTATATGTGAGATAAATAATGAGGAACTATACATATACGATTCTAACCAACTAGCTAAACTGATATTATGGATAGAGGAAACTATAATCACACGTGACAACGATACAATTTCTATGAAGCTTCTAATGGAATTCCTATTTTTTTAATAATATTTTATTTAATGGTTAGGATAGGGCCCCAACATACCCAACTATAACTACGAGAAAATCAGAATCGTCCTAGTTACCTATTAGCTATAGGTGAGAATGAAGCTTATTGATACTTTGCTGAGTACGCAACAAGAGCCTATTATAGGAGTCTGCTAACTTGTATACCTGATCCTACATTCATAAAAATACAGTGTCCCCTGCACTGGGACATCAGTACATATACAACATGTACTAGAATGTAAAGCAGATAGAATAAAGAGTATACACATAAGGATGCTATAATACCTCGGAAACTGGTAAGTGAGTTGGAGGCTTAAAAGTTGCAGAAAAGTTGCTGGTGTCAATTTGAACGAGACCACCAACGGCACGTAGAAGGACCTATAGTCCGTAGATGGTGGTCGTAGAAGCTGAGTTGGAAAAATTGAAAATGTCAACAACTAGATGAGTTCCTACAGACCAATAGGACGGTCCGTAGGAAGTTGTACGGGCCGACGATCAGGGCTCGTAGATGAGATCTAGACTTAGTAAATTTTTGATGAATCTTGGATCTACGGTTGGGACTATGGACCGTACGAATTCTTACGGTTCATAGTTCAGGGCTCTTAGTAAGGAGAATGGACTAAGAGTAATTTTACCATGGGTTTCATAGAAGGGACCTATGGGTCGTAGGTTGGTCTATGTGCTGTATACCCTGGCTCGTGGAAATTAACCTGAAAGTTAGTCTCCAGTAATCGATCTACGGTTGACTAGTACGGTTCATAGAAGCCTGTACGTACTGTACATGGTACATGTAGAGTCGATCTGATAGTTTTTAAATGGGGTTATTTAAGTCTTTTCTCACCCATTTTAAGTCTAACCTCGATGTTTTATTTAACCTAATTAAGGTTCTTATCAGTTTAGTTTGACCCCAACACTCTCACAAACACTTCCAAGACTAGAGCAAGGATCCAAGAGGAGAAAGCTAGAGTTTTCAAGCATCTTCTTAAGGTTCTTCAAGTTTCCTTAAGAACTTCATCCTTCTAGGTATTTAAGGCTATTCATAGTATTGGACTAAGTTCGTTCTCACGCCCTACGTCTAAATTCAATCAGTATGAGTTGAATCTACTGTTTTCCCAAAGTTCCATGAAATTCTGAATTTGAATTGTGTTCTTTTTTCGAGTCTGATTTTCTTAGTTATGAGATTACGATATTTTATGCATTGAGATCCTTGATTTGTCGTTCATGCTTATATTTTCACATTAACCCTATTTGATGAGATGTTGTTGAATGCCTCTGTGCAATTATTTTTCTTGCATTGATTTTGGAATTTAAAGAGAGTCCAAGAATAATTTTAAAGCATTATTTTGTGAAGAGTTTTAAGGGAACTTTAATGACCCCAAATGTATTATTTTGCAATGAGAAAGAAAACATTATTTCCAGAAAAGCATAAAGAGTTTTCAAAAGCATTATAGATAGATAAAGTAAAGTTCAATTATCCCTTAAAGAGGGTCTTTTGAGTTAATATTAACTCAACCAAGTGAGTATTTTATATGAGCATGTATCAATATTTTGGGAGTAGTATTCAACACCGATTTGAGGTAAGAGTTAAGATAACTCAAACTCCATGACCTACACCGCCAGTGTAGATAAGATCGTACCATAATTTGGGTGATTCCTCACCTGTCTCAAGAAGGCTTTTAGTGAATCCATAAGTTAAAGGTACGTTTTATACTTTGACAAGCCATAGGGCGGCTCTGGAAACATGGGTAAGACGTTGTATCATCACAAGGCTCATAGTGATAGTTGTCGGTTATAGAAATTCCCTAATAAAGTAAAGTTTATATATTTCAGTATCTGCTATCATTGCATCTTATAGTGTAAAGCTTAAATGATTTTGCTTCACATTCGTGCTTTACTTCAGTTGAGTCACTTTTAGTCCTTCAGTTCAGTTATCTATTTTATTCAGCTTTATTACATACCGTACATTCCATGTACTGACGTCATTCAATGCTGCATCATTTCATGATGCATATACATGTATTTAGAATCATCAACAGACACTTCATTAAGGTCTCATCACCACTCCTCAACTTTTGGGTGAGGCTTCCTTGCTTTCTGGAGGACTCTAATTTTTTAATGATTTTTAGTAGTTTTGATTAAGGTTGTCGTGGGTCTTGTCTGGACACCTATCTTTAGATAGTAGAGGCTTCATAGATAGGCAGATTTAGAGAGTCTTTCAATATTCAGTTTCATATGTTTTCCTGAACTTTTTATCATATATATTCAGTTTTTTCAGACAGCTTTAAGATTCATTAAGTGCTTTAAATGTCCTTCAGTTTAATCTTATGCTTGATTGAGTTAGTCTACCGCTAAGTAGTCATCTAGGCCAAGGGTTTTCTTGGGGACTAACTATGGTTTTCGAGTGCCGGCCACGTCCAGGGTGTGACAAACTTGGTATCAGAGCATATCATTCAACTGTCCTAGGATGTCCATGAATCCATGTCTAGTTGAGTCCTTCTCATTTGTGTGAAGCGTGCCACATCAATAATAAGGAGGCTACAGGACATTAGGAAACACTACTCTTCTTTCATACTCTAATTCGTGCTACGGAGTTTAACTCTATAGAAAGTCCCTTCTAATTCGTGCGTTCACGTATATCCAGATCGTGCCTCCAAAGTGTACCACTATTTAGCATAAATCCACAAGTATCAAGGTTCCCGCGGGAACCACTGCTAGTAATATGCCTCCACCAACTAGGATGCAGACCAAAAATAGAGTTCACTCAATTGATCAGGGTATGTGTACTGGTACACAGAGAGTGCCTGCTAGTGCCACAAGGGTTCCTCTGCACCTACTCCGCAGCCTGCTCCTACTTCAGAGGCCATGTTCAGGGGAGCTATTCGGATGCTCACTCAGTTGGTGGCTGCTTAGTCAGGCTGTCAGGGAACCACATTCACTAACTCCAGTTGTAACACCCCAGTTTTTGAAAAAAAGAAAGAAAAATGCAGTTTTAAAATTTTTCTGGTGCCAGTGACGATAGAGGCCATCTACGGACTGTAGGTGGAGTGACGGGCCGTAGATGGGAACCGTCGATGACCTTGCCAACTTTATGAATTTTGAGTTTCTGAACCTTGACCTATGGAATAGCAGGACGGTTCGTAGTTCGATTGACGGGCCGTAGATGGGTTCCGTAGATGCCTTCCAGACTTAGCCAAATTTTCAGTCCAAAGTGAACTTTCTGAATCGATTGACGAAAGAACATGACGGTCCGTCAATGGATGTAGGACTGTAGATCCTGTCCGTCGATTGGCCCCGATAGTTTTATTTAAGGGATTTTTGGACTTTTCCCTAAATTTTTATTCCTTATCCTAGACGATTTTGCCCCTTAACCCTGGCCCTATTTATATTTTCTAAGCCCTAATCCCTCCATTCCAACTCTCATCTCCCAAAAATATTCCTCTCTCTAGAAGAACAAGAAGAAGAAGAGAGCTAGGGTTCTCATCAAGGTCCTCAATCCTCCTTTTATTTCAAGGCATTTGGCATTAAGGTATGATAGTATTTACCATTTGGAGTCTTTCCTCCAATGGGTCCTCCTTTCCTTAAGGTTTTCAAGGTTTAGTCTTGCCCAAGAGAGCTAGGGTTTTGACAAATTCTTATGGGTTCTTCCTTTATGCTTTCCATTGTTGATGTTATGGTTGATAGTGCACGATTTAGCGTGGTAAAGTAAGCTAGTGCACGATTTAGCGTGATTTATATGCAATTCGATGAATCCCATGAGCTTATGCTAAATTCTCCCAATTTGTGATTTTGCTTATGATTGTGGGTTGAATTGAGAAAAAGATGAATTGCATGAACTCTTTATGAATTGAGTTAAGGATTATGATTATGAACCTATGAATTTCATGTAAGACTACGAATGATGAAAAGAGGATATTTTATGAAAAGATGCATGTTCAATCAAAATCTATGATTTTCCTCTATTATGTGGGTTCCCTCAATTATGACTAAATTGCCTTGATTTATGGCTTTCCAAGTATTAGCTTGCATTGAATTACATGTTTTGAGGTGAAGCTTATGAATCCATGATTTATGAGTTAAGAGCATGATGGGCTATGTAAATATGAAGCTTATGAACTCATGTATGTTTATGAAGTTTATGATATGTTAATGGAAATGTTGAGTTGTGAAAGGTTTTCTCATGTAATTCTCAACCTATGAATGTGAAAGATTTTCTCACACGTAATGATTCATAACTTGTTGAAAGGTTTGCTCAACTAAGCTTGAATCTATGATTAAGGAGCTATTCTATGAAGGGACCATATGCTATTACCCATGTACCCTAATGTAGACAAGAGGTGATTACTCATGTCTACTAATAATGAAATCACGACTAAGGATAGACAGGAGGCGATTACCCATGTCTACCTAAGATAAAATGAACTATGATAAATCTGTGGGAAGTATGCTTAGTACCGAGTGGACAAGTGGCGATTACCCATGTCCCATAACCTATGTGCCACCATAGGGTGATGGTCTATGATAGACACAAGCTAATGGATCCACATAAGCTAAGAAGTTCATGGTCTTACCTTGGCAAGTAGGACACCCCTTTTCGGTGTGGGGCAGACACTGGATTCCATGTTGATAGCTCACATGGTCTTATATGTCGGTTAAGGCTATTTCCCCACAACTAATGAACAAGTATTATGATGATAATCTAAAGTAAAGTAAAGGAAAGATGAATAGCTTGTCTTGGCCATGATTTATGCTTCATGTTCTTATGTTCTATCATGTTTTAGCTTGGCCATTACATGTCATGATTATATGTCATTCTAGCATGGTTTATTTGCCCTTTGTGCATTGCTATCATACTTGGTACTTGATTGTACTAACGCATACTCTTGCCTACATTGATTCTATTGATGTAGGACTTGGTGGTTCTTCTCATCCCACTCGTGGCTAGTCAGTTCCAGTGATAGTGAAGATTTGGTGAGGCCTCCTATGTCTGAGGACCTAACCTTGTTACATTTTCATGCTTTCCGTTATACTTTTTTTTTGATATGTACTGGGATGCGTCCCAAACCTTCATTTCTATTCTATTATGTTTGATGGCTTGAGACATGAGATGTAGACTTTCGCTGATGTTTTCTTAAACTTTGTTGTGATTTTATCTTTTGAACTCTTTAATTTCTACTATCTTGTATGAATGTATGCTAAGTGGCTTCTATGAGGCCTTTCGGGGTCTTGTATGCCATGTCACGTCTAGGGGGTACCTTAGTCGTGACACCAGTCTCCAAGTGTAGTTAGCTACGAAAAGGATCAGATATTTCTTTAGGATGAATCCTCCAGTGTTCACAGGGTCCAAGGTAGAGGAGGATCCTCAGAATTTCATTGATGAGATGTCGAAAATTCTCAAGGCTATGCATGCTGCCTAGACTGAAGGACTTGAACTTGTTGCTTATCAAATCAAGGACGTAGCATACATTAGGTATGAGCAGTGGAAAGAGACCCACAATGAAGATGCGAGTGCAATTGATTGGGATGAGTTTGAGGAGGTCTTCTAGATCACTTCTTTCCCCAAGAGTTGAGAGAGGCTAAGGCAAACAAGTTATGAATCTAAAGCAAGGGGAGATGAAGGTGAAGGAATACAGTCTCAAGTTTGTGCAACTGTCTCTCTATGCTTCAGAGATGGTCCCATATTTGAGGTCCAAAATGAGGGAGTTTGTCTATGGGTTGAGCAAGTATGTGAAGAAGGAATGCAAAGCTACACTTTTGATCACTAATAAAGATATCTCCAGGCTCATGGTGTATAACCAGCAGTTTGAGGAAGATAAGTTGAGGGATAGAGAGGAGTACCAGAATAAGAGGGCAAAATCAGTAGGTCATCAGTCCAGTGAGCAAAAGGGTGGGAATGGCAATAGGTCCTTCTTTCAGAAAAGTTCATCTGACCTGCTCCATCATTAGCTAGTGCACTTGCACCAATGAACGAAAATGATCAAAGGTTTCAAAATTCTCAGAATTTCAGGGTCCAAGGTTTTCAGTCGTAGGGCAGTGTGGCACAGGGGTCTACTCGAAGCCCACCTTGTTCTAAGTGTGGTAGGACCCATCCAAGAGAGTTCGATAATGGGACAAATGGGTGATTTAGGTGTGGTTATGATGGGTCACTTTCTAAGAGACTGCCCCATGGGAAAGCAGCAGTGTGGTACATGGGTCTACTCGAAGCCCTCCTTGTTCTAAGTGTGGTAGGACCCATCCAAGAGAGTGTCATGATGGAACAAATGGGTGATTTAGATGTGGTTATGATGGGCCACTTTCTGAGAGACTACCCCATGGGAAAGCAAGGTAATGAGGGTATTAGGGCCCAATCTTCTTCAGCAGCTCCATTAGGTAGAGTTTCCCAAGGAGGTGCTACTTCAGGAACATGCAGTGGAACAAACCGTCTGTATGCTATGTTTACTCACCAGGATCAAGACAACTCGCCAGATGTTGTCTCTGGTATGCTTAAAGTCTTTTCTCTTGATGTTTATGCATTACTTGATCCAGGTGCTAGTTTGTCTTTTGTGACTCATTATGTACTAAACAACTTCTTAAGCCTTTCAGTGTCTCTACACCTGTTGGTTAGTGTATTCTAGCAGAAAGAGTTTATCAAAATTGTACCATCTCCATCAATCATAGAGGCACCATGGCTGATTTGGTTGGATTACACATGGTGGATTTTGATGTCATTCTCGGCATGAACTGACTTTATTCTTGTTCTACCTCAATCGATTGTAGAACTTGAGTAGTCAAGTTTTATTTTCCTAGTGAGCCAGTCTTAGAGTTGAAAGGTAACCCAGCAGTGCTTGAAGGTCGTTTCATCTCATACCTTATGGCCAGAAAGTTAGTCTGAAAAGGGTGCATCTATCACTTAGTTAGAGTTAATGACTCTAGTGTTGAGACACCACCTCTTTAGTTAGTTCCATTTGTAAGTGAGTTCCCAGAAGTCTTTCCCGATGATCTTCTCAAAGTCCCTCCTGAAAGTGAGATAGACTTTGGAATTGACATCCATCCAGATATCTAACCCATCTCTATTCCGCCATACAAAATGTCTCTAACTGAGTTAAAAGAGTAGTTGAAAGATCTCCTTGATAAATATTTCATCTAATTGAGTGTCTCACCTTGGGGTGCTCTGGTCTTATTCGTGCAAAAGAAAAATGGTTCACTTAGGATGTATATTAATTACCGTCAGTTGAACAAGGTCACCATAAAGAACAAGTATCCTCTCCCTTGAATCGATGCCCAGTTCTACCAAATTCAGGATGCCACTTATTTCTCCAAGATATGCCTCAGATCTGGCTATCATCAGTTGAAAGTGAGAGAAAGTGATATCCCGAAGACAGCTTTCAGAGCCTATTATAGTCACTATGAGTTCCTTGTCTTGTCTTTTGGATTGACTAATGCTCCTGCAACATTCATGGTTCTTATGAACATAGTATTTAAGAATACTTGGATATGTTTGTGATCATGTTTATCTATGATATCCTGATCTACTCAATATATAAAGAGGATCATGTCGGTCATCTCAGAATAGTCCTCCAAACTCTCAAGGACCAGGAGTTATTTGCCAAGTTCTCAAAGTGTGAATTTTGGCTTGAATGCATGGAATTCTTAGGACACATTGTGTCTGGCAAAGGTATTCGAGTAGACACTCAAAAAATTGAGGCAGTGCAGAATTGGGCTAGACCTACATGCCCAACTAACATAAAGAGTTTCTTGTGTTTGGTGGGTTACTACAGAAGGTTCGTCGAGGGATTCTCATATATTTCATCCCCATTGAATAAGTTGACTCAGAAAAAGGCTAAGTTTCAATAGTTTGAGGCTTGAGATAAAAGCTTTCAGGAATTGAAAACTCAATTGACTACTGCTTCAGTGTAGACCCTACCGAAGGATACAAAAGGTTTTGTTGTCTATTGTTATGCATCCAGAGTTTGGCTTGGTTGTGTATTGATGTAGAATTGTAAAGTTATAACTTATGCCTCTAGATAACTTAAAATCCATGAGAGGAATTATCTGATTGATGATCTCGAGTTGGCCGCAGTGGTATTTTCTCTTAAGATATGGCATCACTATCTCTATGGCGTGAATGTGGATGTGTTCACTGACCACAAGAGCCTTCAATACGTTTTCAGTTAGAAGGATCTTAATCTTAGGCAGATGAGGTGTTTAGAGTTACTTAAAGATTATAACGAGTATTCTCTACCACCTAGGTAAGAGTAATGTTGTTGTTGATGCCCTTAGTAGGTTGTCCATGGGAGTACTGCTCATGTTGAGGAAGGAAAGAAAGAGTTGGCAATGGAAGTGCACAAACTTGTAAGTTTGGGAGTCTGTTTGATAGACTCTAGTGAAGGTGGAGTTTTTGTAATGAATGGTGCTAAATCATCCTTGGTGGTGGAAGTGAAAGAGAAGCAAGACAAAGACCCAATCCTACTTGAGTTAAAGGCAAATGTTCATAAACTGAAGGTGATGAGTTTTGAACAAGGGGGAGATGGTGTGTTGAGATATCAAGGTAGGTTGTGTGTTCTGAAGGTGGATGATCTCCAAGAAAGGATCATGGAAGAAGCCCATAGTTCCAAGTATTCGATTCATCCAGGTTCTACAAAGATGTACCAAGACTTGGGAGAAGTTTATTGGTGGAGTGGTATGAAGAAGTCTATCGCAAATTTTGTTGCTAAATGTCCGAATTACTAACAATTCAAGGTTGAGCACCAGAGACTATATGGTGTGGCTCAGTTCATAGCTCTTACATAATGGAAGTGGGATATGATTAATAGAGATTTCATTATTGGCTTACCGTGACCTCGCATGCAGCATGACTCGATTTTTGTGATTATAGATTAGATGACTAAATCATCCCATTTCTTGCCAGTAAGACTATAGATTTAGTAGAGGACTATGCCAGATTGTACATTTGTGAGGTAGTTCGACTTCATGAATTTCCATTGTCCATTACTTCAGATAGAGGTGCTGAGTTCACCGCCCAGTTTCAGAAGTCGTTTCAGAAAAGTTTGGGTTTGAAGGTAAATCTTAGTACCGCTTTTCATCCTTAGATGGATGGTCAAGTAGAGCACACCATTCAGACCCTAGAGGATATGTTGAGAGCATGTGTCATTGATTTCAAAGGTAATTGGGATGACCACTTGCCTCTCATAGAGTTTGGTTACAATAACAATTATCACTCCAGTATATAGATGGCTCCTTATGAGGCTCTTTATGGGCGAAGATGTAGATATCCTATTGTTTAATTTGTAGTTGGTGAAGCCGAGTCAATAGGGTCAGACTTGGTTCATGAAGCTATGGAGAAGGTGAAAATCATCCAAGAGAGGTTGAAAACAACACAGAGTCGTCAGAAATCCTATACCGATATTAGAAGGAGAGATTTGGAGTTTGACGTAGATGATTGGGTCTATCTAAAGGTTTCACCCATGAAGGGTTTTATGAGGTTTGGTAAGAAAAGAAAGCTCAGTCCCTGATATATTGGCTCCTACAGGATATCAAAGAGGATTGGTGTTACGACCCTCTAAGTCGTTTTATGAATTTTAGCCATTTTTCTGATATTTACCCTTTTAGTAGCTTTGATAAATAATATTGACTTGTGGGAATGAGTGACATGATTTTCAAATTAAATAAATGATTATTTTGTTGTTAATAATAATAGAAAAAAGAATAAAAAAATGGGCCAAGCCCAAAAAGAAAAAAATAAATAAGAAACAAATAAAAATGAAAAAAGGAGAAAGTGCAGCCCAAAAAATGGAGGTTTCCATGCAGAAGCAGAAGCAACGAAAAAAAAATAGATGAAGAAAAGAAAAGAATGGGAGAAAAAGAGGGGGAAAGAGAAGAGAAAAATTTGGATTTCCATCCCAAAACATTAAGGTAATGATTCTCGTCCTTTGCATTAAATTTTCATGTTAGTATGAGCCGAGAACTATGGGCTTCCGATAAAATGTGTCCCCTTTGGAACGCATAACCGACCTTGATATCGAAGGACACCATCTCCCCCTTAGGAGAAAGCCTGAATGGCTTTTTCAAAAACTGACTTCTTGAAGTCAACTAATACCGGATCAAGATCTTGCTTAACCTTCACATCTGATACAAAAGGCGATTTCGAACCATTATGAACAACTACACCACCTTTATTAGAGTCAACCAACCGAACACCCAATCGGGTCAATCTATTAACATCGTGAGCTAACTCTTTCTTATCATCCTCAACATGAGCGACACTACCCATTGATAACCAACTAAGAGCATCCGCCACCACATTCGCCTTACCGGATGATAGATGACACTCATGTCATAATCTTTTAGTAACTCAAGCCATCTCCTTTGGTGAAGATTTAGATCCTTTTCCTTAAATACATATTGAAAACTTTTGTGGTCAGTAAAGATATCAACATGGATGCCATATAAATAATGCTTCCAAATCTTTAAGGCAAAAACAACTGCCGCAAATTCCAAATCACGGGTAGGATAGTTCTTTCCATGAATCTTAAGTTGTCTTGAAGCATAAGCAATAACTTTTTACTTTGAATAAGAACACACCCCAATCCAATCCTTGAAGCATCAAATACACCACAAACCCATCGGAACCTTCCAGCAAAGTCAACACCGGAGCGGAGGTAAGCCTATCATGCTTTCGACCATATAAACTTAGCCTTCTGTTGGGTCAATGAAGTCAATGGAGAGGCAATAGAAGAAAACCCTTCCACAAACCTTCTATAATATCCGGTCAAGCCCAAGAAACTTCAAATATCTAAAGGGGATAGAGGTCTAGGCCAATTCTTAACTGCTTCCGTCTTCTTAGGATCAACTTCGATTCGCTCACCAAAAATAATGTGACCAAGAAAAGCCATTGATCTCAACCAAAACTCGCACTTATTGAACTTATCATATAGCTCACGACCCTTAAGAAGTTGCAACACAATCCTCAAATGATCGGCGTGCTCATTCTCACTCCGAGAATAAATCATGATATTGTCGATAAACATTATCACAAACATATCAAGATATTGTTTAAATACTTTATTCATCAAGTCCATGAATGCGGCTGCGGCCGAAGCATTAGTCAAACCAAACGACATCACAAGGAATTCATAATTACCATACCGAGTTCAAAAAGCCATCTTCAGAATGTCACTTTCTTTCACCCTCAATTGGTGATAACCTGACCGGAGGTCAATCTTAGAAAAATAACTCGCTCCTTGGAGTTAATCAAACAAATTATCAATCCTTGGAATAGGATACTTATTCTTAATGGTAACCTTGTTCAATCGTCGATATTCAATACACATGAGAAGTGCACCATCCTTTTTACAAATAAACAAAATTGGAGCACCCCATGGAGAGATACTCGGTCGGATGAAACCCTTATCCAACAAATCTTTCAATTTCTCCCTTAATTCTTTAAGTTCTGCTAGAGCCATACGGTAAGGAGAAATAGAGATAGGTTGCATATCTGGGAGAAGGTCAATTCTGAAGTCTGTTTCCCTTTCTAGAGGGACACTGGATAGATCATCGGGAAACACTTCTAGAAACTCATTTACCACGGCGATCGACTCAAAAGTAGGGGTTTCAGAATTCGTATCCCTAACCCAAACAAGATGATATATACAACCCTTAGAAATCATTTTCTTAGCTTTTAGAGAAGAAACAAATTGACCATTAGACATAGAATTTCCCCCCTTCCACTCTAGAATGAGCTCATTTGGAAACTAAAACTTAACCACTCGGGTTCTACAATCAACATAAGCATTACAAGAATGGAGCCAATCCATACCAAGAATAACATCGAAATCCAACATATCAAGCTCTACAAGATCAAAATAAGTTAATCTATGGGATAAGGAGATGAGACATTTTCTATAGACTCTCTTAGCCACAATAGATTCACCAATAAGAGTAGAGACAAAAAAGGGGCTAACAACATATCCAGAGAAACATCAAATCTCATAGCCACATATGGCATCACAAAAGACAAAGTAGCACCGGGATCAAGCAAAGAATAAACATAAAGATGATAGAATCTCAACATACTAGTAACCACATCGGAAGAACCCTCTTGATCATGTTGAGTTTGGAGGCATAGAATCGATTTTGCTTTGGAGCAATGCCTATAAAAAATAAGTCCTCAAAAATCTTTGTGTAAATATGTTTATGTTTATTATCTTGTAAGACTATATGTGTTACGTGTTTTATGACGTAAGGATATACATGGTATTATTTTTATAGATATACTAGCTTTTATGCTAAGTGCCCTTCTAGGTTAATGATTTACACAGTATTTGTATCGCCAACATGTTGTATTCATTTACATGTTATGTGAGTTATTAATTATATATTACTTTTTTTTTACAAAGAATATGCATATATGCTACATGTTACATGAGGTGTTGGCACATATGCACTCTCCTCAACATTAATTTTCATGTATAAATACTCTTCTTGAAAGCTTAAAGAAATATTTATCATAATTATTGCATTCACATGTTTAATATAGGTCTTGACTTATTTTTTATCTTCTATATTTGAGTTGTAAATCATGGTTTGCATTTTTGATTATTTGTAAAATCTCTTTTGAAAATATTAGGAAAAAATTATTAATTATCATGTCAGATTGTTCTTGTTGATTTGAATTGATATGTACTTGTAGATCCTAATGATGCAAAAGGAAGCATGTGATGATCTAGCTTCTAAGTTGTTAAGTATTATTTGCTTCGTATTACTATAAGCACCAAGTTTATGGTATGTCTTCAGTTCTAAGTCTTTACTGGAAGAAATACAATAAGATTTTACTATGTAAGAATTCTATAGATTTCATTTTATGTTTTTGATGTTTGTCTACTATTCCGTGTTATACTGTATATAGGGATAATAAATCTTCCTAAATCCACATAAGGTGTATTATGTTCTTTAACAATCATTTGATTTATTTTTTTGTTGTAAGAACTCCTATCATGAATGTTATGTGCAGACCATCTCACACAAAAGTACTTTATTATATTTTAAACTCTGTAAGGTCCTTTTCATGGTACGGTAGTATTATTTGACTTATTATATTATTTGAAGAATCTTTCAAAGTCAATTATCTAAGAAGGGGAAATTGTTTAAGATGGGTAAGAATATCTATAAGAGATAATCGTGATCACTATTATAAGACCTAACTGCACATATTTGAGTGTAATTTTATTTGCTGACCTATCAAGATTTTTTTTGTGTTATTTATTGAGGGATTAATTGTCAATTTGTTGCACTTTTATTCGTAAGTTTATTAAAATTTAATTGCTAACCACAAAGGCTTACTTACTTGTTTAGCAAAACTCATCAATGTGTTACACGAACTAGTTATTTCAACATTTTGTAAAATAAAAGCTTACATGATTATGTGATTTGTGTTATTTGCTTATATATTACTGGTTTTAATAAAAACTCCATCACATAATTATGTGCATATACTTTACAGATCATATGCCTACATGTCATATACTGGTTGTCTACATATTGTAAATTGTAAAAAAAAACTTTTATTTATAAGACACATATATAGCTTGCATGTCATAGGAATCATTGGTTACATACCACTTATTTTATAAAAAATATTTTTACATGTTATATGTTTCATAAAGATATTGACATATGTGTAATGTTTTTTCACGAGATAACTGTTTTTATGTTATTTGAATTCTGGATCATTATTTATAGGCTATGAGTCATTGTTGAAATGTTACTTATTTTATAAAGAACATGTTTATACGTTACATATTTGTAAGATAAATCTCTATATGTTACATGATTCACAGAATTTTTGCTCATTTTTGCTCATGCATTACATGCTTTTTAGAATACTAGATCGCATATTTATGGACACATTAAATTATGTATACCCATAAGTTAAAGGCTAATTATTTGTATATTACAAATGTTGTAAATTACTTGTTTATATGTCACATTCCTCATAAATCACTTGTGTTAGTATTATATGTTTTTCAAAGCTAGGATAATTAGCATGTAGAAGTTTAACCACTCCAATGATGTATGATTTACTATCTATAAGACATAAATGTATTTGTTTTAAAACTACAATCTATGTGCTCGTGTGTCACCTGTAGTATATAATTTGGTAGTTACATGCCTGGTGTTCCTTTAAGATTAACTACTTAAATATCATACATATAGATCACTTGTTCATAGAATTTATTTTATCCACATCATTTGCTTATACTCTAGGTGCTTCACAGAATTGTGTTTATATGCTATTACCTTCAAAAAATATTAGCACATATGTTATACGATCTAAGGCTTATTTTTTTCATATGTTATTTGTCTCCCAAAATATTTGATTTTATACCATATGCTTATGTATTAGAAATTAATTTCTCTCATGCTAAAAGTATCATGAATTATTTGTTCTTGTGTTATGAGTATGATAGATCACCTTATGTCAAAGAGTTACATAATTAAGACATAGACTATACATTTGGGTAATTACTTAACTATATGTTAGGCGTTTATAGCTTATTTGTTTAAATGTCATATGTTTTATAAATATTAAGTCTATATGTATCAAATATCTAAGTTTTACATATGATATTGGTTTATAAGTTGATATGTTTAAATGTTATAGAGTACAGTCTCATATGTCAAAGTTAAGTTAAGCCCGTGATGTAAGATTTTACAGCCTAAGAACTTATGTTTGAAGCAACTTCACGTTTCTCTTAATCACAAGGAAGCATGTTAAATTTCAAATAATAATTTATTTCTGAAAACTCTCTAGTATACATACTATCTTATAATCCACAACCTATCTACACATATATAACATGTTTTTCTAGATAAATTATTCATATGTCATATGCCTCTAAAGCCCACATATGAATGGGTTAGAGCCATTATGTTATAATTCACTAGTTCACACGATTATGTGCTCTTTTTTGTTCATTTGTTTTTATACCATGAATTTTATGTTATGTGTTTATTTATATTATATGTCATCTAATGCACACCTAATTGAGTAGATAAGTAAAGATAAGTTTTCCTATTGAGTTGTACTTTGTGTTGCAATTTAATTTTTGAAATTTAAGTTGAACATCTTCTTGTTAATATGTTTAATATTGCCCTGTGAGGCACATAGGTATAGTACGACTGAGTAATAGGTTTAAAATTGTCCGGTATATAAAGGAACTTCTTCCAAAATTTTGAAAGAATTCATAGACTTCGCTCTATAGGTATGATTTTCCTTTGCGGACGAATGTTCCTAAGGGGGGAAGGGTGTAACCCGTCGGGTGTTTACAGTTGTCCTTCGTACCATATTGAAGGCTTAAGAATCTAAATTTTAAATATTTTTTTATATATATAATTGCTCTGTTTTGAAACATTGGTTTTAAATTGAAATTTGATAAGAATATATTTTAAATTTCTTGCTAAAATGCCCTAAATATTTATGAAAATCCTTTAGTCATGGTAAGTTGTGTATGTATTTATTTTGTCAGAATTTAATAAATTATTAATATTTTAAAAAAAAATAGTAAATTTAGTTATGTTGAAAGAATTATTATTATTATATCAGATAGGCTTTAATTAATTAACTATGTTATATTCTAAAAAATTATATGTATTTTACCACGAACCTATGCAATATCCTATAGCGAACTAAGAAATATTTGGAAGTGGAGGGATGGTGCAGCACATAAGGGATAACTAATAGGTGGCCTTACATCCTTACTTACCACATTTTTATATATATAATTTGTGACGAGAGCAATACATTTGGGGGAAATGATTTACTGAATGTAAATGTGGGGTTTGACACCTCAAAACCATTTTCAGCAATTCACTCATTTTGTTTCCTCATTAATGGAGACAAAATACATACATATATAGTTTCTGCATCTAGCACGTTAAGAAATACTTCTTGAAAATAATATTTTAGCATTGTTTTTATTATCGAAAGAAATTAGTTAGCTACACCAATTAACTCAAGCCGTATTCAAGGTATGTTAAGGCAAAACTCTCTTTTTATGTCGCACGAATCTCAAATGTGTTCTTTCTACTATTCCATTGCTAGAAAGACCCTCTATGAAGGGCATTGGGATGCCAGCTGATTTTCTTTCTTGATTTTATCATAAAGCTATCGTTCTTATATCATTGTGAAGTATGTTTAATAGTTAAAATTATTTTTCCGTTGAGTTTCGTATATCTTATATCTATTAGTGAGCTATTGTCTTAAGAGTGATACACATATGATGGAGATTTATTATGTTGTATCTAAGGGGAGTTGTTAAACCATTCATTCTCTTGGGAAGTTTTTACGAAAAGGTTATTAGAAAATTATATTCATACCAAATCTTGTACCCTATTCTCTTGGTTATATACTTGTCAAACAACCTTGTTTCTAAACAAGCTTATACTAGTACCAATTTGGAGTCGTTTATAGTAAATCAAGTAAAGCGTGGCAGTGTCCTTTGAGTTCCTAAGTGACTAATTTTCTAAGTTAAAATTGATTTAAGATCTTCGAGTTCATTATAAGTTTTATAAGCCTAAATGGTTGTATGGAAGTTTAATGAAGTTACAAGGAGACTCCTTAATCACCTTAAGCTCTTTATGAACATCCTCAGGTTTAAGTTACCTTTCTAAAGTCGAGTTAAGTTTTACAATTTATTTTACAAGCATATGAGGTTCTATGAGACATTTACGTGTTATACGAAAGTAGTTATGGGATTATGAATAAGAGTACCAACGGGCCAACATTGACAACATGACTATGATAACATTTATGCATTACAAATCCATGACATGACATGCTATGCATCCTACTCCTGAGCTATAATTGAGAGGTATGGGGCCTATTGTCTATATTTAAATGCATGAGACACAGATGGCCTCAAGTTGGTGAATATGATGCGATTAGCTATCGGAATGCCCACCATTGCTAGCATTTGGTTGGGTATATCATGCATTTGAGTCTATATATGTATTCACGACATACTACTACATGAGCATACCTTGCATATTTGATTGCTATGAGTTTAGATGTCGGTCATGTAGGCTATCAGAGTTTCAGTTTTAGGTGGTATCTCTACTACCCTTTTTATTGGAACTAGTTATGATTTCATATTATTTCTTACATACCAGTAAATTTTCATTCGTACTAACGTCCCATTGCCTGGGGACGCTGCATTCATGCTACATGTTCAAGCAGAGGTCCTGATCAGCCTTGAAATAGGGGTGTTGTCTCAGCTGAGGATTGTTAGGCTCCATTCTTCTTGGAACTATTGGTTGTTTGTAAGTTTTGCATACTTGAGTCTTATACATAATTATTAGTATTGTTGGGGACTTCACCTACCAGTTTGAGTTGTAGTATTCGTAGAGACTTGTGGACGTACTCTATTGGATCTTTTCAGGTTTCCGTTTGCAGCCTTGTCAACTTATTGTATATATTGCTTCAGTTGCAGCCTTTTTGGCTTGCTAATTTGTTGTAATATAATTTGGCCTTGTTGACCCATTCATTATCTATTTGATTTTGTTGTGACCTCGATGATCCAGTCATCTTGTTTCAGCATGTTATTATGGTGGTCTTGTTGGCCCTCTCATTGTTTCATTTCCTTTATGTTTTTATCAGTTCGCACGGCCAAGTGAGGCATCGATTTCCTGTCACGCCTCCCCTAGTTTGGGGCATGAAAACATCAATGCGACACCGGTAGACAATAGAGACCTTTTTGACCTAAGAAATCCCATTTTTAAATCCATTAATTTGACTCACTCATCTAACGGTTACTCAAACTTCCCCAAAAGATTCACAAATCAATTTAACCCAACATGATGATTTCCCTTAAGAAGGAAGTCACCCCGTCTATCATTGACAAATGTCAAGCAACACAAGTACACATTCAAGGTAAACACCTTGCTCATTCGCAACACATAATATCACCACAAGATATAATCGAATAAAAACATTCTTACAAGAACTATTGGTGCTATTCACAAGATAGTTTAGCCAAAAATCAAATAAAATACATAATGATGAATATACCCTTAGGAATGATGTCACCCAATCCATCATAGGGCCAATTAATTGTCCTGACCAAAAGTACACCCTAGACATGACATGGTAAATAAGACGCCGAAAGATACTAAACAAGCCTCTTGACATAAGCATGACGTAAAAAAAATACAAGTTAAGAGATATAATCAAGATAAGTCTTAAATCATACTATGACATAAACGATACCAACAGAGTATATAAGAGATACGTGGAATACTACTAAGTCTCACACAAGTCTTTATAACATCATAAGAGTAGTCGGAACGTAACTCATACACCACGTACAAGTCTGAAACGAAAAGATAATAAAAGCAATAAAGTATCTATGGCCTTGCCCTCGAACCATGAGGACTCACCAATCCAAGTGATCAAGCTGAGCAATCTCAATCTAAGCACATCTGGAGGAGGAGCATCAGACCCTATATTATAAGACAATATAGGCACAAGTATACATCAGTACATTGAATGTACTAAGTACAAGGAAATGCATAAAACATAGGCATATGCATGATAATATGATGAGATTAAACATGATATGCAAGACCAAGTAAAACGTAGTAAAAGCCTTTTAAGATAAATCATGAATCATAAAAAAGGTGAATGCATACTTAAAATCATTCGAGAAGTTTTCATAAAACCTTTGAAGAAAACATAGTTCATTTATGGGATATTTACTGTTAACTGATAATAAGACCATGTGAGGTATAACATGGAATCCGGCATGACCCTCACACCGAAAAGGGGAAACTACTTGCCAAGGTAGAATTCTGACACATTTATTCATAATTGCTATTGTGGATCCACTAGCTAGGTCATTTAAGACAATCCTATGGGGGCACGTAGTTTGGGACAAAGGAATTGCTACTAGAGACAAAACCGCTACTAATAGTATGGCCTCCATTCCAAAGTCCTCTCGGTGCTAAGTAAATCCCAACGGAAAAGAAATAATCATATTCATATCAAAATATTTGGAAATGCACAATTAAAATACCAATCCAATCATAAGTCATCATTGAGTAGCTTCTTTCAAATCATTATTTCATAAACTTCTTCATAATAGACACTTACCTTTCTAAGCATCTAAATCATGATTTCATTCATATGTGAGAAAACATTTCACAAATCATTGATAACTATCTCAAAAGTATCCATAGTTCATAAATCATCCTTTTCATAAAACATGCATAGCTTTCATAATCATAATCTATAATTAAGTTCATTCGCATAAATCATAATTCATGCTCACAAAGAAGACATAGGCATGGGCACATATGAAATCAATTAAAAACCATGTAACTTGATCAAATCGTGCAAAATAAGATAGAAAATACACGATTTAATCATAGTAAATAGGACCCATGGAGATTTACATGAAAACCCTAGATAATTGGATGAAATCAATTTAGGAGATTGAGATTCTTTTGGGACCCAATGGATGAAAGGAATCCAGTGGTGAATTCCCACATACGTTGATAATCAAAGCGCTAAGAAATCAAGAAGAATGAGACCTTCAAGTTTGAAACCCTAGCTCTTCACCTTGAAGCTCTTGAGAGAATTTGGAGAATAAGACTTTAGAGATTTGGGAGGGTTTGAGTGAATTAGAGGATTTAGGCTTAGTTGCAAGGGTAAAAATGGTTATAGGGGTAGTGATAGGGCAAAAACAACGTAGCATAGGGGTTAATTGGGTAAGAAAAGACAAAAATACCCTTAATTAAAATTTTCCAAACAAGCCTACGGTTTGGATCTATGCTCCGTAAGACTCTCTATGGACCGTACTAGTCATCCATAGAAAAAACTACTGGAACCCAAAATCCAACCAACATCCATGAAACCTTTCTATGAGTCGTCATCCACCCTACGGTCCGTAGACCTCTTCCGTAGAACCTAGCTTTAAGTCAAACATTGTCATGCCCCGAGCGTACCTAGGCGTGGCCGGCACTCGAAAACCACTGTTGGTCCAAAGCAAACCACTATGGACTGGTCACTCATTCAATAAGTGGAAAACTCTTTTTTAATCAAGAAAAAACATACTTAAGTGGGCAACTCAATCAATCAGTGAGATATAGCTTTAAAAAGTGTAACTCATGATATAACTATAATCACAAACTCCATATCATAAAGGATAGTTCAAAAGAATAAACTCTGACAGGAACATCAAGTCGACTTCAACTCTATCTATCACTGTCTATGAAACCTATAGTCCAATCATAAGAAGGTGTCGAGACACGCCTGTGGCTACGTCAGAAGAAGTACTCAACTAAAAGCAATTAAAATAAATATGATCCCTCTGAAAGCAAGGAGGTCTCACCACTATCTGGGAAAGGAAGATCTTCAACGAAGCGTTTGTTGAGGATCTTCAACGCCAAATCTTGAGAACAAACACTATGACTGCAAACTCAAGGTCGAGAGTCAGGTAGTTCCTTTCATAAATCTTAAGCTGCCTAGAAAGCAAATGTAATAATCTTACCCTTCTGCATCAACACACAACCCAATCCAACCCTGGACGCATCACAATAGATAATGAAACCATCTATTCCCTCGGGCAAGGACAACACTTGGGCGGTAGTTCATCTGGTTTTCAATTCTTTGAAACTTTTCTCACAAGCATCGGACCATTGGAACTTAGCCTTTTTCTGAGTCAGTTTAGTCAATGGAGATGATATAGATGAAAAACCCTCAACAAACCTTCGGTAGTAACCAGCAAAACCCAAGAAACTCCTTATGTCAGTCGGGGAGGTGGGTTTGGGCCAGTTCTTTACCGCTTCAATTTTTTGAGTATCAACTCGAATACTTCGCCATATATAATGTGGCCTAAAAATGCCACAAATGCAAGCAAAAATTCACACTTCTAAAACATGGCATACAACTCCCTATCCTTGAGAGTTTGAAGGACAATTCTGAGATGGTTGGCATGCTCTTACTCATTTCTGGAGTAGATCAATATATCATCGATAAACACAATCACAAACATGTCCAAATATGGTTTAAATACCCGGTTCATGAGGTACGTAAAAGCTGCAGGAGCATTTGTCAAACCAAAGGACATAACAAGGAACTCAAAGTGACCATAATGGGTTCTGAAGGCAATCTTTGGGAAGTCACTTTCTCTCACTTATAACTGATGATAGCCTGATCTGAGGTCTATCTTAGAGAAGCATGTGGCACCCTGAAGTTGGTAAAAAAAATCATCGATTCTGGGAAGGGGATACCTATTCTTTTTGGTGACCTTATTTAACTGACGGTAGTCAACGCACATTCTAAGGGAACCATCTTTCTTTCGCATGAATAGGATAGGAGCGCCCCATGATGAGACACCCGGCCTAATGAATCCCTTATCTAACAAGTTTTTCAACTCTTTCAACTCAGCAGGAGCCATTCTATAGGGTAGAATAGAAATATGTTACGTATCAAGAAGAACATCAATCCCAAAGTCTATCTCCCTATCGGGAGGGACTCCAGGATAATCATCAGGAAAGACCTTAGGAAACACATTAACTACTAGAACAGACTAGAGGGATGGAGTCTCATCATCAACATCTTTGACTCGAACTAGGTGATAGACACACCCTTTTGAAATCAACTTTTTAGCGTTAAGGTAGGAAATGAAACGGCCCCTAGGCACTGCTGGATTACCCTTCAACTCTAAGACAAGTTCATTTGGAAACTGAAACTTGACAACTCGAGTTCTACAATTGACAGTGGCACAACAAGCATAAAGCCAGTCCATGCCTAGAATGACATCGAAATCAACCATATCTAACTCGACTAGAACAGCCTTAGTGTCCCTATGATCAATGGAAACTGTGCAGTCTATATAGACTCTCTCAGAAAGAATAGACTCATCAACAAGAGTAGAAACACTAAAGGGCTCGAGGAGACTCTCGGGAAGGATCCCAAACTTAAGAGCCACATATGGGGTCACAAAAGACAAAATGTCACCCGGATCAAGTTAAGCGTACACATCATGAGAAAAGACTCGAAGCATACCAGTGACAACATCTGGCGAGTTCTCCTGATCTTGGTTACTAGCCATAGCATACAGACGGTTTGAACCTCCGCCTGTCCCTGAATTAATACCTCTCTGGGCTGGTGTAGATGGTGGTACTGCATAAGAAGATTGGACCTTGTTGCCCCCATCACTCTATCTCCACATTGAGCACTCTCTCTACATATGGCCCATCTGACCACACTTGTAGCAACAATTACTCCCCTCTCAACAATCTCCCAAGTGAAGCTTACCACATCTTCCACAAGGTGGCTTTTCTTTGGAACCTTGTGCCACACTTCCTTCGGATTGGGAACACTGCGCTCTGGAATACTGGTGAATCGGCGATTTATGATCATACCTGTAGTTGGGCGCACTTGCTGATGATGGTTCATAGCCCGAAGATCTCTTCTAGAAGTAGGACCTGTCACCTTTACCTTGCTTCTGCTGGTTAGGCTCATGTTCTGTTACTTGGCTTTTTTGCTCAAATGCTCCTCTCTATCTTTCTTCTTATCTTTTTCTACTTGCTGGGCATATACCATGAGTCTGGAAAGGTCCATGTAAGAAATCAGGAGTGACGCCTTACACTCCTTCTTCACCTGCCTACCCAAACCAAAAACAAACTTTCTCATCTTAGCTCTCACATCTGGGACCATCTCTGGAGCATATTTGGATAGCTGAATGAACTTAAGACCGTACTCTTTTACTGTCATCCCTTCTTGCTTTAGGTTCACAAACTCTTCAACTTTAGCTTCCCTCAACTCTTTGGGAAAGAAGTGATCAAGGAATGCACTCTTAAACTCATCCCAAACTGGAGCTCAACATCCTCCCCATGACTCTCCTCCCAATGGTTGTACCAAACATTTGCCACATCCTTGAGTTGATAAGAGACAAGCTCAACCCCCTCAACCTCAGAAGCATGCATGGCCTTCTGGATCTTCCGCATCTCAGCAATGAAGTTCTGGGGATCTTCCTCAACCTTAGATCACTTGAAGACTGGAGGGTTCACCCTCAAGAAATCTCTAATCCTCACAGCAGCTAATGGTTCTTGAGGGCTAGAACTTGGGGCTGGAGAGTTCTGGTGACCGAATTGGGCAGCCACTAATTGGGTAAGCATAGCAATTGCTCCCTTAAAATCGGCCCCAGAAGTAGGAGCAGGCTGAGCAGTAGGAATTTGGGGTACCCCAGTAGACCCTGCAGGTCGGCCCCTAGTTCTCTCCCCATACTCTGAGAACATCTCAGACTGCAGAACCTTGGTGCTGGCGGCGTTCCTCTGATTGGCGATACATTTTTGGGGCATAATTTGCAACTGCGAAAATGCATGTATTAGTAAGGAACTTTAATAGAGTTAAACTCTATCACATGAACTCAGAATATGAAGAAGTGAAACAATTCCTAATGTCCTGTAGCCTCCTGATTATAAGTGTGGTGCACGGTACACCCATAAGCAAGACTCTACTAGACACGACTTCCTAAACACCCTAGGACTCTTGAACTCTGGGCTCTAATACCAAGTTTGTCACGCCCCGAGTGTATACCCTAGGCGTGACCGGCACTCAGAAACCATTGCTGGTCCCAAGCGAACTACTATGGCCTGGTAACTCGTTAAATTAGCGGAAAACTCATGTTTTAATAAGAAAAAACATACTTAAGTGGGAAACTCAATCAATTAGTGAGATATAGCTCTAAAAAGTGTAACTCATGATATAACTCAAATCACAAACTCCATATCATAAAGGATAGTTCAAAAGAATAAACTCTGACAGGAACATCAAGTCGACTCCAACTCTATCTATCACTATCTACGAAACCTATAGTCCAATCATAAGAAGGTGTCGAGACACGCCCGCGGCTACCTCAAAAAAAGTACTCAACTAAAAGCAATTAAAATAAATATGATCCCTCTGAAAGCAAGGAGGTCTCACCACTATCTGGGAAAGGAAGATCTTCAACGAAGCGCCTGTTGAGGATCTCTAGCACCTGTATCTGCATCATGAAATGATGCAGTGTCGAAGACGTCAATACATGGAATGGACGGTATGTAAAATAGCTGGACGGGAACTAGCTCAAGGATACTCAATGTCATGCCTTTAGAAATATCAATTCTTTTCAAATCGACTCAATCATATGTAATTTCAATCAATTCAAATCATTTATTATTATTAGGGAGTTTCTCTAACCGACAACCATCACTTATGAGCTAGTGATGATACAACGCTTTGCACTGCCATTGCCACATCCGTCCAATACCTTGCTGTAGTAAGGGACGATCAACCATCATTGAATCCACAATCCACAAGTCCTCTTTTGGGACAATAAAGAAACATCTGAATTAACAGTGCAATCCTATTCTAAGCTTGCTACGTAGTTCATGATGCTTGAGTTATTTAAACTCTTACCCAAATCGTGCTCAATACTACCCCCCAACTCAATTCATTATGATCATATCTATGAGATCACACATCTCAAATCATATCATCAAGTCTCAATAGACCTATCAAAACTCAATCTCATCTCAACTCATCATATTCTTTCGTTTACACATTATTTGCTTTCAAAGCACTCACATCTCATTAAAACTCTTTTCGTAAAACCATAATTTATTCTCAAAAACTCATGCTCATTTAGACTCAATCGAATATGCTTCAAATTAGTTAAAATCCTAATTTACTCAATGCATGGAAACCATCAATCCCAATTCAAAATAAAGATAGTAAAACCATGGTCATTAACTCAATTAGGGTTCGTGGGAATGTAGCCATGAATGACAATCTCAAGAAGTAAGAATGTAGAAACAACAACAATTTCAATGCATAATTCTGTAGAACTCAAGGAACAAAGATTCAACTCAAATTTAGGATTTCAAGGAATTAGGGCTCAATTATACTTATACTAAAAAATTGATAGAGTTTTGATGTAGGGCGCGTGGACAAGCTCAATCCAACGCTATGATTAGCCTCACATACTTGGAATATTAAGGTTACAATCAAAATTTTAAGGTTTCAATGAAAGCTCTTGAAACCCTAGCTTTTCTCCTCTTCAATCTTGCTTTCAATAGTTCTAAGTGTTACAGAGAGTATAAATGTAGTGGATACTGATAAGGGGCTCAAATAAGTCCCAAAACGTCAGGGCTTTAATCATAAAAGCATGGGAAAAGATGAAAACACCCCTCTTTAAAACTACCGAACTGACCTACGAGACCACCTACTGTTCTGGGTTCGACCTACGGACCGTAGGTACCATCCGTAGCTCTTGGATCCCCAAAAGTTGAGTCTCTAAAATTTTTTGATGACTTGACAGATCCACCTACGAGAACATCTATGGCTCGTCGTTCAACCGACGGACCATAGGTTGGATCCGTCGTTCACACACTCAGAAACTCTGATATGACAGACTCTGCTAAAAAGGACATAACATTTTACTACAAACTTGAAAAATGGAAAACTTGGTAGCTTTGAAAAGAGGACTCAAAGACATTTAATTTGAAAGGTCTTGGGCCACCTAATTCATTATGTGCTAGGAGATATGATCGTTTGAAATTGACCTAAGTAGATTCTTATGTGAAAACTTAATCGATAAAGACGCTTGCAACTCAACTTGTGCTAGGGGGTTCTTGTGACCTTAAGTCACATCCAAATCCATTTGAACACCAATGAAATGAGCTTTACACATATGATTAATTTTAAGAATCACTAGATATGATTTTACATTCAAATAAATAATGGTTCAAGCCTTATTTTAGGAATTTTTTGAGTGTTACAATATCTCCCCTTTGGAGTCATTCGTCCTTGAATGATGGATGAACTTAGCATGCAAAGGGTGGGAAAGTGTCTAACAACCCAACACAAGGGAAAAACATGCAACATATCAACTTTAAAGAGTACTTTACAAGGAGCTAGTACATTTGTCTGGAATTGATTCAGAGGGAAAGATGTGAGGGTATCTCTTCTTCATATCCTCCTCGGCCTCCCAAGTAGCTTCCTCAACAAATAGGTTTCTCCATAAGACCTTGACTGATGCAACCTCTTTGGTTCTAAACTTGCAAACCTGACGATCAAGGATTTGGACTGGAACCTCTTCATGAGAAAAACTATCATTCACACTAATACTCTAGGTCAGAACAATGAGTGAGAGATCTCTCAAACACTTCTTAAGCATTGAAATAGACGGGGTGAACAGTCGCTTACTCCGGAGGTAACTCTAACTCCTAAGCTACATTACCGACCCTCTTCACAATCTGTTAAGGACGAATGTAACGGGGGCTCAACTTTCCTTTCTTCCAAAATCTCATAACACCCTTCATAGGTGAAACTATCAAATAAACCCAATCATTAACCTCAAACTCCAAGTCTCTCCTTCTCACATATGTGTAGGATTTTTAACGATTTTGCGTTGTTTTCTATCTTTCCTGAATAGTATTCACTATCGCCATGGCTTGATGAACCTAATCTGGTCAAATAAACTCAACTTCACCAACGTCAACCAGCCAATTGGCGATCTACACCTCCTACCATAAAGGGCCTCATAAGGGGCATCTGAATACTCAAAAGGAAGCTATTGTTATACGCAAACTTAATAAGAGGCAAGTGGTCATCCCAATTACCTTTGAAATCAATGACACAGGCTCTCAACATATCCTCCAAAGTCTGAATCGTACGCTCTGCCTGGCCGTCTGTCAGAGGATTAAATGCGGTACTAAGGTTCACCTTTGAACTAGACCCTTCTGAAAAGACTTCCAAAACTGAGTAGTGAATTGGGCTCCTATATCTGAGATGATGGGTAAAGGAACTCCATGAAGTCTGACAATCTCCCGAATGTACAATCTTGCATAGTCCTCTGTAGTGTCAGTAGTCTTAACAAGCAAGAAATGGGCTGATTTGGTAATCCTATCAACAATCACCCGAATTAAATCATGCTTCCTGCGAGATCGGTGCTCAACTTTGACTTGTTGGCAATTTGGGCATTTAGAGACATCGTCTGCAATGTCCCTCTTAATACCAGTCCACCAATAGATCTCCCTCAAGTGATGATACATCCTAGTACAACCTGGATGGATGGAGTATCTTGAGCTATGGGCCTCTGCCATGATTCTATCTCGGAGACCATCTACATTAGGGACACACGATCTACCTTGGTACCTCAATACACCATCTCCCCCTTTTTCAAAAACAACCACCTTCTGCTTATGCACATCTTCCTTCGATTGGATTAAGACAGGATCTTGATCTTGATTTTCCTTCACCTCCACTACAAAGGAAGATTCAGCCCCATTCTAGACAACCACTCCACCTTCGCTAGAGTCAACAAGGCGAACTCCCAATTGCTCCAGCCTATGCACCTCCCTCGCCAACTCCTGCTTTTCCTCCTCAATGTGGGTCGTACTCCCCATGGACAACCTTCTAAGAGCAGCATCAACAACATTAGCTTTTCCTGGGTGGTAGTGAATGCTCATATCATAGTCCTTGAGAAACTCAAGCCACCTCCTCTGTCTCAGGTTTAGCTCTTTCTGATTAAAGACATACTGAAAGCTCTTGTGATCGGTAAACACATACACATGCACACCATAAAGATAGTGACGCAAAAATCTTGAGAGTAAACACTACGGCTACCAACTCAAGGTCGTGTGTTAGGTAGCTCCTCTCATGAATCTTAAGCTGCTTGGAAGTATATGCAATAACCTTACCCTTCTACGTCAACACACAACCCAAACCAACCATGGACGCATCACAATAGATAACGAAACCATATGTTCCCTCGGGCAGGGACAACACTGGGGCGGTAGTTAATTTGGTTGTCAATTCTTGGAAACTTTTCTCACAAGCATCGTACAAAACTTAGCCTTCTTCTGAGTCAGTTTAGTCAATGGAGATGATTTAGATGAAAACTTCTCAACAAACCTTCGGTAGTAACGAGCCAAACCCAAGAAACTCCTTATGTCAGTCGGGGAGGTGGGTCTGGGCCAGTTCTTTACCGCTTCAATTTTCTGAGTATCAACTCGAATGCCTTCACCAGATATAATATGGCCTAAAAATACCACAGATGCAAGCAAAAATTCATACTTCGATAAGTTGGCATACAACTCCCTATCCTTGAGAGTTTGAAGGACAATTCTGAGATGGTTGGCATGCTCTTCCTCATTTCTAGAGTAGATAAATATATCATCGATAAACACAATCACAAAAATGTCCAGATATAAAATACCCGGTTCATGAGGTCCATAAAAGTTGTAGGAGCATTAGTCAAACCAAAGGATATAACAAGGAACTCAAAGTAACCATAACGGGTTCTGAAGGCCATCTTTGGGATGTCACTTTCTCTCACTTTCAACTGATGATAGCCAGATCTGAGGTCTATCTTAGAGAAGCAAGTGGCACCCTGAAATTGGTCAACCAAGTCATCAATTCTTTGAAGAGGATACCTATTCTTTATGGTGACCTTATTCAACTAATGGTAGTCAATACAAATTCTGAGGGAACCATCTTTCTTTCACAAGAATAGGACAGGAGCGCCCCAAGGTGAGACACTCGGCCTAATAAATCCCTTATCTAACAAGTCTTTCAACTGCTCTTTCAACTCTTTCAACTCGATGGGAGCCATGATATAGGGAAAAATATAAATAGGTTGCGTATAAGGAAGAACATTAATCGCAAAGTCTATCTCCCTATCGGGAGGGACTCCAAGATAATCAGCACGAAAGACCTCAGGAAACTCATTAACTACTGGAACAGAATGGAGGGATGGAGTCTCATCATTAACATCTTTGACTCGGACTAAGTGATAGACACACCCTTTCAAAATCAACTTTCTGGCCTTAAGGTAGGAAATGAAACGGCCCCTAGGCACTACTAGATTACCCTTAAACTCTAAGACAGGTTCATTCGGAAACTGAAACTTGACAACTTGAGTTCTACAATCGACAGTGGCATAACAAGCATAAAGTCTGTCCATGCCTAGAATGACATCAAAATCAACCATATCTTACTCGACTAGATCAACCTTAGTATCCCTATGATAGATGGAAACTGTGCAGTCTCTATAGACTATCTCAGCAAGAATAGACTCACCAACAGGAGTAGAAACACTGAAGGGCTCGAGGAGACTCTCGGGAAGGATCCCAAACTTAACAGCCACATAAGGGGTCACAAAAGACAAAGTGGCACCCGAATCAAGTAAAGCATACACATCATGAGAAAAGACTCGAAGCATACCAGTGACAACATCCGGAGAGTTCTCTTGATCTTGGCAACTAGCCATAGCATATAGACGGTTTGAACCTTCGCATGTCCCTAATGTAGTACCTCTCTGGGCTGGTCTAGCTGGTGGTGCTGCATAAGAAGATTGGGCCTTGTTGCCCCCATCACTCTGTCTCCACATCGGGCACTGTCTATGCATATGGCCCGTCTGACCAAACTGGTAGACACCATTAGTCCCCTCTCGACAATCTCCTAACTGAAGATTACAACATCTTCCACAAGGTGCCTTTCCTTTGGAACCTTATGCCACACTTCCTTGGGATTGGGAACCCTTCGCTCTAAAATTCTGGTGGCTCGGTGATTTCTGATCATACCTGTAGGTGGGCACACTTGCTGATGATGGTGCATAGCCCGATGATCTCTTCTAGAAGTAGGACCTATCACCCTTACCTTGCTTCTGTTGGTTAGGCTCATGTCCTGTTGACTTGGCCTTTTTGCTCAAATGCTCCTCTTTATCTTTCTTCTTATCTTCTTCTACATGCTGGGCATATACCGTGACTCTGGAAAGGTCCATGTCAGCAATCAGGAGTGAAACCTTGCACTACTTCTTCACCTGCCTACCCAAACCAGAAACAAACTTTCTCATCTTACCTCTCACATCTGGTACCATCTCTGGAGCATATCTAGATAGCTAAATGAAGTTAACACTACTAAAAAAATTGTATTTAGCGACGAATAAATTTTGTAGCTAAACAGCAAAATCCGTTAGTAATCCTACTTAGCGACAAATTAGCGACTAATTTTCACTAGCTACGAGCAAAATAGTGACCGACTAGCGATGGAGTTTGTAGCTAAATGCAGTGTTTTTTAGTATTGTAAGACCATAATCCTTCACTGTCATCCCCTCTTGCTTTAGGTTCACAAACTCTTCAACTTTAGCTTCCCTCAACTCTCTGGGAAAGAAGTGATCAAGGAATGCACTCTCAAACTCATCCCAAATTGTAGGCTCAGCATCCTCCCCACGACTCTCCACCCATTGGTTGTATCAACATTCACCACATCCTTGAGTTGATAAGAGACAAGCTCAACTCCCTCAACCTCAGTAGCATGCATGGCCTTCAGGATATTCCACATCTAATCAATGAAGTTTTGGGGGTCTTCCTCAACCTTAGATCTCGTGAAGACTGTAGTTTTCATCCTCAAGAAATCTCTAATCCTCACAGCAGCTAATGGTTCTTGAGGGTTAGAGCTAGGGGCTGGAGAGCTCTGGTGAGCAGACTTGGCAGCTACTAACTAGGTAAGCATAGCAATTGCTCCCTTAAAATCGGGCTTAGAAGTAGGAGCAGGCTGAGCAGTAGGCATTTGGGGCACCCTAGTAGACTATGGAGGTCAGCACCTAGTTCTCTCCCCTGACTGTTAGGGCATCTCATACTACGGAACCACGGTGCTTGCGGAGTTCCTCTGACTGGCGGTACATACTGGAGGCATTATCTATAACCTTGTAAACGCACGAATTACGAAGGAACTTTTATTGAGTTAAAATCCATCACATGAACTTAGAATATGAAGAAGTGAAATAATTCCTAATGTCATGTAGCCTCCTAATTATAAGTGTGGTGCATGACACACCGATAAGCAAGACTCTACTAGACACGGCTTCATAGACACCCTAGGACTCTTGAACTCTGAGCTCTGATACCAAGTTTGTCACACCTCAAGCGTATACCCTAGGTGTGACCTGCACTCTGAAAGCATTGCTGGTCCCAAGCGAACCACTATGGCCTGGTTACTCGTTCAATTAGCGGAAAACTCACTTTTTATCAAGAAAAACATACTTAAGTGGGAAACTCAATCAATTAGTGAGATATAGCTTTAAAAAGTGTAACTCATCATATAACTCAAATCACAAACTCCATATAAAAAAAGATAGTTCAAAAGAATAAACTCTCATAGGAACATCAACTCGACTCCAACTCTATCTATCACTGTCTATGAAACCTCTAGTCCAATCATAAGAAGGTACCGAGACAAGCCCGCGGCTACCTCAAAAGAAGTACTCAACTAAAAGCAATTCAAATAAATATGATCTCTCTGAAAGTAAGGAGGTCTCACCACTATATGGGAAAGGAAGATATTCAACGAAGCGCCTGTTGAGGATCTCTAGCACCTATATCTGCATCATGAAAACATGCAGTGTCAAAGACGTCAGTACATCAAATGTACAGTATGTAAAATAGCTGGAAGGGAATAAGCTCAAGGATACTCAATGTCATGCCACTCAACTCAGAATAAAACATGCAAGTTTAGAAATATCAATGCTTTTCACATCGACTCAATCATATGTAATTTCAATCAATTCAAATCATTTATTATTATTAGGGAGTTTCTATAAACAACAACCATCACTTATGAGCTAGTGATGATAAACTCTTTGCACTGCCATTGCCACAACCATCCAATACCTTGCCGGAGTAAGGGACGATCAACCATAATTGGATCCACAATCAACAAGTCATCTTTTGGGATAATTAGGAACATCTGAATTAACGGTGCGATCCTATCCTACGCTGGCTACATATTTCATAGGGCTTGAGTTATTTAAACTCTTTTCCAAATCGGTGCTCAATACTACTCCCCAATTCAATTCATTAAGCCCATATCTATCAGGTAACACATTTCAAATCATTTCATCAAGTCTCAATGGACCTATCAAAACTCAATCTCATTTCAACTCATCATATTATTTCGTTTACAAATCATATGCTTTGAAACCACTCACATCTCATTAAAACTCTTTTCTGAAAACCATAATTTATGCTCAACAACTCATGCTCATTTAGACTCAATCAAATATGCTTCAAATTAGTTAAAAATCCTACTTTACTCAATCCATGAAAACCATCAATCCCAATTCAAAATAAAGATAGTAAAACCATGGTCATTAACTGAATTAGGGTTCATGGGAATGTAGCTATGAATGACAATCTCAAGAATTAAGAATATAGAAACAACAACAATATCAATGCATAATTCAATAGAACTCAAGGAACAAAGAATCAACTCAAATTCAGGATTTCAAAGAATTAGGGCTTAATTCAACTTATACTCAAAAATCGAAAGAATTTTGATGTAGGGTGCGTGGCCAAACTCAATCCAATGCTATGATTAGCCTTACATACCTGGAAGATTAAGGATACAATCGAAATTCGAAGGCCTCAATGAAAGCTCTTGAAACCCTACCTTTTCTCCTCTACAATCTTGTTCTCAATAATTCTAAGCGTTAAAGAGAGTATTTGTCTATTCGATACTGATAAGGGGCTCAAATAAGTCCCAAAACGTCAGGGTTTTAATCATAAAAGCATGGGAAAAGACGTAAACACCCCTCCTTAAAACTGCCGAACTGACCTACGAAACGTGGTTCGACCTACGGACCGTAGGTACCATCCGTAGGTCTTGGGTCCCCAAAAGTTGAGTCTCTGAATTTTTTGATGACTTGGCAGAACCTATTACGAGACCATTTATGGCTGTTTGTTCAACCGACGGACCGTAGGTTGGATCCGTCGTTCACAGACTCAGAAACTCAGATATGATAGTCTTCGGTAAAATTACCATAACATTTTACTCCGAACTCAAAAAAAAGAAAACTTTGTGGCATTGAAAAGAGAATTCAAAGACCTTTAATTTGATAGGTGATAGGCCACCTAATTCATTATGTGATGGGAGATATGATAATTTGAAGTTGACCTAAGTAGATTCTTATGTCAAAACTTAATTGATAAAGACGCTTTCAATTCAACTTGTACTAGGTGGTTCTTGTAACCTTAAGTTACATCAAAATCCATTCGAACACCAAAGAAATGAGTTTTACACATATGATTAATTTTGAGAATCACTCGATACGATTTTACATGCAAATAAAGAATGGTTCAAGCCTTATCTTAGGAATTTTTGGGGTGTTACAAACATTTCTCTAAGTCTGGATCACTTATACGGGCACTTCCTATAGCCCGTAGACCCTCCTACGTTTTGTCCTTGCCACTCGTAGGTCATTCTTCAGAAACCTGAGATTTCTAATACTCAAACCAAGTCCTACGACTCCTTTCCTATGGCCTGTAGGACTTCCTACGGTCCGTAGGTTTTACTTGTAGACCACTACCTCAGTGCCAAAAATGCAATTTTCCTTTCCAACTCAACTTACAATTTCTGAAGTGTTATAATATCTCTTCTTTAGGAATATTCATCCTCGAATGGAACTGAACCTATCATGAATAGACTAGGAGAGAAACTAAAAACCCATCATGAATACAAATCTCATCAAAAAGCACATAAATAAGGAGAAATTACTCCAAGCTAAATCATAACATCAAAATCAAGTTTTCATGAACATTCATGCATATGGAAACATGAGAATGGCTCAAACGCATGAATCTGAAAGAATGAATCATGAGGAATTAATACCTCAAGCTAGAATAGGAACAAAGGGAAAGAGATGGGGATACATGGACATCATATCAGCTTCGGCTTTCCAAGTAGCACCCTCAACTAATTGATTCCTCCAAAGCACTTTCATGGATGCAACTTCTTTATTCCTTAACTTCCAAACTTGACAGTCTAAAATCTCAACCAAAACTTCTTCATACGAGAGACTTTCCTTAACTCTCAATGTTTCCAAAGGTATAATGGATGTCGGATCTCCAATACACTTTTTCAACAAAAAGACATGGATTACCGGATCTACTAATGCTAAGTCGGTAGGTAACTCTAACTCATAAGCAACTTTGCCGATGCGCCTCAAAATCTGATATGGGCCCACATATCAGTGACTAAGTTTTCCTTTCTTTCCAAACCTCATCACACCCTTCATGGGTAAAATTTTCAAGTAGACCCAATCACCATCATCAAATTCAAGCTCTCTTCTTCTAACATTGGCATAAGACTTTTGTCGACTTTGAGCTGTTTTCAACCTTTCAATAATAAGTTGAACCTTTTCCATAGCCTCATGCACCAACTAGGACCCTATAAAAGCAACCTCACCAACTTCAAACCAACCAATAGGAGACTTACACCTCCTACCATAGAGAGCCTCAAACAGAGCCATTTGATTACTCAAGTGATGACTGTTATCATAAAAGAAACTTGATCAATGCCAAATGATCATCCCAATTACATTTCCATTCAATCACACAAGCTCCCAACATATCTTCCAAAGTCTGAATAGTATGCTCGGCTTGCCCATCGGTCTAAGGATGAAAAGCCGTGCTATGATTCATATAGGTACCAAGACCTTTCTATAACGACTTCCAAAACTGAGAGGTATACTGAGTACCACGATAGGTGATAATTGATAAAGGCACTCCATGCAACCTTACCATGTCCTGGATAGAAGGCTTGGCATACTCTTCGGCTGAGAATGATGTCTTTACAAGAAGAAAGTGAGCCAACTTCATCATTCGGTCCACAATAACTCAAATCGAATCAAACTGACGACGAGTTAGAGATAAAGTCGTAATGAGGTTCATATTCAAATCTTCCCACTTCCATGTAGGAATACAAATATATTGAACCAAACCACCCGATTTTTGATGTTCAACCTTCAATTGTAGGAAATTAGGAAACTTAGCCACAAATTCTGCAATATCTCTTTTCATCCATTCCACCAATAGACCTCCCACAAATTACAGTACATCTTGGGTGCTCTCGGGTGAATAGAATACTAAGAACTATGAGCTTCTATCAAAATCTGATTCCTCAACTCATCAACATTTGGAACACATAAACAACTGTGGTAATGAAGGACACCATCTCCCCTTGGCAGAAAGCCTCAATGGCTTTTTCAGAAACTAACTTCTTCAAATCAATCAAAATTGGATTGAGATCTTGCATATCCTTCACATCTGATATGAGAGACGATTCCAAACTATTCTGAACAATCATAGTGCCTTCATTAGAATTGACCAAGAGAACATCCAATTGGGCCAATCTATGAACATTACAAGCTAGCTCTTTCTTACCATCCCCAACAAGGGCAACCCTACCCATCGAAAGCCGACTAATAGCATCCACCACCATATTCACTTTTCCTGGATGATAGAGGACACCAATGTCATAATCTTCTAATAACTCAAGCAAACTCCTTTGGCGAAGATTCAAATCCTTTTTGGTGAACAGATACTTCAAGATCTTGTGGTTGGTAAACACATCCACATGAACATCATATAGATAATGCCTCCAAATCTTTAAGGCAAAAACCACGGTCGCTATCTCCAAATCATGAGTCAGATAATTCTTTTCATCCACCTTCAATTGCCTCAAACAATAAGCAATGACTTTCCCAGGTTGCATCAAAACATAACCAAGACCAATTCGAGACACATCACAATAAACCACGAAACCATCTCATCCTTCTGGTAATGTCAATATAGGGGCTGAAGTGAGTCTATTCTTTAACTCTTGAAAATTCTTCTCTAGCTTCCGACCATAGGAATTTCACGTTTTTTGAGTCAATGTCGTCAAAGGCGAAGCAATAGAGAAAACTCTTTCCACAAACCTTCTATAGTAACCAGCCAAACCTAAGTAACTCTGAATATCAAAAGCGGACAAAGGTCTAGGCCAATTCTTAACCACCTCGGTCTTTTGTGGATCAACTTGAATACCTTCATCACAGATGATATGGCCAAGGAAATCAATGGAACTTAGCTAAAATTTACATTTGCTAAACTTAGCATATAATTCCTGATCATTGAGAATTTGTAACACAACCCTTAAATGCTTCATATACTCATCCTCACTTCAAGAGTAAATTAAAATATCATCGATAAACACAATCCCGAACATGTCAAGATATTGATTGAAGATCCTATTCACTAAGACCATGAACACCACCGAGGCATTGGTCAAACCAAAAGATATTACATAAATCTCATAGTGATCATACCGAGTCCAAAAAGCCATCTTCAGAATGTCACTCTCCTTTGCCCTCAATTGGTTATAACCCAACCGAAGGTTAATCTTGGATAAGAACTCGCACCATGGAGTTGATCAAATAAATCATCAATTCTTCGAATAGTATACTTATTATTTATGGTAACCTTATTCAATTATCGATAGTCGATGTACATTCAGAGAGAACCATCCCTTTTTCAAATAAACAATATCGGAGCACCCCATGGAGAGATACTCGGTCTAATAAACCCCTTATCTAACAAATATTTCAGTAGATCCTTTAACTACTTAAGTTATACTAGAGCCACACTATAAGGAGGAATAGAAATAGGTTGTGTATCTGGGAAAAGGTCAATACCAAAGTCTATTTTCTTTTCGGAAGGAATACCACGAAGATCATCAGGAAATACTTTCAGAAACTCATTTACAATCAGAACTGACTCAAGAATAGGGGTTTCTGAATCCTTATCCTTACCCAAAAAGATGATAAATGGAACCCTCAGAAATTATTTTCCTAGCCCTTAGACAAGATATGAACTGACCCTTAGGAGCAAAATTTTCCCTTTTCCATTCTAAGATTGGTTCGTCCGAAACCCGAAATGTGACTAATTGGGTCCTACAGTCTATGGAAGCATAACAAAAATGAAGCCAATACATCCCAAGAATAAGATCAAAATCTAATATATCAAGCTCTACAAGATAAACATGAGTGACTCTATAAGAAACATAAATAGGGCAATTTCTATAGACTTGTTTAGGAACAATTGAATAACCAACAGGTGTAGAGATATGAAAGGAATTTGAAAGTATTTTGGGACCAACATCAAATTTCATGGCCACATAAGGGGAAATAAATGACAAGGTAGCACCCGAATCAAGCAAAGCATATATATCAAGATGAAAGACTTTCAACATACCGGTCACAACATTTGGAGAACCCTCGTGATCAGGTCGAATCTGAAGAGCATAGAATTTGTTCTCATGAGAAGCACCCAAACCAGAACCACTAGGCTGAGCTTTCCTACCGGCCTTTCCCTTAGTATCTTGCAACGAAAAATCCCTTATCTTGTGATCACTGTTCTCACAACCAAAATAAACATCCATACCGGCTAAGCACTTTCCCGAGTAACTCTTGCCATACTTTTGGCAAGAAGGAATAGAAGATCCACTACCACCACCTCCTTGAGGATTAGGGTTAGAAACCCAATCTTTGTTGAAAGTTGCAGCCAGAACATTAGAAGAACCTTGATCGGAAAACTTTTGAAAAAATTGAGGACGACCATGACAACCGAACCTAAAATGAGAAAAGTCACTATCACTGGTCCTTGCCCTCTTTGACTCCCTAGATTTCTCTTTTAGTTTTTCCTCTTCAATTTGTTGGGCATGTATCATCAAACGAGAGATGTCCATCTTCTTGATCAACATGTTGGTTCGACACTCTTTGACCACCATTTTGTACACATCTGACACAAACTTACTCATCCTTACCCTAGATTCGGTAACCATAGTCGGATCATGCTTAGCCAATTGAGTAATTTTCAAAGCATATTACTTCACACTCATATTTCCTTGAAAAATATTAATAAACTCAAGCACCTTTAATTCCCTCATCTCAAAGGGAAAGAAATGATCAAGAAAAGCCCTTCTGAATTTCTCCCAATCAAAAGGACCCGTTTCAATAGCCTTCTTCTCCTTCCATTGGTTGAACAAAACTTGAACAACACCTTTGAGTTGATAAGAGACCAATTCCTCCTTCTCCACCATTGACACTCCCATAATTTCCACTATCTTATAAACCTCATACATGAACTTTTGAGGATCCTTGTGAGATCCCATTTTTTTTTATTCTTGCATAATATATGTGGTGCGGCATGGAGTGGTTATATGAGGTGTATATGACTTTGTATAGTACATTGGAGAATCAAATATCAAATGGGTGGAAATATCAAGGAACTAAACTAATGTTTTAGGTCAAAGGAATCCCTCAAACAAAGGTTCGGGAATAAAGAAATGGCTAGGGTAGCACCTCGCCCGTTTGAAAGTTTTAAATTAACCAATACCTCGGGGATAAGCCTATGAGTATCTAACATGATAAGCATAAGTGTTATGAGGTATTATAATAGCAAATTGGTCATATGTTAAGTTTTGAAGTCAAGAAAATTAGCGAAACAAAGGTCGACAAAAGTTATCAAAGTTTCTATAATAAAATTTTCTGAACTTTGTGTCAAAAGTATTGGACGCTTTCTCTCAATATATAAGGAGTTACAAGACCCATCATCTATCAAATCGAAGGTCTACGAGTCTAGTTTGCAACACATAAAACCTCATATCAAATTGACATCAGAGTAAAAGGTTATGAGCGTTTTACTGCAGACTGTCTAAGCAGAATTCGGGTCGCGAACCGGGTCAGGTAAAAAAAAGTGATATGTCCGCTACTCGACATTTTAACCATAAAAACATTTCTTTTCACTTACAAAACAGAAAGAAAACTTAAGATACTATTCTAATGGAGTTCTTGCATGATGACGGTTAGTTTTTAGCGATTTCTACCATTAAAGGTTGCCCCTGTGCCTAGAAATGTGATCTCTACACGTGGCAATCATTTTCCCCTTCTATTAGGTGGGTTTGGAGCTAGTGTTCAAAGATGTAAATTTGTAGTTGTTGGTGTTTCTACAAGGTTTACACTTTGTTTTCTAAGGTAATCATCTCAGGACTCTTTTATGATTGTTTTTATGAAGTTCTACGGACGTTTCGTCAAGTTAGGGTCATATGGCAAATCTGCCAATTTAAGCCCAATTATAAATTGTTTCTAGGTGCGTACAAGCAGTGTATATATAGTGTTTGTGAAGCTTAGGACGTAAGGAACAACTTTCATGAAGAAACTACGAACATCTGAGTGTTCATTGGAAAGGTATGTTAGAGTTAAACTGCGTCATTCCTTTTAGCACGACTCCTAAGAATTCCTAAATCACCAAATGCGATATTTTACTATTCTATTGCTAGAAAGACCTTCTATGAAAGGCATTGGAATTGCAGCTGGATTATTTTCATGATGCTATTATTTTGATATTCCACTCGTCCGGATAAATAGGGTATTCGACATCTACATATCATTTTATCGATTTCCTTGACTATATGTCCATATGTATGAATTCTTATTCTTCTTTGGGTAGTGTGACTTAAAAAAATACTATGGGAGACATTCAATATTTGTAACCAGTCCTCTTTCCTTGCTAAAGACTATTTTGAAAAATCTTTAAAGTAACACACGATTTTCAAAACTCTCAAATATAACTTAAATGTTTAAACTATTAAAACACATGATTTTTGAAATAATTTCTTTTATAAATTATATAGGAACCAAGTGTAGGAACTATGTGAAAAACCTTAAGCTTTTAATGAACATCTTCAAGGTTATGTTATCTTTCTAAAGTCGAATTAAGTTTTCAAGATTATTCGTAAAAATATATGATGTTCCATGAGACATTTACATGTTATACGAAAGGGATATGGGGCTATCAGAATAAGAGTACAAACGGGCCAAGATTGGCAACATGACTAGGGTAACATATATACATTATGAATCCATCACATGACATGTTATGCATTCTACTCCCGAGCTATAATCAGGAGGTATGGGGCCTGTTGCCTATATTTATACGTATGAGACACAGATGGCCACAAGTTGGCAAATATGATGCCAGTTAGCTATCGGAAGGCACCGCCATTGCTAGCATTTGGTTGGGTACATTATGCATTTGCATATATATATATATATATATATATATGTATGTATGTATGTATTCACTACATACGATTACACGAGTATACTATGCATATTTAAATATTAGGAGGTCAAATGACAGCCATGGAGATTATTGGAGTTTCTTTTCAGGTGGTATCTATATTACCCTTTTTACAGTAGCTACTTATGATTCTACTTTCCATCTTACATACCAGTACATTTTTATTCGTACTGACGTTCTATTGCCTGGGGATGCTACTTTTTTTGTTTCATGTGAGCTGGTCCAAGCAGGGATTTTGATCGACCCACCCACTAGGATTGGGGTTCAGCTGTGAGTTGGTAAGCTCCATCTTATCCTGGGGCTATCAGAGGATGTTTACTTTTGTTGTACAGTTTGGGTATAGTCGGGGCCTTGTCCCGACAGTGCTTATGTCACTCGTAGAGGCTATTATGGATACAGTATTCTGGGTTTCTTTTGTAGGTTTCAATCATGAGCCCATAGGCTTTGTATTTATATATATGTGTGTAAGTATGTATGTCTTTATTTGTGGCCTCATCGGCTTGATAGTACATCATTATTTTTGGGCTTGTCTACCATTGTTTATATGGTTTGTTGGTATTCATGTCATGACCTTAATGGTCCAGCTTTGCATTTCTGATGTTGTGCTGCCCGATCTTTTTGTCCCACAGTTTAGTTAGTTAGTATGTTTCAGTGGCTAACTCTACCGAATATGGTATCAAGTGCTAGTTACGCCTCCCTATATTGGGGTGTGACAAACTTGGTATTAGAGCAGGTTGTATCCTAGGGGGTCCACAGGATTTGTCTAGTAGAGTCTTGTTTATGGGTGTGTTGTGCAGAACATTTATAATCCAGAGGCTATAGGGAATTTAGGAATGGTTTCATTTCCTTCAATTGATAGATCGTGCTATAGTGAAAAATTATAACATATGAAATATAAACTGTGCTTTATGTTTCTTATCTAACAGGCTACACACGCTCCGGAGATGGCACAGCGAGAGATAGGTATGGATCTAGGGGAAGGTACTAGTCCTTCCCTACTGGGTCAAAGAAATAGATTTCTTTTGGAGGCATAGAGTGAATCTCCAGTACCCTTAGTACCAGCTTCCTCGGTACCTGTTGAAGCCCCAGGATATGCAGTACCCTAACCTCACCAGTTCCATTGGTACCTGAGGAAGCTAGGGACACAGGACCTCTAGTACATGTCGTTCCTCACTAGAGACTGGGGAGCAGGGGATGAGGGAGGCAGTTAAGTTACTGAATAGGCTAGTTTATATTCATGAGTGACAGGTAGAGTCAGGAACATATGCTCAGAGAGACTGATCTGAAAGTTCGAAGGTATGAGAAATTCTTCACTTAGCCCCTCCATTATTCACGGGATCCAGTTCTACTGAGGATCCCTGGGACTTTATAGACCATACATACAGAGTATTGAGGGTGATTCTTGCTTCCGTCACCTAGGTTGTGGAGTTGGCTTCTTATCGGCTACGTGATGTAGCCATCCTATTGTATGAGGCCTAGGAGAGATCCAGAGGACTTGATGCTCCGCCAACAGAGTTGAAGGACTTCTCTGAGGCCTTCCTAGCCCACTATTTTCCATGGGAGGTTCGAGAGGCCCGTCTTGACTAGTTCATTATTCTCAAGCAAGGGAATATGAGTGTAAGGGATTATAGACATAGGTTTATTTCTTGGTGAGATATGCACCAGACATTGTACATACCATGAGAGCCACAGTTCATAGTTATGTGAATGGTTTGGCAGATCATCTGAACAGAGATTGCAAGGTAGCATCCCTATCGGATGATGTAGATATTTCCCACATACAAGCTTTTACTCAGACTACAAAGGACCTTTCTCGATGGATTCATGATACCTACAGGGATAGCAAGCAGAGTGTCATGACCCAGGGTAGCCCCTAGATGTAACACGGCGTACAAGACCCTGAGAGGCCTCATACAAGTCCTTAGCAAACATAGCATACAAGATAATAAAGAAATAAGAGTTCAAACGAGCATTTTATATCAAAGCTTTACTCAAAATAGCGGAAGTCTACAACTCATGTCTCGAAGCCTTCTAATATCATAGAATACGAATAAAAGTGATAGGGACGTAGCCCTATACAATATCCAACATAAGGAAAGACATCAAAGTAAAATCCAACAAGGCTATGTCCTCGGATGGATGAGGACTCACCAAGTCTTCTTCTCAACTCTAAGTCAATGCTCTAGCCACGAGTAGGAGAACTGCCACGTCCAAAACAAAAGAAGTTGATGAAGACAAGAGTATGTGTTAGCACAATAAAGTACTAAGTATGATAGCAATGCATACAAACTCATAAAACATGCTACAAATTGAGATATAAACGTGACATGCAATTGTCCAAGCTAAACATGATAAGGCATATAAGCAAATAGCATAAAGCATAAACCATGGCCAAAGCATGCTAAATCATCTTTCTATTACTCTTATTTTCTTTACTTTAATTTAAGTAACCCATGCACCATTGTGCAAGCTGAAGTGCGGGAAAAGCCTCAAACCGATCTGTCGACCATGGAATCTGGTGTCTGCCCTACACCGAAAAACGGCCATTCTACTTGCCAAGGTAGAATCCTGAACCATAGCCTACGTGGATCAACTAGTTAAGCGTATATGGGCCTGTTAAGACTACCTATGGGGGCACATAAGCATAGGACTTATGGGGACTTGTCACCCATCCACTCGGTTCTAAGCATAACTCCCACTATACAGTCATAAATATTGATATCCATGGAAAGACATAACTGGGGTTGCCAATCCAAGCTAAACTTGACTTCACATACCATGGACTAGTCCAAGCTTACTTCATTGAGTGTTTCTTCTTTCGTGGACTTGTCCAAGCTTACACCCCTAGAATAGCTTCTTTAAGCTCTTGATTCAATTTTAGTTAAGCAAACCTTTTAACAAGTTATGAATCCTTTACATGTGAGAAAACCTTTCACAAGCTTAGGTTGAGCATTATATGAGAAAACCCTTTCAAGACTCAGCATCACCATATCATAGATTTCATATAAAGCATGCTTGATTCTATAAACCTCTTTCTTCTTGATTCTATCATGCTCTTTCTTCATAGCTAATGGGTTCATATTGCCTTTATTTTAAACCATGCATTTCAATGCAAGCTAGCTCTTAAAAGTCATAATCAAGGCAATTTAGTCATACTTGAAGTAACCCACATAAAAGAGGAAAGTCATGCTTTTTACTTGAACATGCTAAATTCATGCACTTAACCCCAATTCATGCTCAATTTCATAGATGATCTCTCAATTTCATCAATTCTTATCTCAACCCAACAATCAAGGCATATATTATCAAATTTGGGAGAATTTACTTGGGAACATGGGGGTTCATGCAACAATCACAATTAGACATGTAATTCACGCTAGATCGTGTACTACAAAGCATTAAATCAGTATTTGAACTCATACTAGAAGATCCCATAACAATTGATCAAACCCTAGCTTACTTGAAGTGAATTGAACCTTGAAATTCATGAAGAAAAGGGAGGGCCCAATGGAGGAAGCAACTCCATTGGTCAATACCATCATACCTTAGTAAAGCCCACTAGAAATTGGAGGAGATTGGGTGACCTTCAATGGAGGACTTAGCTTCTTCTTCTTCCTTGAGCTAGGGAGGATTTCTTTTCGATAGAGAAATATTTGAGAGGTGAATTTAGGGAATGAGTTAGAATGAAGTGATTTAGGTATAGAAAACTATATATCGGACCTTCATTAAGGGTAAAATCGACATAGTTAATTGGGGAATTAACTAGGGAAAAGACCAAAAAGCCCTTAATTAAAAATTGTCGGGGCCCATCTACGGTCTGTACATCCATTGACGGACCGTCCTGTTGAACCGTAAAGATTCAGAGAGTTGGTATCTGGGGACCCTGCAACGATGGTTTCAATCTACGGTTGGTAGGTCCATCTACGGACCGTACACCTCAATCGTAGATCACAGCATGAGGTTCAAGAATTTAACCGAGTCTGGGGGACATCTACGGTTACTTTCTACGGACTGTCAACTGACTTACGATCCATCCTGCTACTCTGTAGATCACACTTCAGAGACTGAGAATTACTTAAATTAACAAAGCCATTGACGGCTCCTCACCTACGGCCCGTCAACATGACTCTGCCCCATAAGTGGCCTCCGTAGGTAGTGCCTACAGATAAATTCTACATTTTTTTCATTCCTTGGAAAGCTGGGGTATTACAATATCTCCCCCTTGGGGACATTCATCCTCGAATGAGAACCTGGACATCATAAGAAGGGAGATAAACTCGGACTAACATCCAAACCTAACATGCAAGCATATAAATGCACATATCCGAGGAGGAAACATTAACTCCAAGCTAAAGCATGCTCAACACTAAATTCATGAAGGCTTTATGCAACTCATACTCAATGCACATATATCATATTAGACTACTCATGAACATTCATAAAATCAAGGAATCATGGAAATCAACTATGACACATGAGACCAAAAGAATGAACCATGAGGAACTAGGTACCTCAAGCTAGAGGAGGATCGGAAGGAAAGAGATGAGGGTAGCGGGACATCATATCGGCCTCGGCCTCCCAAGTAGCACCCTCTACTAATTGATTCCTCCATAGAACTTTCATGGAGGCAAATTCTTTATTCCTCAACTTCCGGACTTGACGGTCTAAAATCTCAACCAGAACCTCTTCATAGGAAAGACTATCCTTTATGCCAAGAGTCTCTATTGGCACTATAGAGGTCGGATCACCAACACACTTTTTCAACAATGAGACATGGAAAACCAGATGCACCGATGCCAACTCATTAGGCAAATCAAGCTCATAGGCAACCTTACCAACACGTCTCAAAATCTGATATGGGCCTATAAAGTGGGGACTAAGCTTCCCTTTCTTCCCAAATCTCATTACACCCTTCATAGGTGAAATTTTCAAGTAAACCCAATTATCAACATCAAATTCTAATTCTTTTCTTCTAACATCGGCATAAGACTTTTGTCAACTTTGAGCCGTTTTCAGCCTTTCTCTAATAAGCCGAACATTCTCCATAGCCTCATGCACTAACTCGGGGCCTATCAAAGTAACTTCCCCAATTTCAAACCAACCTATGGGAGATCTACACCTCTTACCATAGAGAGCCTCAAATGGAGCCATACCAATACTAGAATGGTAGCTATTATTATAAGCAAACTCGATCAAAGGCAAATGATCATCCCAAGTACCCTTGAACTAAACAACACACACTCTCAACATATCTTCTAAAGTCTGAATAGTACGCTCCGCTTGCCCATCGGTTTGGGGATGAAAGGCCGTGCTAAGCTTGACACGAGTACCAAGACCTTTTTTGAATGACTTCAAAAATTGAGAAGTAAACTGGGCCCCTTGATCGGAGATAATGGATAAAGGCACTCCATGTAGCCTAACCATCTCCCTTATGTACAACTTAGAATAATCCTCCGCCGAATAAGAAGTTTTGACGGGAATGAAATGGGCTGACTTGGTCATTCTATCAACCACAACCCAAATCGAATCATAGTGTCGCCTTGTGCCAGGCAAACCTGCTACGAAATCCATGTTCACATCTTCCCACTTCCAAGTAGGAATCTCTATGTCATTGGTCAAACCTCCCGGTCTCTGATGCTCAACATTCACCTGTTGGCAATTAGGACACTTAGCCACAAATTCTGCAATGTCTTTCTTCATGCTATTCCACCAATATATTTCCTGCAAATCACGGTACATCTTGGTAGCTCCCGAGTGGATAGAATATCTAGAACTATGAGCTTCCGACAAAATTTTCCCTCTCAAATCATCAACGTCGGGAACACATAAGCGACCTTGGTAACGAAGTACACCATCTCCCCCTTGGGAGGAAACCTCTATGGACTTCTTGAGAACCGCTTCTTTCAATTCCACCAAATTAGGATCAAGGTCTTGCTTAGCTTTTACATCATGCACAAAAGAGGACTCAGAACCATTGTGAACGGTAACTCCACCCTTAGCGGAATCAATCAACCGAACACCCAATCGGGCTAAACTATGAACATAACGAACCAAATCTTTCTTGCCATCCTCAATATGCGCAACACTGTCCATAGAAAATCTACTAAGATCATCCGCCACCACATTAGCCTTGCCGGGGTGATAGAGAACACTCATATCATAATGTTTTAGCAATTCAAGCCATCTTCTTTGGCGGAGATTCAAATCTTTCTTCTTAAACACATACTGGAGACTCTTATGATCGGTAAAGACATCTACATGTACTCCATACAAGTATTGTCGCCATATTTCAAAGCAAACACCACTGCTGCCAACTCTAAGTCATGAGTGGGATAGTTCTTCTCATGTACCTTTAGTTGCCTCGAAGCATAGGCAATCACCTTTCCATTTTGCATAAGAACACACCCTAGCCCAATCCTTGAGGCATCACAATACACTACAAAACCATTGGTTCCTTTCGGTAGAGTCAATATTGGGGCCGAAATAAGTCTGTCTTTCAATTCTTGAAAACTCCTTTCACAAGCCTCGGGCCACATAAACTTAGCTTTTTTTTTTTAGTCAAAGCCGTAAACGGAGAAGCAATTGAAGAAAACCCCTCAACAAACCTCCTATAATAACCGGCTAAACCCAAGAAACTACGAATGTCCGAATGTGATAAAGGTCTAGGCTAATTCTAAACCGCTTCAATCTTCTTAGAATCTACCTCAATACCCTTACCGGAAACAATGTGACCAAGAAAAGCCACGGATCTCAACCAAAATTCACACTTGCTAAACTTTGTAAAGAATTGGTTATCCTTGAGGACTTGCAACACAACCCTCAAATGACTAGCATGCTCATCCTCATTCCTTGAGTAGATCAAGATATCATCAATAAACACAATCACGAACATGTCAAGGTATTGCTTAAACACCCTATTCATCAAGTCCATGAATGCGGCCGGAGCATTTGTCAACCCAAACGACATAACCAAGAACTCATAGTGACCATACCTTGTTCGGAAAGTCATTTTTGGAATATCATCTTATTTCACCCTCAATTGGTGATAACCCGAACGAAAGTCGATCTTAGAAAAGTAACTACCCCCTTGAAGTTGGTCAAACAAATCATATATCCTTGGCTAAGGATACTTATTCTTGATTGTAGCCTTATTCAATTGGTGATAGTCGATGCACATACGGAGTGAACCGTCTTTCTTTCTCACAAAAAATACTGGAGCATTCCATGGGGAAACGCTTGGTCAGATAAAACCCTTATCCAACAAGTCTTTTATTTTCTCTTTCAACTCTTTAAGTTCCGCTGGAGCCATTCTATCAGGAGGAATAGAGATATATTGTGTATCTGGGAGAAGGTCAATATCGAAGTCTATTCCCCTTTTGGGAGGAATACCAGGTAAGTCATTGGGAAACACTTTCGAAAACTCACTAGCAACGGGGACCGACTCGAGAGTAGGGGTTTCAGAATCTACATCCCTCACCCTAACTAGATGATAAAAGCAACCCTTAGAGATCATCTTTCTAGCCTTTAGATAAGAAAATAATTGACCTCGAAACATAGAATTTCCCCCCTTCCACTCTAGGATAGGCTCATTAGGGAATTGAAACTTGACCACTCTGGTCCTACAATCAATAGAAGCATAACAAGCATGCAACCAATCCATCTCAAGAATGACATCAAAATCTAGCATATCTAGTTCTATGAGATCGACAAGAGTAACTTTATGGGATAAGGAAATGGAGCAACCTCTATAAACCCTCTTAGCTAAAATAGACTCTCCTATCGGAGTAGAAACAAGGATAGATCTAGCAACATATCTGGTACAATATCAAACCGCATGGCAACATAGGGTGTCACAAAGGACAATGTAGCACCGGGATCTAACAAGGCATAGACATCAAAATGGAAAACTTTCAACTTATCGGTGACCACATAAGGTGAGCTCTCTTGCTCATGACGAGGCTGAAGTGCATAAAATTTGTTTTGCTTAGGAGCACCTGAACCAGAACTACTTAGGGGAGCTTGCTTACCTTCTCTTCCTTTAGCCAAGAGGGATGGGCAATCTCTCATCTTGTGACCAGCTTTACCATAAGTATAGCAACCATCCGAACCAGCTAGGCATTTGCCTTTATGCCTCCTCCCACATTTAGTACAACTAGGCAAAGATGATCACCGTTCCCTTCTTGAGGCTTAGGGTTTGGCACCCTATCATTGTTTGATCTTGGAGGAGCCTTGGAAGAGCCTTGATTAGAGAACCTTTGGCGAAATGTTGAATGACCACGTCCATCAGATTTTGCATGAGAAATGATGCCATATCCGGTTCTAGCCCGCTTAGTCTCTCTAGATCTCCCTTCAAGCTTTTCTTCTTCAATTTGTTCGGCATAAACCATGAGGCGAGAAATATCCATGTCATGCACAAGCATGGCGGTGCGGCACTCTTTCACTAATATTTCGGACACTCCCGACACAAATTTGCTCATTCTTGCCCTTGGGTCGGCAACTATGGACGGAGCATATCTAGCAAATTGTGTGAACTTCAATGCATATTCTTTCACACTCATACTCCCTTGACGAAGATTAATAAACTCAAGCACCTTGGCCTGTATCTTTTAAAGAGGGAAGAACCGATCAAGGAAAGCACTCTTAAACCGCTCCCATCCTATGGGAACTTCATCAATAGACCTTTCACTTTTCCATTGATTGTACCAAGTTTGGGCAACACCTTTAAGTTGATAAGCGGCCAACTCCGCCTTCTTTTTCGGTGTCACACCCATTATCATCAACACTTTATAAACTTCATCAATAAACTCTTGAGGATCCTCTTCCACCTTAGAACCATGAAATTCTGGAGGATTCATCCTTGGAAAGTCTCTCACCCTCGACGCCGCCGTACCCACATTTGAGTTCATGGGAATCAACACTTCTCTATTGGCTTGGGCCGTCACGACTTGGGCCAAAGCTTGGAAAGCAGCCCTAAATTCTACAGGGGTCACTTGCTCAGCCAAAGGGTCAGCCGGAGTGGAGCTTGGGGAGGAGTTCCTTGCCCTTCATTCTCTCTTGCATTCCTAGTAGCGTAGGCCCTTCGAGATGCCATATCCTGAAACACGTAGGATAGGTTATTAGGAGAGAGATATAGAGTTAAACTCTATGGCACGACTCAAGAGTATCAAAAGAAGTGAAGTTTCCTAAACATCTTGTAGCCTCTCATTCATATGTGTGGCGCTCTTCACACCCATGAACAAGACTCTACTCGATGCGGCTTATGAGACATCCTAGAATCTTTCTAAACCTTGTGCTCTGAATACCAAGTTTATCACGACCCAGGGTAGCCCCTAGATGTAACACGGCGTACAAGACCCCGAGAGGCCTCATACAAGCTCTTAGCAAACATAACATACAAGATAATAGAGAAATAAGAGTTCAAAAGAGCATTTTATATCAAAGCTTTACTCAAAACAACAGAAGTCTACAACTCATGTCTCAAAGCCTTCTAATATCATAGAATACGAATAAAAGTGACAGGGACGCAGACCAATACAATATCCACCATAAGGAAAGACATCAAAGTAAAATCTAATAGGGCTATGTCCTCGGATGGATGAGGACTCACCAAGTCTTCTTCTCAACTCAAAGTCAATGCTCTAGCCACTAGTAGGAGAACTACCATGTCCTACACCAAAGAAGTTGATGCAGTCAAGAGTATGCTTTAGGACAATAAAGTACTAAGTATGATAGCAATGCATATAAACTCATAAAACTTGCTAGAAACTGAAATATAAACATGACACTCAATTGGCCAAGCTAAACATGATAAGGCATATAAGCAAATAACATAAAGCGTAAACCATGGCCAAAGCAAGCTAAATCATCTTTCTATTACTCTTCTTTTCTTTACTTTACTTTTAGTAACCCATGCACCATTGTGCAAGCTGAAGTGTGGGAAATGCATCAAACCGATCTATAGACCATGGAATAACTCAACATGGAATCCGGTGTCTGCCCTAACACCGAAAAAGGGCAATTCTACTTGCCAAGGTAGAATCCTTAACCATAGCCTACGTGGATCCACTAGCTAAGCTGATATGGGCCTGTTAAGACCACCTATGGGGGCACATAGGCATAGGACATATGGGGACTTGTCACCCATCCACTCGGTTCTAAGCATAATTCCCACTATACAATCATAAATATTAATATCCATGGAAAGGCACAACTGGGGTTGCCATTCCAAGCTAAACTTGACTTCACATACCATGGACTAGTCCAAGCTTACTTCATTGAGTGTTTCTTCTTTCATGGACTTGTCCTGTCACGACCCAACGTACCCCCTAGATGTGGCATGGCGTACAAGACCCCGAGAGGCCTCATAGAAGCCCTTAGCATACGTTACATACAATATAATAGAGAATAAATGTTCAGAAAAGGAAAGTTGGGACGTAACCCAATACAATCCAAAAACTAAAAAGAAATAACATGAAAATAAGAACAACTAGGCTATGTCCTCAGATGGATGAGGACTCACCAAATCTTCTATCAACTCTCTAATCAAGCTCTAGCCATGAGTGGAAGGTGAATCGCCACGTCCTACACCAAAGAAGTTAATGTAGGCAAAAGTATGTGTTAGCACAATTAAATAATAAGTATGATAGCAATGCACATAAACACATAAATCACGCTAGAGAGAGAGACATAATCATGACATGCGATGGCCAAACTTAAAACATGATAAACATGAAACATAAAGCATATATCAAGGCCAAACCAAGCTAAATCATCTTTCCTTCTTTTCTTTACTTCATTATGAGAACACTTGTTCATTAGCTTGTAGGGAAAAGCCTTAATCGAAATGTAAGACCATGTGAGCTATCAACACGGAATTCGGTGTCTACCCCACACCGAAAAGAGGTGTTCTACTTGCCAATGTAAGACCATGAACTTCTTAGCTTAGGTGGATCCACTAGCTAATGTCTACTTAAAGACAACATCCTATGGTGGCAACATAGTTTATGGGATAGAGATTTCTTTAGGAGACTCGGCCACAACTAATGGGAGAGCTCCATCTAGAAAACCCAGCTTCTACTAACAGGAGAGCTTTCACTAGAAGACCCGGCCTCTACTAATGGGAGGGCTTCCATCTCAATATCCACTCGGTGCTAAGCATAATTCCCACGGATTAGTAATTAACATATTTATATCATTAAACATGAAAAGGTACAACTAGGGTTATCAATACAAGCTAAAATCATGCTTATAGACGTTTCATCTTCCATGGACCTTGTCAAAGCTTACGTCATTAGAATAGCTCCTTAAGAACATGGGAAATCGCCTCTTTGTTCTTTTAAGTCATATTGGGAGTATTATGTGCTAAAACATTTCACAACTCAACCATAGAATTATCATATCATAACTTTGGTACTTTACTCTCAAAGCACCCTTAATTCATCATGCTCATATTTCGTAGTTCATAGAATTCATTGAGTTCAATCATGTTCAACTCATATAATGCAATTCAATGCCAGCTCATGCTTAGAAAGCCATAATTAGGATAATTTACCCATATTTGAAGGAACTCACATAATAGAGGAAAATCATGCTTTTGACTTGATCATGCTAAATTCATAAGATTATCCTCAATGCATTCACAAATTCATGCTTGATTTCATAGAAAATTCATAAACTTCATTAAATCATAGCTCAACCCAACAATCAAAGCATAGATTATCAAATTGGTGAGAATTAGCTTGGGATCATGGGGGTTCATGCAATCTTTACCTCAAATCATGTAATTCACGCTAATTCGTGTACTAAGTTACTTTATCACTCTAGATCGTGCACTAGGAATCATACAATCAATAATTGGAATCATAATTGAAGAACCCAAATGATTGATCACAAACCCTAATTCAATTGGGTTAGAGTAAACCTTTGAAAATCATGAAGAAGAGGAAGGGCCCATTGGAGGAAAAGACTCCTAATGGTGAACAATATCTTACCTCAAAGCAATCCACAAGAAATTGGAGTTGATAGAATTTCTTTTTAGAGAGAGAAATATTTGAGAGAGGAGAGTTTTGGAATGAATTAGAATGAAAGGAATTAGGCTTAGAAAGTATTTATAGGTCTTAGATTAAGGGTATAACCGACTTAGCTTAATAGGTAACCAATTACAAAAAAGACAAAAAAGCCCTTAATTAAAAACTATCGGGGCCAATCGATGGACAGGATCTGCGGTCCGTACATCAATTGACGGACCGTCCTGCTCTTCAGTCAATTGTTCAGAAAGTTCATTTTGGGCTGAAAATTTGGCTAAATCTGGAAGGCATCTACGGAACCCATCTACGGCCCGTCAACTGAACTACGAACCATCTTGCTATTTCGTAGGACAAAGTTCAAAAACTTAGAAATCCTGAAACTTCACAGTGCCATTGATGGTCACCACCTACGGCAAGTCCATCCATCTTCGGCCCGTAGGTGGCCTCCGTAGGTCATTGTCTTCAGGGGAGTTCTACATTTTAAAATCCCTTGGAAGCTTGGGGTGTTACAATATCTCTCCCTTGGGAACATTCTTCCTCGAATGAGAATCAATACATCTTTAGAGGGTAGTAGACACGGACTAACAACCCAACCTAGCGTGCAATCCCATGAGTGTACATATCTGAGGAGGGAACCTCAACTCCAAGCTAAAGCATGATCTACACAACATATCATTAAGACTTTATGCAACTCATACCTAAATGCACATAATCATATAAGACTCTTCATGAACATGCACAATCAAGGAATCATGGAAATCAACTATGACACATGAGACCAAAAGAATGAACCATGAGGATCAAGATAACTCAAGCTAGAGTAGGATCGGATGGAAAGAGATGAGGATATGGGGACATCATATCGGCCTCGGCCTCCCAAGTAGCACCCTCAACCAATTGATTCCTCCATAAAACTTTCACGGAAGAAACTTCTTTATTTCTTAACTTTCGGACTTGCCGGTCTAAAATCTCAACCGGAAGCTCTTCATAAGAAAGACTATTATTTATGCCAAGATTCTCTAACGGCAATATAGAGGTCGGATCACCAACACACTTCTTCAATAATGAGACATGGAAAACTGGATGCACTGATGCCAAATCATTAGGCAAGTCAAGCTCATAAGCAACCTTACCTACACGTCTCAAAATCTGATATGGGCCTACGTAACGGGGACTAAGCTTCCCTTTCTTCCCAAATCTCATTACACCCTTCATGCGTGAGATTTTCAAGTAAACCCAATCATCCACATCGAATTCGAATTCTCTTCTTCTAACATCGGCATAGGACTTTTGTCGACTTTGAGCCGTTTTCAACCTCTCCCTCATAAGTCGAACTTTCTCCATAGCCTCATGCACCAACTCCGGGCCTATCAAAGCAACTTCACCAACTTCAAACCAACCTATAGGAGATGTACACCTCCTACCATAGAGAGCCTCAAATGGAGCCATACCAATACTAGAATGGTAGATATTGTTATAAGCAAACTCAATCAATGGCAAGTGATCATCCCAAGTACCCTTGAAATCGATTACACAAGCTCTCAACATATCTTCCAAGGTTTGAATAGTACACTCCGCTTGCCCATCGGTTTTGGGATGAAAGGTCGTACTAAACTTAACACGAGTACCAAGATCCTTTTTGAACGACTTCTAAAATTGGGAAGTAAATTATGCACCACGATAGGAGATAATGGATAAAGGCACTCCATGCAGCCTAACCATCTCCCTCAAATACAACCTAGCATAATCCTCCGCCGAATAAAATGTCTTGATGGGAATGAAATGGGCTGACTTTTTCATTCTATCCAAAACAACCCAAATTGAATCATATTGTCTCCTCGTACGAGGCAAACCCACAATAAAATCCATATTCACATCCTCCCACTTCCAAGTAGGAATACTAATATCTTGGGTCAAATTTCCCAGCCTTTGATGCTCAACTTTCACTTGTGCAATTAGGACACTTAGCTAAAAATTCTGCAATATCTTTCTTCATTCCGTTCCACCAACAAATTTCCCATAAATCACGGTACATTTTGGTAGCTCCTAGGTGGATGGAATATGGAGAACTATGGGCTTCCGATAAAACTTTCTCTCTTAAGCCCTCTACATTGGGAACACACAAACGACCTTGATATTGAAGAACGCCATCTCCCCCTTGGGAGAAAACCTATATGGACTTCTTGAGTACCGCTTCCTTTAGTTCAACCAAGTCAGGATAAAGACCTTGCTTAGCTAAGTCTGGAAGACATCTACGGAACCCATCTACGGCCCGTCAACTGAACTACGAAGCGTCCTGCTATTTCATAGATCAAAGTTCAGAAACTTGGAAATCCAAAAATTTCATAGTGCCATTGACGGTCCCCACCTATGGCCCGTCAATCCATCTACTGCCCATAGGTGGCCTCCGTAGGTCACTGTCTTCAGGTGAGTTCTGCATTTTAAAATCCTTTGGAAGCTTGGGGTGTTACACAAAGGCTTGTAGAGGTATTATCTTCTATCTCTGCACCACTGACGAAATTGAAACATAAGGCGACTAAGTTTCAATGGATCGAGGCATGCGAACAGAGCTTTAAGGAACTAAAGAAAAGGCTTACCATAACACTTATCCTGACTAACCCTGAAGGCAATGAGGGTTATGTTTTTTATTGTGATGCCTCGAGAATTGGCCTAGGTTGTGTTCTTATGCAACATGGTAAGGTTATCTCATATGCCTCTAGACAGTTGGAAAAACATGAGCAGAACTATCCTACACATGATCTTGAGCTGGCCGCAGTTGTGTTTGCCCTAAAGATTTGGTAGCATTATCTATACAGGGTTCATATTGACATTTTCACCGACCACCAGAACCTTCAGTATTTACTTATGCAAAGGGAGTTGAACCTACGACAAAGGAGATGGCTAGAATTATTAAAGGACTACGATGTTGACGTTTTATATCATCTCGTCAAAGCTAATGTTGTTGCTAATGTGCTCAGCTTGAAGTCCATGGGTAGTCTAAGTCATGTTGAAGCTGATAAGGCTGAAATTAAAAAAGACCTATGCCAGCAAGCTAATTTGCAGGTGCGCTTGGTTGATGCAGGGGCGGAGGTGTTGTCATTCCGAATATGGCAGAATCCTCTTTTGTTACAGAAGTGAAAATTCGGCAACATGAAGATCATGAGCTTAGAAAAGTGAGGGAAAGAATTCCACAATAGCAGCAACCTTTATTTGAGCTAACATGAGATGGAGTCCTTAGACACCATGGTCGTTTATGTGTACCGACAGCTAGGGAGCTCCATAAAAAATTCTTTCAGAGGCCCATTATTCTAGATATGCAACTCATCCCGGAGCGACGAAGATGTATTGGGACCTTGGACAGATCTATTGGTGGAATGACATGAAAAGAGATATTGCAGAGATGGTAGCTGAATGTCCCAACTATCAACATGTTAAAGCAAAACATCAGATGCCTGGAGGCCTAACTCAATATATTAAGCTTCCATTATAAAAATGGGACATGATAAATATGGACTTCATCACTGGTTTTCCTCGCACTCCACGGAGGTATGATTCTATTTGGGTAATTACCGATAGGCTGACAAAATCTGCTCATTTCACGAGATTGTTTGTCTTTATGGAGTTCCATTATCTATTATCTCAAATTGAGGGGCTCAGTTTACAACACATTTCTTTAGATCATTTCAGAAGGGTTTAGGCTCTTAGGTAAATCTTAGCGCCCTTTTTAATCCACCAACTGATGGACAGGATGAAGTACTATTCAAACTATTGAGGATATGTTACGTGCCTGTGTGCTGGATTTTAAAGGAAGCTGGGATGAACATCTACCTCTTATTGTGTTCGCTTATAATAACAGCTTTCTAGCTAGTATTCAGAAGCCCCTTACGAAGCACTATACGGGCAGAAGTGTAGGTCACCGATCGATTGGTTTGAGGTTGGGGAAGCAGAGGTTCTAGGTCCAATCTAGTCAAAAAAGCAATGGAAAGGGTTAAGCTTATTAGAGATCTGTTGCATACAGCACAGAGTCGGGAGAAGTCTTATGCAGATGTTCGACGACGGGACTTAGAGTTTGATGTAGAAGATTGGGTTTTCCTGAAAATATCACCTATGAAAGGTGTCACGCGGTTTGAAAAGAAAGAGAAGCTCAGTCCTAGGTATGTTGGACCGTTCAAGATTATTTGAAAGATTGGTACGGTGGCATACGAGCTTGATTTGCCCTCAGAATTTGAAGCAGTTCATTGTGTATTTCATGTATCTATGTTGCGGAAGTGCATTACAGATCCTGCACGTATTATGCCCATTGAGAATATTCGCATTGCTGAAGATTTATCGTATGGAGAGGTACCAATAGCTATTTTAGATCAGCAAGTAAGAAAGCTTCGAACTAAAGAAGTAGCTTCTGTGAAAGTGTTGTGGCAAAATAACAACGTTGAGGAAATGACTTTGGAAGCAGAGGAGGAAATGAGGAAGGAGTACCCCCAACTGTTTATGACTTAAGGTGCATCACATTTCAAAAATTAACAATTATTTCATTACAACAACTTAATTAGATTTTAAGTGAGTTGAAAGTGCAATTTATATGTCTTGTTGTGAGATAGCTATACGAAGCTTAATAGTAGGAATTTTCACAATTTGACTTTTGTTTCGCGATTGTAACAAATATAGACTAGCAAATAAAGTACTAGTGGAAAAAAATTCAACCAAGGAATTGTCTAGATCCATTCGCGGGAGAATGTTTATTAGGGGGGAGAATGTGAGATCCCATACTTTTTTTCTATTCTTGAATACTATATGTGGCATAGCGTGGCGTGGTTATATAAGGTGTATATTACATGGTATAGTACATTGGAGAATGAGATTTCAAATGGCTAGAAATATCAAGGAACTAAACTAATGTTTTAGGCCAAAGGAATCCCTCAAACAATGGTTCGAGATTAAAGAAATGGCTTGGGTAGCACCTCACCTGTTTGAAAGGTTTAAGTTAACCCATACTTCGGGGAAAACCCTATGAGTGTCTAACATGATAAGAATAATGTGTTATGAGGTATTATAATTGCACAATGGTCATATGTTAAGTTTTGAAGTCAAGAAAATCAGCGAAACAAATGTCGGCAAAATTTATCGAAGTTTCTCTAGTAAAATTTTCTGAACTTTGGGTCAAATGTATTGGATGTTTTCTCCCAATATATAAAAAGTTACAGGACCCATCACCTATCAAATCGAAGGTCTACGAGTCTGGTTTGCAACACACAAAACATCATATCAAACCAACATCGGAGTAAAAGGTTATGAGTGTTTTATTGCGGACTGTCTAAGAAGAATCCGGGTCGCGAACCGGGTGATGTCAAAATATGTGGTATGTCGGTTACTCGATGTTTTAACCAATAAAAACATTTCTTTTCACTTCCAAACAAGAAAGAAAACTTAAGCGACTGTTCTAATGGAGTTCTTGCATGATGAAGGTTAGTTTTTAGCGACTTCTACCATTAAAGGTTGTCCTCGTGCCTAGAAACATGATCTCTACATGTGGCAATCATTTTGCCCTTCTATTAGTTCCGATTGGAGCTAGATTTTGAAGATGTAAATTTGTAGTTATTTGTGTTTTTCTCCAAGGTTTACACATGGTTTTCTAAGGTAATCATCTCAGGACTCTTTTATGATTGTTTTTACGAAGTTCTACGGATGTTTCGTCAAGTTAGGGCCATATGGCAAATCTGCCGATTTAAGCCCAATTATAAATTGTTTATAGGTGCATACCAGCTGTTCATATATAGTGTTTGTGAATCTTAGGATGTAAGGAACAACTTTCGTGAAGAAACTACGGACATCTGAGCGTTCATGTGAAAGGTATGTTAAGGTTAAGCTTCGTCCTTCCTTTTAGCACGACTCCTCGGAAATTCCAAAAACACCAAATGTGATATTTTACTATTTTATTACTTGAAAGACCTTCTGTGAAAGGCACTGGGATCGCAGCTGAATTATTTTCATTATTCTATTATTTTGATATTCCACTCGTTCGGATAAATAAGGTATTCGACATCGACATGTCATTTTATCGGTTTCCTTGACTATATGTCCATATGTATGAATTATTATTCTTCTTTGGGTGGTGTGACTTAAAAAATATTGTAGGAGACATTTAGTATTTGTTACCAGTCCTCTTTCCCCGTTAAAGTCTATTTTGAAAAATCTTAAATGTCACAACCCAAGGTACCCCCTAGACGTGACATGGCATACAAGACCACGAAAGGCCTCATACAAGCCACTTAGCAAACATACATACAAGATCATAGAGATTTAAGAATTCAAAAACAATATCATCTCAAAGCTTTTAAAAAAAATAGCGGGAGTCTACATCTCATGTCTTAAAGCCAATCTATCATAAGAATGAGAAATAAAGTTTCGGACGTAACCCATTACAATGGAAAAATGAAAGAAACATAAAAGAAATAACAACTAGGCTATGTCCTCGAATGGATGAGGACTCACCAATTCTTCTACTAAGCTCTAGCCACGAATAGCTAGATGGAGAATCACCGGTCCCTACATTAACAAGTCAATGTAGGCAAGAGTATGTGTTAGTACAATCAAGTACCAAGTATGATAGCAATGCACAAAATCATTTAAAACATACTAAAACGGGACATTTTCATTATATGCAATGACCAAGCTAAAACATGATAAATGTTAGAAAACATGAAACATAAACCATGGTCAAAGCAAGCTAAACATCTTTACTTTACTCGAAGAACATCATAGAAACACTTTAGTTCATTGTTGTGGGAAGTTAGCCTTAACCGACATCTAAGACCATGTGAGCTATCAACATGGAATCCAACATACTCCCTACATCGGAAGGGCCATCCTACTTGCCTAGGTAGGACCCATAACATCTAGCTTACTTGGATCCACTAGCTAATAAAAGGTCTATTTAAGACATCCTATGGGGGCACATAGGTAAGGGACATGGGAGATTTCCACTTGTCCACTCAGTGCTAAGCTTAAATCCTATGGAATAGTCCTTGATCATATTATTAATCCATGGAAAGGTACATCAAGGAACACCAATCAAAGCTAAATCATGTGTATAGGCGTTTCATAATCCATGGACAAGTCCAAGCTTACGTCATTGCAGTAGCTCCTTATACCTTTTGATTCAACTTTAGTTGAGAAAAACTTTCAACAAGTTATGAATCCTTTACATGTGAGAAAACCTTTCACAATTCAACAACATCTTCAATTAAGCTTCAATCTTAAAGAAATTCATAAATCATCATAATTTCCATAATTGAACATACATACTTCATAAAGCCAATTTTTGATCATTCATCAATTTCATCATGAATCTAAGCTTTTGAAATCATAAAAGCATGCATGAGTTCACATAAACTTCATAAATTCCATCTTCTTCATAATTCAACCCATCATCAATACATAAATATCAAAATTAGGGGAATTCATATGGGTTCATGAGAATTCACCTTAATACATATAATTCAACTCAATTCATACTTAGAAAACCATAATTGAAAGTAATTTGATCATAATTGAAGGAACCCACATCATAGAAGAAAACCCTTAAATCAAATTGGGGATTTGATACTTTGAAAATTGGAGGTTTTGGGGATTCCATGGAGGAAAAGGCTCCAAGAATGAACACTATCATACCTTAAGGTCTTGATTCCTTAAGCAATTGATGAAGAAAAACTTGATTTCTTGAACCCTAGCTTGTTCTCTTCTTCTTCTTCTAACTTCTAGAGAGAGAAATATTTGAGGTGGAAGAATTTGGGGAAATCTTGTAAATGATTTTGGAAAGGGTAGATTTTAGGATTAAAAGACTTTACATATTGTTAGGAAGGGCTATAAACCAACTAAGTTGGGTAAATAGGCCATTAGGTGAAAAGACCAAATGATCCCTCATTAAAATTCTACCAACGACCTCACCTACTGCCCGTAGGTGACCAATCGTAGGACAGCCTGCCTTAGCCCCAAAAATTAATTTATTTTCTCCCCCAAACCAGTAGCATCCACGACTTCCCCCCTCTCTAGACCTACGATTAGTAAGTCAAATGACCATCGGTAAGTCATGGTAGTCGGTCACTACTTAGAATATTCTTCAAATATTTCCCCTAGGCTGCCTTACCAATGACCCTTACCCCCTTGACCTACTGTTGTAAGTCCACCAATGGTTGGTAGGTCATAGTAGGTCACCAAAGTTCCCAAAAATTGAAATATCTCACTTTTTTTTAATTCGGGGTATTACATTATCTCCCCCTTGGGAACATTCCTCCTCAAATGAGAAGCAAGACATCATAAGGAGGGTAAGAAAACAGACCTAACAACTCAACCTAAAATACAATCACATAAATGCACATATCCGAGGAGGAAAACATCAACTCTAAGCTAAAGCATGTTCAATACGTCATTTCATAAAGAAGCAAGCTAAACATCTTTACTTTACTTGAGGAACATCATAAAAATGTTTTAGTTCATTGTTGTTAGTACTGAGCCTTAGCCGACATAGACCATGTGAGCTATAACATGGAATCCGTTGTCTACCCCACTCCGAAAAGAAGTTTCCTTACTTGCCAAGGTAAGACCTTAACTTCTAGCTTACATGGATCCACTAGATAATGTCTATTTAAAGACAATAATCCTATGGTGGCACTTAGTTATGGGATAAAGAGAGTGCTTTTGGAGACTCGGCCTCTACTAACGGGAGAGCCTCCATTTAGAAAACCCGGCCTCTACTAACGGGAGAGCTTTTACTAGAAACCCGGCCTTTACTAACGGGAGGTCTTCCATCTCAATATCCACTCGGTGCTAGGATAGTTCCCACAGATTAGTCATAGTCTAAACTTTTCATATCATTAGAAGACATGGGTGGTCTTCTTCTTATCTTATCATTAGGATGGCTCCTTAAACATAGATTCAAGTTTTAGTTGAGAAAACCTTTCAACAAGTATGAATCCTTACATGAGAGAAAACCGTTCACATTCATAGATTGAGTCACATATGAGAAAACCTTATACAACTCAACAAGATCTTCAATTAAGCTTCAATCATAAAAAAATTCATAAATCATCACAATTTCCATAATTGAACATGCATACTTCATAAAACCCATTTTTCATCATGAATCATAGCTTTTGAAATCATAAAAACATGCATGAGTTCACATAAACTTCATAAATTCTATCTGCTTCATAATTCAACCCATCATCAATGCATAAATATAAAAATAAGGGGAATTCATGTGGTTCATGGGGATTCATCTTAAAACATGTAATTCAACTCAATTCATACTAAGAAAACCATAACTGAAAGTAATTTGATCATAATTGAAGGAACCCACATCATAGAACAAAACCCTTAAATTATATTGGGGATTTGATACTTTGAAAATTGTAGATTTTAGGAATTCCATGGAGGAAAGGGCTCCATGGATGAACACTATCATACCTTGGGGTTCAAAGCCCTTAAGCAATTTGGTGAATTGGAAACTTGATCTTGAAACCCTTACTTGACTCCTTCTTCTTCCTTAGAGAGAGAAATATTTAGGGAGGATGTACTTGGTCAATCTTTTGGAATTTGAGAGAATGAATTGAATTTGGTGATTTTGGGGGTAAAAATCCTTATATAGGGCTTTGCGTAGAAGGCAAAATGATGTAGTCAGTTTTAGAACAATTGGGAAAAGACCCAATAGACCCTGACTTAAAAACTGTCGAAATGGCTTCAAGAAAGGCTTCACGAGTTGTACAATGCTTCACGGCTCGTACAATGGGTCGTGAAGATTTCTCAGCTAGATAGCGCTCCACTAAAACAGGCATAATGTTTTACTCTGAACTTCAAATTGAGCAAACTTGGTGACATTAGAACTAGGACTCAAAAACCTTTAATTTGATAGGTCATGAGCCACCTAATTCATTTTGTGCTAAAAGATATGATCCTTTTAAGTTGAACCTAAACTCAAAATCTGAAGGATGCCTTGTACGGACCACTATACGGGCTGTACAATGCACCAAGGGCCATTTAATGGCTCGTGGTAAGTGACTTCACCTTGGATGCCTTGGGCAGTCCTTCACAATTCCCCAAACGGGCTGTGGTCCCCTCTACAAGCCGTCTAAGGTCTCATAAAGGGTCCATAGTCTATTTTGGGTTGGTGGACCTTTCCCGTTTCCCTTTTTAGCCTATTTCGAATCCGAGATGTTACAACATGTCGGCATTTTAAAGTTCAAACGAGATCCAGAATGGGAAATAGGTATTTTTGCTTTTGTCACACCAGGTGATGTGGACTCGCATTAAGTCTAGTTGCACGCTCACGGTGCACAAGAAGCAAGCTCCGCTCTATGTGACATTTTGCAGCATGCCAAGGTAGTTACATGATGCTTGACGTCTAGACAGATGTTCCCTCGACCCAATTGATTCGAGCGCAACTTGCATTCAAAGACTCAATGGTTCACGAGATTCTACAATTCATACCAAATTCACAAATTACTATGTTCATCGATGCAAGAGTCGAGATATCTAGTTCCAAGAGTCGTTTATGTTTCAAGAGCACCACATGTCTTCCCACGCACTCTGCGGATGGGGCACAAGGTGCGACCTGTCAATTTTAGTATTCTTTGGAACTTTCGGCACTGGGTTCATAGGTCGCCCGACGCACACATAGGGGATAATAGGGAGGTGCGCGGGTGGAGGGTCCAAGCACCTCTGGCCGCGCATCACCCCCAAGTGTTAAAATGTATTCACGGGTCATTCTGCTTTGAAGGTTTTTACAATGATCCTTTCGCAGGTTCACCTACAAAAAACTTGTTACGACTTACTCTTCCTCTAAATGATAAGGTTAAGTGTACTTCTCATATTTTTGCGGGCAGCGAACCACCCACGTCACTGCAAACTTAATATTTCACTGAATCATTCTATCAGTAGGAGCGATGGGAGATATGTACAAAGGGCAAGGACGTAGTCAACACGAGCTGATGACTTGCCCTTACTGGGAATTCCTCGTTGAAGACCAACAATTGCAATGATCTATCACCATTATGATGAAAATTCAAAGATTACTCGAGCCTATCGGCCAAGGCTATAAACTCATTGAATACATCAAAGTACCACACGTGAGGCCCAAAACATCAAAGGGCATCATAAATGTGTTATTTCTTAAAACTTCCCCCGCCTAAAAGGCCGTAGTGCCTTTAAGAAGTTGGCCAAAGTGCCCCACAAATGTGCCCTTAGTCTAATGTCTTCCTGTGCAATTTGTGTTCAAAGACTCAGTTTCGCCTTGCCGATGCACACAGGCCTTAGCCAATGTCACCTAACATCGGTAGATGTCGCCTGGCCAATGCGTGTATACCTCGACCGATGACTAGTATTAAAATTGATTACAATATATAAATTGACATTCACTTATGCAATAACAATGTATTTCAACCTCAAAATTCATTTTATATCATCATAAGCACATAGTATGGTTGCACCACTTTCTAAGGCATATTTTCGCATTTACCAGCAACCTTTTAGAAATTATGTGACTTTTATTGTTTTTCATGTGTATTACCCATGGATCTGGCACCATGGAGGATCCCAAATTTATTTATCAATAAATTTTATGAGAACATTCGGAATGAGTTGGGAAAGTTTTTCATATAGTTGTACCATTTTTAAGGTATATTTTTGTATTTACGAGGAAAGTTTTACAAATTACGTGACTTTTTTTTGTTTTTTGTGTGTATTAGCCCATGGATCTGGGGCCAATGTTTTCATTTATTTTTTGGCTTACATTTTTGGTAGGCGTCAGTGATGACCTATTTAATGGCGTGCATTGGTTCGGAGGGGCACACATCGGCATTTTCTAGTTCAAAAAATGCCCAGAATGAGAAATAGGGATTTTTCCATTTGTGACACCAAGTGACGTGGACTCGCATTTAGGCCAGCCACACGTTCATGGTGCATTGAAGGCCATCTTTCACCCCGTGTTACATCTTGTGGCATGGCGGGGGGTGACATGATGTGTGATGCCCCAAAAGACGTGCCCTAGGACTAATGGCTTCGAGCGCAACTTGCATTCCAAGACACGATTGTTCAATGCAATTCACACCAAGTTCACATTTCTCTACGTTCTTCATTGATGCAAGATTCGAGATATATGTTGCCGAGAGTCATTTGTGTTTAAACAGGAGCACATGTTCCACCACGCACTCCGCAGATAAGGCACAAGAAACAGGTTGTCAATTTTAGTATTCTTTGGTGCTTTTGATGCTAGGGTTCGCAAGTCGCCCGATGCGCACATCAGGGATGAGAGGGAGGTGCGCGGGGGGAGGGACCTAAGCATCCCCAGCCGCACGTCGCCTCCAAGTGTTAAAACAATTCACAAGTCGTTCTGCTTTGAAGAATTTGTCAATGATCCTTCTGTAGGTTCACCTACGAAAACCTTGTTTAGATTTCTAGTTCCTCTAAATGATAAGGCTCAATGAACTTCTCATGACATCGTAGGGAGAAAATCTCCCATATCGCCGCAATCTGAATATTTCACCAGATTATTCAATTGGTAGGAGCGACAGGTGATAATAGAAAGTCAGAGATGTAGTCAACGTGAGCTTGATGACTCACGCTTTCTAGGAATTCCTCATTGAAGACCAACAATTTCAATTATCTATCCCCATCACGATGAAATTTCAAATATTACCCGAGCCTGCTGGCCAAGGCTATAAATTCATTGAATACATCAATGTAGTGCACGTGCGGCCCAAAAAATCAAGGGTATCATAGACCTGGCTGATGCACCCGGCATACGTACCCTTGGTCTAATGGCTTCATGTGCAATTTGCGTTCAAAGACTCAATGTCGCCTTGCCACCAATGTGCACATGCCTCAGCCAATCCACGCAGGCCTCATCCGATGTCGCATGACGTCAGTCGATGTCCCCTAGCCAACTGGTGCATGCCTCAACCGATGCCTGGTATTAAAATTGATATTCATATATGTATACCAATGTATTTCAAACTCAAAATTCATTTTATTTCATTTGAAGCATTACGTATATTCGCACCACATTTTAAGGCATATTGTTTTGCATTTACGAGTCTACTTTTAGGAATTACGTTATTTTCTCAATTTTTCGTGTGTATTAGCCCATATATCTGGCTTCTTAAAGGATAAAAAAAATTCTTAAAAAACTTTATGAGGACCTCCGTAATGAGTTGGTCAAGCATTAGGTATAGTTGCATCATTTTTAAGGCATATTTTAACATTTACGAGCCAACTTTTAGGAATTACACAACTATCTTGGTGTTTCTTTTGTATTAGAACATGGATCTGGCGCAACCTTTTTCTTGTTTTTTTTGGCAGAAATATTTTGTTGTAGTCCGTAACAACCTATTTAATGGCGTACGTTGGTTCAGAGGGGCACACGTAAGCATTTTCAACTTCAAACAAGGCCAAGAATGGAAAATAGAGATTTTTCCATTCTTCACAGCTGGTGACGTGTACTCGCTTATAGGCCAGCCGAGCGCTCAGGGCGCACGGAAGGCCAGCTTCTGCCCCGCCTAACATCTTTCGACGTGCCGAGGAGCGACATGATGCATGACACTCATTATGACGTGCCCTCACGGGATTCTGCAATTCACACCAAGTTCGCATTTCGCTATGTTCTCCATCAATGGAAGATTTGAGATATCCGTTGGAGAGAGTCGTTTGTGTTTAAAGAGCAGCACATGTCTGCCCATGAAATCCGCGGACAAGGAACGAGGCGTGGGCTGTCGATTTTAGTATTCTTTGCACATTCGGTGTTGGGGTTCATTGGTCACCCGAAGCGCACATTGGGGACCAGCAGGAGGTGCTCGGGTGGAGGCCTAAGTAACCCCGTCAGTGCGTCACCCCCAAGTGTTAAAATGTATTCGCGGGTTGTTCTACTTTGCAGATTTTGACATTGATCCTTCCACAAGTTCACCTATGAAAACCTTGATACGACTTCTTTTCCTTCTAAATGATAAGGTTCAATTGACATCTCACGAAGTCGCGATCGGTGAACTGCCCACATCGCCGCAATCTAAATATTTCACCTGATCTGACGGTGTCATGACCCAAGGTCCCCCTAGACGTAACATGGAGTACAAGACCCCGAAATGCTTCATACAAGCCACTTAACATGTATAGAAAAGATAATAGAAATCAAGAGTATAAAATCAAAATCAAATCATACGAATTTTATAAAATGTAGCGCAAATCTAACAAATGTCTCAAGCCATCTAACTTCATAGAATAGAAAGAACATTGGGACATAACCCAATACAAGTCCAAAAGTAAAGAAAACGTAAAAGAATAACAAGGCAATGCCGTCGAACATATGAGGACTCACCAAGTCTTCAAGTCTCTATGTACTCACTAGCCACGAGCGGGATGGGAAGAATCGCCCAATCCTACATTTATAAGAAAAGTGTAGGCCAGAGTATGCGTTAGTACAATCAAGTACCATGTATTATAGCAAATGCACAAAATCACTTAATCATGCTAAAACGGGACATTTTTCATAACATGCAATGACCAATCTAAAAATTGATAAAAGGGTAGAAAAGCATAAGCCATAATTCATGGTCAAAGCAAGCTAACATCTTTACATCACTTTTTAAAATATCTTAGAAGCACTTTAGTTCATTATTATTGGAAGTTAGCCTTGACCAACATTTAAGACCATGTGAGCTATCAACCTGGAATCTGACATACCTCCAACATCAGAAGGGCCATCCTACTTGACAAGGTAGGACCCATAACATCTATCTTACGTGGATCCACTAGCTAATATAAGGCCTATTTAACACATCCTATGGGTGCACATAGGTATGGGACATGGTAGATTTTCAGTTGTCCACTGGGTGCTAAGCTTAAATCCCACGGAATTAGTCATCTTATTATCCATGGAAAGGTACAATTAGATTTACAAATCCAAGCTAAAATTACGTTCATAGATGTTTCATCTTCCATGGACAAGTCCAAGCTTATGTCATTTGGAATAGCTCTTTAACCTTAGATTTAAGCTTAGCTGAGAAAACCTTTCAACATTATGAATCCTATATGTGAGAAAAACATTCACATTCGTCAATTGAGCAATCAAGTGACAAAACCTTTCACTATGCAACAATTATCAACATTAAGACTTCAACCTCAAGCATCTTTAAATCATCATAAATTTCATAACTGAACATGCATACATTCATAAAATCCATATTTTCATCATTCATCAATTGATCATGAATCATAGCTTTATAAATCATAAAAACATGCATGAGTTCATATAAACTTCATTAACATCCATCTTCTTCATAATTCAACCCATCATCAATTCAAAAATCTCAAAATTAGGGGAATTCATATAGGTTCATGGGGATTCATCTTAAAAACATGTAATTTTACTCAATTCATACTTAGAAAACGATAATTTAAAGTAATCTGATCATAATTGAAAGAACCCACATCATAAAAGAAAACCCTTAAATCAAATTGGGAATTTGATACTTTGAAAATTGGAGATTTTTGGGATTCCAAAGAGGAAAGGACTCCATGGATGAAAACTATCATACCTTGATTCCAAGATCTTGAAATCAATGGAGGATTGGGGAACTTGGCTTGGAAACACTAGCTCTTCCTTCCTTCTTTCTTCTTCTTCTTCTTCAAGCTTTTCTAGAAAGAGAATTATTTTGGAGAGGTGAGTTTTGGGAATAATTAGGAAAGGGTAAAATTAGGCTTAAAAGGTTTATATAGGGACTAGGTTAAAGACCAAACAGACTTAGATTAGGAACTAAACACCCAGGGAAAAGACAAAAAAGCCCTTTAAAAATAACTGTCGGGGCCCATCTACGGTTGGACCTACGGTCTGTAAGTCAACCTACGAACCATCCTGTTCGACCGTAGATAGTTTAAGAGAAATTCAACTTTGGGCCTTCAAAAGATGAAACCCATGTACGGCTCATGGGTGCATTGACGGATCGTACATGGCAACCGTAGGTCTGAACTTATGGGATTAAAATTTAACAAAGTCTGGAGGAGACCTACGAGACCCATCTATGACCCGTTCATAGATTGACGGGCTGTCCTGGCAGACCATCGTTAGGGTTGTGAAACTTCTCTTTTTGAAAGACTTGGACAATGGAAACCATGGTTCCACCTATGGTCCATAGGTCAGACCAAGGACCGTTAGTAGTCTCGTTGGTACTGCACCAACAATTTTTTAATTGCTGCCTTTTCCTTCCTTTCAAAATTTGAGGTCTTACAGGCAATATGTACAAAGGGGAGGGACGTAGTCAACACGAGCTGATGACTCGTACTTACTAGGAATTCCTTGTAAAAGACCAACTATTGCAATGATCTATCCCCATCACGATGAAAATTCAAAGATTACCGAGGCCTTTCGGCCAAGGCTATAAACTCGTTGAATACATCAATGTAGCGCACAAGTGGCACAAAATTTCTAGGTGCATCAAAGACCTGTTATTGCCTCAAAGTTCCGCAGCTTAAAAGGTCGTAGTGTCATTATGAAGATGGTTGATGTGCCCGACAAACGTTCCATTGGTCTAATGGCTTTGGGTGTAATTTGCATTGAACAACTCGATGATGCATGGCCGATGCATGCATGACTCAACCGATGCAGACAGGCCTTAACTGATGTCGCGTGACGTCGATTGATGTCGCCTGGCCATTGGGTGCATGCCTCGAACGACGCCTGGGATTAAAATTGATTATCCAATATTAAAATTGGCATTCACATATGTATTAACAATGTATGTCGAACTCAAAATTCATTTTAATTAATTAGAAGCGTTACGTATAGTTGCATCGCTTTTTAAGGCATATTTTTACATTTACTATCACGATCCAAGGTACCCCCTAGATGTGACATGGCATACAAGACCCCGAAAGGCCTCATACAAGCCACTTAGAAAATAGACATACAAGATCGTAAAGATTTAAGAGTTCAAAAGATAGTTTCATAACAAAGCTTTAAAGGAAATAGCGGAAGTTTACATAAATGCTCAAGCCATCTAACAAAGAAATAAAAAGAAACGTTGGGACGTAACGCAATACAAGTCTTTAAAAGAAATGACATGAAAGATATAACAACGCAATGTCCTCGAACATATGAGGACTCACCAAGCCTTCAAGTCTCTAAAACTCACTAGCCACGAGCGGGATGAGTAGAATTGCCAAGTCCTATATTAACTAGTCAATGTAGGCAAGAGTATGCGTTAGTACAATCAAGAACCAAGTATGATAGCAATACACAAAATCACTTAAACATGTTAAAACGGGACATATTCATAAACATGCAATGACCAAGTGAAAACATGTTAGAAAGAGTAGAAAAGAATATGTCATCTTCTTAAGGTAAAATCAAGCTAAGCATACTTCAATTACTTAGAGAAAATCCTTTAAAGTCACTTTAGACCATGTGAGCTATCAACATGGAATCCGGTGTCTACACCACAGCAAAAAGAGGTGTCCTACTTTCCAAGGTAAGACCATAAACTTCTAGCTTACATGGATCCACTAGCTAATGTCTGTCTGGACAATAATCCTATGATGGCACATAGTTTATGGGACATGGGTAATCGCCAATTGTCCACTCAGTGCTAAGTATAATTCCCATGGATTAGATATAGTTAAATTATCATAAGTAGACATGGGTGATCGCCTTTTGTCTACATTAGGGAACATGAGTGATCGCCGCTTGTCCCTTCGTTAGAATAGCTCCATAGTCATAGATTCAAGCTTGGTTGAGCAAGCCTTTCAACAAGTTATGAATCATTACATATGAGAAAAGATTTCACATTCATGGGTTAAGCAATACATGAGAAATCATTTCACAACTCAACAACAACATCAAGATATCATAGACTTTGGTACTTCAATCTCAAAGCACCCATAAAAACATCATTTATTTCATAAAAGACATGCTTGATTTCATAGACTTCATCTTTACATAGTTCATCATGCTCATAACTTACAAATCATAGAGTTCACATGGGTTCATATGAATTCCTCTTAAATAATGCAATTCAATGCAAACTCATGCTTAGAAAATGATAATTAAGGCAATTTGATCATAATTTAAGGAACCCACATGATAGAGGAAAATCATAGATTTTGATTGAACATGCTTACTTTTCTGTCATAAACCATCTTTTGATCATTCATAACTTCATCACAAAATTAGAAACTTAGGAAACATCATTCATGCATGGGTTCATGGATTCTTATCTCAATTCATTCATTCTCTTCAATTCAAGTTTCATGAGTCAAAAGCTTCATCGCATGATCAATTCTAGAAAACATGGATTTCACATACGCTCATAGAGATTCAACTTGAAACATGTAATTTAACTAAATTCATGCATAATTAACCATAATTCAAGCAATCAACTTATAATTTGAAAGAATCCATAAGATGGAAGAAAACCCTAAATTCAATTGAGAATTCTTACTTTGAAAATTTAGGAATTTGGGGACCCTATGGAGGAAAGGACTCCATAGTTGAAAACTATCATACCTCAATGCCACAAGCCTGATATCAACGGAGGATTGGGGACCTTTCCTTGAAAACCCTAGACTTTTCCTTCTTCTTCTTCTTAAAGATTTCCTAGAGAGAGAATTTATTTTTGGGAGAGGAGAATTCTGGGAAAGATTACGAATGGGTAAAATTAGGCTTAGAAAGTTTACATAGGGTCTAGGTTAAGGGCAAAACCAACTTAGATTAGGAGTTAAACATTTAGGAAAAAGACCATAAAGCCCTTTAAAAATAACTGTCGGGGACCATCTACGGTTTGACCTATGGTTCGTAAGTCAACCTACAGACCATCTTGTTCCTCCGTAGATCGATTCAGAAACTTTCAATGACTATAACCATGTATGCATCGTGGACACATCGACAGTCCGTACATGGTAACCGTGGGTCTTAACTTGAGGCTTTAAAATTTAGCTAAGTCTGGAGGAGACCTACGAGATCCATCTACGGCTTGTGCATAGGCGAATGAGCAGTCCTTGCAGACCGTCACTAGGGTTCTAAAACTCAACAATTTATAGACATTCAGTGGGCCAACTACGATTCTGACCTACGGTCCGTCTTTCCATATGCGGTCCAAAGGTGGCCTCCGTCGTCACTGGCACTAGGAAATTTTGAAGTGCTGCCTTTTTCTTCCTTTCAAAATCTGAGGTGTTACAATAGCTCCCCCTTGGGAACATTCATCCTCGAATGGGAATCGAGACATCATAAGGAGGGTAAGAAAGAAGAACTAACAAACAAACCTAGAATGCAATCATATTAATGCACATATCCGAGGAGGAAACATCAATCCGAGCTAAAGCATGTTCAACACAGCATTTCATGAAGACTTGATGCAACTCATAATTAATGCACATAATCATAGATAAAACAATCAAGCTAGCTCATTTTCTCAAAATTAGACTCTTCATGAATATGCATAATCAAGGAATCGTGGAAATAAATAAGACACATGAAACCAAAGAACGAACCATGAGGAACTAGGTACCTCAAGCAAGAGCAGGGTCGGAGGGAAATAGATGAGGATATCGGGACATCATATCAGCCCCGGCCTCCCAAGTAGCACCCTCAACTAATTGATTACTCCAAAGATCTTTCACGGAAGCAATTTCTTTATTTCTTAACTTTCGGACTTGCCGGTCTATAATTTCAACCGAAACTTCTTCATAAGAAAGGCTATCCTTTATGCCAAGACTCTCCAATGGCACTATGGATGTCAGATCTCCAACACACTTCTTCAATAATGAGACATGGAAGACCGGATGTACCGATGCCAACTCATTAGGCAAGTCAAGTTCATAAGCAATCTTACCAACGCGTCTCAAAATTTGATATGGGCCCACATAACAGGAACTAAGCTTCCCTTTCTTCCCGAACCTCATTACACCCATCATGGGTGAAATTTTCATGTAGACCCAAAACTAAGTAACTTAGGAAACATCATTCATGCATGGGTTCATGGATTCTTATCTCAATTCCATTAAATCTCTTCAATACTACTTTCAAGAGACAAAAGCTTCATCACATGATCAATTCTATAAAACATGGATTTCATATAGGCTCAGGAGATTAAACTAGAAACATGTAATTTAACTCAATTCATGCATAATTAACCATAATTCAAGCAATAACCTCATAATTTGAAAGAACCCATAAGATGGAAGAAAACTTTTATTTCGATTGAGAATTCTTACTTTTAACATTTAGGAATTTTGGAACCCTATGGAGGAAAGGACTCCATAGGTGAAAACTATCATACCTCAATGCCACAAGCTTGAAATCAATGGAGGATTGGGGACCTTGCCTTGAAAACCCTAGCTTTTTCCTTCTTCTTCAAGCTTTCCTAGAGAGAATTTATTTGGGGAGAGGAGAATTTTGGGAAAGAATAAGAATGGGTAAAATTACGCTTAGAAAATTTATATAGGGTCAAGGTTAAGGGCAAAACCGACTTAGATTAGGAGTTAAACATTTTGGAAAAAGACAAAAAAGCCCTTTAAAAATAACTGTCGGGATCCATCTACTTTTTGACCTATGGTCCATAAGTCAACCTACCGACCGTCCTGTTCCTCCATAGATCGATTCAAAAACTTTCAACTTGGCCCTTACAATGACGATACCCATGTACAACTCGAGGACACATAGATGTTCCATACATGGTAACCGTGGGTCTGAACTTGAGGCTTTAAAATTTAGTTAAGTCTGGAGGAGACCATTGAGACCCATCTACGGCTTGTGCATAGGCCGACGGGCCGTCCTGGCTGACCGTCACTAGAGTTCATAAACTCGACAATTTATAGACATTCACTGGGCCAACAATGGTTCCCACCTATGGTCCATCTATCAATCTACGGTTCATCTTACCATCTACGGTCTGAAGGTGATCTCTGTCGTCACTGGCACAAGAAATTTTTTGAAGTGCTGCCTTTTTCTTCCTTTATAAATCCGAGGTGTTACATTTACGAGCAAACTTTTAGAAATTACTTGACTTTCTTGATTTTTCATATGTATTAGCCCATGGATCTGGCCTTGGCGGACCCAAAAATATTTTCTAAAAAAGCATTATTAGGACCTCCGTACAGAGTTGGGGAAGCATTATGTATAGTCGCACTACTTTTTACAACATATTTTTGCATTTACAAGCAAACTATTAGGAATTACGAGACTTTCTTGATTTTTTGTGTACATTAGCCCATGGATCTGGCACCAACTTTTTTGTGTGTTTTTTGGCCAAAATTTTTTGTTGGCACCAATGACGGTGAATTTAATGGCGTGTGCTTATTTGGAGGGGCACACGTTGGCATTTTCAAGTTTAAAGAAGGCCCAGAATGGAAAATAGGGATTTTTCTCTTCGTCACACCTGGTGAAGTGTACTTGTATTTAGGCTAGTCGTGAGCTCAAGGTTCACAAGAGGCTAGCTTCAACCCCACATGACATCTTGCGGTGTACTAGGGGGCGACGTGATGTGTCATGCAAAGTTAGACATGCTCTCAGCCTAATGGCTACGAGAGCAACTTGAGTTCAAATTCTAGATGGTTTATGGGATTCTGCAATTCACACCAAGTTCGCCTTTCCCTACGTTCTTTATCCATGCAAAAGTTGAGATATCTGTTGCTGAAAGTCATTCGTGTTTCAAGAGAAACACATGTCCCCCCACGCACTCTATGGACGAGGCACGAGGCGCGAGCTATTAGTTTTATTATTCTTTGGCACTTTCGGCTCTAGGGTTCGTTGGTCACCTAATGCACACGCCAGGGACGAAAGAGAGGTGCACGATTAGAGGGCCTACGCACCCCGGCCGCGTTTTGCCCCTAGTGTTAAAACATGTTGACGAGTCGTTCTGCTTTACAGGTTTTTACAATTATCCTTTCTTGGGTTCACCTACGAAAACCTTGTTACGACTTCTTCTTCCTCTGAATAATAAGGTTCAATGGACTTTTTGTGACTTCACCGGCAATGAAACATCCACGTCGTTGCAATCTTAATATTTCACAAGATTATTCAATTGGTAGGAGTGACAGGCAATATGTACAAAGGGCAAGGACGTAGTCAACATGAGTTGATGACATACTCTTACTAGGAATTCCTCATTGAAGACCATCAATTGCAATGATCTATCCCCATCACGATGAAAATTCAAGGATTACCCGGGCTTGTCAGCCAAGGCTAGAAACTTATTGAATACATCAATGTAGCACAGTGCGGCCCAAAACATATAAGGGCATCACGGACCTGTTATTGCCTCAAACTTCTACGGCCTGAAAGCCCGTAGTGCCTTTAAGAATGTCACGACCCAAGTTACCCCCTAGACGTGACATGGCGTACAAGACCCCGAAAGGCCTCATACAAGCCACTTAGCATACATACATACAAGATCATAAAGATTAAGAGTTCAAAAGATAATGTCATATCAAAGCTTTTAAGAAAAAAGCGGAAGTCTATATCTCATGCCTCAAAGCCAATCTAACATAAGAAAGAAAATAAGGTTTGGGACGTAACCCAATACAATGTCAAAAGAAAGAACATAAAAGTAAGAACAATAAGGCTATGTCCTCGGATGGATGAGGACTCACCAAGTCATCATAAATCTTCTACTAAGCTCTAGTCACTAGTGAATGGAGAATCGCCACGCCCTACATCCACAAGTCAATGTAGGCAAGAGTATGTGCTAGTACAATCAAGTACCAAGTATGATAGCAATGCATGAAATCATTTAAAACATGCTAAAATGGGACATTTTCATAACATACAACGACCAAGCAAAACATGATAAAGGTTAGCAACATAAAACATAAACCATGGTCAAAGCAAGCTAAACATCATTACTTCACTTGAGAAATATCACAATCAACACTTTTGTTCATTTGTTGTGTGGAATAGCCTTAACCGACATATAAGACCATGTGAGCTATCAACATGGAATCCGGTGTCTACCCCACATCGAAAATAGGTTGCCTTACTTGCCAAGGTAAGACCTTAACTTCTAGCTTACGTGGATCCAATAGCTAATGTCTATCATACACCATCATCTTATGGTGGTACATAGTTTATTGGACATGGGTAATCGGCGCTTGTCCACTTGGTGCTAAGCATAATACCCACGGATTAGACATAGTTAAATTATCATAAGTAGACATGGGTAGCCGCCTCTTGTCTATTATTAGTCATAAGTTCATTATTAGTAGACATGGGTGATCGCCGCTTGTCTACATTAGGGAACGTGGGTGATCGCCTCTTGTCCCTTCATTAGAATAGCTCCTTAAGAACATGGGTAATCGCCTCTTGTTCGTTTTAAAATCATAGTGGGAGTATTACGTGAGAAACCCTTTCATAACTAAACCATAACATCAACATAACACATACTTTGGTGCTTCAATATCAAAGCACCCTTAATTCATCATTTAACTTCATATGAGACATGCATAATTTCATGAACTTCATCTTTACATAGTTCATCATGCTCATAATTTGCAAATCATAGGGGTTCACATAGCTTCATGAGAATTTCTCTTATTTTTGCAATTCAATGCAAACTCATTCTTAGAAAGCCATAGACTAGTCAATTTGATCATTATTGAAGGAACCCCACATAATTGATTAAAATAATAGATTTTGATTGAACATGCTTTATTTCATAAAACCATCTTTAGGTCATTCATAATCTCATTCATGAAAAGTCTTAGCTTAGGAATCATAATTCATGCAAGGATTCATAGAAATTTCACATAATTCATTAGTTCATAACTCAACCCCACCAATCAAAGCATAGATTTTGAAATTTGGGGGAAATAGCATGGGATCATCAAATTTCTACATCAAATCATATAAATCACGCTAATGTGTGCACTAAATTACTTTATCACGCTAGATCCTGCACTAGGAATCATAAAATCAACAATTGCAAATCATAATTGAAGAATCCATAAGAATTGATCAAAACCCTAACTTAATTTTGGGGAATTGATCCTTTAAAATTGAAGAAGATTTGGGACCCATTGGTGGAAAGAGCTCAAATGGTGAATGCTAACATATCTCCACAAAGCCCACAAGAAATTGCTAAGAATTGATGACCTTCAATCGAGGATCCTAGTCCTTCTTCCTCTTTGAGAATTGAGAGAACCTTTCTAGAGACAGAAATATTTGAGAGAGGGGAATTTGGGGATGATTTAGAATGTGTAAAATTAGGCTTAAGAAGCTTATATAGGGTCTGGGTTAAGTGCATAACCGACTAAAATTAGGAGTTAAACATTTAGGGAAAAGACCAAAAAGCCCTTAAATAATAACTGTCGGGGTCCATTGACGGTCGGGACCTACGGTCCGTAGGTTCATCTATGGACCGTCAATAGTCAATCGTCATTGGGTTTAGAAACTGTCAACATAGACCCTGAAAAGATGGGCCCAATGTACGGCTCGTAGGTCAAACAACGGCCCGTACATGGCAACCGTAGGTCAGGACTTACACCTTAAGAATTTGACCAAGTCATTATGTGATTGCACTCTAGGTAGGGTTGTTAGTCCATGTCCTCTACCCTCCTCATGATGTCTTGATTCTCATTCGAGGACGAATGTTCCCAAGGGGGAGATATTGTAATACCCCAAAGCTTTCCAAGAAATGAAAATGCAGTTTTCCAACCTGGTGCCAGTGACTACGGAGGTCACCTACGGACCATAGGTGGAATGACGGGTCATAGGTGGGAACCGTCGTTGGCACTGTGAATTTTAGGATTTTTAAGTTTCTGAACCTCGACCTATGGAGCAACAGGACAGGTCGTCATCCAGTTGACGGTTCGTAGATGGGTTCCATAGAACCCTTGCAGACTTAGCCAAATTTTCAGCCCCAATTGAGATCATTGGATCAATTGACGGAAGGACAGGACAGTCCATCGATTGACCTATGGACCGTAGGTCTTTCCCGTAGACTACCCCCGATAGTTCTTATTTAAGGGATTTTTGGTCTTTTCCCTAAATCATAACCGACTTAGATTAGGAGTTAAACATTTAGGGAAAAAGACCAAAAGGCCTTTAAATAATAACTGTCGGGGTCCATCGATGGTCGGGACCTACGGTCCGTAGGTTCAACTACAGACCGTCAATGGTCAACTGTCATTGTATTCAGAAACTATCAACATGGACCTTGCAACTACGGGCCCCATGTACGGCTCATAGGTCAAACGACGGACCGTACATGGCAACCGTAGGTCAGGACTTACTGCTTAAGAATTTGACCAAGTCTGGAGGGGACCTACTAGACCTACCTACGACTCATTTATTGAACGACAGGCCGTCCTGGCAAGCCGTCGTTAGGGTTCTGAAACTTGACATTTTAAAACTTTGACTGGCCACTTACGGTTCCCACCTACGGGCCATAAATCAACCGATGGACCGTAGGTGGCTTCCTTCGTTAGTGGCAGTAATCCAAGGAAAAAAATTTCTATCCTCGAATCTGGGGTATTACAAAGAAGCTGGCTGATGCGCTCGATAGACATGCCCTCAGCCTAATGGCTTCAGGTGCAAATTGTTTTCAAAGACTCGATGTCATATTGCCGATGTGCGCATGCCTAGGCCGATGCATGCAGGACTCAGGTGATGTAATGTGACGTCGGTCGATGTCGCCAGACCAATTGGTTCATCCCTCGACCGACGCCTAGTATTAAAATTAATTATCCAACTTTCAAATTGACATTTACATATGTATTACGTATGTAATTCAAACTTAAACGTCATTTCATTTAATCAGAAGCATTACATATAGTCACATCACTTTTTAAGGCATATTTTTGCATCTACGAGTCCACATTTAAGGAATAAGTGACTTTCTTGAGTTTTCGTGTGTATTTGCCCATAGATCTGGCGCCTTGGAGGACCAAAACCAATTTTCTGAAAAAACTTTATGAGGATCTCAGTAATGAGTTGGGGAAGAATTACTTATAGTTGTACCATTTTAAGACATATTTTCACATTTACGAACCAACTTTTAGAAATTACGCTACTATCTTGGTTTTTTGTGTGTATTAGCCCATGGATCTAGAACAACGTTTTTATTGTGTTTTTTGGCTAAAGGTTTTTGTGGGCATCCGTAACAACCTATTTAATGACTTGCATTAGTTAAGAGGGGCACACGTCGGCATTTTCATGTTCAAACAAGGCCTAGAATGGGAAATAGAGATTTTTCCATTCGTCACACTTGGTGACATGGACTCACATTTAAGTCAGACGCGCGCTAAAGGTGCATAGGAGGCCAGCTTTTACTTCGCCTAACATATTTCGATGGGCCGGGGAGAGACATGATGCGTGACGCTCAGTAAGAGGTGCCCTCAGCCTAATTAATTCGAGTACAACTTGCGTTCAAAGACTCGATGGTTCATGGATTCTGAAATTCACACCAAGTTCGCATTTTGCTACATTCTTCATCAATGCAATAGTTGAGATATCCATTGCCGAGAGTCATTTTTTCTTTAAGAGCAGCAAATGTAACCCCACACACTCCACGAATAGGGCACGAGACGTGGGCTATCAATTTTAGTATTTTGTGTGCTTTTGGTGTTGGGGTATGTTAGTCACTAGATACGCACAAAACGGAACAACGGGAAGTGCAGGGGTGGAGGGCCTAAGTATCCCTGGCCTCGTGTGGCCCCCAAGTGTTAAAATGTGTTCGCGGGTCGTTCTTCTTTGCAGGTTTTTATAATAATTCGTCCGCAAGTTCACCTATGAAAATTTTTTAAAACTTTTTCTTCCTCTAAATGATTAGGTTCAATTGACTTCTCACAAAGTTGCGGTCAGTGAACCTCCCTCGTCGCCGCAATCTAAATAATGTACTGGATCATTTAATCTACAGGAGTGATGGGCGATATGTACACAGGGCAGGGACGTAACGCGAACTGATGACTCGCGCTTACTAGGGATTCCTTGTTGAAGACCAACAATTGTAATGATCTATCCCAATAACGATTAAAATTCATAGATTACCCAGGCCTGTTGGCCAAGGCTATAAACTAGTTGAATACATCAATTTAGCGCACGTGCGGCCCAAAATATCTAGGGGCATCAAAGACCTATTATTGCCTTAAAGTTCCACAGCCTTATAGGTCGTAATGCCTTTAAGAAGATGACTGATGCACCAAAAAGACGTTCCCTCGACAAAATGGCTTCATGTGTAATTTGCGTTTAACGACTCGATGTTGCACGGCCGATGCGAGCATGTCTTAACCAATGCAGGCAGGCCTCAACCGATGTCGCCTGGCCAATGGGCGTATGCCTTGACCAATGCTTGATATTAAAATTGACTATCCAATATTAAAATTGGCATTCACATATGAATTTACAATGTATGTCGAACTCAAAATTCATTTTATTTTATCAGAAGCATTACGTATAGTCGCACCACTTTTTAAGGAATATTTTGCATTTATGAGCAAACTTTTAGGAATTACGCGACTTTCTTGATTTTTTGTGTGTATTAGAGTATGGATCCGGCACCTTGGAGGACCCAAAAATATTTTCTAAAAAATATTATGTGGAACTCCGTACAGATTTGGGAAAGCATTACGTATAGTTACTCCATTTGAAGGAACATTTTTGCATTTACGAGCCAACTTTTAGAATTACACGACTTTCTTATTTTTTTCGTGTATATTAGCCCATGGATCTGGCACCAGCTTATTTGTGTGTTTATTGGCCGAAATTTTTTGTGGGTGCTCATGACGGCCTATTTAATGGTATGCATTTGTCTGGAAGGGCACTTGTCGGCATTTTCAAGTTCAAACAAGGCCAAGAATGGAAAATAGGGATTTTTCCATTTGTCACACCTGGTGATGTGGACTTGCATTTAGGCCCGCCGTGTGCTCAATGTGCACGAGAGGCAAGCTTTCACCCCGCGTGACATCTTGCAGCCTACTGAGGGGCAATGTGATGCGTGATCCAAAAATAAAAGTGCCCTCGGCCTAATGGCAACTAGCGCATCTTGCGTTCAAAGTCTAGATGGTTCACGGGATTCTGCAATTCACACCAAGTTCATCTTTCCCTATGTTCTTCATCCATGCAAGAGTCGAGATATCTGTAGCCGAAAGTCATTGGTGTTTCAAGAGCAGCACATGTCCCCCTCCCCCACACACTCCATGGATGAGGCACGAGGCGCGGGCTGTCAGTTTTATAATTCTTTGTCACTTTCGGCATCGGGGTTCATTGGTCGCCCAATGAGCACACCAGGGATGAAACAGAGGTGAGCGGATTGAGGGCCTTAGCATCGCTGCCCACGCATTGCCCCTAAGTGTTAAAACGTGCTTGCGAGTGGTTCTGCTTTGTAGGTTTTGACAATGATCCTTCCGAAGATTCATCTAAGAAAACATTGTTACGAGTTCTTCTTCCTAAAAATAATAACGTTCAATAGACTTCTCATGACATCGCAGACAACGGACGGCCCACGTCACCGAAATCTTAATATTTCACCGAATCATTTAATCGGTAGGAGCGATGGGTGATATGTACAAATGGCAGGAATGTAGTCAACGCGTGCGGATAACTTGCACTTACTCGAAATTCCTCATTTAAGACCAAAAATATCAACGACCTATCCCCATCACGATGAAAATTAAAAGATTATTCGGGTCTATTGGCCAAGGCTATAAACTTGTTGAATACATCAATGTAGTGCACGTGCGGCCCAAAATATCTAAGGGCAGCATAGAACTGTTATTGCCTAAAATTTCTGCGCCTTAAAGGTTGTAGTGCCTTTAGGAAGCTGGCTGATGTGCCCTCGACGTAATAGCTTCGGGTGCATTTTGCATTTAAAGACTTGATATCCCCTGGACGATTTGTGCATGCCTCGGTAGCTGCACACAGGATTCAGCCAATGTTGGCCAGTGTCGCATGGCCAATGGGAGCATGCCTGGACCAACGCCTGGTATTAAAATTGATTGTCCAATATAAGAATTGACATTCACAAATGTATTAACAATGTATTTCGAACTCAAAATTAATTTTATTTCATCACAGAATTATATATAGTCGCACTACTTTTTATGACATATTTTTGCATTTATGAGCAACCTTCTAGGAATTATGAGACTTTTTTTATTTTTCATGTATATTAACCCATTGTTTGGTGCAAACATTTTAATGTATTTTTTAGTTGAAATTTTTAATGGGCGTCCCTGGCGACCTATTTATGGCGTGCGTTGTGTAGAAGGGGAACACAACGGCATTTTCAAGTTCAAACAAAGCCCAGAATGGCAAATAGGGATTTTTCCATTCATCACACCTAGTGATATGTACTCGCATTAAGGCCAGCTGCACTCTCCGATTGCATGGGAGGTAAGCTTTCACCCCGCATGACATCTTGCGGCGTAATTGGGGGCGACGTGATGTAAGATGCCTAGAAAGACGTGCCCTCGGCCTAATAGCTTGGAGTACAATTTGTATTCAAAGACTCGATGGTTGACGGGATTCTACAATTCACACAAACTTCACATTTCATTACGATTTTCATCGATGAAGAGTCGAGATATCCATTGCCTATACTCGTTTATGTTTCAAGAGCATCACATGTTCCCCCACACACTTCACAACTGGGGCACAAGGTGCGGGCTGTCAATTTTTGTATTCTTTTGCTCTTTTGGCTCTAGGGTTCATAGGTCACCCGATATGCATGTCAGGGACGAGAGGGAGGTGCGCGGTTAGAGGGACATAGCACCCCCGGCCACGCATTGTCCCTAGTCTTAAAATATGTTCGCGGGTCGTTCCGCTTTACAGGTTTTGACAATGATCCTTCCGCAGGTTCACCAACGAAAACCTTGTTACGACTTCTTCTTCCTCTAATTAATAAGGTTCAATGGACTTCTTGCAACGTTGTGAGAAACGAAAGGGCACGAAAGTAGTCAACACGAGCTGATGACTCGTGCTTACTAGGAATTCCTCATTGAAGACCAACAATTGCAGTGATCTATCCCCATCATGATGAAAATTCAAAGATTACCTTGGCCTTTTTGAAAAGGCTATAAACTCATTGAATACATCAATGTAGTGCACGTGCAGCCCAAAATATATAAGGGCATTAGAGACCTATTATTGCCTCAAACTTCTATGGACTAAAAGGTCATAGTACCTTTAAGAAGCAGGCCGATGTGCCCGATAGAGTGCCGTTGGCTTAATGGCTTCGGGCGCAATTTGAGTTCAAAAACTTGATGTCGGCTTTCCGATCCGCACATGCCTCGGCTGATGCATGTAGGCCTCAGGCGATGTCATGTGACGTCGGTCAATGTTCCCTGACCAATTGGTGCAAGCCTGGACCGTCGTTTGGTATTAAAATTGATTATCCAATATACAAATTGACATTTACATATGTATTACCAATGTATTTCAAACTCAAAATTAATTTTATTTCATCATAAGCATTACGTATAGTCGCACCACTTTTTAAGGCATATTATTGCATTTAAGTGCAACTTTTAGGAATTACGTGACTTTCTTGATTTTTCGTGTGTATTATCCCATGCATATGACACCTTGGAGGAACCAATACTTTTTTTTGAAAAATCTTTATGAGGACTTCCGTAATTAGTTGGGGAAGCATTACGTATAGTTGCACCATTTTTAAGGCATATTTTCATATTTACGAGCCAACTTTTAGGAATTGCACGAGTCTCTTTGTTTTTCCTGTGTATTAGCCCATGGATCTGGGGGCAACCTTTTTCTTTTATGTTTTGGCCAAATATTTTTGTGGGCGTCCTGAACGACCTATTTAATGGTGTGTGTTTGTTCAGAGGGCCACATATCGGCATTTTAAAGTTCAAACGAGGCCTAGAATGGGAAAAAAGGATTTTTCCATTTGTCACACCTGGTGAGATGGACTCGTATTTAGGCGAGCCTCACGCTCAGGGTCCACGGGAGGAAAACTTCTTCCTAGAGTTACATCTTGCGGCGTGCTGGGGATGACGTGATGCATGATGCCTAGACAAATTTGCCCTAGGCCTAATAGCTTCGAGCACAACTTGCATTCAAAGACTCAATGGTTCATGAAATTCTGCAATTCACACCAAGTTCACATTTTTCTCCTTTCAACGATGCAAGAGTTGAGATATCCAGTTCTGATAATTGTTTATGTTTCAAGAGTAGCACATGTCCACCCACGCACTCTGCAGATAGGGCACGAAGCACGGGCTGTCAATTTTAGTATTCCTTAGTTCTTTCGGCACCGAGTTCATTTGTCACCCCACACATACGTAGGGGACAAGATGGAGGCGCGCGGGTGGACTGCCTAAGCACCCCTGGCCGCGGATCGCCCCTAGTGTTCAAACATGTTTGCAGGTCATTCTGCTCAGTAGGTTTTTACAATGATCCTTTTGCAGGTTCACCTATAAAAACCTTGGCACGACTTCTTCTTCCTATAAATGATAAGGTTCAATTGACTTCTTGCAGTGTTTCGGGCAGTGAACCGCCAAAGTCGGTAGGAGCGACGGGTGATATGTACAAAGGGCGGGGAAGTAGTCAACACAAACTGATGGCCCGCGCTTAATAGAAATTCCTCATTGAAGACAAACAACTGCAATGATCCATCCCAATTTTAATAAAAATTCAAATATTACCCGGGCCTATCGGCCAAAGCTATAAACTCGTAGAATACATCAATGTAGCACACGTGCAGCCCAAAACCTCAAAGGGTATCATCAACTTGTTATTGCTTAAAACTTTCATGACCTAAAAGGCCGTAGTGCCTTTAAGAAGCTGGCTGAGGCACCCGACAAACATGTCCTCAGCCTAATGGCTTCCGGTGCAATTTGCGTTCAAAGACTTGATGTCGCCTGTTCCATGCGCACATGCTTCAACCGATGCACACAGTCCTTAACCGATGTTGCCTGATGTAGTCTTATGTCGCCTAGCCAATGGACATATGCCTCGACTGACGCCTGTTATTATAATGGAATACCAAATATTCAAAATGACTCACATATGTAATAACAATGTATTTCGAACTCAAAATTCATTTTATTTCATCAAAAGCATTATGTATAGTTGCACCACTTTTAAATGCATATTTTTGCATTTATGAGCAACTTTTTAAGAATTACACGGCTTTCTTTGTTTTTCGTGTGAATTTAGACTATGGATCTGGCACCGTGAAAAACCTAAAATTTATTTATGAGAAAACTTTATGAGGACCTCTGTCACGACCCAGGGTAGCCCCTAGATCTAACACGACGTACAAGACCCCGAGAGGCCTCACACAAGCCCTTAGCATACATAACATACAAGATAATAGGGAAAAGAATTTAAAAGAGCATTATATAAAAAAACGGCGGAAATCTACAACTTATGTCTCAATCCATCTAACATAAGATAATAGAAATGAAGGTTTGGGACGCAGCCCAATACAATATAAAAAACCATAACGGAAAGCATGAAAAAGTAACAAGGTTAGGCCCTCGAACATAAAAGGCTTCACCAAGTCTTCACTATCACTGGAACTGACTAGCCACGAGTGGAATGAGAAGAACCGCCAAGTCCTACATCAATAGAATCAATGTAGGAAAAGTATGCGTTAGTACAATCAAGTACCAAGTATGATAGCAATGCACAAAAGGGCATATAAACCATGCTAAAATGACATATAATCATGACATGTAATGGCCAAGCTAAAACATGATAGAACATAAGAAACATGAAGCATAAAACATGGCCAAGACAAGCTATTCATCTTTCCTTTACTTTACTTTAAACCATCATCATGAGAACACTTGTTCATTAACTTGTTGAGAAATAGCCTTAACCAACATATAAGACCATGTGAGCTATCAACATGGAATCCAGTGTCTGCCCTACACCGAAAAGGGGTGTCCTACTTGCCAAGGTAAGACCATGAACTGCTTATTTTGTGTCTATCATAGACCATCACCCTATGGTGGCACATAGGTTATGGGACATGGGTCATCGCCACTTGTCCACTCGGCACTAAGCATATTTCCCACGGAATCATCATAGTTCATTATATCTTAGGTAGACATGGGTAATCGCCTCTTGTCCCTTCATAGAATAGCTCCTTAAGAACATGGGTAATCGCCACTTGTTCTTCTATTAGTCATGATTTTCATTATTAGTAGACATGGGTAATCACCTCTTGTCTACATTAGGGAACATGGGTAATCGCCTCTTGTCTACATTAGGGAACATGGGTAATCGCCTCTTGTTCCTTCATAGAATAGTTCATTAATCATGGATTCAAGCTTAGTTCAGCAAACCTTTCAACAGGTTATGAATCATTACGTGTGAGAAAACCTTTCACACTCATAGGTTGAGCATTACATGAGAAACCCTTTCACAACTAAAAAATGCACTAACATATCATAAACTTCATAAAACATGCATGATTTCACAAGCTTTATATTTACATAGCTCATCATGCTCTTAACTCATAATTCATGGGTTCATAAGGTTCTCCTCAAACATGCAATTCAATGGAAGCAAACACCTAGAAAGCCATAAATCAAGGCAATTTTAATCATAATTGAGGGAACCCACATAATAGAGGAAAATCATAGATTTTGATTCAACATGCATCTTGTCATAAAATATCCTCTTTTTATTATTCATAGTTTTACATGGAATTCATAGCTTGATAATCATAATCCTTAACTCACTTCACAAAGAGTTCATGCAATTCATCTTTTCTCAATCAACCCACAATCTTAAGCATAATCATAAATTGGGGGATACTTAGCATAAGCTCATGGGATTCATCAAGTTGCATGTAAACCACGCTAAACCGTGCACTAGCTTACTTTACCACGCTAGATCGTGCACTATCAACCATAAAATCAACAATGGAAAGCATAACGAAGAACCCATAAGAATTTGTCAAACCCTAACTCTCTTGGGCAAGACTATGCCTTGAAAACCATAAGGAAAAGAGGACCCATTGGAGGATAGACTCCAAATGGTAAATACTATCATACCTCAATGCCAATGCCTTGAAATAAAAGGGGATTGATGACCTTGATGAGAACCCTAGCTCTCTTCTTCTCCTTTTTGTTCTTTTAGAGAGAGAAATATTTTGAGAGATGAGAGTTGGAAAATGAAGGGGTTAAGGCTTAGAAAATATAAATAGGGCCAAGGTTAAGGGGCAAAATTGTCTAGTATAAGGAATAAACATTTAGGGAAAAAATCTAAAAAGCCCTTAAATAAACTGTCGGGGCCAATCGACGGACAGGACCTACGGTCCGTACATCCACGGACGGACCGTCCTACTCTTCCGTCAATAGATTCAGAAAGTTCGTTTTGGACTGAAAATTTGGCTAAGTCTGGAAGGCATCTACGGAACCCATCTACGGCCCGTCAACTGAACTACGAACCGTCCTGCTATTCCGTAGGTCATGGTTCAGAAACTAAAAATTATAAAGCTGGCAGGGCCATCGACGGTTACCATCTACGGCCTGTCACTCCAGCTACGGTCCGTAGATGGCCTCCGTCGTCACTGGCACCAAAAAAATTTTAAAACTACATTTTCTTTCTTTTCAAAAATTGGGGTGTTACAATATCTCCCCCTTGGGGACATTCGTCCTCGAATGAGAACCTGGATATCCTGAGAAGGGCAATAGACTCGGACTAACAACCCAACCTAGCATGCAAGCACGTAAATGCACATATCTGAGGAGGAAACATCAACTCCAAGCTAAAGCATGCTCAATACAAAATTCATGAAGACTTTATGCAACTCATACTCAATGCACAATTATATATATATATATCATGCTAGACTCTTCATGAACATGCATAAATCCAGGAATCATGGATACAACTATGACACATGAGACCAAAAGAATGAACCATGAGGAACTAGGTACCTCAAGCTAGAGGAGGATTGGAAGGAAAAGATGAGGATAGCGGGACATCGTATCGGCCTCGGCCTCCCAAGTAGCGCCCTCAACTAATTGATTCCTCCATAGAACTTTCATGGAAGCAACTTCTTTATTTCTCAACTTCCGGACTTGTCGGTCTAGAATCTCAATCGAAACCTCTTCATAAGAAAGGCTATCCTTAATGCCAAGAGTTTCTATTGGCACTACAGAGGTCGGATCACCAACACACTTTCTCAACAATGAGACATGGAAAACCAGATGCACTAATGCCAACTCACTAGGCAAGTCAAGCTCATAGGCAACCTTACCAATACGCCTCAAAATCTAATATGGGCCAACATAACGGGGACTAAGCTTCCCTTTATTCCCAAATCTCATTACACCCTTCATAGGTGAAAGTAAACCCAATCATCAACATCAAATTCTAATTCTCTTCTTCTGACATCGGCATAAGACTTTTGTCGCCTTTGAGCCGTTTTCAGCTTTTCTCTAATAAGCTGAACTTTCTCCATACCTTCATGCACTAACTCAGGGCCTGTCAAAGAAACTTCCCCAATTCCAAACCAACCTATGGGAGATCTACACCTCCTACTATAGAGAGCTTCAAATAGAGTCATACCAATACTAGAATGGTAGCTGTTATTATAAGCAAACTCAACCAAAGGCAAATGATCATCCAAATTACCCTTGAAGTCTATTGCACAAGCTCCATACATATCTTCCAATGTTTGGATGGAACGCTCTGCTTGCCCATCGGTTTGGGGATGAAAGGTTGTGCTAAGCTTAACACGAGTACCAAGGCCCTTTTTGAAAGATTTCCAAAACTGAGAAGTAAACTGTGTTCCACGATCGGAGATAATGGATAAAGGTACTCCATGCAACCTAACCATCTCCCTCAAGTACAACTTAGCATATTCCTCCACCGAGTAAGAAACCTTGACGGGAATGAAATGGGCTGATTTCGTCATACGATCTAGAACCACCCAAATCAAATCATACTGGCGCCGAGTGCGTGGCAAGCGAACAATAAAGTCCATGTTTACATCTTCCCACTTCCAAGTAGGAATGTCAATATCTTGTGATAGACCTCCCGGTCTTTGGTGTTCAACTTTCACCTGTTGGCAATTAGGACATCTAGCCACAAATCCCGTAATGTCCTTCTTCATCCCATTCCACAAATAGATCTCCCGCAAGTCACGGTACATCTTGGTAGCTCCCGGGTGAATGGAATAACGAGAACCATGGGCCTCAATCAAGATTTGTCCTCTTAGGTCATCTACATTAGGAACACATAAACGACCCTGATATATGAGCACTCCATCTCCCTCTTGGGAGAAAGCCTCTACGGACTTCTTTAGCACTGCTTTTTTCAATTCGACTAGGTTCGGATCAAGATCTTTCTTAGCTTTCACATCCTGCACATAGGAAGATTCTGAACCATTGTGGATCATAACACCTCCTTGGGTGGAATCAACTATTCGCACACCCAAACGAGCCAATCTATGAACATCACAAAATAGTTCCCTTTTACCATCTTCAATATGGGCAACACTACCCAGTGACATCCGACTAAGTGCATCTGCCACCACGTTAGCCTTGCCGGGGGTGATAGAGGACATTCATGTCATAATCCTTTAGTAGTTCAAGCCACCTTCGTTGTCGAAGATTTAGATCATTTTGCTTAAATACATATTGCAAACTCTTATGGTCGGTAAAGACGTCAACATGGACACCATACAAGTAAAGCCGCCATATCTTTAGAGCAAACACAACTGCCGCCAGCTCCAAATCATGAGTAGGGTAATTCTTTTCATGCACCTTTAGTTGCCTTGAAGCATAAGCAATGAATTTCCCATTTTTCATAAGTACACACCCCAACCAAATTTTTGAAGCATCACAATAGACCACATGCCCATCGGACCCTTCCGAAAAGGTCAACACCGGAGCCGAGGTAAGTCTATCTTTCAACTCTTGAAAACTCATTTCACACCTTTCGGACCAAGCAAACTTAGCCTTCTTTCGAGTTAGAGCCGTCAATGGTGAAGCAATTGAAGAAAGCCCTTCAAGAAACCTCCGATAGTAACCGGCTAAACCCAAGAAACTATGAATATCCGAAGGTGATAGAGGTCTAGGCCAATTCTTAACCGCATCCGTCTTCTTAGGATCTACCTCGACGCCTTTACCGAAAACATTGTGACAAAGGAAGGCTACGGATCTTAACCAAAACTCACATTTCTCGAACTTAGCAGAGAGTTGTTGGTCCTTGAGAACTTGCAATACAATCCTCAAATGATCAGCATGCTCACTATCACTCCTTGAGTAAATCAAGATATCATCTATAAACACAATGACGAACATATCAAAGTATTGTCTAAACACCCGATTCATCAAATCCATAAATGCGGCTGGAGCATTACTCAACCTGAAAGACATCACTAGAAACTCATAGTGCCCATATCTTGTCTGGAAAGCTGTTTTCGGAATGTCATCATCCCTTACCTTCAATTGGTGATAGCCCGTACGAAGATCAATCTTAGAGAAATAACTAGCCCATTGGAGTTGGTCAAACAAATCATCAATTCTCGGGAGATGATACTTATTCTTGATATTAACCATATTTAGTTGGCGGCAGTCAATACACATACGGAGTGACCCATCTTTCTTTCTAACAAACAAGACCGGATCACCCCATGGAGAAATACTTGGTCGGATGAAGCCCTTATCCAACAAATCTTTCAATTGCTCTTTAAGTTCCTTAAGCTCTTCTGGAGCCATTCTTTAAGGAGGAACAGAGATAGGTTGCGTATCAGGGAGAAGGTAAATACCAAAGTCTATTTCCCTCTCTGGAGGAACACCGGGTAAATCATCGAGGAACACTTCCAGAAATTCATTAACAACGGGGACTGACTAAAGAGTAGGGGTTTCAGAATTCACATCCCTCACCCTAACAAGATGGTACATGCAACCCTTAGAAATCATCTTTCTAGCTTCCAGATAAGAAACAAATTCACCCTTAAGCGAATAATTTCCCCCTTTCCACTCTAGGATAGGCTCATCTGGAATTTGGAACTTGACCATTCGGGTTCTACAATCAATAGAGGCATAACAAGAATGCAACCAATCCATCCCGAGGATAACATTGAAGTCTAGCATATCAAGCTCTACAAGATCCACATGAGTGACTCTATGAAATAAAGAAACGGAACAATTTCTATAGACTCTCTTAGCCACAATAGATTCATCAATAGGAGTAGAGACATGGAATGGATCTAACAACACATCCGGAACGACATCAAACTTCATAGCTACATAAGGCGTCACAAAAGACAACGTAGCACCTGGATCAAGCAAAGCATAAACATCAAAGTGGAAGATTTTCAACATACCGGTAACCACATCTGGAGAACCCTCTTGCTCATGATGGGCATGAAATGCATAGAACCGGTTTTGCTTTTGATTTCCACTAGAACTTGCCGGATTTTGGGGTTGAGCCTTTCGATGATTTTCTCCTCCCTTCTTAGAAGCCAAGGGACAATCCCTTACTTTATGACCCATCCTACCACATCCAAAACATGCATTCGAACTGGCTAGACAAGTACCCTCGTGTTTCCTCCCACACTTGGCAAAAGTAGACAATGAGGAGCCACTACCATTTCCTCCTTGAGGTTTTGGGTTAGACACCCTCTCTTGGTTGAACTTAGGGGGGGAATTGGATGGCCCTTGATTAGAGAACCTTTGTCTAGGCTTAAAAGGACCATGTCTATCGGACCTTGACTTAGAGAATCCACTATCACCGGTCTTAGCCTTCTTGAAGTTCGTAGACCTTTCCTTGAGCTTCTCCTCCTCTATTTGTTGTGCATGAAACATGAGGCGAGAAATATCCATATCACTAATAAGCATGGCAGTACGACACTTCTTGAGCACCATTTCAGACACTCCTGAAACAAATTTGCTCACTCTTGCCCTAGGATCGGCCACCATAGAAAGAGCATATTGAACCAACTGTGTGAACTTCAAAGCATACTCTTTCATACCCATACTCCCTTGACGAAGGTTGATGAACTCGAGTACCTTCGCCTCCCTCATCTCAAGGGGAAAGAATCTATCGAGGAAAGCACCCTTGAATTTCTCCCACTCTAGAGGACCTTCATCAACCGCCATCTCGCTCTTCCATTGGTTGTACCAAATTTGAGCGACACCCTTGAGTTGGTAGGCGGCCAATTCCGCCTTTTCCGTCGGTGACACTCTCATGATCATCAACACTTTATAAACCTCATCAATAAACTCTTCAGGATCTTCCTCCACTTTAGAACCGTGAAACTCCGGTGGGTTCATCCGGGTGAAATCCCTCACTCTTTACGCCACCGTACCCACATTTTGGTTCACGGGAGACGCAACCTCCCTATTGGCTTGAGCCATCACGGCTTGGGCCAACACATGAAAAGTAGCCCTGAACTCCGCATTGGTTACTTGCTCGGCCAAAGAATCGGCCAGAACTTGAGGAGCTTGAGGAGGAATTTCTTGCTCTTCACTTTCTCTCGCATTCCTTCGATTATAAGCTCTTCGAGACGCCATATCCTGAAATGCGTAGGATAGGGATTAGGAGAGAGGGGCATATAACGTAACACTCTACGCACGACTTAAGAATAATGAAGAAGTGGAGTTTCCTAATCATCTTGTAGTCTCTCATTCATAAATGTGGCGCGCTTCACACTCATGAACAAGACTCTACTCGACGTGGCTTATGAGACATCCTAGAATCTTTCTAAAACCTTGTGCCCTGAATACCAAGTTTGTCACGACTCAGGGTAGCCCCTAGATGTAACACGGCATACAAGACCCTGAGAGGCCTCACACAAGCCCTTAGCATACATAACATACAAGATAATAGAGAAAAGAATTAAAAAGAGCATTATATAACAAAATAGCGGAAGTCTATAACTTATGTCTCAAGCCATCTAACATAAGAGAATAGAAATGAAGGTTTGGGACGCAGCCCAGTACAATATCCAAAAGCATAACGGAAAGAAGGAAAAAGTAACAAGGTTAGGTCCTCGGACATAGGAGGCCTCACCAATTCTTCACTATCACTGGAACTGACTAGCCACGAGTAGAATGAGAAGAACCGCCAAGTCCTACATCAATAGAATCAATGTAGGCAAAAGTATGCGTTAGTACAATCAAGTACCAAGTATGATAGCAATGCATAAAAGGGCATATAAACCATGCTAAAATGACATATAATCATGACATGTAATGGCCAAGCTAAAACATGATAGAACATAAGAAACATGAAGCATAAAACATGGCCAAGACAAGCTATTCATCTTTCCTTTACTTTACTTTAAACCATCATCATGAGAACACTTGTTCATTAACTTTTGGGGAAATAACCTTAACCGACATATAAGACCATGTGAGCTATCAACATGGAATCCGTTGTCTGCCCCACACCGAAAAGGGGTGTCTTACTTGCCAAGGTAAGACCATGAACTGCTTAGATTGTGTCTATCATAGACCATCACCTTATGGTGGCACATAGGTTATGGGACATGGGTAATCGCCACTTGTCCACTCGGTACTAAGCATATTTCCCACGGAATTATCATAGTTCATTTTTTCTTAGGTAGACATGGGTAATCGCCTCTTGTCTACATTAGGGAACATGTGTAATTGCCACTTGTCCCTTCATAGAATAGCTCCTTAAGAACATGGGTAATCGCCACTTGTTCTTCTATTAGTCATGATTTTCATTATTAGTAAACATGGGTAATCGTCTCTTGTCTACATTAGGGAACATGGGTAATCGCCTCTTGTTCCTTCATAGAATAGTTCATTAATCATGGATTCAAGCTTAGTATAGCAAACCTTTCAACAAGTTATGAATCATTATGTGTGAGAAAACCTTTCACCCTCATAGGTTGAGCATTATTACGTGAGAAACCCTTTCACAACTCAAACAAATGCACTAACATATCATAAACTTCATAAAACATGCATGAGTTCACAAGCCTTATATTTTCATAGCTCATCATGCTCTTAACTCATAAGTCATGGGTTCATAAGCTTCTCCTCAAACATTCAATTCAATGCAAACAAACACTTAGAAAGCCATAAATCAAGGCAATTTTAATCATAATTGAGGGTACACACATAATAGAGGAAAGCCATAGATTTTGATTCAACATGCATCTTTTGATAAAATATCCTCTTTTCATCATTCATATTCTTACATGGAATTCATAGCTTGATAATCATGATCATTAACTTACTTCACAAAGAGTTCATGCAATTCATCTTTTCTCAATCAACCCACAATCATAAGCATAATTATAAACTGGGGGATACTTAGCATAAGCTCATGGGATTCATCAAGTTGCATGTAAACCACGCTAAACCGTGCACTAGCTTACTTTACTACGCTAGATCATGCACTATCAACCATAACATCAACAATGGAAAGCATAACGAAGAACCCATAAGAATTTGTTAAACCCTAACTCTCTTGGGCAAGACTATGCCTTGAAAACCTTTAGGAAAAGAGGACCCATTGGAGGAAAGACTCCAAATGGTAAATACCATCATACCTCAATGCCAATGCCTTGAAATAAAAGGGGATTGATGACCTTGATGAGAACCCTAGCTCTCTTCTTCTCCTTCTTGTTCTTTTAGAGAGAGAAAAATTTTGGGAGATGAGAGTTGGAAAATGAAGGGGTTATGGCTTAGAAAATATAAATAGGGCCAAGGTTAAGGGGCAAAATCATCTATTATAAGGAATAAACATTTAGGGAAAAAGTCAAAAAAGCCCTTAAATAAACTATTGGGGGCAATCGACGAACAGGACCTACGGTCCGTACATCCACTGACGGACCGTCCTGCTCTTCTGTCAATCGATTCAGAAAGTTTGTTTTGGACTAAATAAAGCTAAGTCTGAAAGGCATCTACGAAACCCATCTACGGCCCGTCAACTGAACTACGAACCATCCTACTATTTCGTAGGTCAAGGTTCAGAAACTAAAAATTATAAAGCTAGCAGGGCCATCGACGGTTACCATCTACGGCCTGTCACTCCACCTACGGTCCGTAGATGGCCTCCGTCGTCACTGGCACCAGAAAAATTTTAAAACTGTATTTTCTTTCTTTTCTAAAACTGGGGTGTTACAACCTCCATAGTGAGTTGGGAAAGAATTACATATAGTTGAAAAAATTTTAAGGCATATTTTTGCATTTACGAGCGAACTTTTATGAATTACATAACATTTTTAGTTTTTCCTATATATTAGACCATGGATCTAGCACAAACTTTTTCATATGTTTTTTGGCAGAAATTTTTTGTGGGCGACCGTGAAGACCTATTTATTAGCGTGCGTTGGTTCAAAGAGGCACATGTCGACATTTTAAAGTTCAAATGAGACCAAGAATGGGAAATAGATATTTTTTCTTTCATCACACCAGGTGATGTGGACTCACATAAAGGCTAGTTGCGCGCTCACGGTGCATAGGAAGCAAGCTTCCGCTTATTGTGACATCTCGCGGTGTGCCGAGGAAGTGATGTGATGCATGACATCTAGACAGACATGCTCCCAACCTAATGGCTTCAAGCGCAACTTGCATTCAAAGACTCGATGGTTCACAGGATTCTGCAATTCACACTAAGTTCACATTTCTCTACGTTCTTCATTGATGCAAGATTCAAGATACCTGTTTCCGAGAGTCATTTGTGTTTAAAGAGGAGCACATGTCCCACCATGCACTCCGTGGATAGGGCACAAGGAACGGGCTATCAATTTTAGTATTCTTTGGTGCTTTCGATGCTGGGTTCGTAGGTCAACTGATGCGCAGGTCGGGGACGAGTGGGAGCTGCGCCGGTGGAGGGGCCTAAGAACCTCCGGCCGCGCGTCCCCCCTAGTGTTAAATCATTTCGTGGGTCGTTCTGCTTTGCAGTTTCTTTCAATTATCGTTTCGCAGGTTCACCTACGAAAACCTTGTTAAGACTTCTATTTCCTGTAAATGATAAGGCTGAATAAACTTCTCGTGATGTCACAGGTAGTGAATCGCAAACATCACTGCAATCTGAATATTTCACCGTATTATTCAACTGGTAGGAGAGAAAAGTGATACATAGAAAGGGCAGAGACTTAGTAAACGTGAGCTGATGACTCATGCTTACTAGGCATTCTTCATTGAAGACCAATAATTTCAATGATCTATCCCCATCACGATGAAAATTCAAATATAACTTGACCCTGTTGGCCAAGGCTATAAACTCATTCAATACATCAATGTAGTGCACGTGCGGCCCAAAAAATCAAGGGCATCACAGACCTTGCCGATACGTCCGACAGACGTGCCCTCGGGCTTATGGCTTCATGTGCAATTTGCATTCAAAGACTCGATGTCGCCTTGCTGATGCTCGCATTCTTCTGCCGATCCATGCAGGCCTCAGTCGATGTCACGTGATGCCAGTTGGCTAATTGGAGCATGCCTCGACCGACGCCTGGTATTAAAATTGATTATCCAATATTAAAATTTTCATTCACATATGTATACCAATGTATTTAAAACTCAAAATTCATTTTATTTCATCAAAAGCATTATGTATAGTCGCACCACATTTTAAGGCATATTTTTTCATTCACAAGTCAACTTTTAGGAATTTCGTTATTTTCTTAATTTTTCGTGTGTATTAGCCCATAGATCTACCTTCTTATACGACCTAAAACAATTTTCTAAAAAACCTTTATGAATACCTTCATAAAGAGTTGGTCAAGAATTACGTATAGTTGCACCATTTTAAGGAATATTTTCAAATTTATGAGCAAACTTTTAGGATTTACGCGGCTATCTTGATTTTTCATGTGTATTAGCCCATGGATCTGGCGCATTCTTGTTCTTGTGTTTTTTGGCTAAAATTTTTTGTGGGCGTCCGTTATGACCTATTCCATGGCGTACGTTGGTTCAGAGGGGCACAAGTCGGCATTTTCAAGTTCAAACAAGGTCAAGAATGGGAAATAGAGATTTTTCCATTCTTCACAGATGGTGACGTGGACTCACATTTAGGTCAGTAGATCGCTCAGGGTGCATGGGAAGCCAGATTCTTCCCCGCCTGATATCTTTCGATGTGCCGGGGAGCAATGTGATGCATAACGCTTACTCAGGCGTACCCTCAACCTAATGAATTTGAGAGCAACTTGGGTTCAAAGATTTGATGGTTCACGGGATGCTACAATTCACACCAAGTTTGCATTTCTCTACGTTCTTCATCAATGCATGATTCAAGATATCTGTTGCAGAGAGTCGTTTGTGTTTTAAGAGAAGCACATGTCCCCCCGCGAACTCTTGGACAGGGCACGAGGCGTGGGCTGTCAATTTTAATATTCTTTGCAATTTCGGTGTTGGGGTTCATTCGTGACCTGATGGGCATGCTGGGGACCAGCGGGGCGTGCGCGAGTGGAGAGCCTAAGTATCCCCGGCCGTGCGTCGCCTTCAAGTGTTAAAATGTGTTCGCTGGTCGTTCTGCTTTGCAGATTTTGACAATGATCTTTCCACAGGTTCACCTATAAAAACCTTGATACGACTTCATCTTCCTCTAAATGATAAGGTTCAATTGACTTCTCACGAAGTCGCGGTCAGCGAACCACCCACGTTGCCGCAATCTAAATATTTCACCAGATCATTCAACATATAGGAGTGATGGGAGATATGTACAACGGGCAGGGACGTATTCAATTTGTGTTGATGACTCGCGCTTACTAGGAATTCTTTGTTTAAGACCAACTATTTCAATGATCTATCCCCATCACGATGAAAATGCAAAGATTACCCAGGCCTGTCGGCCAAGGCTATAAACTCGTTGAATACATCAATGTAGTACACGTGCGGCCAAAAATATCTAGGTGCATCAAAGACCTGTTATATCCTCAAAGTTCTTCACATAGACATTCCCTCAGCCTAATGGCTTCGGGTGTATTTTGCATTGAACGATTCGATGTCGCATGGCCGATGCGCGCATGCCTCGACCGATGCAGGCACGCCTCAGCCGATGTCGCCTGACGTCGACCGATGTCGCCTGACGTCGACCGATGTCGCCTGACGTCGACCGATGTGGCCTGGCTAATGAGCGCATGCCTCGACCGATGCCTGGTATTAAAATTGATTATTCAATATTAAAATTTGTATTAACAATGTATGTCGAACTCAAAATTCATTTTAATTTACCAGAAGGATTACATATAGTCACACCACTTTCTAAGGCATATTTTCGCATTTACGACCAAACATTTAGGAATTACGCGTTTTCATGATTTTTTGTGTTAATTAGCCCATGTATCTGACGCCTTGGAGAACCAAAAAATATTTTCTAAAAAACATTATGAGAATTTCGGTATAGAGTTGAGGAAGCATTACGTATAGTTTAACCATTTTTAAGGCACATTTTTGCATTTCTAGAGAAAATTTTTAGGATTACAAGACTTTCTTATTTTTTCGTGTATATAAGCCCATGTATCTGGGACAAACTTTTTTTGTGTTTTCTGGCTGAAATTTCTTGTAGGTGTCCATGAACTCCTATTTAAGAGCGTGCGTTTGTTTGGAGGGGCACATGTCGGCATTTTCAAGTTCAAACAAGGCCCAGAATGGAAAAAAAGGGATTTTTCAATTTGTCACACCTGGTTACGTGGACTTGCATTTAGGTCAGCTTTATGCTAAGGGTGCCTGAGAGGCCAGATTCTACCCTGCATGACATCTTGCAGCCTGCCGAGGGGCAATGTGATGCGTGATGCCCAATTAGGCGTGCCCTTGGCCTAATGTCTACCAGCACTGTCATGACCCAGGGTAGCCCCTAGATGTAACACGGCGTACAAGACCCCGAGAAGCCTCACACAAGCCCTTAGGATACATAACATACAAGATAATAGAGAAAAGAATTTAAAAGAGCATTATATAACAAGACAACGGAAGTCTACAATTTATGTCTCAAGCCATCTAACATACAGAATAGAAATGAAGGTTTGGGATGCAGCCCAGTACAATATCCAAAAGCATAACGAAAAGCATTAAAATGTAACAAGGTTAGGTCCTCGGACATAGGAGGCCTCACCAAGTCTTCACTATCACTGGAACCGACTAGCCACGAGTGGAATGAGAAGACCCGCCAAGTGCTACATCAATAGAATCAATGTAGGCAAAAGCATGTGTTAGTACAATCAAGTACCAAGTATGATAGCAATGCATAAAAGGGCATATAAACCATGCTAGAATGGTTTATAATCATGACATGTAATGGCCAAGCTAAAACATGATAGAACATAAGAAACATGAAGCAAAAACATGGCCAAGACAAACTATTCATCTTTTCTTTACTTTACTTTAAGCCATAATCATGAGAACACTTGTTCATTAACTTGTGGGGAAATAGCCTTAACCGACATACAAGACCATGTGAGCTATCAACATTGAATCGGGTGTCTGCCCCACACCGAAAAACGGTGTCCTACTTGCCAAGGTAAGACCGTGAAATGTTTATATTGTGTCTATCATAGACCATCACCCTATGGTGGCACATAGGTTATGGGACATGGGTAATCGCCACTTGTCCACTCCGTACTAAGCATATTTAACACGGAATTATCATAGTTCATTTTATCTTAGGTAGACATGGGTAATCCCCTCTTGTCTACATTAGGGAGCATGGGTAATCGCCTCTTGTCCCTTCATAGAATAGCTCCTTTAGAACATGGTTAATCGCCACTTGTTCTTCTATTAGTCATGATTTTATTTTTAGTAGACATGGGTAATTGCCTCTTGTCTACATTAGGGAACATGGGTAATCGCCTCTTGTCCCTTCATAGAATAGTTCATTAATCATGGATTCAAGCTTAGTTGAGCAAACCTTTCAACAAGTTATGAATCATTACGTGTGAGAAAACCTTCCACACTCATAGGTTGAGCATTACATGAGAAACCCTTTCAAAACTCAACAAAATGCACTAACATATCATAGACTTCATAAAACATGCATGAGTTCACAAGCTTCGTATGTACATAGCTCATCATGCCCTTAACTCATAAATCATGGGTTCATAAGCTTCTCCTAAAACATGCAATTCAATGCAAGCAAATACTTAGAAATCCATTATTCAAGGCAATTTTAGTCATAATTGAGGGAACCCACATAATAGAGGAAAATCATAGATTTTGATTCAACATGCATCTTTTCATAGAATATCCTCTTTTCATCATTCATAGTCTTACATGGAATTCATAGCTTGATAATCATAATCCTTAACTCACTTCTCAAAGAGTTCATGCAAATTCATCTTTTCTCAATCAACCCACAATCATATAAGCATAATCATAAATTTGGGGGTTACTTAGCATAATGAAACGACCCCAAAAATGTCCGAAAATGTGCTTCGAAAACACCTATAATTGTAATTTCCATATATCTCAAAATCCGTGCATGATTTCGGAAATTCGACTTCATATTCTTATTTGTGGGGTTAAATTGAGTGGGAAATGGGTCTAACCCAAATTTTAGAGCAACCGTATCAAAATTCGAAAATCGCAAAAATTGCGATTTGGAGGGTCAACTTTAAAGGGGCATATCTCTTAGCACACAAGGAACTGGAAGGGCTGCAACCTATCAAATTAAAGCTCTTTGAGTTAGCTTTCCAACGCACTTGGTTTCACCTTATCCGAGTTAGGATGAGGGAGTTATGACCATTTTTGTAAAACCTGTCTGTGCAGATTTGCAATTTCCAGTGAGCTTTTTTTTTAGGCGGGTTGGAGACGTTTTTTATAAAAAGGGGATATGTCCCATACTTAGTCATTTTTCTTAACTCCAAAAACACTCTCTAAGCCCTCTCCAAAAATTCCACCAAGATCTTCAACCAAATTCAAACATCTCAAGCTCTAATTCCGGATTCAAGACTCAATCTCAAGCTTCGATTCTCCATTCCAATCTTCATCAAGGATTCTCCAAAGTTGAGGTATGTGGGTTTGATTGTGGAAACCTTCCTTTCCACAAGTCCAACCATTTATCCTCTATTTCTACTTCAAGTTTATGGGTCCTTATGATTATTTATGAACTCTTGAATTATGGAATTACTATTACACACCCTATTATGGTCCATTTTGCATATTATCATGAAATGGAATTATTATGTGATGTTTATGGTTTACATGCTTCCATGATCAAATTATGAAGGTTGATATATATATGTATGTTGTTGGTGGGCTGATTTATATGGATTTTTGAATTGGTTGGACTTAGTATTCTTGAAATACATGATTTCATTTACATGAACAATTGCCCACCTTGTGTTTGATAAAATGCCCATTTATAGAATTCTTAGGAAAGGGAAGGTCCAAGGTACGTCCTATGAGTCGGATGGTTATGTAATTACTGAAATGATGATGAAATGGACACATGTATATGATTTTCCCTAAATAAGTGTTGTGAGTCGACCAAGCCTAGTACGGGGGGTAGTAGGCCCGTATAACCGTATCAAGGGGTTGGTACCTTGGTTGCCTAGTACGGGGGTAGTAGGCCCGTATAACCGTATCGAGGGGTTGGTACCTTGGTTGCCTAGTACGGGGGGTAGTAGGCCCGTATAACCGTATCGAGGGGTTTGTACCTTGGTCCCTAGCTCGGGGGGTGGTAGGCCCGTGTAACCATATTGAGGGGTTTGTACCTCTTTCGCCTCTCCAAGGGGGTGGTAGGCCTTGGAAATACTATATTGATGGTCACTCGCCACTCATGTACTACGTCCCACTAAATATGATTTTTATGTAAGCATCATTATACATATCATTTCATTAATATGCTATCTATTGGGTATGATTACGGCATTTTTCCTATGATGTCCATCTAATGTAGCATTGCATTGCATCCCATATACTTAGTACATTCAAATGTACTAACGCATACTCTATGCCTACATGATGTCACCATGTAGGGACCGGAGCACCGCTTGACCATACTCCTCCGCGTGGCTAGTACGATTTTCTATAGTGGTTATTGGTGAGTCCTCCATTTCGGGGACGTTGCTCATGATCTTTTGCTATGTATAAAACTTTTCCTTTCTAGTTATGTTTTGACTATGAGGGTGAGCCCGGTAGTTTGTCTTGGCCCCCGCTAAGTACTCATGTTTAGAGGTGGTGTTGGACAAGTTGTGTATTATGCTTGAGCTTGACTCATCTATGGTATTTATGTATCATTTCTTTTTTTTTTCTTGCTCCCTTAGTCCCGATTTCCCCCTTGATTATGCTTATCGCTTATGGTCATTTAATTGCTTCCGCGACCAAGGATGTGTAATGATACGCTATGAGGCTTGTTTGGGGTTCCTTCGGGTTCCCCATTCGCCGGTCACATCTAGGCCCTAGGCTTGGGTCGTGACACATAAGCTCATGGGATTCATCAAGTTGCATGTAAACCACGCTAAATCATGCACTAGATTACTTTACCACGCTAGACCGTGCACTATCAACCATAACATCAACAATGGAAAGCATAACGAAGAACCCATAAGAATTTGTCAAACCCTAACTCTCTTGGGCAAGACTATGCATTGAAAACCTTAAGGAAAAGAGGACCCATTGGAGGAAAGACTCCAAAAGGTAAATACTATCATACCTCAATGCCAATGCCTTGAAATAAAAAGGGATTGATGACCTTGATGAGAACCTATCTTCTTCTCCTTCTTTTTCTTTTAGAGAGAGAAATATTTTGGGAGATGAGAGTTAGAAAATGAAAGGGTTAGGGCTTAGAAAATATAAATAGGGCCAAGGTTAAGGGGCAAAATCGTCTAGTATAAGGAATAAACATTTAGGGAAAAAGTTCAAAAAGCCCTTAAATAAACTGTCGGGGCCAATCGACGGACAGGACCTATGGTCCGTACATCCACTGACGAACCGTCCTTCTCTTCCGTCAATCGATTCAGAAAGTTCGTTTTGGACTTAAAATTTGGCTAAGTCTGGAAGGCATCTACGGAACCGCTCTACGGTCCGTCAACTGAACTACGAACCGTCCTGCTATTCCGTAGGTTAAGGTTCAGAAACTCAAAATTTATAAAGTTGGCAGGGCCATCGACGGCTACCATCTATGGCCCGTCACTCCACCTACGGTCCGTAGATGGCCTCCGTCGTCACTTGCACTAGAAATATTTTAAAACTGCATTTTCTTTCTTTTCAAAAACTGGGGTGTTACAATATCTCCCCCTTGGGGACATTCATCATCAAATGTGAGCCTGGATATCTTGAGAAGGGCGATAGACTCGGACTAACAACCCAACCTAGCATGCAAGCACGTAAATGCACATATCCGAGGAGGAAACATCAACTCCGAGCTAAAGCATGCTCAATACAAAAATGATGAAGACTTTATGCAACTCATACTCAATGCACATATATCATGTTAGACTCTTCATGAACATGCATAAATTAAGGAATAATGGAAATCAACTATGACACATGAGACCAAAAGAATGAACCATGAGGAACTAGGTACCTCAAGCTAGAGGAGGATCGGAAGGAAAGAGATGAGGATAGCGGGACATCATATCGGCCTCGGCCTCCATAGTATCACCCTCAACTAATTGATTCCTCCATAGAACTTTCACGGAAGCAACTTCGGGACTTGTCGATCTAGAATCTCAACCAGAACCTCTTCATAAGAAAGGCTGTCCTTAATGCCAAGAGTCTCTATTGGCACTACAGAGGTCGAATCACCAACACACTTTCTCAACAATGAGACATGGAAAATCGGATGCACTGATGATTCTCACTAGGTAATTCAAGCTCATAGGCAACCGTACCAATACGCCTCAAAATTTGATATGGGCCTACATAACGGGGACTAAGCTTCCCTTTCTATCCAAATCTCGTTACACCCTTCATAGGTGAAATTTTCAAGTAAACCCAATCATCAACATCAAATTCTAATTCTCTTCTTCTGACATTGGCACAAGACTTTTGTCGACTTTGAGCCGATTTCAACTTTTCTCTAATAAGCCGAACTTTCTCTATAGCCACCTTCACTAACTCGGGGCCTATCAAAGCAACTTCCCCAATTTCAAACCAACCTATGGGAGATCTACACCTCCTACCATAGAGAGCTTCAAATGGAGCCATACCAATACCAGAATGGTAGCTGTTATTATAAGCAAACTTAACCAAAGGCAAATGATCATCCCAATTACCCTTGAAGTCTATTGCACAAGCTCTCAACATATCTTCCAAAGTTTGGATGGTACGCTCTGCTTGCCCATCGATTTGGGGATGAAAGGCCGTGCTAAGCTTAACACAAGTACCAAGGCCCTTTTGGAAAGATTTCCAAAACTGAGAAGTAAACTGTGTACCACGATCGGAGATAATGGATCTAGGCACTCCATGCAACCTAACCATCTCCCTCAAGTACAACTTAGCATAATCCTCCGCCAAGTAAGAAACCTTGATGGGAATGAAATAGGCTGATTTCGTCATACGATCTACAACCACCCAAATCGAATCAAACTTGGGCCGAGTGCGTGGCAAGCCAACAATAAAGTCCATGTTCAAATCTTAGCACTTCCAAGTAGGAATGTCAATATCTTGTGATAGACCTCCCGGTCTTTGGTGTTCAACTTTCACGTGTTGGTAATTAGGACATCTAGCCACAAATCCCGCAATGTCCTTCTTCATCCCATTCCACCAATAGATCTCCTGCAAGTAACAGTACATCTTGGTAGCTCCCGGGTGAATGGAATAACGAGAACCATGGGCCTCAATCAAGAATTGTCCTATTAGGTCATCTACATTAGAGACACAAAAAAGACCCTGATATCTGAGCACTACATCTCCCCCTTGGGATAAAGCCTCTACGGACTTCTTTAGCAACGCTTCTTTCAATTCGACTAGGTTCGGATCAAGATCTTGCTTAGCTTTCACATCCTGCACATAGGAAGATTCTGAACCATTGTGGACCATAACACCACCTTGGGTGGAATCAACTAATCGCACACCCAAACGAGCCAATCTATGAACATCACAAAGTAGTTCCCTTTTACCATCTTCAATATGGGCAACACTACCCATTGACATCCGACTAAGTGCATCTGCCACCACGTTAGCCTTGCCAGGGTGATAGAGGACATTCATGTCATAGTCCTTTAATAGTTCAAGCCACCTTCGTTGGCGAAGATTTAGATCCTTTTGCTTAAATACATATTGCAAACTCTTATGGTCGGTAAAGACGTCAACATGGACACCATACAAGTAATGCTGCCATATCTTTAGAGCAAACACAACTGCCGCCAGCTCCATATCATGAGTAGGGTAATTCTTTTCATGCACCTTTAGTTGCCTTGAAGCATAAGAAATGACTTTTCCATTTTTCATAAGTACATACCCCAACCCAATTCTTGAAGCATCACAATAGACCACAAACCCATCGGACCCTTCCGATAGGGTTAACACCTGAGCCGAGGTAAGTCTATCTTTCAACTCTTGAAAACTCGTTTCACACCTTTCGGACCAAGCAAACTTAGCCTTCTTTTCAGTTAGAGCCGTCAATGGTGAAGCAATTGAAGAAAACCCTTCAACAAACCTCCGATAGTAACCGGCTAAACTACAAATATCCGAAGGTGATAGAGGTCTAGGCCATTTCTTAACCGCATCCATCTTCTTAGGATCTACCTCGACGCCTTTACCGGAAACAATGTTACCAAGGAAGGCTACGGATCTTAACCAAAACTCACATTTCTCGAACTTCGTAAAGAGTTGTAGGTCCTTGAGAACTTGCAACACAATCCTCAATTGATCATCATGCTCACTATCACTCCTTGAGTAAATCAATATAACATCTATAAACACAATGACGAACATATCAAGGTATTGTCTAAACACCCGATTCATCAAATCCATAAATGCGGCTGGAGCATTAGTCAACCCGAAAGACATCACTAGAAACTCATAGTGCTCATATCTTGTCCGGAAAGCTATTTTCAGAATGTAATCATCCCTTACATTCAATTTGTGATAGCCCGAACGAAGATCAATCTTAGAGAAATAACTAGCCCCTTGGAGTTGGTCAAACAAATCATCAATTCTCGGGAGATGATACTTATTCTTGATAGTAACCTTATTCAATTGGCGGTAGTCAATACACATACGGAGTGACCCATCTTTCTTTCTAACAAACAAGATCGGGGCACCCCATGGAGAAATACTTGGTCGGATGAAACCCCTATCCAACAAATCTTTCAACTGCTCTTTTAGTTCCTTAAGTTCTGCCGGAGCCATTCTATAAGGAGGAACAGAGATAGGTTGCGTATCAGGGAGAAGGTCAATACCGAAGTCTATTTCCCACTCTTGAGGATCAACGGGTAAATCATCGGGGAACACTTCCAGAAATTCATTAACAGCGGGGATTGACTCAAGAGTAGGGGTTTCGGAATTCACATCCCTCACCCTAACAAGATGGTACATGCAACCCTTAGAAATCATCTTTCTAGCTTGCAGATAAGAAACAAATTGACCTTTAAGCGAATAATTTCCCCCTTTCCACTCTAGGATAGGCTCATCAGGAAATTGGAACTTGACCATTCGAGTTCTACAATCAATAGAGGCATAACAAGAATCCAACTAATCCATCCCGGGGACAACATTGAAGTCTAGCTTATCAAGCTCTCAAGATCCACATGAGTGACTCTATGAAATAAAGAGACGGAACAATTTCTATAGACTCTCTTGGCCACAATAGATTCACCAATAGGAGTAGAGACACGGAATGGATCTAACAACATATCCGGAACAACATCAAACTTCATAGCTACATAAGGCGTCACAAAAGAAAACGTAGCACCTGGATCAAGCAAAGCATAAACATCAAAGTGGAAGCTTTTCAACATACCGGTAAATACATCTGGAGAACCCTCTTGCTCATGATGGTCCTGAAGTGCATAGAACCGGTTTTGCTTTTGATTTCCACTAGAACTTGCTGGATTTTGGGGTTGAGCCTTTCGATGATTTTCTCCTCCCTTCTTAGCAGCCAAGGGACAATCCCTTACTTTATGACTCATCCTACCACATCCAAAACATGCATTCGAACCGGCTAGACAAGTACCCTTGTGTTTTCTCCCACACTTGGCACAAGTAGGCAATGAGGAGCCACTACCATTTCCTCCTTGAGGCTTAGGGTTAGACACCCTCTCTTGGTTGAACTTAGGAGGGGCATTGGAAGGCCCTTGATTAGAGAACCTTTGTCTACGCTTAAAAAGACCATGTCCATTGGACCTTGACTGAAAGAACCCTCCATCACCGGTCTTAGCCCTCTTGAAGTTCCTAGACCTTTCCTTGAGCTTCTCCTCCCTTATTTGTTGTGCATGAATCATGAGGCGAGAAATATCCATATCACTAATAAGCATGGCGGTATGACACTCCTTGACCACCATTTCGGACACTCCCGAGACAAATTTGCTCATTCTTGCCCTAGGTTCGGCCACCATAGAAATAGCATATCGAGCCAACTGTGTGAACTTCAAAGCATACTCTTTCACACCCATACTCCCTTGACGAAGGTTGATGAACTCGAGTACCTTCGCCTCCCTCATCTCAAGGGGAAGGAATCTATCGAGGAAAGCACCCTTGAATTTCTCCCACTCCAGAGGACCTTCATCAACCGCCATCTCGCTCTTCCATTGGTTGTACCAAATTTGAGCGACACCCTTGAGTTGGTAGGCGGCCAATTCTGCCTTTTCTGTCGGTGACACTCCCATGATTATCAACACTTTATAAACCTCATCAATAAACTCTTGAGGATCTTCCTCCACTTTAGAACCGTGAAACTCCAGAGGGTTTATCCGGGTGAAATCCCTCACTCTTGACACCGCCGTACCCACATTTGGGTTCACGGGAGCCACAATCTCCCTATTGGCTTGAGCCATCATGGCTTGGTCAAACACCTGAAAAGAAGCCTTGAACACCGCATTGGTTACTTGCTCGGCCAAATGATCGGCCGGAACTTAAGGAGCTTGAGGAGGAGTTTCTTGCTCTTCACTTTCTCTCGCATTCCTTCGAGTATAAGCACTTCGAGACGCCATATCCTGAAATGCGTAGGATAGGGATTAAGAGAGAGGGGCATATAAAGTAACACTCTAAAGGATAATGAAGAAATGGAGTTTCGTAATCATCTTTTAGCCTCTCATTCATAAATGTGGCGCACTTCACACTCATGAACAAGACTCTACTCGACGTGGCTTATGAGACATCCTAGAACCTTTCTAAAACCTTGAGCTCCGAATACCAAGTTTGTCATGACCCAGGGTAGCCCCTACATGTAATGCGGCGTACAAGACCCCGAGAGGCCTCAAACAAGCCCTTAGCATACATAACATACAAGATTATTGAGAAAAGAATTAAAAAGAGCATTATATAACAAGACAGCGGAAGTCTACAATTTATGTGTCAAACCATCTAACATACAGAATAGAAATGAGGTTTGGGACGCAGCCTAGTACAATATCCAAAAGCATAATGGAAAGCATGAAAATGTAACAAGGTTAGGTCCTTGGACATAGGAGGCCTCACCAAGTCTTCACTATTACTGGAGCCGACTAGCCACGAGTGGAATGAGAAGAGCCGCCAAGTCCTACATTAATAGAATCAATGTAGGCCAAAGCATGCGTTAGTACAATCAAGTACACGTATGATCGCAATGCATAAAAGGGTATATAAACCATGCTAGAATGGCATATAATCATGACATGTAATGGCAAAGCTAAAACATGATAGAACATAAGAAACATGAAGCATAAAACATGACCAAGACTAGCTATTCATCTTTCCTTTACTTTACTTTAAGCCATCATCATGAGAACACTTGTTCAATAACTTGTGGGGAAATAGCCTTAACCGACATATAAGACCATGTGAGCTATCAACATGGAATCCGGTGTCTTCCCCACACCGAAAAGGGGTGTCCTACTTGCCAAGGTAAGACCATGAACTGTTTAGATTGTGTCTATCATAGACCATCACCCTATGGTGGCACATAGGTTATGGGACATGGGTAATTGCCACTTGTCCACTCGGTACTAAGCATATTTCCCATGGAATTATCATAGTTCATTTTATCTTAGGTAGACATGGGTAATCTCCTCTTGTCCCTTCATAGAATAGCTCCTTAAGAACATGGGTAATTGCCACTTGTTCTTCTATTAGTCATGATTTCATTATTAGTAGACATGGGCAATCGCCTCTTGTCTACATTAGGGAACATGGGTAATCGCCTCTTGTCCCTTCATAGAATAGTTCATTAATCATGGATTCAAGCTTAGTTGACCAAACCTTTCAACAAGTTATGAATCATTACGTGTGAGAAAACCTTTCACACTCATAGGTTGAGCATTACATGAGAAACCCTTTCAAAACTCAACAAAATGCACTAACATATCATAGACTTCATAAAACATGCATGAGTTCACAAGCTTCGTATGTACATAGCTCATCATGCCCTTAACTCATAAATCATGGGTTCATAAGCTTCTCCTAAAACATGCAATTCAATGCAAGCAAATACTTAGAAAGCCATTATTGAAGGCAATTTTAGTCATAATTGAGGGAACCCACATAATAGAGGAAAATCATAGATTTTGATTCAACATGCATCTTTTCATAGAATATCCTCTTTTCATCATTCATAGTCTTACATGGAATTCATAGCTTGATAATCATATTCCTTAACTCACTTCTCAAAGAGTTCATGCAAATTCATCTTTTCTCAATCAACCCACAATCATAAGCATAATTATAAATTTGGGGGATACCTAGCATAAGCTCATGGGATTCATCAAGTTGCATGTAAACCACGCTAAATCGTGCACTAGCTTACTTTACCACGCTAGACCGTGCACTATCAACCATAACAACAACAATGGAAAGCATAATGAAGAACCCATAAGAATTTGTCAAACCCTAACTCTCTTGGGCAAGACTATACCTTGAAAACCTTAAGGAAAAGAGGACCCATTGGAGGAAAGTCTCCAAATGGTAAATACTATCATACCTCAATGCCAATGCCTTGAAATAAAAGGGGATTGATGACCTTGATGAGAACCCTAGCTCTCTTCTTCTCCTTCTTGTTCTGCTAGAGAGAGAAATATTTTGGGAGATGAGAGTTGGAAAATGAAGGGGTTAGGGCTTAGAAAATATAAATAGGGCCAAGGTTAAGGGGCAAAATCGTCTAGTATAAGGAATAAACATTTAGGGAAAAAGTCCAAAAAACCCTTAAATAAACTGTCGAGGCCAATCGACGGACAGGACCTACGGTCCGTACATCCACTGATGGACCGTCCTGCTCTTCCGTCAATTGATTCAGAAAGTTCATTTTGTAATGAAAATTTGGCTAAGTCTTGAAGGCATCTACGGAACCCCTCTACGCTATTCCGTCAACTGAACTACGAACCGTCCTGCTATTCCGTAGGAAAAGGTTCAAAAACTCAAAATTTATAAAGCTGGCAGGGCCATCGACGGTTACCATCTACAGCCCGTCACTCCACCTACGGTCCGTAGATGGCCTTTGTCATCACTAGCACCAGAAAATTTTTAAAATTTCATTTTCTTTCTTTTCAAAAACTGGGGTGTTACAAGCACAACTTGCGTTCAAAGTCTAAATGGTTCACGGAATTCTGCAATTCACACCAAGTATACCTTTCCCTACATTCTTAATCCATGCAAGAGTCGAGATATCTATTACCGAAAGTCATTCATGTTTCAAGAGCAACACATGTCCCCCGACGAACTCCGCTGACTGGGCAGGAGGCATGGGCTGTCAATTTTAGTATTCTTTGCATTTTTCGTGTTGGTGTTCGATGGTCACCTGACGCACACTAGGGACTAGTGGGAGGTGCGCAGGTGGGGGCAAAGTACCCCCGGCCGCGTGTCGCCCCCAAATGTTAAGATGTCTTCGTTGGTCATTCTACTTTGCACATTTTTACAATGATCCTTTCACAAGTTCACCTATGAAAACATCGATATGACTTCTTCTTCCTCTAAATGAGCAGTTTAAATTGACTTCTCACGATGTCGTGGTCAGCGAACCGCCCACGTCGCCACAATCTAATTATTTCACCAAATCATTCAACATTTAGAAGTGATGGGCGATTTGCACAAAGGGAAGGGACGTAGTCAACGCGAGCTAATTACTCGCGCTTACTAGGAATTCCTTTTTAAGGTCCAAGTATTGCAATGATCTATCCCCATCACGATGAAAATTCAAAGATTACCCAGGTCTGTCGGCCAAGGTTATAAACTCCTTGAATACATCAATGAAGCGCACGTGCGGCCCAAAATATCTACGTGAATCAAAGACCTAATATTGCCTAAAAGTTCCATAGCCTAAAAAGGCCGTAGTGTCTTTATGAAGACGGTTGATGCACCCGACACACATTCCCCCGGCCTAATGGCTTCGGGTGTAATTTACATTGAACGACTCGATGTCGCATGGCCGATGTGCGCATGCCTCGACCGATGCTGGCAGGCCTCAGCCGATGTCCCTTGACGTAGATCAATGTCACCTGGCCAATGGACGCATGCCTCAATTGACGCCTGATATTAAAATTGATTGTCCCATATTAAAATATGCATTCACATATGTATTAAAAATGGATGTCAAACTCAAAATTCATTTTAATTTATTAGAAGCATTACGTAGAGTCACACCACTTTTTAAGATATATTTTTGCATTTACGAGCAAACTTTTAGGAATTACGCGACTTTCTTAATTTTTCTTGTGTATTAGCACATGGATATGGCGCCTTGGCGGACCCAAATATATATTTTGAAAAAATATTATGAAGACCTCCGTACAGAGTTGGGGAAGCATTATGCAATGTCGCACTACGTTTTACAACATATTTCCACATTTACGAGCCAACTATTAGGAATTGCGACACTTTTTTTGTTTTTGGCGTACATTAGCCCATTGATTTGGCACAAACTTTTTTGTGTGTTTTTTGGCCAAAATATTTTGTGGGCGGCCATGAAGGGCTATTTAATGGCGTGTGTTTGTTTGGAGGGGCACACGTCGGCATTTTCAAGTTCAAAGAAGGCCTAGAATGGAAAATAGGGATTTTTTGATTCGTCACACCTGGTGAAATGTACTTGCATTTAGGCCAGCCATGCGTTCAAGGTGCATGGGAGGCTAGCTTCCACTCCACATGACATCTTACGGCGTACCAGGGGGCAACGTGATGCGTGATGCCCATAAAGACGTGCTCTCGGCCTAATGGCTACGAACGCAACTTGAGTTCAAAGTCTTGATGGTTCACGAAATTCTACAATTCACAACAAGTTTTCCTTTCCCCACATTCTTCATCCATGCAAGAGTCGAGATATCTGTTGCTAAAAGATATTTATGTTACAAGAGCAACACATGTCCCCCCACGCAATCCATGGACACGGCATGAGGCGCGAGCTATCAGTTTTATTATTCTTTTGCACTTTCGGTGCTGGGGTTCGATTGATGCCCAATGCACATGCCAGGGATGAAAGAGTGGTGTGCGGTTAGAGGGCCTAAGCACCCACGACTGCATTTTTACCCTAGTGTTAAAGCTTGCTCACGGGTCGTTATGCTTTACAGGTTTTGATAATGATCCTGTCGTAGGTTCACCTACGAAAACCTTGTTATGTCTTCTTCTTCTTCTAACTAATATGGTTCAATGGACTTCTCGCGACGTCGGAGGCAATGAAACACCCACATCACTACAATCTGAATATTTCACAAGATTATTCAATCTGTAAGAGAGATAGGCGATATGTACAAAGGGCAGGGATGTAGTAAATGTAACACCTCAGTTTTTAAAAGAAGGAAAAATGTAGCCTTTCAAAATTTTCTAGTGCAGTGCAAACGAGACCACCGACGGTCCGTGGTCTGACCTAAGAACCGTAGGTAGCACTATCCAAAACTTCCCAATGTTAAATTTTAGTACTTGATCTACGGAGCAGCAGGACGAGCCGTTGTCCATTGTACGGACCGTAGGTGGGTCTCATAGGTGAGACCCGTACTTAGTTAAATTTTCAGGGCCAAGAAACGAATCTACGATTGTCATGTACGGGCCGTCAATGGGTCTACGAACCGTACACTGGGTCCGTCATTGCAGGGTCCAATGTTAACAGTCTCTGAATCTATCTAGGGTAGGAAATAATGGTTTGTAGGTGGACATAGGACCGTAGGTCCCACCGTAGATAGGGGTCCAACATTTATTTTCTAAGGGCTTTTTGGTCTTTTTCGTAAATGTTTAACTCCTAATTTAAGTTGGTTACCCATTCTTAATCATTCCCAAATTCTCCTCTCCCAAAATAAATTCTCTCTCTTGAAAAGATTGAAGAAGAAGAAGGAAAAGCTAGGGTTTTCAAGTCAAGGTCCTCAATCTTCCATTGATTTCAAGCTTGTGATATTGAGGTATGATAGTTTTCACTTATGGACTCCTTTCCTCCATAGGGTCCCCAAATTCCTCAATTTTCGAAGTAAGAATTCTCAATTGAATTTAGGGTTTTCTTCCATCTTATGGGTTCTTTAAAATTATGATATCATTGCTTGAATTATGTTTAATTAAGCATGAAATGAGTTAAATTACATGTTTCAAGTTAAATCTCCATGAGCCTATATGAAATTCATGTTTTCAAGAATTGATCATGTGATGAAGCCTTGAACTCATGAAAGTTGAATTAAAGAGATTCAATGAATTGAGATAAGAATCCATGAACCCATGCATGAATGATGTTTTCTAAGTTACTACATTTGTGATGCAGTTATGAATGACCAAAAGATTGTTATGAAAGAAAATTAAGCATGTTCAATCACAATCTAAGATTTTCCTCTATCATGTGGGTTCTTTCAATTATGATCAAATTGCCTTAATTATGGTTTTCTAAGCATGCGTTTATGACCCCATGAGAACCCTATGATTTGTAAGTTATGAGCATGATGAATTATGTAAAGATGAAGTCTATGAAATCAAGCATTTCTTTTACGAAATAAATGATGTTTTATGGGTGCTTTGAGATTGAAGACTAAAGTCTATAATATGTTGATGTTGTTGTTGAGTTGTGAAAGGATTTCTCGTATATTTCTCAACCCATGTATGTGAAAGGTTTTCTCAAATGTATTGGTTCATAACTTGTTGAAAGGCTTGCTCAACCAAACTTGAATCGATGACTAAGGGGCTATTCTAATGAAGGGACAAGATGCGATCACCCATGTTCCCTAATGTAGACGAGAGGCGACTACCCATGTCTACTAATAATGAACTTATTACTAATGATAGACAAGAGGCGATCCCCCATGTCTACTTACGATAATTGAACTATGTCTAATCCGTGAGAATTATGCTTAGCACCGAGTGGACAAGTGTGATTACCCATGTCCCATAAACTATGTGCCACCATAGGATGATTGTGTAAATAGACATTAGCTAGTGTGGATCCACGTAAGCTAGAAGTGTATGGTCTTACCTTTGCAAGTAGGACACCTCTTTTCGGTGTGGGGTAGACACCGGATTCCATGTTGATAGCTCACATGGTCTTACATGTCGGTTAAGGCAAAATTTTTCACAATAATGAACTAAGTGACTTTAAAGGCTTTTCTCTAAGTAATTGAAGTATGTTTAGCTTGCTTTGACCTTAAGAAGATGACTTATGCTTTTCTACTCTTTCTATCATGTTTCACTTGGTCATTGCATGTTTATGAATATGTTCCCTTTCTTTAGCATGTTTGAGTGATTTTGTGCATGGCTATCATACTTGGTTCTTTAATTGTACTAATGCACACTCTTGCCTACATTAACTTGTTAGTGTAGGACTTGGCGATTCTTCTCATCCCGCTCGTGGCTAGTGAGTTTGTAGAGATTTGAAGACTTGGTGAGTCCTCATATGTTCGAGGACATTACCTTGTTATACTTTTCATGTCATTTCTTTTAAAGACTTGTATTGGGTTACGTCCCAACGTTTCTTTCTATTTCTATGCTAGATGGCTCTGAGACTTTATGTAGACTTCTGCTATTTCCTTTAAAGTTTTGATATGAAACTATCTTTTGAACTCTTAAATCTTTATGATCTTGTATGTATGTTTGTAAAGTGGCTTGTATGAGCTCTTTCGGGGTGTTGTACGCCATGTCACGTCAAGGGGGTACCTTGGATCATGAAAAACTTGGTATTCAGAGCACAAGGTTTTAGAAAGATCCTAGGATGTCTCATAAGCCACGTCGAGTAGAGTCTTGTTCATGAGTGTGAAACGCACCACATTTATGAATGAGAGGCTACAAGATGATTAGGAAATTCAACTTCTTTCATTACTCCTAAGTCGTGCCATTGAGTTTAACTCTATATGTCTCTCTCCTAATCCCTATCCTATGCATTTCAGGATATGGCTACTCGAAGATCTTATGCTAGAAGAAATATAGGAGAGAATGTGGAACAAGAAGCTCCTCCTCAAGTTCCTCAAGTTCCGGCCGATCATTTGGCCGAACAAGTGACTAATGCGGAGTTTAGGGCTGCTTTTCAAGTATTGGCTCAAGCTGTGACGGCTCAAGTCAATAGGGAGGTTGCAGCTCCCATGAACCCAAATGTGGGTACGACAGCATCTAGGGTGAGGGACTACACAAGGATGAGTACTCCGGAGTTTCATGGTTCTAAGGTTAAGAAAGATCCTCAAGAGTTCATTTTTGAGGTTTATAAGGTGTTGATTATCATTGGTGTGATGCCGGAAGAAAAGGTGGATTTTGCCTCTTATCAACTTAAGGGTGTTGCTCAAGTTTCATTCAACCAATGGAAAGAAGGGAGGGCGATTAATGAGTTTCCTCTTGATTGGGAGAAATTCAAGGTTGCTTTCCTTGATAGGTTATTTCCCCTTGAGATGAGGGAAGCAAGGGTGCTTGAATTCATCAATCTTCATCAAGGAAGTATGAGTGTGAAGGAGTATGCTTTGAAAGTTCACACAATTGTCTCGATATGCTCCTTCTATGGTTGCGGATCCTACGGAAAGAATGAGTAAATTTGTTTCGATAGTGTCCGAAATGGTGGTCAAAGAGTACCGTACCACTATGCTTATCAATGACATGGATATCTCTCATCTCATGGTGCATGCCCAACAAATAGAAGAAAAGAAACTCAAGGAAAGGTTCTAGAGAGGCAAATAGGGCTAAGACCGGTGATGGTAACTTTTCACATTAAAGGTCCGATGGACATGGTTGTTTCAAGCCTCGACAATGTTTTTCTAGTCAAGGTTCCTCCAATGCTCCTCCTAAGTTGAACCAATATAGGGTATCTCACCCCAAGCCTCAAGGAGGAAATGGTGGTGGCTTTTCATCGACTACTTGTGCAAAGTGTGGGAAAAAACATGAGGGTAAATGTCTAGCTGGCTCTAATGCATGCTTTGGTTGTGGCAAGATAGATCACAAGATAAGGGATTGTCCCTTTGTGTCTAAGAAGGAAGGAGATAATCGTCAACGGACTCAACCCCAAAATCCGTCGGGCTCTAGTGGGAATCAAAAGAAAAACTGATTCTATGCGCTTCAAGCTCATCAAGAATAAGAGGGTTCTCCCGATGTGCTTACCGATATGTTGAAATTCTTCCATTTTGATGCTTATGCCTTGCTTGATCTCGGTGCTACCTTGTCTTTTGTTACTCCATATGTGGCTACGAGGTTTGATGTTGTTCCGGATGTGTTGTTAGATCCTTTTCATGTCTCTACTACGATTGGTGAATCTATTGTGGCTAGGAGAGTCTATAGAAATTGTCCCATCTCCTTATCCCATAGAGTCACTCATGTTGATCTTGTAGAGCTTGATATGTTAGATTTTGATGTTATTCTTGGGATGAATTGGTTGCATTCTTGCTATGCTTCTATTGATTGTAGGACCCGAATGGTCAAGTTTCAATTTCCGAATGAGCCTATCCTAGAGTTGAAGGGGAGAAATTTTATGCTTAAGGGTCAATTTGTTTCTTGTCTTAAAGCGAGAAAGATGATATCTAAGGGTTGCTTATACCATCTAGTTAGAGTGAGGGATATGGATTCTGAAGTCTCTTTTCTTGAGTCGATCCCTGTTGTTAATGAGATTCTGGAAATGTTTCCGGATGATTTACCCAATATTCCTCCCGAAAGGGAAATAGACTTCGGTATTGACCTTCTCCTAGATACGCAACCTATCTCTATTCCTCCATATAGAATGGCTCCGACGGAACTTAAGGAACTAAAAGAGCAATTGAAAGACTTGTTGGATAAGGGTTTCATCCGACCAAGTATTTCTCCATGGGGTGCTCCGATCTTTTTTGTAAGGAAGAAAGATGGTTCACTTCATATGTTCTTTGACTATCACCAATTGAACAAGGTTATATTAAGAATAAGTATCCTCTTCTAAGATCGACCTTCGTTCGCATTATCACCAATTGAGGGTGAAAGAGGATGATATTCCAAAAACGGCTTTCCGGACAAGATATGGCCATTATAAATTCTTAGTGATGTCGTTTGAGTTGACAAATGTTCCGGCCGCGTTTATGAATTTGATGAATAGGGAGTTTAGACAATATCTTGATATTTTTGTGATTGTGTTCATAGATGATATTTTTATTTACTCAAGGAGTGAGGATGCGCATGCAGATAATTTGAGGATTGTGTTGCAAGTCCTCAAGGACAACCAACTATTTGTGAAGTTTAGTAAATGTGAGCTTTGGCTTAAGGTCTGTGACTTTTCTTTGACACATTGTCTCCGGTAAGGGTATCGAGGTAGATCCTAAGAAGACGGATGCGGTTAAGAATTTGCCTAGACCTCTATCAACTTCGGATATTCGTAGTTTCTTGGGTTTAGCTGGTTATTATAGGAGATTTGTTGAAGGGTTCTCTTCTATTTCTTCTTCATTGACGGATTTGACTCAAAAGAAGTTTAAGTTCATGTGGTCTGAAGCGTGTGAGAAGAGTTTTCAAGAGTTGAAAGATAGACTTACTTTGGCTCCGGTGTTGACCACACCGGAAGGAGCTGATGGGTTTGTGGTTTATTGTGATGCTTCAAGAATCGGGTTAAGGTGTGTGCTTATGCAAAATGGAAAGGTTATTGCTTATGCATCAGGGCAACTTAAGATTCATGAAAATAACTATCCTACCCATGACTTAGAATTAGCGGCGGTTGTGTTTGTTTTAAAGATATGGCGGCATTCTTTGTATGGTGTACATGTTAATGTCTTTACCGACCATAAGAGTTTGCAATATGTGTTCAAACAAAAGGATCTAAATCTTCGCAAAAGAAGGTGTCTTGAGTTGTTAAAGGACTATGACATGAGTGTTCTCAATCATCCCGGTAAGGCTAATGTGGTGGCGAATGCTCTTAGTCGGTTGTCTATGGGTAGCGTTGCTCATTTTGAGGATGGTAAGAAAGAATTGGTTCGTGATGTTCATAGGTTGGCCCGTTTGGGTGTTGTTGATTCCACCAAGGGTGGTGTTATGGTTTATAGTGGTTTCGATTCGTCTTTTGTGCATCATGTGAAGGCTAAACAAGATCTTGATCCTAATTTGGTTGAATTGAAAGAAGCGGTGCTAAAGAAGTCCATTGAAGCTTTCTCCCAAGAAGAGAAAGAGTACTTAGATATCAAGGTTGCTTGTGTATTCCCGATGTTGATGGCTTAAGAGGACAAATTTTATCGGAAGCCTATAGTTCTTTTTATTCCATTCACTCGGGAGCTACCAAGATGTACCGTGATTTGCGTAAAATTTATTGGTGGAATGGGATGAAAAAGGCATTGCAAAATTTGTGGCTAAGTTCCAAATTGTGAACAAGTGAAAGTTGAGCATCAAAGGCCGGGAGGTTTATCTCAAGATATTGATATTCGTACTTGGAAGTGGGAAGATGTTAATATGGACTTTATTGTAGGCTTACCACGCACCCGGCGACAATATGATTCGATTTTTGTTATTGTAGATAATATGACGAAGTCAGCCCATTTCATTCCCGTCAAAGTTTTTTATTCAGCGGAGGATTATGCTAAGTTGTACTTGAGGGAAATGGTTAGGTTGCATGGAGTGCCTATCAATTATCTCCTATCGTGGTGCGCAATTCACTTCTTAATTTTTGAAGTCTTTCCAAAAAGGCCTTGGTACTTTTGTTAAGCTTAGTACGGTCTTTCATCCTAAAACCAATGGGCAAGCGGAGCGTACTATCCAAACTTTGGAAGATATGTTAAGAGCTTGTGTAATTGATTTCAAGGGTAATTGGGATGATCATTTGCCTTTGATTGAGTTTGCTTATAATAATAGCTACCATTCTAGTATTAGTATGGCTCCATTTGAAGCTCTATATGGTAGGAGGTGTAGATCTCCTATAGGTTGGTTTGAAGTTGGTGAAGTTGTTTTGATAGGTCCCGAATTCGTACATGAGGCTATGGAGAAAGTTAGCTTATTAGAGAAAGGTTAAAAATGGCTCAAAGTTGACAAAAGCCCTATGCCGATGTTAGAAGGAGAGAATTAGAATTTAATGTTAATGATTGGGACTAATTGAAAATTTCACCAATGAAGGGTGTAATGAGGTTCGGGAAGAAAAGGAAGCTTCGTCCCCCTTATGTGGGCCCATATCAAATTTTGAGACGTGTCGGTAAGGTTGCTTATGAACTTGACTTGCCTAATGAGTTGGCATCGATGCATCCGGTCTTCCATGTCTCATTCTTGAAGAACTTTTTTGGAGATCCGACGTTTCTAGTGCCATTGGAGAGTCTTGGCATAAAGGATAGCCTTTCCTATGAAGAAGTTCCGGTTAAGATTTTAGAACGGCAAGTTCGGAAGTTAGGAAATAAAGAAATTACTTCCATGAAAGTCTTTTGGAGGAATCAATTAGTTGAGGGTGCTACTTGGGTAGCCGAGGCCTATATGATATCCCGATACCCTTATCTCTTCCCCTCTGATCCTACTCTAGCTTGAGGTATCAAGTTCCTCATGGTTCATTCCTTGATTTCATGTGTCATAGTTGATTCCATGATTTCCTTGATTATGAATGTTCATGAAGAGTCTAATTTTGAGAAAAGGAGCTAGTTTGCTTGATTTCCCTATAATCATGTGCATTTGAGTATGTGTTGCATAACTCTTCATGAAATGATGTGTTGAACATGCTTTAGCTTGGAATTGATGCTTCCTCCTCAGATATGTGGATTTATGTGATTGCATGCTAGGTTGGGATGCTAGTCCTTGTCTCTTACCCTTTTCATGGTGTCTGGATTCTCATTCGAGGACGAATGTTCCCAAGGGGGAGATATTGTAACACCTTGGGTTTTAAAAGAAGGAAAATGTATCCTTTCAAAATTTTCTGGTGTAGTGCAAACGTGACCACCGACGGTCTGTGGTCTGAACTATGGACCGTAGGTAGCACTGTCCAAAACTTCCCAATGTTAAGTTTTAGTACTTGATCTATGGAGCAACAGGACGAACCGTCGTCCATTGTACGGACCATAGGTGGGTCTCGTAGGTGAGACCCATACTTAGTTATATTTTCAGGGCCAAGAAACGAAACTATAGTTGCCATGTACAGGCCGTCAATGGGTCTACGAACTGAACATTGGGTCTGTCATTGCAGGTTCCAAGGTTAACAGTCTCTGAATCTATCTACGGTCATTAGGTGGACTTACAGACCGTAGATCCCACTGAGATAGTGGTTCGATAGTTATTTTCTAAGGGCTTTTTGGACTTTTTCCTAAATGTTTAACTCCTAATTTGAGTAGTTTATGCCCTTAACCTAAACCCTACATATACTTTCTAATACTAATTTTATCCATTCTTAATCATTCCCAAATTCTTCTCTCCCAAAATAAATTATCTCTCTAGAAAAGCTTGAAGAAGAAGAAGGAAAATCTAGGGTTTTCAAGTCAAGGTCCTCAATCCTCCATTGATTTCAAGTTTGTGACATTGAGGTATGATAGTTTTCACCTATCGACTCCTTTCCTCCATAGGGTACCCAAATTCTTCAATTTTCAAAGTAAGAATTCTCAATTGAATCTAGGGTTTTCTTCCATCTTATGGATTCTTTCAAATTATGATTTGATTGCTTGAATTATGTTTAATTAAGCATGAACTGAGTTAAATTACATGTTTCAAGTTGAATCTCCATGATCCTATATGAAATCCATGTTTTCTATAATTGATCATGTGATGAATCCTTGAACTCATAAAAGTTGAATTGAAGAGATTGAATGAATTGAGATAAGAATCCACGAACCCATGCATGAATGATGTTTTCTAAGTTACTAATTTCGTGATGAAGTTATGAATGATCAAAAGATGGTTATGAAAGAAAAGTAAGCATGTTCAATCAAAATCTATGATTTTCCTCTATCATGTGGGTTCCTTCAATTATGATCAAATTGCCTTAATTATGATTTTCTAAGCATGAGTTTGCATTGAATTGCATGATTTAAGAGGAATTCTTATGAACCCATGTGAACAGTATGATTTGTATGTTATGAGCATGACGAACTATGTAAAGATGAAGTTTATGAAATCAAGGATGCCTTGTATGAAATAAATGATATTTTACGGTTGCTTTGAGATTGAAGTACCAAAGTCTATGATATGTTGATGTTGTTGTTGAGTTGTGAAAGTATTTCTCATATATTGCTCAACCCATGAATGTGAAAGGTTTTCTCACATGTAATGATTCATAAATTGTTGAAAGGCTTGCTCAACCAAACTTGAATGAATGACTAAGGAGCTATTCTAATAAAGGGACAAGAGGCGATCACCCATGTCCCCTAAGGCAGACAAGAGGCGATTAACCATGTCTACTAAAATTGAACTTATGACTAATGATAGACAAGAGGCGATCACCCATGTCTACTTTTGATAATCTAACTATGTCTAATCCGTGGGAACTATGCTTAGCACCGAGTGGACAAGTGGCGATTACCCATGTCCCATAAACTATGTGCCACCATACAATGATTGTCTAAATAGACATTAGATAGTGTATCCGTGTAAGCTAGAAGTTTATTGTCTTAATTTGGCAAGTAGGACACCACTTTTCACTGTGGGGTAGACACTGGATTCCATGTTGATAGCTCACATGGTCTTACATGTCGGTTAAGGCTAATTTTCCCACAATAATGAACTAAAGTGACTTTAAAGGCTTTTCTCTAAGTAATTGAAGTTTGTTTAGCTTGCTTTGACCTTAAGAAGGTGAATTATGCTACCCCTGAGAGGCCACCCTTTTGTAAGGGAATTAGGATCGGCCCATGCTAGGTATTTTAACCCCGGAGCTGCCACCTATAATTATATAGATTCACCTTAACTTATCTCTTTAATTTTTGAGATTATTCTTTTGATGTTCATAACTCTTTTGAGATTTAGGACTATATACCGTGATGTAGACATGTGAACAAATTAACTGAGGTAGAAACAATGATAGAGAAAGAAAATGTAACTTTATTGTGATGCTTAGGAACTCATATGACTCAAATAATATATACAGATGATCCATGAAGGTGTGTGGCAGGTAAGGGCCCTTAACAAATGAGTCATTAAGGAGTATAACAAGTAGGCAAGTGATTTTGCTTAGAAGATGCTTCATTTAAAACACATTTGGACCTTTCACATGGGGCATATATGCATTTGTAATAAAGACATAACTCCTCAAATATAGAGGCAAGGACTGTATACAATGATACGATAGCTAAACACTTAGTAGACAATATCAAATGAGAGAGTGCATAAACATTTGAACTAATGAAGCACATGACAGAACCCAAATAAGTGTTGTACATTCTCCTTAAGGACATATAAAATGAATAATGGACATAATGTGTATCTAACATATAAATACTTGTAACATGTATAATGTATGATCTTATTGGCTTAATAAACCTCATTTGACTTTGTGGATAACTCATGAAACTTAATGTTCAAAGTACCTTTGTCAAAATAATACTTTGGAAGTATAAACACATCAATATTAGACAATGAACATGTATAGAATTAGTTTGACACTCTTTTGAACATTTTGACAGTATAAGGAAGATCATTAGCTACTTTGAAGATTGTACACCCTCACATTTATCTTTTACCATGAAGATCACTGAGAGATCTCAATTTGTTGGTACACAGAATATAGGACCTTATTCCAAAAGATAAGGAATCAAATAGCCTTACATACCTCAATTCCCAATTCATATAGCTTACAAAGTGTCAACCTGTCCTTTAACGTGATAATCTTCATCTACAAAAAATGTAAATTAATAAAGCTAATATTAGAAGCTAACCAACCAACTCGGGATATTTCAACTCATCAAAACATACCCGGGCAGCAAGCCCATAATCCTTCAAATTAAGAGTGTTCTTTCATGCATTTTGTCCGCTATAGTTATTTTCATGAAATAACCCTCCATGACGTTTTTTTTGCACTCCCTGGGCTTCATGAGTTGGGCAGTATGCTTGCAACAATTTCACCTTTAATGGTGTATCACCACAGCCTATGAATCTGCCCCATAACAATTATACCCAGTAATTACTCTCTAAGTTCATCCACGAACTCCCATAAACAAATCTATACAATAATACAACACTCAACATCCCAAAATAACCAAAAGACTTGAATTCACGACTTTCAATCACCATCCCATGAGTTCCAATCAATAAGTATGTCTAGAATTATCAAATGAACTAATAATTAGAGGTTGTGGCAGCGCCTTACCTTGGCTATATTAATCTGTTATTTTCCTTCAATTACTATTTTTGAAACCTTTTCAAAACCACAAAATTGGAGAGGAGAATGAGCACAAGCAGCACATGAAAATGAGGGAACGAACCCGGGCTTATAACATGAAAGTTTTAACTTAATCTTTGGAAGAGAGTGGCAGAACCTTGGCTGCCAACACATATAGCTATCTCTATTTTAATCCCCTTGAAGAACTGTCCAATATACTTGAAGCCATGGAGGAAAGACGTTTCTCTTGTGGCTGCTTTGGAAGAAACAAGATGAAAAATACTTAGAATCCTAGTGGGAAAATTGGGTGGCTGTTTTATCGTGAGAGAGAGAAATATATGAACTTGAGAGCTTAAAATTTGGATGAGAGGAAAATGAGATATTTGTATCAGATTTTTGCCCTAATAGGTTATATTTTGCCACCTTTCTTGTACATAATTTTCAGACACAATGTGTCTTTAATTTAGGCCACACATTTATGTACGTGATGCACCTACTTTTCCATTAAAATTATTTCTTGTGGGCTTTGACAGATTGGACCTTCGGCTGCCATTCTTTTTCATTTTTTCCCCTTTTCTTGAACAAATTTGGCCTCAAATTAATCACATAATGTAGGCCTCCATATGGCCCATAAGTCAAAGCAGGTGATGCACCTACTAGGTCCTTTTAACTTGGTCCATATACCTTAAGTAGGTGATGCACCTACTTCTCACCTACTAGCTTAATTTAGTCAAGCAAGCACCTCACTTATTTTACACCATTTTCCAGATCTTAGCTTCTTTACAAGACCTTAACACTAATAGACACTTGACCACTTATGACTTTAACATCAAATACAACCTTTTACTATCTCGAATTGAAATTTCTTTTTCACGTTCACTTAATTGTATAAGTGCTGGAAGGTACGGGGTATTACATTATCCCCCCTTTGGATCATTCGTCCTCGAATGAGAGGTGTTGCTTAAAACAAGGTCGACTGTGTTTATTTTTCAAAACTTTTGCCAGATTTTCCTTTGTACACCAAACTACCCAAAAATATCAGCTGACCAAAAGTACGTATGGGCAAGCCTCATAGGGCATTGCAGCAATTATAGCACATTTAATAATCAAATGACAAGTAAGTCTCCTCTTAGCCACATATAATCAAGTAACAATTTGGTACAATAAAATTTAACGTTCTCCTCTTTTTATAAACCAGCCTAACAAATACTTGGAACTTGAGAATTGCAAATATTAGAACAAGTTAACTAATGTTAAACAACCCTATGAACAAGTTGATATATGCATATGTTATAATCACAGTAGAAAAGACACAAAATGTAGAAACCTGTAGACTTTCCATAGCCATTTTCTACATATAAGGGCTATACTAAAATTTACTAGGTTCCCAACCTTTTTAGGCAAAAATTTTACATCATCCCGATATGGGGAAGCTTTTTACTAATGTGTTTTACACTTAAGTCAATAAGAACAGAGGGGTATAATATATTGATGCATATTCCACATGAATCCTTTGACACATAAGGAAGCAGGCATGTGTGGACAATGAGCCATAAAGAAGTTCTTTTAGCATATTAACAAGTGTACATAAGAGACATACGATACATAGAAATTTGAGTTATAGGGACATCTGTTGTAAGAGTCAGTAATGTATAAGCAAGTGAGCTATATAGCATGTGAGAAAACGAACTTAAGACATTTAGCACATGGGAAGATGAATTACAAAAAGTTAGTACATAAGCATGTGGACTACAATATATGCATTTATAAATCATGCGAGCACGTGGACTATCACATGAACAAATATACTTCATGAAATTGGAGCAAGTGAAAATAAACTTTGGGGCTTATAATGCTTAAACAAGTAGGCTATCAGACATGTAACATATAGGTAGATGGTCTATGAAGCATATGACATGTAGACAAGTGACTTATGGTACATATAACCCATGAGCAAGTAATTTATAATGCCTATAGTATATGAGCCATTAATCTATAATGAATATAAAATATGGTCAAGTGATTCGTGGCAAGTCATTAACGAAATAAGGCAACATTCTATAAAATGTATAACAATAAGCAAGTTTTGTTTTTATGAAGCAAATAACACCCATATGCAAGTGTTTTATGACATATGTAACATGTGTTGAAGTTATCCATAAAGGGTATATGAATACAAATAGTTGAACTATAGGATATATAGCATGTACAATTATATAGGCAACCAGAGCCTTTGAAACCCGGAGACATCCTACAAAAACACTGCACCATTTCTTAAGTAAAACATACTGCCACTAGTTCTAATTCATGGGTGTTGTTTCACTTGTTTTTATTACTCCCCTCAAAACATATGCAATTGATCTTCATTGTCTTTTAACTCTTGAGAATTGTTTCTCACAAGTGTTCCAACCAATAGAATCGAGCAGCTTTTTGAGTAAATTCAAACATTAGGTCAAGGATAGGAGAAGTCTCCTATAATTTTTTGTAGTGATGGGGGTCTGAGACTAACTATGCCTTTGTTACTAGCAGACAATACATAATCACCCTTGATGATTAATACCTTATTAAGTTTTAAATAAGTAAATAAATCTTGATGGCATCATAATCAATGGTTTTTAACACGTTACCTATTTCACATAATATCAAGTACATGCAAACTCATGTCACGATTTTATAACACATAATGGTTAGAAACTTTAGCCCAACAAGTAAGGCATGTTCTAGATAATGGATTTTGTGTAACAATATAACAAGTGAGTGTGCTCCAACCCTTTTCAATGCAAAGGAACCAAATAAGAACAATTGGCACTTATGATCAACCATCCTCTCCTTTTGTCGACCTATGATTGCAACTTTATTTTGTTTGCTCCATACACATGCATAATAATTACCCATCTTTATTTTGCATGAGTGATGTGGTTGCACTCCAGGGTACAACACTGGCCAATGTATCTTCTATCAATGCAATCTTTTGATCTTCCTCTTTATTCTTGTAACTATTAGGATTGGGTACTAAAATTCACATCAATACTATACTGATTTCTCTATCTAACGAAAGTATAAAGAAAATGATTGTTTAGGGAGTTCTTCTGGTGCACCTTTTCAACTGGTTAGGATCCAAGAGTCAATATCTCTCCATCTCTTCTTTTTTTCACATCACATGCTTAATTAGAATCCTCTATAATAAGTATATAACCTATGTCTTCTAATCCTTTAACACTCATATACGTCATTTTCTTGTACTATTAGGGAACTTCACTCATCTCATCCCTCAATTCTATGGATATTCAAATGTAGTTCTCCTTCATTTCCCATGTAATCAAATACTCTTTTGCTAGTGCTTAATTAATATTATGCCTTCCTCTAATATTAATATTCTAATAGGCCACAACTTATGTCTAACCCTTCAACATTTTCAACCTTAATCTTTAGTTGCATTCTATTCTATAACCAAAACATAAATCACAGTAGGGAAAGAACATACATATAGTTTTATAAGAAACAATTGAAACACTTATCCTGTGAGCTTACAACCATAAGGATCACCCATTAACCTTACTAGGTTGATCATACACACCTATCTTATAATTCTAGCTTTACCCGAGAAGATGAGTAATCATTGGGCCCCATACGTCAACTAAGAATATCTCTTGCCAATACCACTGTGGTATATTCACCTATCAGACTATGTTTCTACCACAGCTTTTAACTAATACAAAGATAAATCAACAACTTCTATTTCCAATACATGCCTAATCCAAAAGATTTTATTTGTATTATTGAAAAGGTACTAACTACCCCCTAAAGAATTAGAACCTCAAACCACTAAAGGAGTCATGAGGAGGAAATCTCGAGCTCAAGAACAAGTCACATTCTCTTAAGAAGCTTTATACCTTTGCAGCCCATCTCTATGACTAGGTAACCATTTATTGTGAAACATATGAATAACTCTATTATATCTCGCTTAGATAAATCAAGATGATACAAGTGGTACAAATGTAGTTGTTGATCAGACCTTTACAAGTAACACAGAAACCTTTACAAGCCTTTCTCTGAATTTTGATAACATAAGACCTACCTTTCTCTAGAAATTTCCTCTTGGATGATGCTGGTATTGGCCATTTGGCCACCTTTGACCTTAAATATGGTAGGGATAACCTGGATGAAATAGATCATAATATGAATGGGAATAGACTTCTTAGCATAGCTCTATTGCACGATTGAGATTATGAAAAGTCACAACTTCTAAATGTTCAAGCAGCCCCTCAATTATAAATGTGGGCCGCAACACATTCATAAGTAAGGGTCTACTAGACATGGCTTTGTAGACACCCTAGGATGACCTACTCTGATACCACTTTTTTCATGCCCCAAGTCCTATTGAGATGGATTGGCACCCGACGCCCTGAAGGACCGAGAGAACCAACTTATGACTTGTGCTTATCGTACATGCAACTATGGTAACTATAAATCTTTGATGAGTATAGGTCAAATACCTTGATAGAAGACCAACATAGATAGGCCCAAAATAAATGTACATAATAGATCATTGAGGCCTTAATTACTAGAAACAAGACATAACCACACTTTACTTTGTCATTTAGTCTAGAAAGCCTCTAAAAGATAGACACTTAGCTTAGGTCTGGACAGGACCCTGCCATACCCTTAACTATAATATAACATCAAAATATGTTAGAGACTTGGCAAGCCTCGAATTGACATGGAGCTCACCAAAGTCCGTTGAGTATCCTGTGCATATATTGGAAAGATTTTATTAGCTTGAGCACTTGTACCTGCGGCATGAAACAAAATGTCCCCATGAGGGATGTCAGTACGAAATAATGTACTGAATATGTAAGGCATAAAGTATCAGTATCAAAAATAAGGGCTCAAGTGAAATCAAGTACAAATGTACAAATATTCTGTATAGATAAGGATAAGAGACCACCTTTGCTTATACTTGTGGAATCATGTACATTACATTTTCTTCTTTAGTTTACTCATCTTTCCTTTATAAACTTTGTTGAATGTGACTCAATCACCAGCTGATCAGTGGTAGAAGAGGATGACCCATGCTAGGCCTTTTAACCACTGGGATGCGGTGCTCATAAATATAAAAATCGGGATTGACTCATGCTAGTCTTTTAGCCTCTAGGCTGCAACCCATAATAATATAGATTGAGATTGGCCCATGATAGGTATTACCACCCCTGAGTTTCCACCCTTAAGTACAAGAATTTCAACTTTAATGGTGTATCACCACAGCCTATGAATCTGCCCCATAACAATTATACCCAGTAATTACTCTCTAAGTTCATCCACGAACTCCCATAAACAAATCTATACAATAATACAGTACTCAACATCCCAAAATAACCAAAAGACTTGAATTCACGACTTTCAATCACCATCCCATGAGTTCCAATCAACAAGTATGTCTAGAATTATCAAATGAACTAATAATTAGAGGTTGTGGCAGCGCCTTACCTTGGCTATATAGCTATCTCTATTTTAATCCCCTTGAAGAACTGTCCAATATACTTGAAGCCATGGAGGAAAGACGTTTCTATTGTGGCTACTTTGGAAGAAACAAGATGAAAAATACTTAGAATCCTAGTGGGAAAATTGGGTGGCTGTTTTATCGTGAGAGAGAGAAATATATGAACTTGAGAGCTTAAAATTTGGATGAGAGATATTTGTATCAGATTTTTGCCTTAATAGGTTATCTTTTGCCACCTTTCTTGTATTTAGTTTGCAGCCACCAAGTGTTTAATTTAGGCCACACATTTAAGTAGTTGATGCACCTACTTTTCCATTCAAATTATTTCTTGTGGGCTTGGACAGATTAGGCCTTGGACTGCCATTCTTTTTAATTTTTTCCCCTTTTCTTGGACAAATTGGGCCTTAAGTTAATCATTTAATCTAGGCCTCCATATGGCCCATAAGTCAAAGCAGGTGATGCACCTACTTGGACATTTTAACTTGGTCCATATACCTTAAGTAGGTGATGCACTTGTTGCACCTTTTTGTCACCTACTAACTTAATTTAGTCAAGCAAGCACCTCACTTATTTTACACAATTTTACATATCTAAGCTTCTTTACAAGACCATAACACTAATACACAATTGGCCACTTATGACTTTAAAATGTGTTCGCGGGTCGTTTTGCTTTGCAGATTTTGAAAATGATCCATCCACAAGTTTACCTATGAAAACCTTGATACGACTTCTTCTTCCTCTAAATGATAAGGCTCAATTGACTACTCAAGAATTCACGGTCAGCGAACCACCCATTTCGCTGCAATCAAAATATTTCACCGGATCATTCAATCTACACGAGTGACGGGAAATATGTACAAAGGGCAGGGATGTAGTCAACGCGAGTTAATGGCTCGCACTTACTAGGAATTCCTTGTTAAAGACAAACTACGGTAATGATCTATCTGATACGCCTAAATTACACCTCCCTAAAGAAGTATAAGCGGTCACTGTTAAATAAAGAACCTAACAAAGGTTAGGGTCGATCCCACGAGGAATATGGTTTAGACGTAGGCGAATTTAGGTTAGTTGTACGTTTAGTCGAATTATCTCTAAAAGGAAGAGGGGAGTGAAATAAACTAAAATTATAATTGATTAATATGAAACAAAACAAGTAAACAAATAGCAGGAATTATGCCGTTTGAGATATCAATGCGAGAATGAAACTAGGGTATATGTGTTCCCCATAAGCTCTTAACACAGTAATCCTAACAATGGTAATTCTTTCTAGTGACTAGAATACATGATCGATAAGTTAGGTATCCCTAAGTGATTGGTTCTCCAAATAGGGAATTTCACTATGCAACTTGATCCGTCTACGTGTGTCGATTTACTAACCCTTACCTTTGACCTAGATTAATCCGCAGCTTATTAGTTTGGGCTATTAGATAGTAGACTAAATCAATGCTAAATCTCCGTTGTATAATCTCTTTCTCATTCGTTACCTCCTTGGTCCGGCAAGTAGGAATGAGGTGGGTTCTAACGTTGCGCACTCTTAAAAGCATTCTAAACGAAGAGATTAACAAATACGTGCATAAACATTTTCAAGAATTACAACAATATTAGATTTACTTTTTTAATTACTCATGGTTCCCACAACCCTAGTTGTGGATTTAGATACTCATGCTTGAGGGTTCACATTTCATATTAGGGTTTGAATAATAAATCATGAACTTACACTGATGATAGATGAATTTCACAATCTTGAATTGAAAAGTAAAATCAAACTTTTTAATTCCAAACTTCAAGAATTGATTTCCACAAAAGTTGTAAAATAATTCCCAAAGTTAAAGCTATGTATTCAAAAATAATTCAACAACCTCAAAACAAAATTTACATTAGGTATATATAGAAAATAATCCTAAGTAAACTAGGAAAAGGAAATAGCAAGAAATCCGGTTCTGAGCAGTTTCATCAACGAGCTTCGACCTACGGCTCGTCACAGTAACGACGGCTCGTAGGTCACGTCCATCAGTCAGCAGTTCATCAATCATTCTGATCTAGTCCACCTACGGGCATGACCTACGACTCCTAGGTCTAAGCAAGACCCGTCCTCTCGTGTCGTCGCCCAAGTCCTGCAACTCTAAATCTCTGAATCTATTGACTACTCCCACCTACGATTCATTGCAAGAATGACGGTCCGTTGTTTTGAAACACTCATTCCATACTTAGCCATTTTTCTCCATCTTCTAAACCACGGCCTTCACCGACGGCTCGTCAGTGAAATGTAGCTTGTAGGTCCTTGTCGTAAGTCACCACATGAACACTGCTGCCACTGACTATTCTAACACTTGCTCAAAAACCTGTTTCCTCTAAGATTTAAACACATAAATCATCAAATTTACTACCTTACACTTAATAAACATGCAAGAATCCTACGTTTAATGCATCAAAAATACCGTAAATTCACAGTACATCACTATCCCCATCACGATGAAAATTCAACGATTACCTAGGCCTGTCGGCCAAGTCTATAAAGTCATTGAATACATCAATGTAGCGCACGAATATCTAGTTGCATCAAAGACCTGTTATTGCCTCAAAGTTCTGCAGTTTAAAAGGTCGTAGTGTCTTTATGAAGACGGTTGATGCACCAGAAAGATGTTCCCTCTGCATAATGGCTTCGGGTGTAATTTACGTTGAACGACTCGATGTCGAATGGCCGATGTGCACAGGCCTTGACCGATGCAGGCATGCCTCAGCCAACGTCACCTGACGTCGACCGATGTTGCCTAGCTAATGAGCGCATGCCTTGATCGATGCCTAGTATTAAAATTGATTATCCAATATTAAAATTGGCATTCAGATATGTATTAACAATTTATGTCGAACTCAAAATTCATTTTAATTTATTAGAAGCATTACTATAGTCTCACCACTTTTTAAGGCATATTTTTGCAATTACGAGCAAACTTTTAGGAATTACGTTACTTTCTTTATTTTTCGTGTGTATTAAACCATGGATCTGGCGCCTTGGTGGACCCAAAAATATTTTCTGAATAAGCATTATTAGGACCTCTGTGCAGAGTTGGGAAACATTACGTATAGTTGTACTACTTTTTACAACATATCTTCCCAGTTACGAGCCAACTAATAAGAATCACGAGACTTTCTTGGTTTTTTGTGTACACTAGCCCATGGATCTGGCACAAACTTTTATATATTTTTTTTTGCCGAAATTTTTTGTGGGCGTCCATGACGGCCTATTTAATGGTGTGGGTTCGTTTGGAGGGGCACACGTCGGCATTTCCTATTCAAACAGTGCCTGGAATGAGAAATAGGGATTTTTCCATTTATCACACCTAGTGATGTGGATTCGCATTTTGGCCAGCCACGCGTAAGGGTGCACTGAAAGCCAGCTTCCGCCCCGCGTGACATCTTGTAGCATACCAGGGGGTGACGTGATGTGTGACGCCTAGACATTCATGCCCTCAGCCTAATAGCTTCGAGCACAACTTGTATTCAAAGACTCAATGGTTCACAGGATTCTGCAAATCACACCAACTTCACGAATCATTACATTCTTCATCGATGCAAGAGTCGAGATATCCATTGCCGAGACTCATTTATGTTTAAAGAGCATCACATATCCTCCTACGCACTCCACAAATGGGGTACAAGGTGCGGGCTTTTAATTTTAGAATTCTTTTGCTCTTTTGGTGCTAGGGTTCAAAGGTCACCAGATGTGCATGTCGGGGACAAGAGGGAGGTGCGCAGTTAGAGGGCCTCACCACCCCGGCCGTGCATTGCCCCTAGTCTTAAAATATATTTGCGTGTCATTCTGCTTTACAAACTTTGACAATGATCCTTCTGTAGGTTCACCTACAAAAACCTTGTTACGACTTCTTCTTCCTCTAAATAATAAGGTTCAATGAACTTCTCGCGACATTGCGGGCAATGAAACGCCCACGTCGCCGCAATCTTAATATTTCACCAGATAATTCAATTTGTAGAAGCAACACGCGATATGTACAAAGGGCAAGGATGTAGTCAACATGAGCTGATGACTCTCACTTACTAGGAATTTCTCATTGAAGACCAAGAATTACAATGATCTATCCCCATCACGATGAAAATTCAAAGATTACCTTGGCCTTTCGAAAAAGGCTATAAACTCATTGAATACATCAATGTAGCGCACATGAGGCCAAAAACATATAAGGGCATTAGACACCCGTTATTGCCTCAATTTTCTGAGGCCTAAAAGGTCATAATGCCTTTACGAAACTGGTCGTTATGCCCGACAGACGTGCCATCGGCCTAATGGCTTCTGGTGCAATTTCCGTTGAAAGACTTGATGTCAGCTTGCCGATGCGCGCATGCCTCGGTCGATGCATGTAGGCCTCAGGCAATACCATGTAACGTAGGTCGATGTTCTCTTACCAATAGGTGCATTCCTTGATCGATGCTTGATATTAAAAGTGATTATCCAATATTCAAATTGACATTTACATAAGTATTACCAATGTATTTCAAACTAAAAATTATTTTTATTTCATCATAAGCATTACGTATAGTCGCACTACTTTTTATGGCGTATCATTGCATTAAAAAGTTAACTTTTAGGAATTACGTGGCTTTCTTGATTTTTCGTGTGTATTAGCCTATGGATCAAACGCCTTGGAGGACCTAAAAGTTTTTTTCTGAAAAATCATTAAGAGGACCTTCGCAGTGAGTTGGGGAAGCATTACGTATAGGTCCACCATTTTTAAGCCATATATTCACATTTACGAGCCAACTTTTAGGAATTACTCGAGTTTCTTAGTTTTTCGTGTGTATTAGCTCATGGGTTGTGCAACATTTTTCTTTTCTTTCTTGGCCAAAATTTTTTATGGGCGTCCGTAACGACCTATTTTATAAAGTGTAATAGTTCGGAGGGCCACACATAGACATTTTCAAGTTCAAACGAGGCTGAGAATGGGAAATAAGGATTTTTCCATTCGTCACACCTGGTGACGTGGACTCTTATTTAGGCGAGCCTCGCGCTCAGGGTGAAGGGACGCCAACTTCTACCCAAGGTGACATCTTGCGGCATGCTGGGGATGACGTGTTGCATGGCGCCAAGACTAATGTGCCTTCACCCTAATAACTTCGAGCTCAACTTACATTCAAAGAATCAATGGTTCATGAGATTCTACAATTCACACAAAGTTCGCAGTTTGATACGTTCATGGATGCAAGAGTCTAGATATCCAGTTCCAATAATCATTTATGTTTCAAGAGCTGCACATGTCCCCCACGCACTCTCTAGATTGGGCACAAGGTGCAGGTGGTCAATTTTAGTATTCTTTGGTGGTTTCAGCACTGGTTTCATTGGTCGCCCATGCATACATAGGGGATGAGACGGAGGCACGCTGGTGGAGTGCCTAAGGTCCCGCGGCCGTGCATCACCCCGAAGTGTGAAAACATGTTCGCGGGTAATTAATTCTTGTCAGTAGGTTTTGACAATGATCCTTCCGCAGGTTCACCTATAAAATCCTTGGTACGACTTCTTCTTCCTCTAAATGATAAAGTTCAATTAACATCTCGCAGTGTTGCGTCAGTGTACCTCCCAAGTAGGTATGCGCGACAGGCGATATGTAAAAAGGGCATGGACGCAGCCAACACGAGCCGATGACTCGCGCTTTACAGAAATTCCTCATTGAAGACCAACAATTGCAATGATCCATCCCCATTTTGATAAAAATTCTAAGATTACCAGGGCTTATAGGCCAAGGCTATAAACTCGTTGAATACATCAATGTAGCGCACGTGCTGGTCAAAACATCAAAGGGTATCATAAACCTGTAATTGCATAAAACATCCGCGACTTAAACGGCTGGAATGCCTTTAAGAAGCTGGCTGATGCACCCGAGAAACGTGCCCTCAGCCTAATAGCTTTCATTGCAATTTGCGTTCAAAGACTCGATGTCACCTGTCCGATGCGCACATGCTTCAGTCGATTCACATAGTCTTCAGCCGATGCACACAGGCCTCAGCCGATGTCGCCTGACATCGGCCGATGTCACCTGACATCGGCTGATGTCGCCTGGCCAATGGACATATCCCTCGACCGAAGCCTGGTATTAAAATTGATTACCCATTATTAAAAATGACTAACATATGTAATAACGATGTATTTTGAACTCAAAATTCATTTTATTTCATCAAAAGCATCATGTATGGTTGCACCACTTTTTAAGGCATATTTTTGCATTTATGAGCAACTTTTTAAGAATTACGCGACTTTCTTTCTTTTTCGTGTGTATTAGCTATGGATCTGGAACCGTGGAGGACCCAAAATTTATTTCTGAAAGAACTTTACAAGGACCTCCATAGTGAGTTGGGGAAGAATTATGTATAGTTGGAATATTTTTTAAATCATCTTTTTGCATTTACGAGCCAACTTTTATGAATTACGTTACTTTCTTTATGTTTCGTGTATATTAAGCCATGGATCTGGTGCCAACTTTTTCATGTGTTTTTTGGCAGAATTTTTTTGTGGCCGGTGAAGAAATATTTAATAGCGTGAGTTGGTTCGTAGGGGCACAAATCGGCATTTTAAAGTTCAAATGATACCCAGAATGGAGAATAGGTATTTTTCCTTTCGTCACACCTGGTGATGTGGACTCGAATTTAGGGCCAGTTGCATGCTCACGGTGCACATGAGGCAAGCTTCCATTGTGTGTGACATCTTGTAGGTGCCGAGGTAGTGACTTGATACATGAAGTATAGACAGACGTACCATCGACCTAATGGCTTCAAGTGCCACTTGCATTCAAAGAATCGATGGTTCACGAGATTCTACAATTCATACCAAGTTCACAATTTTCTACGTTCATCGATGTAATAGTCGAGATATCTTGTTCTGACAGTCGTTTATGTTGCAAGAGAAGCACAAGTCTCTCCATGCACTCTGCGGATACGGCACAAGGTGCGGCCAGTCAATTTTATTATTCGTTGGTGCTTTCGGCTATGGGGTTCATTGGTCGTCCGACGCACACGTAGGGAACAAGAGGGAGGCACGCGGGTGGAGGGCCTAAGCACCTCTGGCCGTGTGTCACCCCCAAGTGTTAAAATGTATTCACGGGTCATTCTGCTTTGTACGTTTTGACAATGAACCTTTCGCAGGTTCAACTACAAAAACCTTTTTACGACTTCTTCATCATCTAAATGATAAGGTTTAGTGTACTTCTCATATTTTTGTGGGTAGCAAACCACCCAAGTTGCCGCAAATGTAATTTTTCTCTGAATCATTTTATCAGTAGGAACGACGGGGGATATGTACAAAGGGCAGGGACATAGTCAACACGAGCTGATGCCTTGCACTTACTAGGAATTCCTCATTGAAGACCAACAATTGGAATGATCTATCACCATCATGATGAAAATTCAAAGATTACTCGAGCCTATCAGCCAATGCTATAAACTCGTTGAATACATCAAAGTAGCGCACGTGTAGCCCATAACATCAAAGGGCATCATAAACGTGTTATTTCTTAAAACTTCCGATGCTTAAAAGGCCGTAGAGCCTATAAGAAGCTAGCCGATGTGCTCGACTAACGTGGCCTTAGCCTAATAGTTTCCAGTGCAATTTGTGTTGAAAGACTCAATGTCGCCTTGCTGATGCACGCATTCTTCGACCGATGCACACAGGCCTCAGCCAATGTCACCTAACATCGTCCGATGCCACCTGGCCAATGGGTGTATGCCTCAACTGACGACTAGTATTAAAATTGATTATCCAATATAAAAATTTACATTCACTTATGTAATAACAATGTATTTCAACCTCAAAACTCATTTTATTTCAGCATAAGCATTTTGTATGGTTGTACCACTTTCTAAGGAATATTTTTGTATTTACCAGCATCCTTTTAGAAATTCTGTGACTTTCATTGTTTTTCGTGTGTATTACCCATGGATCTTGCATCATGGAGGAGCCAAAATTTATTTCTGAATAAATTATGAGGATATTCGTAATGAGTTGAGAAAACATTTCATATAATTTTACCATTTTTAAGGCATATTTTTGTATTTACGAGGCAACTTTTACGAATTACGCGACATTCTTTATTTTTTTGTGTATTAGCCCACGGATTTGGGACAAACTATTTCGTGTATTTTTTGACTGAAAGTTTTTGTAGGTGTCCGTGACGACCTATTTAATGGCATGCATTTATTTGGAGGTGCACACATTGACATTTTCTAGTTCAAACGATGCCCAGAATGAGAAATAGGGATTTTTCCATTTGTGACACCTAGTGACGTGGACTAGCATTTAGGCCAGCCGCATGTTAAGGGTCAACTGAGGCTAGCTTTCACCCAGCGTGACATCTTGTGGCATGGCGGGGGGTGACATGATGTGTGACACCCAAATAGACGTGCCCTAGGACTAATGGCTTCGGCCGCAACTTGCATTCAAACACTCGATGGTTCATGGGATTCTACAAATCACACCAAGTTCACATTTTGCTACGCTCTTCATTGATGCATGATTCGAGATATCTATTGCCGAGAGTCGTTTGTGTTTATAGAGAAGCACATGTCCCATCACGTACTCTGCGGATAGGGCACAAGAAACGAGTTGTATATTTTAGTATTGTTTGGTGCTTTTGATGCAGGGTTCTGTAATACCCCAAAGCTTTCCAAAAAATGAAAATGCAGTTTTTCAACCTGGTGCCAGTTACTACGGAGTTCACCTACAGACCGTAGGTGGAATGACGGGTTGACGGTCCGTAGATAGGTTTCGTAGATCCCTTCCAGATATAGCAAAATTTTGAGCCCCAACTGAAGTCTCTGAATCAATTGACGGAAGGACCGGATGGTTCGTCGATTGCCCATAGACTACCCTCGACAATTATTATTTAAGGGCTTTTTGGTTTTTTCCCTAAATGTTTAACTATTAATCTAAGTCGATTATACCCTTAACCGAGACCCTATATATATTTTTCTTAGCCTAATTTCACTCATTCTAACTCATTCCCAAATTTCTCCTCTTCCCAAATATTTCTCTCTCGAAGAAAATTTTCTCAAGCTTAAAGGATGAAGAAAACTAAGATCCTCCCTTGAACACCATCAATTTCTTGTGGGCTTTGTTAAGGTATGATAGTGTTCACCATTTGGATCCCTTTCCTCCAATGGGTCCTCAATTTTCTTCAAGGTTTTCAAGGTTCAATTTCCCCAATTGAATTAGGGCTTTTGATCAATTCTTATGGGTTCTTCAATTGTTGATTTTATGATATCTAGTGCACGATCTAGTGTGATAAAGTAATTTAGTGCACGAATTAGCGTGAATTATATGATTTGATGTAAATATTGAATGAATCTCATGAACCCATGCTATTTCTCCCAAATTTCCCAATCTATGCTTTAATTGGTGGGTTGAGTTATGAATTGAGGAAATTTATGAAATCTCTATGAAATTATGCATGAATTATGAATGGATTGAGGATTACTTTATGAAGTTTAGTATGTTCAAGCCAAAAACATGATTTTTCCTCTATTATGTGAGTTCCTTCAAGTATGGGTAAATTATTTTATTTATGGCTTTCTAAGCATGAGCTTGCATTGAATTGCAGGATTTAAGTTTATGACCCCATATGAACTCTATGATTCATGAATTATGAGCATGATGAACTATGTAATGAAGAAGCTTATGAAATTATCCATGTCTTATATGAATTTAATGATGAATTAAGGGTGCTTTGAGAGTGAAATACCAAAGTTGTGACATGATGATGTTGTGTTGAGTTGTGAAAGGGTTTCTCAAGTAATGCTCACACTATGAAATAAATGAAGAAGAGGCGATTACCCATGTCCCATAACCTATGTGCCACCATAGGATGATGGTCTATGACAGACACTAGCTAGTGGATCCAAGTAAGCTAAGAAGTTATGGTCCTACCTTGGCAAGTAGGGCAACCCTCTTTCGGTGTAGGGTAGACACCGGATTCCATGTTGATAGCTCACATGGTCTTATATGTCGGTTAAGACTAATTCCCCACAACTAATGAACACAAGTGTTGTTATGATAATCTAAAGTAAAGAAGATGATTTAGCTTGCTTTGGACATGGTTTATTCTTCATGCTTCTTATGCTTTATCATGTTTTAGCTTGGCCATTGCATGTCATGATTATGTCTCATTCTAGTATGTTTTATGCATTTTATGTGCATTGCTATCATACTTGGTACTTGATTGTACGAACGCATACTCTTGCCTACATTAACTTCTTCGATGTAGGACTTGGTGATTCACCATTCACTCGTGGCTAGAGCTTAGTAGAAGATTGATAGAAGACTTGGTGAGTCCTCATCCATCCGAGAACATAGCCTAGTTGTTCATATTTTCATGTTATTTCATTTCAGATGTTGTACTGGGTTACATCCCAAACTTTATTTCTATGTTAGATTGGCTTCGAGACATGAGATATAGACTTCCCCTGTTTCTTTTAAAAGCTTTGATATGAAAATCTCTTTTGAACTCTTAATCTCTCTTGTCTTGTATGTATGTATGCTAACTGGCATGTATGAGGCCTCTCGGGGTCTTGTACGCCATGTCACGTCTAGGGGATACCTTGGGTCGTGACAAACTTTGTATTCAGAGTGCAAGAAGGTTTTAGAAAGATCCTAGGATGTCTCACAAGCCGCGTCAAGTTAAGTCATGTTCATGAGTTTGAAGCGCACCACATTTATGAATGAGAGGCTATAATACATTTAAGGAATTCCACTTCTCTCATTACTCCTAAGTCGTGCCATAGAGTTTAACTCTATACGTCTCTCTCCTAATTCCTATCCTACGCGTTTCAGGATATGGCGACTCGAAGAGCTTATGCTAGAAGAAATATGGGAGAGAATGTGGAAAAAGAAGCCCCTCCTCAAGCTCCTCAAATTCCGGCCGACCCTTTGGCCGAACAAGTGACTAATGCGGAGTTATGGACTGCTTTTCAAGTTTTTGCTCTACCCGTGATTGCTCAATCAAATCGAGAGGTTGTGGTTCTCGTGAACCCAAATATGGGTACGGTTGCCTCAAAAGTGAGGGACTTCACTATAGTCAACCTTCTGGAATTCCATGGCTCTAAGGTTGAGGAAGATCCTCAAGAATTCATTGATGAAGTGTACAAGGTGTTGATGATTATGGGTGTGACGCCGGAAGAAAAGGCGGAGTTGGCCGCTTATCAACTTTAAGGTGTTGCTCAAATATGAATTAATCAATGGAAGAGTGAGAGGGCAGTTATTGAGGGTCCTCTTGATTGGGAGAAATTCAAGGTTGCTTTCCTTGATAGGTTCTTTCCCCTTGAGATGAGGGAGGCATGGGTGCTTGAGTTCATCAATCTTCGACAAGGAAGTATGAGTGTGAAAGAGTATGCTTTGAAGTTCACAAAATTGTCTCGATATGCTCCTTCTATAGTTGCCGATCCTAGGGCAAGAATGAGTAAATTTGTCTCGGGAGTGTATGAAATGTTGGTTAAAGAGTGCCGCACCGCTATGCTTGTTAATGATAAAGATATTTCTCGCCCTATGATGTACGCTCAACAAATAAAGGAAGAAAAGCTCAAGGAGAGGTCTAGAGAGACTAAAAGGGCTCGGACCGGTGATGATAACTTTTCACATTCAAGGTCCGATGGACATGGTCGTCCTAGATTTTGACAAAGGTTCTCTAATCAAGGTCCTTCCAATGCTCCTCCTAAGACCAACAAAGACAGGGTGCCTAACCCTAAGGATCAAGGAGGAAATGGTGGTGGTTTTTTATCAACTACTTGTGCTTAGTTAGGAAGAAAGCATGAGGGTGCATGTTTAGCCGATTCTAATGCATGCTTTGGTTGTGGCAAGATGGATCACAATATAAGGGATTGTCCCTTAGTGGCTAAGAAGGAGGGAGAAAATCATTGTCGGACTAAGTCTCAAAATCCATCAAGTTCTAGTGGAAATCAGAAGCAAAACCGATTATATGCACTACAAGCTCGTCATGAGCAAGAGAGCTCTCCCGATGTGGTTACCGGTATATTCATAGTTTTTCGCTTTGATGTTTATGCCTTGCTTGATCGTGGTGCTACCTTGTCTTTTGTGATGCCATATGTGGCTATGAGGTTTGATGTTGTCCCAGATGAGTTGTTAGATCATTTTCTTGTCTCTATTCTTACTGGAGAATCTATCATGGCTAAGAGAGTCTATAGAAATTGCCCCGTCTCCTTATCCCATAGAGTCACTCATGTTGATCTTGTAGAGCTTGATATGTTAGACTTTTATGTTATTCTTGGAATGGATTGGTTGCATGCTTGTTATGCCTCTATTGATTGTAGGACCTGAATGGTCAAGTTTCAATTCCCCTAATGAGCCTACCAGAGAGTGGAAAGGGGGGAATTCTATGTTGAGAGGTCAATTTGTTTCTTATCTAAAAGCTAGAAAGATGATCTCTAAGGGCATATACCATCTTGTTAGGGCGAGGGATATAGATTCCAAAACCCCTATTCTGGGGTCCGTCCTCATTGTTAATGATTTTTCGGAAGTGTTTCCTGATGATTTACCCGGTATTCCTCTTGAGAGAGAAATAGACTTCGGTATTGAACTTTTCCCGGATAGGCAACCTATTTCTATTCCTCCTTATAGAATGGCTCGGGCAGAACTTAAGGAACCAAAGGAGAAATTAAAAGACTTGTTAGATAAGGGTTTCATCTGACCAAGTGTTTCTCCATGGGGTGTTCCGGTCTTGTTTGTTAGAAAGAAAGATGGTTCACTCCGTATGTGTATTGACTACCGCCAATTGAACAAGGTTACCATTAAGAGTAAGTATCCTCTTACAAGGATAGATGATTTGTTTGATTAACTTCAAGGGGCTAGTTATTTCTCTAAGATCGACCTTCGTTCGGGCTCTCACCAATTAATGGTGAAAGAAGATGATAGTCCGAAAATGGCTTTCTGGACTAGGTATGGTCACTACGAGTTCTTGGTAATGTCGTTTGGGTTGACAAATTCTCCGGCCTCATTTATGGACTTGATGAAAAGGGTGGTCAAACAATACGTTGACATGTTCATGATTGTGATTATTGATGATATCATGATCTACTCAAGGAATGAGGATGAACATGCTAATCATTTGAGGATAGTATTGCGAGTCCTTAAGGATCAACAACTCTTTGCGAAGTTTAGTAAATGTGAGTTTTTGCTAAGGTCTGTTGTAACACCCCAAGCTTCCAAAGGATTTTAAAATGTAGAACTCACCTGAAGACAGTGACCTACGGAGGCCACCTACGGGCCGTAGATGGATTGACGGGCCGTAGGTGGGAACCATCAAAAGCACTGTGAAATTTCAGGATTTCCAAGTTTCTGAACCTTGACCTACGGAACAGCAGGACGGTTCGTAGTCCAGTTGACGGGCCGTAGATGGGTTCCGTAGATGCCTTCCAGACTTAGCCAAATTTTCAACCCAAAATGAACATTCTGAATCAATTTACGAAAGAACAGGATGGTCCGTCAATTGATGTACGGACCGTAGATCCTGTCCGTCGATTGGCCCCGACAGTTTTTAGTTAAGGACTTTTTGGTCTTTTTCCTAATTGATTACCTATTAAGCTAAGTCGGTTATGCTCTTAATCTAAAACCTATAAATACTTTCTAAGCCTAATTTCTTTCATTCTATTTCATTCCAAAACTCTCCTCTCTCAAATATTTCTCTCTCTACAAAGAACTCTCTCAACTCTCAAGGAAGAAGAAGGAGCTTGAATCCTCCATTGAAGACCTTCAATCTTCTCCAATTTCTTGTGAATTGCTTTGAGGTATGATAGTGTTCACCATTAGGAGTCTTTTCCTCCAATGGGCCCTTCCTCTTCTTAATGATTTTCAAAGGTTTACTCTAACCCAATTGAATTAGGGTTTGTGATCAATCATTGTGGGTTCTTCAATTATGATTCCAATTATTGATTTTATGATTCCTAGTGCACGATTTAGCGTGATAAAGTAACTTAGTGCATGAATTAGCGTGAATTACATGATTTGATGTAAAGATTTCATGAACCCATGATCAAAAGCTAATTCTCCCCAATTCGATAATCTATGCTTTGATTATTGGGTTGAGTTATGATTTGATGAAGGTTATGAATTCTCTATGAAATCAAGCATGAATTAGGAATGAATTGAGGATAATCTTATAAATTTAGCATGATCAAGTCAAAAGCATGATTTTCCTCTATTATGTGAGTTCCTTCAAGTATGAGTAAATTGTCTTAATTATGGCTTTTTAAGCATGAGCTTGCATTGAATTGCATGATATGAGTTGAACTTGCATGAACCCATATGAACTCTATGAACTATGAAATATGAGCATGATGAATTACGGGTGCTTTGAGAGTATAGTACCAAAGTTATGATATGATGATGCTATGGTTGAGTAGTGAAAGGTTTTCTCACGTAATCCTCCCATTATGATAAAAGAAGAACAAAGAGGCGATTACCCATGTTCTTAAGGAGCTATTCTAATGATGTAAGCTTGGACAAGGTCCATGAAAGATGAATATCTATAAGCATGATTTTAGCTTGAATTGGTAACCCTAGTTGTACCATTTCATGTTTAATGATATAAGTATGTTAATAACTAATCCGTGGGAATTATGCTTAGCACCGAGTGGATATTGAGATGGAAGCCCTCCCACTAGTAGAGGCTAGGTCTTCTAGTTAAAGCTTTCCCGTTAGTAGAGGCCGGGTTTTCTAGATGGAACTCTCCCGTTAGTTGAGGCCGAGTCTCCTAAAGCAATCTCTATCCCATAATCTATAGTGCCACCATAGGATGTTGTCTTTAAGTAGAAATTAGCTAGTGGATAAACATAAGCTAAGAAGTTCATGGTCTTACCTTGGCAAGTAGGACACCCCTTTACGGTGTGGGGTAGACACCGGATTCCGTGTTGATAGCTCACATGGTCTTACATGTCGGTTAAGGCTTTTCCCCACATGTTAATAAATAAGTGTTCTCATGATGAAGTAAAGAAAAGAAGGAAAGATGATTTAGCTTGCTTTGGCCTTGATATATGCTTTATGTTTCATGTTTATCATGATTTTAGCTTGGCCATTGCATGTCATGATTATTCCTCTTTCTCTAGCATGATTTATGTGTTTATGTGCATTGCTGTCATACTTAGTACTTAATTGTGCTAACGCATACTTTTGCCTGCATCAACTTCCTTGGTGTAGGACATGGCGGTTCTCCTACTCGTGGCTAGGGCATTGACTTAGAGTTGGGAAGAAGACTTGGTAAGTCCTCATCCATCCGAGGACATGGCCTAGTTGTTCTTATTTTCATGTGGTTTCTTTTCAGTGTTGGATATTGTATTGGGCTGCGTCCCTATCACTTTTACTCGTATTCTATGATATTAGAAGGCTTTGAGACATGAGTTGTAGACTTCCTTTGTTTTGAATAAAGTTTTGATATAAAATGCTCTTTTGAACTCTTATTTCTCTATTATCTTGTATGTTATGTATGCTAAGGGCTTGTATGAGGCCTCTCGGGGTCTTGTACGCCGTGTTACATCTAGGGGCTACCCTGGGTCGTGACATCCGTGGCTCTTCTTGGTCACATTGTCTACGGTAAACGTATTGAGGTAGATCCTAAGAAGACGGATGTGGTTAAGAATTGGCTAAAACCTCTATCACCTTTTGATATTCGTAGTTTCTTGGGCTTAGCCGGTTATTATAGGAGGTTTCCTGAAGGGTTTTCTTCTATTGCTTCTCCATTGACGGCTTTGACTCAAAAGAAGGTTAGGTTTATATGGTCTACAGCATGTGAAAAGAGTTTCCAAGAGTTGAAAGATAGACTTACTTCGACTGCGATATTGACTCTACCGGAAGGATCCGATGGGTTTGTGGTTTATTGTGATGCCTCGAGAAATGGGTTAGGATGTGTTCTTATGCAAAATTTGAAGGTTAATACTTATGCCTCAAGAAAACTCAAGGTGTATGAAAAGAACTATCCCACTACCTAGAATTAGCGGCAGTTGTGTTTGCTTTGAAAATATGGCAGCATTATTTATATGGGGTACATGTGGATGTCTTTACCGACCATAGTAGTTTACAATATGTGTTTAAATAGAAAGATCTGAATCTTTGCCAAAGAAGGTTGCTTGAGTTGTTGAAACACTATGATATGAGTGTCCTTTATCACCCCGGTAAGGCTAATGTGGTGGCGATGCTCTTAGTCGATTATCTATGGGTAGTGTTGCTCATGTTGAGGAAGGTAAGAAAGAGATGGTTCGTGATGTTCATAGATTGGCCCGATTGGGTGTTCGATTGGTTGATTCTGTAAAAGGTGGCGTTACGGTTCACAATGATTCCGTGTCCTCTTTTGTGCATGATGTAAAAGCTAAACAAGATCTTGATCCTAATTTGGTGGAATTGAAGGAAGCGGTGCTCAAAAAGTCCGTAGAGGCTTTCTCCCAAGGGGGAGATGGTGTGCTTAGGTCGCTTGTGTGTTCCCAATGTAGATGACTTAAGAGGATAAATTTTATCGGAAGCCCATAGTTCTCGATATTCCATTCACACGGGAGCTACACAGATGTACCGTGACTTGTGAGAGATCTATTGGTTGACTGGAATAAAGAAAGATATTAAAGAATTTGTGGCTAAGTGTCCTAATTGCCAACAAGTAAAAGTTGAGCATTAAAGGCCGGGAGGTTTGACCCAAGATATTAGTATTCCTACTTTGAAGTGGGAAGATGTGAATATGGATTTTATTGTTGGTTTACCTCACACCCGGTGACAGTATGATTTGATTTGGGGTGTTGTAGATCGAACGACGAAATCAGCGCATTTCATTCCCGTCAAGACTTCTTATTCAGCGAAGGATTATGCTAAGTTGTATTTGAGGGAAATGGTTAGGCTGCATGGAGTGCCTTTATCCATTATCTCCGATCATGGTGCACAATTCACTTCTCAATTTTTGAAGTTGTTCAACAAAAGTCTTGGTACTCGTGTTAAGCTTAGTACGACCTTTCATCCCAAAACAGAAGGGCAAGCGGAGCGTACTATCCAAACTTTGGAAGATATGTTTAGAGCTTGTGTAATTGATTTCAACGGTAATTGGGATGATCATTTACCTTTGATTGAGTTTGCTTATAATAATAGCTACCATTCTAGCATTGGTATGGCTCTATTTGAGGCTCTCTATGGTAGGAGGTGTAGATCTCCTATAGGTTGGTTTGAGGTTTGTGAAGTTGCTTTGATAGGCCTCGACTTGGTGCAGGAGGCTATGGAGAATGTTTGACTTATTAGAGTAGCGTTGAAAATGGCCCAAAGTCGACAAAAGTCCTATGCCGATGTTAGAAGGAGATTTTGAATTTGATGTTGATGATTGGTTTTACTTGAAAATATCACCCATGAAGGGTGTAATGAGATTTTGGAAGAAAGGGAAGCTTAGTCCCTGTTATGTATGCCCATATAAGATTTTGAGACGTGTTGGTAAGGTTGCTTATGAGCTTGACCTGCCCAATGATTTGGCATCAGTGCATCCGGTCTTTCATGTCACATTGTTGAAGAAGTGTGTTGGTGATCTTACATCTATAGTGCCATTAGATAATCTTGGCATAAAGGATAGTCTTTCCTATGAAGAAGTTTCGGAAGTTAAGGAATAAAAAAGTTGCTTCCGTGAAAGTCCTTTTGAGGAATCAATTAGTTGAGGGTGCTACTTGGGAGGCCGAGGCCGATATGATGTCCCGATACCCTTATCTCTTTCCTTCCAATACTACTCTAGCTTGAGGTACCTAGTTCCTCATGGTTCACTCTTTTGGTCTCATGTGTCTTAGCGATTTCCATGATTCCTTGATTATGCATGTTCATGAAGAGTCTAATATGGTTATGTGCATTGAGTTTGAGTTGCATAAAGTCTTCATGAAATAATGTGTTGAATATGCTTTAGCTTGGAGTTGATGTTTCCTCCTCGGATATGTGCATTATGTGATTGCATGCTAGGTTGGGTTGTTATTCCGTGTCCCTTACCCTTCTCATGATGTCTTTATTCTCATTCAAGGACCAATGTTCCCAAGGGAGAGATATTGTAATACCCCAAAGCATTCCAAGAAATGAAAATGCAGTTTTTCAACCTAGTGCCAGTGACTACGGAGGTCACCTATGGACCATAGGTGGAATGACGAGCCGTAGGTGGGAACCGTCATTGGCACTATGGACTTTCAGAATTTCCAAGTTTCTGAACCTTGACCTACGGAGCAACATGATGGGTAGTCGTCCAGTTGACGGTACGTAGATGGGTTCCGTAGATCCCTTCCAGACTTAGCCAAAATTTCAGCCCCAACTGAAGTTTCTGAATCAATTTATGGAAGGACATGACGGTCCTTGATTGATCTACGGACCGTATGTCATGCCCGTAGACTGCCCCCGACAGTTATTATTTAAGGGCTTTTTGGTATTTTCACTAAATGTTTAACTATTAATCTAAGTCGGTTATACCCTTAACCCAGACCCTATATATATTTTTCTAAGCCTAATTTCACTCATTCTAACTCATTCCCAAATTTCTCCTCTTCTCAAATATTTCTCTCTCTAAGAAAATTCTCTCAAGCTTCGAGGAAGTAGAAGACTATGATCCTCCATTGAAGATCATCAATTTCCATCAATTTCTTGTGGATTTTGTTGAGGTATGATTGTGTTCACCATTTGGAACCCTTTCATCCAATGGGTCTTCAACTTTCTTCAAGTTTTTTAAGGTTCAATTTCCCCAATTGAATTAGGGTTTTTGATCAATTCTTATGGGTGGGTTCTTCAATTATAATTTCAATTGTTGATTTTATGATTTCTAGTGCACAATATAGCGTGATAAACTTATTTAGTGCACAAATTAGCGTGAATTATATGATTTGATGTAAAGATTGAATGAATCCCCATGAACCCATGCTATTTCTCAAAAATTTCCTAATTATGGTTTGATTAGTGGGTTGAGTTATGAATTGAGGAAATTTAGGAAATCTCTATGAAGCTATGGATGAATTATAAATGGATTGAGGATGACTTTATGAAGTTTAGTATGTTCAAGTCAAAAGCATGATTTTTCCTCTATTATGTGAGTTCCTTCAAGTATGGATAAATTGTCTTATTTATGGCTTTCTAAGCATGAGTTTGCATTGAATTGCATGATTTAAAGACACTAGCTAATATCTACTTAAAGACAACATCCTATGGTGGCAACATAGTTTATAGGATAGAGATTGCTTTAGGAGAATCGGCCTCAACTAACGGGAGAGTTCCATCTAGAAAACCCGGCCTCTACTAACGGGAAAGCTTTAACTAGAAGACCTAGCCTCTACTAGTGGGAGGGATTCCATCTCAATATCCACTCGGTGCTAAGCATAATTCCCACGGATTAGTTATTAACATACTTATATCATTAAACATGAAAAGGTACAACTAGGGTTACCAATTCAAGCTAAAATCATGCTTATAGACATTTCATCTTCCATGGACCTTGTCCAAGCTTAAGTTATTAGAATAGCTCCTTAAGAACATGGGTAATCGCCTCTTAGTTCTTTTAAGTCATATTGGGAGTATTATATGAGAAAACCTTTCACAACTCAACCATAGCATCGTCATATCATAACTTTGGTACTTTACTCTCAAAGCACCCTTAATTCATCATGCTCATATTTCATAGTTCATAGAGTTCATGCAAGTTCAACTCATATCATGCAATTCAATGAAAGCTCATGCTTAGTAATCCAAAATTAGGACAATTTACCTATACTTTAAGGAACTGAAGAAAATCATGCTTTTGACTTGATCATGCTAAATTCATAAGATTATCCTCAATTCATTCATAATTCGTGCTTGATTTCATGGAGAATTCATAGAGTACATCAAATCATAACTCAACCCAACAATCAAAGCATAGATTATCAAATTGGGGAGAATTAGTTTGGGATCATGGGGGTTCATGCAATCTTTACATCAAATCATGTAATTCACTCTAATTCGTACACTAAGTTACTTTAACACGCTAAATCGTGCACTAGGAATCATAAAATCAACAATTGGAATCATAATTGAAGAACCCACAATCGATCACAAACCCTAATTCAATTGGATTAGAGTAAACCTTTGAAAATCATGAAGGAGAGGAAGGGCCCATTGGAGGAAAAGACTCCTAATGATTCAGAAAGTTCATTTTGGGCTGGAAATTTGGTTAAGTTTGGAAGGCATCTACGGAACCCGTCAACTGAACTACGAACCGTCCTGCTATTCCGTAGGTCAAAGTTCAGAAACTTAGAAATCCAAAAATTTCATAGTGCCATTGACGGTCCCCACCTACGGCCCGTCAATCCATCTACGGCCCATAGGTGGCCTCTGTAGGTCGCTGTCTTCAGGTGAGTTCTGCATTATAAAATCCTTTGGAAGCTTGGGGTGTAACAATATCTCCCCCTTGGGAACATTCGTCCTCGAATGAGAATCAAGACATCTTGAAGACTTTATGCAACTCATACTCAAATGCACATAATCATATAAGAGTCTTCATGAACATGCACAATCAAGGAATCATGGAAATCAACAATGACACATGAGACAAAAAGAATGAACCATGAGGATCAAGATACGTCAAGCTAGAGTAGGATTGGAAGGAAAGAGATGAGGATATCGGGACATCATATCGGCCTCGGCCTCCTAAGTAGCACCCTCAACTAATTGATTCCTCCATAGAACTTTCATGGAAGCAACTTCCTTATTCCTTAACTTCCAGACTTGCCGGTCTAAAATCTCAACTGGCACCTCTTCATAAGAAAGACTATCCTTTATGCAAAGATTCTGTTATTGCACTATACAGGTCGGATCACCAACAACTTCATCAATAATGAGACATGGAAAACCGCATGCACTGATGATAAATAATTAGGCAAGTCAAGCTCATAAGTAACCTTACCTACACGTCTCAAAATCTGATATGGGCCTACATAACGGGGACTAAGCTTCCCTTTCTTTCCAAATCTCATTACACCTTTCATGGGTGAGATTTTCAAGTAAACCCAATCATCCACATAGAATTATAATTCTCTTCTTCTAACATCGCTATGACTTTTGTCGACTTTGAGCCATTTTTAACCTCTCCCTAATAAGTCGAACTTTCTCCATAGCCTCATGCACCAACTCCCGGCCTATTAAAGCAATTTCACCAACTTCAAACCAACCTATAGGAGATCTACACCTTCTACCATGGAGAGCCTCAAATGGAGCCATACTAATACTAGAATGGTAGCTATTGTTATAAGCAAACTCAATCAAAGGCAAGTGATCATCCTACGTACCCTTGAAATCAATTGCACAAGCTCTCAGCATATCTTCCAAAGTTTGAATAGTATGTTTCGCTTGCCTATCGATTTGGGGATGAAAGGCCGTACTAAGCTTAACACGAGTACCAAGACCTTTTGGGAACGACTTCAAAAATTAAGAACTAAATTGTGCACCACTATCGGAGATAATGGATAAAGGCACTTCATGCAGCCTAACCATCTCCTTCAAATTCAACTTAGCATAATCCTCCACCGAATAAGAAGTCTTGACAGGAATGAAATGGGCTAACTTTTTCATTCTATCCACAACAACCCAAATCGAATCATATTGTCGCCTCGAGTGAGGAAACCCATAATAAAATCCATATTCCTACCTTCCCACTTTCAAGTAGGAGTACTAATATCTTGGGTCAAACCTCCCGGCCTTTAATGCTCAACTTTCACTTGTTGACAATTTGGGCGCTTAGCCACAAATTCCGCAATATCTTTCTTCATTCCGTTCCACCAATAAATTTCCCGCAAATCAAGGTACATTTTGGTAGCTCCTGGGTGGATGGAATATCGAGAACTATGGGCTTCTGATAAAATTTGCTCTCTTAAGTCCTCTACATTGGGAACACACAAACGACCTTGATATGGAACCACACCATCTCCCCCTTGGAAGAAAACCTCTATGGACTTCTTGAGTACCGCTTCCTTTAGTTCAACCAAGTTAGGATCAAGACCTTGCTTAGCTTTCACATCACGCACAAAAAACCATTCAGAACCCTTGTGAACCGTAATACCACCTTTAGTAGAACCACAAAATCTAACACCCAGTTGGGCCAATCTATGAATATCGTGAACCAACTCTTTCTTACAATCCTCAACATGAGCAACACTACCATAAATAATCGACTAAGGGTATCCGCCACCACGTTTGCCTTACCGGGGTGATAGAGAATACTCATATCATAATCTTTTAACAACTCGAGCCACCTTCTTTGGCCGAGATTCAAATCTTTCTGTTTAAACACATATTACAAACTCTTATGGTCTGTGCAGACATCTACATGTACCCTATACAAATATTGTCGCCATATTTTCAAAGCAAACACAACTGCCGCTAATTCCAAGTCATGAGTAGGAAAGTTCTTTTTTTCCACTTTAAGTTTTCTTGAAGCATAAGTAATGACTTTACCATTTTGCATAAGAACACATTCTAGCCCAATTCTTGAGGCATTACAATAAACCACAAAACCATCGGATCCTTTCGGTAGAGTCAATTATTGAGCTGAAGTAAGTCGATCTTTCAATTCTTGAAAACTCTTCTCACGTGCCTCAGACCATGCGAATTTAACCTTCTTTTGAGTCAAAGCCGTCAATAGAGAAGCAATGGATGAAAACCCTTTAACAAATCTCCTATAATAACCGGCTAAGCCCAAGAAATTACGGATATCCGAAGGTGATAAAGGTCTAGGCCAATTCTTAACAGCTTCCGTCGTCTTAGGATCTACCTCAATGCCCTTACCGAAATCAATGTAACCAAGAAAAGCCACGGACCTTAGCCAAAACTCACATTTACTAAACTTCGCAAAGAGTTGTTGGTCTTCGAGGACTTTCAACACAATCCTCAAATGACTAACATGTTCACCCTCATTCTTTGAGTAGATCAAAATGTCGTCAATAAGCACAATCAAAAATATATCAAGGTATTGCTTAAACTCTTTATTCATCAAGTCCATAAATGTGGTTGGAGCATTTGTCAACCCAAACGACATTACCAAGAACTCGTAGTGACCATACCTAGTCCGGAAAGCTGTTTTCGGAATATCATCTTCTTTCACCCTTAATTGGTGATAGCCCGAACGAAGGTCGATCTTAGAGAAATAACTAGCCCCTTTAGGTTGTCAAACAAGTCATCTATCCTTAGTAGAGTATACTTATTCTTAATGGAAACATTGTTCAATTGGTGATAGTCGATACACATACGGAGTGAATCATCTTTCTTCCTTACAAACATGACCGGAGCACCCCATGGAGAAATACTTGGTCGGATGAAACCCCTATCCAACAAGTCTTCAACTGCTCTTTTAGTTCCTTAAGTTCCGCCTGAGCCATTCTATAAGGAGGAATAGAAATAGGTTGCGTATTGGGGAGAATGTCAATACCGAAGTCTATTTCCCTTTCGGGAGGAATACCGGGCAAGTCATCGGGAAACACTTCCAGAAACTCATTAAAATTGGGGACTGACTCAAGAGTAGGGGTCTCGGAATCTATATCCCTCACCTTAACAAGATGGTAAATGCAACCCTTTGAGATCATCTTTCTAACTTTTAGATAAGAAACAAATTGACCTCGAAACATAGAATTTCCTCCCTTCCACTCTAGGATAGGCTCATTTGGAAACTTAAACTTGACCATTCAGGTCCTACAATCAATAGAGGCATAAAAAGCATGCAACCAATCCATCCTAGGAATAACATCAAAATCTAGCATATCAAGCTCTACAAGATCAACAAGAGTGACTCTATGGGATAAGGAGACGGGACAATCTCTATAAACTGTCTTAGCCATGATAGATTCTCCAATTGAAGTGGAAACACTAAAAGGATCTAGCAACACATCCGGAAAAACATCAAACCTCCTAGCCACATATGGCGTCACAAAAGACAAGGTACCGAGATCAAGCAAAGCATAAATATAAAAATGGAAAACTCTTAACATACCAGTAACCACACCGGGAGAACTCTCTTGCTCATGACGAGCCTGAAGTGCATAAAATCGGTTTTGATTCTGAGCATTCAAACCCGATCCTCTAGGTGGAGCTTGTTTTCTCTCTTCCCTTGGCCGTGAGAGATGGACAATCCCTCATCTTGTGACCACTCTTTCCACAATTATAACAATCATCCGTATCGGCCAGACATCTATCCTCATGCTTTTTCCCACACTTTGTACAAGGTGCCAATAAAGAACCACTATTTTTCTATCCCTGAGACTTGGGGTTAGACACCCCATCATTGTTAAACTTCGGAGGAGCATTGGATGAGCCTTGGCCGGAGAACCTTTGCCAAAATCTAGGACGACCATGTCCATCTGATCTTACATGTGAAGAGTTACCATCTCTGGTCCTAGCCCTCTTGGTCTCCCTAGACCTTTCCTTAAGCTTTTCTTCTTCAATTTGTTTGGCATAAACCATGAGGTGAGAAATATCCATGTCATGCACAAGCATGGTGGTGCGGCACTCTTTCACCAACATATCAGACACTCCCGACACAAATTTGCTCATTCTAGCCCTTGGGTCGGCAACTATGGACGGAGCATATCTAGCCAATTGTGTGAACTTCAATGCATACTCTTTCACACTCATATTTTCTTGTCGAAGGTTGATAAACTCAAGAACCTTAGCCTCTCTCTTCTCAAGAGGGAAGAACCTATCAAGGAAAGCAACCTTGAATTTCTCCCAATCAAGAGGACCCTCATTAACCACCCTCTCACTCTTCCATTGGTTGAACCAAATTTGGGAAACGCCCTTGAGTTGATAAGCGGCAAACTCCGCCTTTTCTTCCGGCTCCACACCCATGATCATCAACACCTTGTACACTTCATCAATGAATTCTGAGGATCTTCCTAAACCTTAGAGCCATGGAATTCCAGAGGATTCATCCTCGTAAAGTCCCTCACTCTTAATGCCGCCGTACCCACATTTGGGTTCATGGGAGTCACCACCTCTCTATTGGCTTAAGCCGTCACGGCTTAAGCTAACACTTGGAAAGCAGCCCTAAACTCCTCATTAGTCACTTGTTTCGCCAAAGGGTTGGCCGAAACTTGAGGAACTTGAAAACGAGCTTCTTGTTTCATATTCTCTCCCATGTTTCTTCTAGCATAAGCTCTTCGGGTCACCATATCCTGAAACGCGTTGGATAGGGATTAGGAGAGAGATATATAGATTTAAACTCTATGGAACGACTTAAGAGTAATGAAAGAAATGGAATTTCTTAAATGTCTTATAGCCTCTCATTCATAAATGTGGCGCGCTTCACACTCATGAACAAGACTCTACTTGACGCGGCTTATGAGATATCCGAGGATCTTTCTAAAACCTTGAGCTCTGAATACCAAGCTTGTCATGACCCAAGGTACCCCCTAGATGTGACATAGCATACAAGACCCGAAGAGGCCTCATACAAGCCCTTAGCATACATTACATACAAGATAATAGAGAATAAAAGTTTGAAAGAGAATTTCATATCAAAGTTTTTACCAGAAACAACGAAAGTCTACAACTCAGTCTTAAAGCCTTCTAATATCATAGAATACAAATAAGAGTGAAAAGGACGCAGCCCAATAAAATATCCAACATAAGGAAAAAAACATAAATGTAAAATCTAACAAGGCTATGTCCTCGGATGGATGAGGACTAACCAAGTCTTCTTCTCAGCTCTAAGTCAATGCTCTAGCCACGAGTGAAAGGTGAATCGCCATGTCCTACACCAATAAAGTTAATGTAGGCAAGAGTATGCGTTAGCACAATTAAGTACTAAGTATGATAACAATGCACATAAACACATAAGTCATGCTAGAGAGAGAGACATAATCATGACATGCGATGGCCATGCTAAGAACATGATAAACATGAGAAACATGAAACATAAAGAATATATCAAGGCCAAAGCAAGCTAAATACTTTTTCTTCTTTTCTTTACTTTATTATGAGAATACTTGTTCATTAACTTGTTGGGAAAAGCCTTAACCGACATGTAAGACCAAGTGATCTATCAACGTGGAATCCGATGTCTACCCTACACCGAAAAGAGGTGTTCTACTTGCCAAGGTAAGACCATGAACTTCTTAGTTCATGTGGATCCACTAGCTAATGTCTACTTAAAGACAACATCCTATGGTGGCAACATAGTTTATGGGATAGAGATTGCTTTAGGAGACTCGACCTCAACTAACGGGAGAGTTCCATCTAGAAAACCCGGCCTCGACTAACGGGAAAGCTTTAACTAGAAGACCCAGCCACTACTAGTGGGAGGGCTTCCATCTCAATATCCACTCGGTGCTAAGCATAATTCCCACGGATTAGTCATTAACATACTTATATCATTAAACATGAAAAGGTACAACTAGGGTTACCAATTCAAGCTAAAATCATGCTTATAGATGTTTCATCTTCCATGGACCTTGTCCAAGCTTAAGTTATTAGAATAGCTCCATAAGAACATGGGTAATCGCCTCTTAGTTCTTTTAAGTCATATTGAGAGTATTATATGAGAAAACCTTTCACAACTCAACCATGGCATCATCATATCATAACTTTGGTACTTTACTCTCAAAGCACCCTTAATTCATCATGTTCATATTTCATAGTTCATAGAGTACATATGGGTTCATGCAAGTTCAACTCATATCATGCAATTCAATGAAAGCTCATGCTTAGTAATCCAAAATTAGGGCAATTTACCTATACTTTAAGGAACTCACATAATAGAAGAAAATCATGCTTTTGACTTTAAGTAATCCTCAATTCATTCATAATTTGTGCTTGATTTCATAGAGAATTCATAGACTTCATCAAATCATAACTCAACCCAACAATCAAAGCATATATTATCAAATTGGGGAGAATTAGCTTGGGATCATGGGGGTTCATGCAATCTTTACATCAAATCATGTAATTGATGCTAATTCGTTCACTAAGTTACTTTATCACGCTAATCAGTGCACTAGGAATCATAAAATCAATAATTGGAATCATAATTGAAGAACCCACAATGATTGATTACAAACCCTAATTCAATTGGATTAGAGTAAACCTTTGAAAATCATGAAGGAAAGGAATGGCCCATTGGAGGAAAAGACTCCTAATGGTGAACACTGACATACCTCAAAGCAATCCACAAGAAATTGGAGAAGATTGAAGGTCTTCAATGGGGGATTCAAGCTTCTTCTTCTTCCTTGAGAGTTGAGTTTGGCATTTGTTCAGTTCGGAGTTCTGTTCCTTGATTCCGTAGTTCTAGTTTTTCGGTGTAACTATCGGGTTATGGTGTCCATTCAGGTTTTTATTTAAACTTACACACGAGTGTGCCCAGCGGGTCTTATGGGGGGCCTAGCTGGATTTAGTTAGTGGTTCTGAGTTTACTTTCCACTTTTTCGTGTCCTGTTCTGTTGACCTCTGTTGTTGTTGATTCTATTTTGTCTGCCTACTTTTACCGTTCTTGCTCAGTCGGCCTATGATGCCTACTGGGTACCTATTTTTTGGTACTCATGCTACACTCTGCATCTATTTTCGTGATGCAGGTATAAGCACCAGTTATTAGCGTTGAGGTCGGGCCTGGAGCTGTCCTTTCAGGAGACTAGGGTGAGCACATGGTGTTCTGGGATTATCTGTCTCCTTCTGTATATGTATTTTGGCTTGTCTTTTGTTTTCGAGACAGTTGTTTCGGTGGTCCACTTTTGGGAGTTGTATTCTTGTTAGTAGTTCTGTACATGTGACTTCAAGATTATTAGAGGTGTCTTGTGTATATTATTTTAGTTTGATTTCGCTTTAGCCTTCTTTTATGTGTTCTTGTGGTATGCTTCCTCTTGGTTTAGAATTAGTTTCCACTCTTAATCCCATTACTGTTAAGTTTCGGGATGGAGTTTAGCTTGCCTACTGATGGGATGGTAGGCGCCATCATACTTGAGAAATCAGGTCGGGACAAATTGGTATCAGAGCGTAGGTTCGTTGGTCTCACTTGTACAAAACAAACATCTAGTATAGTCCTGAGGATCGGCGATGAGTTGTCTGTGACCTATCTTAAGGAGGCTACATGATGTCCTTAGGTTGTTATCTTACTTTGTATCCTTTCGTACATTGCTGTCAAGTTGGTTTCTTGAAATCTCACTTGTTTCGTTCTGTTATAGTGATGGCTCGTACGCGCAGCGGAGGTTGAGGTAGTGCTGCGGCACAAGGCCAATAGAGAGAGGGGACTCCAGAGCAAGAGCCAGAGCCGGAACCTCGAGTAGAGAAGATTCCAACTCAGCCGGCGGGGCCAGAACCAGCCGAGCCACCTCCAGCACCAGTTGTGGCTCCTGATCTTCAGGGCATGCTTGCCCAGATTCTAGCTACTCTCGGGAGTATGCAGCAGTCGGCGCCAGCACCAGTCCCAGAGCCGGTTCAGGCACATAGACCAGCCTGCAGTAGTGGCACTAGTGGTTCTTCTACCACCAGCACCAGCCATGGTTCAGCTAGACTCGTTGGATGGGATTATGCCTCTGTGAGAGCAGAAGATTCTTGGGGTATTTCTTAGACTGTCATCACCGAGGTTCTCAAGGGTTGTGGGGGAGGATGCCCATGAGTTCCTAACTACTTACCATGACAGGTTGCAGACCTTGAGTTTAGTGGAGTCCAGAGGAGCTGACTTCACTGCTTATTGGCTAGACGGACCAACGAGACAGTGGAGGCATTAATTCATTGGGACCCGACCAGCCGGAGCACCACCAATATCATGGGAGAAGTTTTTAGAGGCTTTTCAGACCAGGTTTATTCTCAGAGAGTCAGGGATCGCCTCCATGATGAGTTCTCACGATTGGAGCAGGGCTCCATGATGGTGACTGAGTACGAGACTAGATTTCTGGAGTTGTCCCATCATGCTACTATGCTCTACCCACAGAGGAGGAGCGGGTCCGGTGCTTTGTTAGAGGTTTGAGACTGCAGTTGAGGATTGAGTCACAGTCGTTGGTTGCAACGGGTTGTTCAGTTCTAGAGGTGGTAGACCATGCCCGTACTATTGAGCATCTTTATTGCGAGGCGCAAGGGAGCAACGACAAGATGGTAGGGCTAGTGGGCCTCGTACTAGGACTAGAGTTACTCGGGACAAGGTTTATCAGAGGTTCCAAACAATTCAGCCCAATTCCTCATTTCAGGTAGCACTTCAGATACAAGAGGGTTACCAGCACCGCCAGGGACCATATATTACCGGGCCGAGTCAATGCCCGGGTGGTTTACAGTCGGGTTCTTCGAGTCGGGGTAGCCGACCTCCATCTGGGAGAAGATTGTCGCAGGGTTGCTTTACCTGCGGGGCACCTTACCATTGGGCCAGCGAGTGCCCTTCATCTAGATCAACTTTACCAACCCCTCAGGTAGCGAGGCCGGTGTCAGCAGTAGCACCTCCAGCTAGAGGAGGGGGTCAGCAGCAAGGTTCTCCGGGAGGCCCCAAGGGAGGTAGGACTGGTGGCACAGTAGATGCACGAGGTAGAGGCCCCCAGGACCAATTTCATGCAGCTCCAGCTAGAGCAGAGGCCGAGTCGTCAGATGACGTGATCATAGGTACAGTTCTCTCATGCCAACAATCCGCTTCAGCCTTATTTTATCCCGGTTCTACCTATTCATAGGTGTCTGATTTCTGTGATCCTCTATTAGGAGTGAGTCCTGAGACCTTATCGGTACCATTGCGTGTTTCAACCCCAATAGGGTATTCTTTAGTAGTGGATTGGGTTTGTAGGTCTTGTGTGGTGACCATTCGGGGGCAGGACACTCTAGTTGATCTTATTGTGCTGTGTATGGTAGACTTTGATGTGATTCTGGGTATGGATTGCTATCTCCTCATCAGGCTGTCTTGGACTTTTATGCTAAGACCGTGACTTTAGCCATTCTTGGTATCCCGACGGTCATGTGGCAGGGTTCTTGTAGTCGCACACCAGTTAGGGTTATTTCTTGTATTCGGGCCCAGAGGCTACTGGACAACGGATGCTTGGCTTACTTGGTTTATGTCAGAGATGTGAGTAGGGAGGGCCCTACAGTAGATTCAGTACTTGTTGTCCAAGAGTTCACAGATGTGTTCCTACGACCTTTCTAGCCTACCCCTAGATCGAGACATTGACTTTTGCATGAACTTGGAGCCGGGTACTACACCCATTTCTATCGTACCATACCGCATGGCCCCTGCAGAGCACATGGAGCTCAGTGATCAACTTAAGGATCTCTTGAGTAGAGGGTTCATCAAACCTAGTGTAATGCCTTAGGGTGCCCCAGTCCTGTTTGCGAAGAAGAAGGACGGCACCATGCGGATGTTTATCGATTACAGGAAGTTGAATAAGGTGACAGTGAAGAACATTTATCCTATCCCTCGTATTGATGATCTATTCCACCAGCTTCAGGGTGTTGCTGTATTTTCTAAGATCAACTTGAGATCTGGTTATCATCAGCTGAGGATCAGAGTAAAGGACATCCCTAAGACTGCATTTAGGACTCGCTATGGCCATTATGAGTTCTTGGTTATGTCTTTTGGGTTTACTAATGCGCTTGCCGCCTTTGTGGACTTGATGACTCGTGTGTACAGGTAGTATTTTGATTCCTTCATCATAATCTTCATTGATGAAATCTTGGTATACTCGCGGAGCCATAATGAGAATGAACAACATTTGAGGATAGTGCTCAAGACTTTGAGAGATCATCAGCTTTATGCCAAGTTCTCAAAGTGTGAGTTTTGGCTTGAGTTTGTAGCATTCTTGGGGCACGTGGTGTCAAAGGATGGCATTATGTTGGATCCGATGAAGATTGAGGCTATTTGTAGTTTGGCTAGGCCCACCTCTATGACTAAGATTCGGAGCTTCGTCGGATTGACTGGGTACTACAGTCGCTTTGGTTGAAGGTTTCTCCACTTTAGCGGCTCCTTTCACTCGGTTGACTCGCCAGGATGTTCCCTATGTGTGGTCGGAAGAGTGTGAGAGGAGCTTTCTGAGGCTTAAGGAGTTTCTTACCACCGCTCCTATATTGACTCTTCCAATTGAGGACGAGGGCTTCACGATCTATTGTGACGCATCCGACATTGGTTTTGGTTGTGTTCTGATGAAATAGGGCCGAGTTATTGCTTATGTGTTGAGGCAGCTTATGCTGCACGAGCGCAACTACCCCACTCATGACTTGGAGTTAGCGGCGGTAGTTTTCGCGCTTAAGATATGGAGGCATTACCTATATGGAGTTCATTGTGAGATACACACTGATCACATGACCCTTTAGTACATCAGGACTCCAGCAGGGTGTTTGCATATGTTGGGGTTCAGTCATCTCTGTGTGACCAGATCTGTAGTCGTCAGGTTGAGGATGAGTCTTTGGTGACACTCAAAGATAGAGTTTTGGCAGGTGATGTCGGGCAGGCTACCTTAGATTCAGATGGGATTTTGCGGTTCGCTGGCCGTTTGTGTGTTCTGAGAGTTTGAGACTTGTTCCACCTGATCCTTAGTGTGGCCCATGATTCAAGATATTATATTCATCCGGGCACGGCTAAGATGTATCGTGATTTGAGACAACATTATTGGTGGAGCGGTATGAGGAGGGACATCTCAAACTATGTGTCCCATTGTTTGTGTTGCCAGCAGGTGAAGACCGAGCATTTGAGACCTGGTGGAGAGTTGCAGACATTACCCATTCCTGAGTTGAAGTAGGAGCGTATCACCATGGACTTCGTTGTTGGGTTGCCACGAACTCCTAGGGGTGTTGACAATATCTGGGTTATTGGGGATCGATTGACCAAGTCAGCACAGTTCATCCCTGTTCATATATCCTACCATACTGAGAGGTCAGCCCGTATCTACATCCAGGAGGTAGTCCGTCTTCATGGTGTGCCTGTTTCTATCATCTCAGACCAAGGCCCACAGTTCACTTCCAGCTTTTGGAGAGCATTTCAGGAGGAGTTGGGCACCCGTGTGGATCTTAGTACCGCATTTCACCCGCAGACTATTGGCCAGTCAAAGCGCACCATTCAGGTTCTTGAGGATATGTTGCGGGCCTGTGTTATAAACTTTGGGGGTCAGTGGGACTACTTCTTTCCCTTGGCAGAGTTTGTGTACAATAACAACTATCATTCCAGCATCTAGATGGCCCCGTTTGAGGCCTTATATTGTAGGTGTTGTCGGACTCTAGTTGGTTGGTATGAGTCTACGAAGCCTAGGACGCATGGCACAAATTTGTTTCAGGAGTCCTTTGAGTATGTGAGGTTGATTCAGGATAGGCTCAAAACAGCTCAGAGTAGACAACGGAGTTATGCAGATCGCATGCGTCGACCATTGAGTTTTGTTGTGGGTGACAGAGTATTCCTCCGAGTATCGCCCATGAAGGGAGTGATGAGATTTGGGAGGCGGGGAAAGCTTAGCCCCAAGTATATCAGGCCTTTCGAGATTTTGAGGGCAATTGGCGAGGTGGCTTATGAGTTGGCTTTACCGGAGCATTCTCAGCTGTTCATCGAGTATTCCATGTTTCGATGCTGCGTCGATATATTCCAGATGAGTCTCATGTGCTCCAGTATGATGCCGTTGAGTTGGATGATCACTTGACCTATACAAAGAAGCAGTTGCTATTTTTGCCAGAGATGTGAGGCAGCTGAGGTCGAGAGTCATTCCTGTGGTTAAGGTCTGTTTGAGGCATCATCCAGTTGAGGAGGCTACATGAGAGATCGAGTGAGAGATTCAAGAGCAGTTCCCTAGCTTATTTGAGCCCTCAGAAACTTCTTAATCCTTACTTTTGCGGACGAACGTCCTTTAATACTTGATATTGTAATGACCCTCCAGGTCATTTCAATGTTAATTCCTTCTTTCTGTAGTTTAGAGCATTTCTGTAGTGACCCTAAGTCATTTATGACTTGCTGGCACTGACTGTTCGGTCGCTTGGTCGTTCGTTTGGCTTTTATACCTGTTTTTTTATTTTGGAACTTTTGAACCTAGAAAAGTTCATTTCGGTCATAACTTCAGGTGCACAACCTCATATAAGAATTTTGACGGTTCAATCAGCTCTGGAGCGACAAAATTAGGCAAGGAGCATGGGTTGCCCGAGTCCCGGGGTTTCCGTTGTGATTTTGGGGCCATTTAGCTTTTTAGTCTCTGAAATTTGGTTTAAGGTTGACTTTGGTAAACATTCTTGGAAAACGCACTTGGAGGAAGATTTCAACAGCGCGGTTGGTTCTTGAATGTGGAGTTTTGTCTGGATCGACCTTTTGAGAATTGCCGGGCGCTTTCGATATGATTTTTAGGCCTTCGGTAGAAATTGGCTAAAATGGCTAAATCGGTGCGGGACCCACTTTTTCTTGAAACGACCTCGTATGGAAATTTTTGCTGCGCCATTGAGTCTTGAATGTCAAATTTTAGGGGGTAGCATATTTCGTTTGCGTGCACGGGGTTCCGAATAAATCCTGAGCTCCACGTCACAGTTTTGGAATTGTCCAAAACATAGCTGGTGCAGCTGTCAAACTGCAGACTGATTTACTCTTCGTGTTCGCGGTATAGGCTCTGCGTTCACAGAGGTGTAGGAGAGTCTACTCCGCATTCGCGGAGGTCTGTAAGGTTAGGTGGTTCCTAGTGCTTCGCGTTCGCAGAAGGCTCTTCGCGTTCACCGACGGCTGTGTGTGTGGAAGCAGCTTGTGTGCCGCGTTCGCAGAGGTTTGCTGGTTGAGGGTGACCCTTCTTCTCCATGTTCCTAGTCCTGGGGCCACGTTCACGGAGGTCTGTACGATGGTGGAGTAGCTTGTGCTCTGCGTTCGCGGGCCTGGGGCCGCTTTCAAAGAGCTTTGGGGAGATTTCACTCCACTTTCGCAGAGGCTTGGCCGCGTTCGCGGAGAGGAAGGACCTGGCAGTGTCTATTTAATGAGGTTGAATCTCATTCTTTGGAGATCTTCTAAACCTCATATCTCCCTCATCTTGCATTTGTTTTTTGTGATTTGAGGTCCCATGCGCTCGGATTCTTGTTGGCTTCGTGGGTTTTAGGTTGGGGCTCGTTGGGTGTTCCTCGTTTCCCGTGAAATTGAGGGTAAGTTCTTTGTTGGCCTATTTTGTTTAGTTTTGTAAATTGTTGTTGTGGGTTGTTAGGAGCGGATCCAACCCCTAATGGGCGATCCATTTCGAGATTCATGTTTGGGGAAGGATTTGGGACCTTTTCATGGAGTCAATTCCAAAAAATCCAGAGGGGTCCCACTTTGCCCAATTTGACTCCAAAATTGGTCTTTCTCTGAATTTGTTGAGTTTAGTGTCTAAACGACCGTATTGATGCTGTGATTCTATTTTTGATAGTGTGGCAGCAGTTTGAGGCCGTTCGAAAGGGAAAATCTTTTGTTGAGTGACTTGGAGCGCTTGTGATCAGCTTTTTGGTAGGTTACGGCTTCCCTTGATTCTAGATTGAGGTTGAATGCATAATTACTGGTTGATATTTGTGAATTTTGGGTGCTTGGTGTCAGGACCCAAGGTACCCCCTAGACGTGACATGGCATACAAGATCCCGAAAGGCCTCATACAAGACACTTATCATACATTCATACAAGATAGTAGAAATTAAAGAGTCCAAAAGTTAAATCACAACAAAGTTCAAGAAAAAACATCAGCAGAAGTCTACATCTCATGTGTCAAGCCATATAAATAATAGAATAGAAATGAAGGCTTGGGACGCAGCCCAATACAATATCCAAAACATGGCGGAAAGCGTGAAAACGTAACAAAGTTAGGTCCTCGGACATAGGAGGCCTCACCAAGTCTTCACGATCACTGGAACTGACTAGCCACGAGTGGGAGGAGAAGAACCGCCAAGTCCTACATCAATAGAATCAATGTAGGCAAGAGTATGCGTTAGTAAAATCAAGTACCAAGTATGATAGCAATGCACATAGAACATGTAAAAACATGTTAAAATGACATGATATAGTCAAGCTGAAACATGAGAAACATGAAGCATAAACCATGGCCAAGACAAGCTGCTCATCTTTCCTTTACTTTACTTTAGACCATCATCATAACACTTGTTCATTAGTTGTGGGGAAATAGCCTTAACCGACATATAAGACCATGTGAGCTATCAATCATGGAATCCGGTGTATGCCCCACACCGAAAGAGCGTGTCCTACTTGCCAAGGTAAGATCATGAATCTCCAGCTTGTGTGGATCAATTAGCTAGTGTCTACTTAAAGACAAACATCCTATGTTGGCACATAGTTTATGGGACATGGGTAATCGCCACTTGTCCACTCGGTGCTAAGCGTAATTCCCCACGGATTAGTCATAGTCATTTCATTATTAGTAGACATGGGTAATCGCCTCTTTTCTACATTAGGGAACATGGGTAATCGCCTCTTGTCCCTTCATAGAATAGCTCCTTAATCATGGATTCATTACTAGTAGACATGGGTAATCGTCTCTTGTCTACATTAGGGAACATGGGTAATCGGCTCTTGTCCCTTCATAGAATAGCTCCTTAATCATGGATGCAAGCTTAGTTGAGCAAACCTTTCACACATGGCATGCAAATCACTCAAGATGGATAAAAATCATATTTCCTTTCCGACAAACAAGTGGCATTGAACAATTAAACCGCCAACGAATCGAGAGCCACAAAAAGAGTCACAAGAGTTGTCAAAAAATCATTCAACACTTGCTCAATTTTCAAAACGGAGCGGTATGCTCAAAACACATTTTTCGCAAGCAAGACTATATTCTTTGTACCAAACAAGCCAAAAAACTCTCGAAAAGACCATGACGAATTTACCCTTAAGAAAGTCATCAACCAATCCATCATTGGGCAAACTCATACATCAATTCGGGACTGGCTACTCAGACTTCACCAACAATGGCTACTTAGACTTCAGCAACAACAAACAATAATGGCTACTCAGACTTCACCAACAATGGCTACTCAGATTTCCCCAACAATACACAATGACGCTTTACCCTTAAGAAAGTCGTCACTCTATCCATCATAAGGCATCACCAATCAACCACAACTCCAATCAATAACACCATCTCAAGACAAAAGAAATAAACTAAAGAAACTATCAACAACAATAAAAATTAAAACAAAAATGACTAATCTAACACAATCAACGATTAAAGCTCCAAAAGCCCAACAAGGGCACATCATCCATAAACAAACAAAATATCCAACAATAAAGATAAAAACAACCAACAACAATCCCAAACATCATAAAAAAATAAGTACAGAACAAGAGTCAACAGGGAAGCACCCCTAACTGAAAATCACACTCTGTCCTCACAGTACAAATATCAAAAGAGAATATGAGGGGATCCCTGAAATGTGATCACTTTGAGCTAGTGTTAGAGGGGAAGGTGAGGTCCTCATCATCTCATGGACTACTGCAACATAGAATCCGGAGCTTTCCCATCATCTTGGTCTGGAATCGACTCTTCCTCTTCTCGTGCTCCCGGAAGGTCCGCTGGGGCTGCTCTATCTTCCCCTGCCTCCAACTCATATGCTCCAGCCGATCAGACATGGCCTTCTGTGCAGCAGCTACAGAGGCAATAGTAGGTGCATATGCACCCTCAGGTGTGGCTCCAGATGGTCCGGTGGGGAGGCCAGCAACTAGCTCTCGGATATGAGCATCAACTCCTTGTATCTGAGAAGATAAATATGGCATAGTGGCAGGCCCAAATTGGAGGGGTTCTGTTGAAGATGAAGCTCCAGTCTCAGAAGTGGGTTGAGTGAACTGCCCGCACTGTGGGCCAAGCACGTCTATCTTCCTCTTTTTATGCCTGTCACCTGGTGCACCCCTCCTCTTCAGAGGGTGAATCTCAGCAGCCGGCTTCTTATCCTCGTCTATCGGCAATCTCGGCACTCCAGCATTATAGCAGAGCTGAGTGATCAATGAGGGGCAAACAAGACTCCGGGTCCTCCCCTGAGAAACCTCAATAATATGAGCCAAAATCAGCTGGCCCACATTCACTGCCAACCCTCCATGATAGCTGCAATAACCAAGGCTCTATCCAGTGTAACCTCGGTGTCATGTGTTGAGGGAATGACCCGAGCACAAAAAATAGAGAGGGAAGTCTTGGCCTCTACTATAAACTCATTGGAGTCCACACTTCTCCTAGACTCATACCACTCCGGAGGCTCACCGTTGTGGATTTTATCCACAAGCCATAGACCATCCAACTCCTTGCATCGATCCATATAAACCCCATTGTCAACATGTTGGAGACCATAGTGGGCATTAATCACAGCCGAGCTGAACTGGACCTGTACTCCTCGGACAGTAGTCATGGCAGCCTCATTAAATTCGGTCTCTGAGGCGTTGGCATAGAACTCTACTACGATGGTATGGTTAGCCTTGATAGGCTCAGTAGCAAAATACCATCCATCCGCTCGTCTCAAACCGGTAAAAGAAATTCGGCATCCCTTCTTAGAGTTTGTCCAAACAGATTCCTTTTTCTTTCACAATAGCCCGGCCCAGGTATTCGTCATACTTCCGGGCACACTTAGCAGAAAGGAACTTGGCTGCCTAAAAATATTCCTCCTCGGGTGAAATTTCAGATGTGATGGGAATGTTGTCGGTCTACATTTTCGGCGTAAAGTACCTACAAAAGAAGAAAACATGTTAAAAGTTCTTGTGGACACCTAAAACAATGTATTAGTAAGTATTTAGGCCAAAGAAAATAATTAAAACAGGTCCCGATTAATTTAATGCAAACACACTGATTTCGGACAGAATGATTTATTCTTCGCATTCGCGGAGAATAATGAGCCTTGCCTTCGCGTTCGCGGAGAGGCTACCGCATTCGTGGCTCAGAAGCAATCAGACCTCTGCGTTCACAGACCAATTGGTGCTTTTGTGGAGGTTAATGGGACGTTGACTTCCGCGTTCGCAGACAGAGGTCCGCATTCGCGGAGAAGTCATCGTCCCCAGAAAATAGTTTCATAGAAGCATTTCGACAAACAGGTTATGGGAAACAATTTTAACAACAATTCCAACTAGAATCCGCCCCTAATTCTACCCCAATAAAAGATTAATCAGTAAACAACACAACAACCATAAATTTAACACAAAAAACAACATCAAAACACAACAAGAATCAAGTGTAAATTAAGAACAAAATTTAAGCAAAATTTTGCAAAGTTCAACCTACAACACTACCACAAATTAAGCCTCACAAATCGATTGTCAATAATCACAAGATAATTATCATGAAATTCAACCCATAAACCACCAATTAAGCACATACAATCGAACTAATCTTGAATCAAGAACATTAAAGCGTAAATTTTTTTTTTTAATTCTACTCACAAAAAATGGACTAAAGTAAAGGGGTAACAACGTACCTGAGAAGTAGATGAAAACCACAAATCAAATCCTAGGAATCAAAGGACATGAGGGAGAAATTTTAGGAGAATTTTCGTTTGATCACTGAGGGAGAACAAGGGGAATGTATATACTTTATGTTGAAACTGAAATGGCACTTCAGTTTCTCTCTTTTAAAATACCTCGACCCTCCATGTTCGCGGAGTGTCCTCTGCGTTCATGATCCTGTGAGACTGTGACCTCCGCGTTCTCGGTCACTAGGGCGCATTTGTGAAGTGTGTGGCAGATTAGTTCCGCGTTCGCGAAAAGTAAGTTAGACCTGGATCCCTTGCAGCTTTTTGTAACTTTCGGCAATGGGTGGTTCCATTGGGTGACTCGACCATTGCACTTTGGCGACCATCAGCTGCCCAAAAGTGTTCTTAAACCCCATTTTCAAGGTAGTTCAACCCCGAACTTCAATTCCAAATGCATTTTTGCTCGCTAACCTATTCAAAACACTTTCAAAAACTTCGAAATCATGAAGATTAGTCAAAAATAAAATTCAAATCTAACCTAAAAATTAAAGAAAACTCAAAATTAACAAAAATAAATTATTTGGATACCGATGGGCTTCCTCCCATCAAGCGCACAATTTCACATCGCGGCGCGACGCCGGTTGCATCACCCTTTATGTTTCCACTTCGATGGATATACCTTCTATCAAATTTAAAATCATCTTCTCATCGAAGCAATTGGGGACTTACTACCGGAGAGCATCATGTGTTTCACTCGATCTCTCCACTCTGACGATTTGAATTTCTTTCCCAACTTCACATCATTCATTCACGTAGAAGCATTGAGCAAGTATGATATTGTCAATCAGCCATTCCAACATCGAACATCATAACTCTTGGCCCTCAAGATCATGACACCATCACTTTCCAATGAATTAGAGTTGCCATATATGATTTTTTTGACTTTTTCTTGCAACTCTAATATCATTGCCTTGATATTGGCATCTTGGAATTTTATTGGTTTGGCTTGGTTGCAAACACCCAAGATTTTATCAATGTCTAACACAACCCCTTTTTCTTGACCATCCAACTCCAATACCCTACTCTTCACCACTTGATTAAGAGCCTTGCGTACTCCAAACGTTGATCTCACATTGGTCCTCAAAGTAGCTTTCTCAAACTCGAGTTGGATCATCTCATGGCACCAAGCTAGGTGCAAGTTGCGAAATTCTTACCTCATTTGGAACATTAGATCTCTTAGCCTCTCACCCTTTTCAAGTCGATGAGACAAGAACAAGAGCCAAGCTTGACTCACAATACCCATCTCGTCACACATCTCTTCATCTAATGAGGCATCCAAACAACCATTCCCAACATGAAGTCATCCACAACATGGCCACGGGTCATCAACATAGGTCTTGCACTTACCAAACCTTGTTCCTTCACAAGAAGCCATAAAAACAAACAAAAACAAACAAAAACAAAACACAAACAAATATTCACAATTTTGATCGAAACTAGTAAACTAAAGATTCTAAATCAATTCAACACGCCAAATTGTTCCCTGGTAGTAGCGCCTTTTTTGATAATGCTAAAATACACCTATCACGGTTCAAGATGTAAGCGGTCGTTAGAAATATAAACCCAACAAGGAGTTGGGGTCGATCCCACAAGGAACAATATACAAGGCGATTGTAGAAAGGAAGAATTTCTAGCTACTAGTTTGAATCCGAAATAAAGGCTACAATTATAAAACTGAAGGAGGTTATCAAGTAACAAGCTATGATTGGGGGATAGAGGATATCGAGGGACGAAGCTATATTGAACAAGATTACCAAAAGGATTTGGGAATGGGAATCAATAAAAATCCATACGATCCATTGTACCTTAGAATCACGCAATATCAATCATTCATGGGTAATCTCATATATTCCTCAGAACTAGATTATCTACCTAATTCTATCGAACATAGGCAAATATCTCTCAATTAGTTCTCACGAACCCAATCAAGTAACAACACAAGCAATCCGATTAATGGCAATGCAAGGATCTACTATATCTAGCAAGAATCCAATGAATGAGTTGCTAAACCTCAAATAATGCACCAATCAAACTTACCCAACCTCAATTAACTTTTGCAAGCAAAATCGAAGTAAATGGGCAAGTCCAAGGAGTGATCAATTCCAAAGGAAAGCAATTTAATCATGAGATCAATTGGATAATCAAAAACCCATTTCATAAATGATAGAGCAATCAACTAAAAGCGAAAGCACAAGATAGAAATTGAAACCCAAATGTTGATTATCTCTAATTCAACATCAAAATTCACTATTCAATAATTAACATCTAACATTCAACAATACAAAGCAAAGAGTTCAAGAAAGATGAAAAATAATTACAACCCAAGCTCACAATCTTCACTCCGATGGTGTTTGTTGAGGAATCTTTATCTCAAAGCTAAGCCCAAGCCTCAATCCCCAAGGTCTTCTTCTCTATTCTGTTTGTTCAATATTCTCTGATGAATTCTCAATTTGATATCCTTCAAAATGGCTGTGCATCGGTATATATGGTGAATTGGGGTCAAAATGTGAATTTCCATAACTTCCCAGACGTCAGTCACCTATTCCTCTCTGCGTTCGCGGAGGTAGCTCCATTTCATGGCTATCAATGTAATCCTTCTCTGCGTTCACGGAGGACGTCCGCGTTCACGAAGGACGTCCGCATTAGCGGTACTCATTCTGCATGTCCTCCGCGTTCACGGAGGATCCCCGCGTTCACGGAGCTCAACTTGAATGCCGCCCGCATTCGCGCAGGGTTCCCACGTTCGCGCCTCACAGTTGGTTTGCATTCCGCGTTCGCGGAGAGCATTTCACTGGCTGCTCCAAAATCTTTTTTTTTAGCTTCATTTTGTCCCACTTTTCATTCTTTTTCATCAAAGCTCCTCTTTCACCAACATGTACCAGAAACACAACATTCAAAGGAAAATTATCCTCTTTTTCTACTTAAGTACCGCAAAATTACTAAGAAAAGGACTCCAAATAAGTGTAAATCACCCACTCATCAGCTAGCCGAGCGTTCAAGTTGCACGGGAGGCTAGCTTTTGCCCCACCAAAAATCTTTCGACGTGCCGGGGAGCGACGTGATACATGATGCTCAGTTAGACATGCCCTAAGCCTAATGAATTTGAGAGCAACTTGGGTTCAAAGACTTGATGGTTCACGGGATTCTGGAATTCACACCAAGTTCACATTTCGCTACGTTCTTCATCAATAGAGGATTCGAGATATCCGTTGCAGAAAGTCGCTTGCGTTTTAAGACCAGCACATGTCCCATCGCAAACTCCGTTTACAAGGCACGACGCGTGGACTGTCAATTTTAGTATTCTTTTCACTTTCGGCATTGGGGTTCGTTGGTCACCCGACCGCACGCTGGGGACAAACGGGAGGTGCACGGGTCGCCTAAGTACCCCCGGCCGCACGTCACCTCAAAGTGTTAAAATGTGTTCATGGGTCGTTCTGCTTTGCAAATTTTGACAATGATACTTCCACAAGTTCATCAATGAAAACCTTGATTCTCTAAATGATAAGGTTCAATTGACTTCTCACGAAGAGTCGGTCAGTGAACCGCCCACGTCGCCGTAATCAAAATATTTTTCTGGATCATTCAACCTGTAGGAGTGACGGGAGATTTGTACAAAGGGCAGGGATGTAGGTAACACGAGCTGATGACTCACGCTTACTAGGAATTCCTTTTTGAAGACCAACTATGGCAATGATTTATCCCCATCACAATGAAAATTCAATGATTACCCAGGTCTGTCTTCCAAGGCTATAAACTCATTGAATACATCAATGTAGCGCACATGCGGCCCAAAATATCTAGGTGCACCAAAGACCTGTTATTGCCTCAATGTTCTGCAGCCTAAAAGGCCGTAGTGCCTTTATGAAGACAGTTTATGCATCTGACAAATGTTTCCTCGGCATAATGGCTTCTGGTGTAATTTGCATTGAATGACTCAATGTCGCAGGGCCGATGCACGCATGCCTCAACCGATGCAGGCAGGCCTCAGCCGATGTCGCCCGACGCCACACATTAAAATTGATTATCCAATATTAAAATTGGCATTCACATATGTATTAACAATGTATGTCGAACTTAAAATTCATTTTAATTTATTTGAAGCATTGCGTATAATCGCACAACTTTTTAAGGCATATTTTTGCATTTACTATGAAACTTTTAGGAATTACACAATTTTCTTGATTTTTCATGTGTATTAGCCCATTGTTCTGGCGCCTTGGCGAACCCAAAAATATTTTCTAAAAAAACATTTTGAGGACCTTCGTATAGAGTTTGGGAAGCATTATGTAGTGTCGCACTATTTTTTACAAAATATTTTCACATTTACGAGACAACTAGTAGGAATTACGAAACTTTCTTGGTTTTTTGTGTTTATTAGCCCATGGATCTGGCACAAACTTTTTTGTGTGTATTTTTGGCCAAAATATTTTGTGGCCGTCCATGACAGCCTATATTAATGGCGTGCGTATGTTTTGAGGGGCACACGCGGGCATTTTCAATTTAAATGAAGTCCCAAAATGGAAAATAGGGATTTTTCTATTGTCACACTTAGTGAAGTGTAATTGCATTTTGGCCAACCGTGCGCTTAAGGTGCACGGGAGGCTAGCTTCCACCCCGCATGACGTCTTGTGGCGTACCAGGGGCGGCGTGATGTGTGATGCCCAATTAGATGTGCTCTCGACCTAATGGCTACGAGTGCAACTTGCATTCAAAGTCCAGATGGTTCACGGGATTCAACAATTCACACCAAGTTTGCCTTTCCCTACATTCTTCATTGTAATACCCCTGCTTTCCATGGAATGAAAATGCAGAATTTACCTGTAGGCAGTGACCTACGGAGGCCACTTACGGGCCGTAGTCTGGTTGACAGGCCGTAGGTGAGGAGTCGTCAATGGCTCTGTCAATTTCAGTAATTCTCAGTCTCTGAAGTGTGATCTACGGAGTAGCAAGATAGATCGTGAGTCAATTGACGGTCCGTAGAAAGTAACCGTAGATGTTCCCCAAACTAGGTTAAATTCTTGAACCTCTGGCCGTGATTTATGGTTGAGGTGTACGGTTCTTATATGGACCTACCAACCGTAGATTGAAACCGTCATTGCAAGATCCCCAGTTACCAACTCTCTAAATCTTTTGACGATTTAACAGGACGGTCCGTCAATGGATGTACGGACCGTAGGTCCTAACCGTAGATGGGCCCCGACATTTTTAATTAAGGGATTTTTCATCTTTTCCCTGGTTAATTCCCTAATTAACTAAGTAAGTTTTACCCTTAATGAGGGCCCTATATATAGTTCTCTATACCTAAGTCACTTCATTCTAACTCATTCCCTAAATTCACCTCTCAAATATTTCTCTCTCTAAAAGAAATCCTCTCTAGCTCAAGGAAGAAGAAGAAGCTAAGTCCTCCATTGAAGATCACCCAATTTCAACCAATTTCTAGTGGGCTTTGCTAAGGTATGATGGTATTGACCAATGTAGCTGCTTCCTCCAATGGGCCGTCCCTTTTCTTCATGAATTTCAAGGTTTAATTCCCTTCAGGTAAGCTAGGATTTGATCAATTATTATGGGTTCTTCAAGTATGAGTGCATTTACTGATTTAATGTTTTGTAGTGCATGATTTAGCATGGGTAAAGTAATTTAGTGCACGATCTAGCATGAATTACATTATTATTGTAAATATTGCATGGACCCCCATGATCCCAAGTAAATTCTTCCCAATTTGATAATCTATGCCTTGATTATTGTGCTAAGATATGAATTGATGAAATTGATGGATCATCTATGAAATTGAGCATGAATTGGGGTTAATTGCATGAATTGAGCATGTTCAAGTAGAAAGCATGATTTTCCTCTTTTATGTGGGTTACTTCGAGTATGACTAAATTGCATTGATTATGACTTTTAAGAGCTAGCTTGCAATGAATTGCATGGTTTAAAATATAGGCAACATGAACCCATTAGCTATGAAGAAAGAGGCTTATAGAATCAAGCATGTTTTATATGAAATCTATGATATGTGATGTTGAGTCTTGAAAAGGTTTTCTCATATAATGCTCAACCTAAGCTTGTGAAAGGTTTCCTCACACGTAAAGGATTCATAACTTGTTAAAAGGTTTGCTTAACTAAAATTGAATCAAGAGCTTAAAGAAGCTATTCTAGGGGTGTAAGTTAGGACAAGTCCATGAAAGAAGAAACACTCAATGAAGTAAGCTTGGACTAGTCCATGGTATGTGAAGTCAGGTTTAGCTTGGATTGGCAACCCCAGTTGTGCCTTTCCATGGATATCAATATTTATGATTGTATAGTGGGAATTATGCATAGAACTGAGTGGACGGGTGACAAGTCCCCATATGTCCTATGCCTATGTGCCCTCATAGGTGGTATTTAATAGGCCCATATTATATCAGCTTCGCTAGTGGATCCACGTAGGCTATGGTTCAGGATTCTACCTTGGCAAGTAGAATGGCCCTTTTTTGGTGTAGGGCAGACACCGGATTCCATGTTGAGTTATTCCATGGTCTACAGATCGGTTTGACGATTTTCCCACAACTCAGCTTGCACAATGGTGCATGGGTTACTAAAAGTAAAGTAAAGAAAAGAAGAGTAATAGAAAGATTATTTAGCTTGCTTTGGCCATGGTTTATGCTTTATGCTATTTGCTTATATGCCTTATCATGTTTAACTTGGCCAATTGCATGTAATGTTTATATCTTAGTTTCTAGCATGTTTTATGAGTTTATATGCATTGCTATCATACTTAGTACTTTATTGTGCTAATATTAGCATACTCTTTCCTGCATCAATTTCTTTGGTGTAGGACGTGGCAGTTCTCCTACTCGTGGCTAGAGCATCGACTTAGAGGTGCGAAGAAGACTTGGTGAGTCCTCATCCATCCGAGGAGATAGCGTTGTTTGATTTTACGTTGATGTCTTTCATTATGTTGGATACTATATTGGGCTGCGTCCCTATCACTTTTATTTATATTCTATGATATTAGAAGTCTTTGAGACATGAGTTGTAGACTTCCGCTATTTTGAGTAAAACTTTGATATAAAATGCTCTTTTGAACTCTTACTTCTCTATTATCTTGTATGTGATGTATGCTAAGGGCTTGTATGAGGCCTCTCGGGGTCTTGTACGCCGTGTTACATCTAGGGGCTACCCTGGGTCATGAAAAACATGGTATTCAGAGTGCAAGGTTTTAGAAAGATTCTAGGATGCGAACCAACTCTTTCTTACCTTCCTCAACATGAGCAACACTACCCATAGATAATCGACTAAGAGAATCCGCCACCATGTTAGCCTTACCGGGATGATATACAACACTCATATCATAATCTTTTAACAACTCAAGCCACCTTCTTTGGCGAAGATTCAGATCTTTCTATTTAAACACATATTGTAAACTCTTATGGTCAGTAAAAACATCCACATGTACCCCATACATATAATGCCGCCCTATTTTCAAAGCAAACACAACCGCCGCTAATTCCAAGTCATGAGTAGGATAGTTCCTTTCATGCGTCTTGAGTTGTCTTGAGGCATAAGCAATAACCTTCCCATTTTGCATAAGAACACATCCTAACCCAATTCTTGAGGCATCACAATAAACCACAAACTCATCAGATCCTTTCAGTAGAGTCAATATTTGAGCTGAAGTAAGTCTATCTTTCAACTCTTGAAAACTCTTTTCACATGCCTCGGACCATATGAACTTAACCTTCTTTTGGGTCAAAGCCGTCAATGGAGACGCAATAGAAGTAAACACTTCAACAAACCTCCTATAATAGTCGACTAAGCCAAAGAAACTACGGATATTCGAAGGTGATAGAGGTCTAGGCCAATTCCTAACCGCATCCGTCTTCTTCGGATCTACCTCAATACCTTTACCGGAGACAATGTTACCAAGAAAAGCCACGGACCTTAGCCAAAACTTACATTTACTAAACTTCGTGAAGAGTTGTTGATCCTTGAGGACTTGCAACAAAACCCTAAAATGATTGGCATGTTCATCCTCATTCCTTTCGTAGATCGAGATATCGTCAATAAACACAATAATGAACATGTCAAGGTATTGTTTAAACACCCTATTCATCAAGTCCATAAATGCGATCAGAGCATTTGTCAATCCAAACGACATTACTTAGAACTCGTACTGACCATATCTAGTCCGAAAAGCCATTTTTGGAAAATCATATTCTTTCACCCTTAAGTTGTGATAGCCCGAACGAAGGTCGATCTTATAGAAATAACTAGCCCCTTGAAGTTGATCAAACAATTCATCTATCCATAGAAGAGGATACTTATTCTTAATGGTAACCTTGTTCAATTGGTGGTAGTTAATGCACATACGGAGTGAACCATCTTTCTTTCTTCCAAACAAGATCGGAGCACCAAGTGGAGAAACACTTGTTCGGATGAAACCTTTATCCAACAAGTCTTTTAATTGTTCCTTTAGTTCCTTAAGTTCCACAGGAGCAAATCTCTATGGAGGAATAGAAATAGGTTGCGTATCTGGGAGAAGGTCAATACCGAAGTCTATTTCCCTCTCGGGAGGAATACCGGGTAAATCATCGAGAAACACTTTTGAAAACTCATTAACATTGGGGACCGACTCAAGAGTAGGGGTTTCAGAATCTATATCCCTCACCCTAACAAGATGGTATAAGATTCAATAGACTTCTCACGACATCGTGGACAGTGGATTACCCACGTCACCGCAGTCAGAATATTTCACCGGATCATTCAATCGGTAGGAGCGATGGGTGATATATACAAATGGCAGGGACGTAATCAACACGGGCTGATGACTCGTACTTACTCTAAAATCCTCATTGAAGACCAAAAATTGCAATGATCTATCCCCATCACGATGAAAATTCAAAGATTACCCGGGTCTATTGTCCAAGGCTATAAACTTGTTGAATTAATCAATGTAGCGTATGTGCGGCCCATAATATCTAAGGGTATCACAGAACTGTTATTGTCTCAAATTTCTGCGGCCTAAAAGGCTATAGTGCCTTTAAGAAGCTGGTTGATGGCCTAATAGATGTGCGCTAGGCCTAATGGCTTCGAGTGTATTTTGTGTTTAAAGACACAATTTCCCCTGGCCGATGCGTGCATGCCTCGGCCGATACACGCAGGCCTCAACCGATGTCGCTTGACGTCGTCCAGTGTTGCCTTGCCAATGGGAGCATGCATCGACCAATGCCTTGTATTAAAATTGATTATCCAATATAAGAATTGACATCACAAATGTATTAACAATGTATTTAGAACACAAAATTCATTTTATTTCATCAGAAGCATTTCATATAGTTGCACTACTTTTTACGACATATTTTCGCATTTACGAGCCAACTTTATTAATTACGAGTCATTCTTTATTTTACTACATATTTTAACATTTACGAGCACACCTTGTATTCAAGGACTCGATAGTTCATAGGATTCTACAATTCACACCAAGTTCACATATCATTACGTTCTTCATTGATGAAAGAGTCGAGATATCCATTGCCAAGACTCGTTTATGTTACAAGAGCATCACATGTCCCTCCACGCACTCCACAAATTGGGCACAAGGTGTGGGCTATAAATTTTAGTGTTCTTTTGCTCTTTTGGCGCTAGGGTTCATAGGTAGCCCGATGTGTATGTCGGGGACGAGAGGGACGTGCGCGGTTAGAGTGACTCAGCACCCCCGGCCTCGCATTGCCCCTAGTCTTAAAACATGTTCACTGGTCGTTCTGCTTTATAGGTTTTGACAATGATCCTTCCATATGATCACCTACAAAAACCTTGTTTCGGCTTTTTCTTCCTCTAAATAATAAGGTTCAATAAAATTATTGCGACGTCGCGGGCAACGAAACACCCACGCCGCCGCAATCTGAATAATTCAAGCAGTTGGAGCAACACATGATGTGTACAAAGGGCAGGGACATACTCAACACGATCTGATGACTCGCGCTTACTAGGAATTCCTCATTGAAGATCAACAATTGCAATGATCTATCCCCATAACGATGAAAATTCAAAGATTACCCTTGCCTTTCGGAGAAGGCTATAAACTCATTGAATACATCAATGTAGCGCACGTGCGGCCAAAAACATATAAGGGAATTAGAAACCTGTTATTGCCTCAAACTTCTGCAGCCTAAAAGGTCATAGTGCCTTTATGAAGTCGGCCTAATGGCTTCGCGTGCAATTTGCGTTCAAAGACTTGATGTCATCTTGCCGATGCGTGCATGCCTCAGCTGATGAATGTATGCCTCAGGCGATGTCATGTGATGTCGGTCGATGTTCCCTGACCGAATGGTGTATGCCTCGAGCGATGCTTGCTATTAAAATTTATTATCCAAAACCAATGTATTTAAAACTCAAAATTAATTTTATTTTAATGATAAGCATTACGTATAGTCAAACCACTTTTTATGGCATATTATTGCATTCAAAAGTTAAGTTTTAGGAAATACGTGACTTTCATGATTTTTCGTGTGTATTAGCCCATGGATCTGGCGCCTTGGAGGACCCAAAACATTTTTCTGAAAAATCCTTATGAGGACCTGCAAAATGTCTTGGGGAAGAATTACATATAGTTGCACCATTTTTAAGGCATATTTTCACATTTACGAGCCAATTTTTAGGAATTACTTGAGTTTCATAGTTTTTCATATGTATTAGCCCATTGATCTGGAGCAACCTTTTTCTTATGATTTTTGGCCAAAATTTTTTGTGGGTGTCCGTAACGACCTATTTAATGGCGTGTGATGGTTCGGAGGGTGACACATCGACATTTTCATGTTCAAACGAGGCCCAGAATGAGAAATAAGGCTTTTTCCATTCGTCACACCTGGTGATGTGGAATCGTATTTAGGTGAGCCTCGCGCTCAGGGTGCATGGGAGGCCAACTTCTTCCTAGCATTACACCTTGCGGCGTGTTGGGGTTGACGTGATGCCTGATGCTCAGACAGATGTGCCCTCGGCCTAATAGCTTCGATCGCAACTTGCATTCAAAGAATCAATGGTTCATGAGATTCTGCAATTCACACAAAGTTCACACTTTGCTATGTTCATCGATGCAAGAGTCGAGATATCCAGTTTCGATAATCGTTTATATTTTAAGAGCAGCACATGTACCCCTACGCACTCTGCAGATAGGGCACGAGGTTTGGGCTGTCAATTTTAGTATTCTTTGGTACTTTCGGCATGGGGTTCATAAGTCACCCCACGCATACGTAGGGGACGAGACGGAGGCGCACGGGTGGAGTGCCTAAGGAACTGTGGCCGCGCATCTTCCCCAAGTGTTAAAAGTATATGCACAGGTCATTCTGCTCAGAAGGTTTTGACAATGATCCTTTCGCAGGTTCAGCTATAAAAACCTTGGTACGACTTTTTCTTCCTCTAAATTATAAGGTTCAATAGACTTCTCGCAGTGTTGCGGGCATCGAACCACCAAAGCGGGTAGGTGCGACGACCCATATGTACAAAGGGCAGTGACGTAGTCAACACGACCTGATGACTTGCTCTTAATAGGAATTTCTCATTGAAGACCAACAATTGCAATGATCCATCCCCATTTTTATAAAAAACTAACGATTACCCGGGCCTATAGGCCAAGGCTATAATCTCGTTGAATATATCAATGTAGCACACGTGCAGCCGAAAACATCAAAGGGTATCATCAATCCGTTATTGCTTTAAACTTCCACGACCTAAAAGGCCGTAATGCCTTTAAAAAGCTGGCTGATGCGCCCAACAAACGTGCACTAGACCTAATGGATTCCGATGCAATTTGCGTTAAAAAACTCGACATCGCCTATACAATGCGCACATGCCTCAACTGATTCACAAAGACCTTAGCCGATGTCTCCTGACATCGGCTGATGTCTCCTGGCCAATGGACATTTGCCTCGACTGACGCCTAGTATTAAAAGTGATTACCCAATATTAAAATAGACTCACATATGTAATAATAATATATTTCGAACTCAAAATTCATTTTATTTCATCAAAAGCGTTACATATGGTTGGACCAATTTTTAAGGCATATTTAACATGTACGAGCAACTATCTAAGAACTACGCGACTTTCTTTAATTTTTGTGTGTATTAGACCATTGATCTTGCACCATGGAGGACAAAAAATTTATTTTTGAAAAAACTTTATGAGGACCTCCGTAGTGAGTTAAGGAAGAATTACACATAGTTGCAATATTTTTAAGGCATATTTTTACATTTACGAGCTAACTTTTATAAATTAAGTGACTTTCTTAGTTTTTCGTGTATATTAGCCCATGGATCTGGCGCCAACTTTTTGATGTGGTTTTTGACAGAATATTTTTTTGGCGACTCTGAACACCTATTTAATAGCGTGCGTTGGTTCGGAGGGGCACATGTCGGCATTTTAAAGTTCAAACGACATCCAGAATAGGAAATAGGTATTTTTCCATTCTTCACACCTATTGATGTGGAGTCGCATTAAGGCCAGCTGCGGGCTCATGGTGTAAAGGAAGCAAGCTTTCGCTCTGTGATACATCTTGTAGCATGCGGAGGCAGTGACGTGATGCATGACGTCTAGACAGTCGTGCCCTTGACCTAATGGCATTGAGCGCAACTTGCATTCAAAGGCTCAATGGTTCACAAGATTCTGTAATTCATACCAAGTTCATAATTTGCTACGTTCATCAATGTAAGAGTCGAGATATCCGATTCCGAGAGTCGTTTCTGTTTCAAGATCGGTATAAGTTCCCCCCATGCACTCTACGGATGGGGCACAAGGTGCGGCCTGTCAATTTTAGTATGCTTTGACTCTTTCGGCTATGGGGTTTGTTGGCCGCCCGATGCACACGTAGGGGACGAGTGGGAGGCGCGCGGGTGGAGGGCCCAAGCACCCTTTGCCACACATCGACCCTTAGTGTTAAAATGTGTTCACGAGTCATTCTGCTTTGCAGATTTTTACAATGATCCTTTCGCAGGTTCACTTACAAAAACATTGTTACAACTTTTTTTCTTCTAAATGATAAGGTTGAATGTACTTCTCGTATTTTTGCGGGTAGCGAACCGCCCACGTCTCCGCAAATTTAATATTTTACCGAATCATTCAATCGGTAGGAGTGATGGGTGATATGTACAAAGGGCAGGGGTGTAATCAACATAAGCTAATGACTTGCCTTACTACGAATTCCTCATTGAAGACCAACAATTGCAATGATCTATCCCCATCATGATGAAAATTCAAAGATTACCCAAGCCTATCGGCCAAGGCTATAAACTCGTTGAATATATCAAAGTAGTCCATGTTTTGCCCAAAACATCAAAGGGCATCATAAACCTATTATTTCTTAGAACTTCCGTGGCCTAAAAGGCCGTAGTTCCTTTCATAAGATGGCTGGTGCACCCGACAAACGTGCCCTCAGTGCAATGGCTTCCAGTGATATTTACGTTCAAAGACTCAATGTCGCCTTGCCAATGTACGCATTCCTCGGCCGATGCACATAGGCCTCAACCGGTGTCACCTAATGTCGACTGATGTCGCTTGGCCAATGGGTGTTTGCCTCGATCGACGAGTGGTATTAAAATTGATTATTCAATATTAAAATCTACATTCACTTTTGTAATAACAATGTATTTCAACCTCAAAATTCATTTTATTTCATCAAAAGCATTACGTATGGTTTCACCATTTTTTAATGCATATTTTCACATTTAGCAGCAACCTTTTAGGAATTATGTGACTTTCATCGTCTTTCATGTGTAATACTCTTGCATCTGGCACAATGGAGGACCCAAAATTTATTTCTGAAAATTTTTTATGAGGACCTTCGTAATCTGTCTGGGAAGTATTTCATATAGTTGCACCATTTTTAAGGCATATTTTTTTCATTTACGAGCCAACTTTTAGGAATTACGTGACTTTTATTTTGTGTGTATTAGCCCACCGATCTGGCATGGTGGGGGTGACATGATACATGACGCCTAGATAGACGTGACCTAGGCCTAATGGCTTCGAGCGCAACTTGCATTCAAAGACTCGATGGTTCACGAGATTCTGCAATTCACACGAAGTTCACATTTCGCTACGTTCTTCATTGATGCAAGATTCGAGATATCTATTGCCGAGAGTCGTTTCTTTTTAAAGAGGAGCACATGTCCCACCACACACTCCGCGGATAAGGCACAGGGAATGGGCTATCAATTTTAGTATTCTTTTGTGCTTTCGGTGCTAGGGTTGGTAGGTCGCCCAATGCGCATGTCAGGGACGAGAGGATGGTCCGCCGGTAGATCGTCCCCTTTCTGCTTTGCAGGTTCTTTCGATGATCCTTCCGCAGGTTCACCTACGAAAACCTTGTTAAGACTTCCATTTCCTCTAAATGATAAGGCTCAATGAACTTCTCGTGACGTCGCAGGCTAAATCATCCACATCGATGCAATCTAAATATTTCACGGATTATTCAATTGGTAGGAGCAACAGATGATATGTAGAAAGGGCAAAGACCTAGTCAACATGAGCTGATGACTCGCGCTTACTAGGAATTCCTCATTGAAGACTAATAATTTCATTAATTTATCCCCATCATGATGAAAATTCAAATATTACCGGGCCTGTTGGCCAAGGCTATTAAACTCATTGAATACATCAATGTCGTGCCAGGCGGGAAAAAAAAAAAAGGGCTTCATAGACCTAGCAGATGCGCTTGACAGACGAGCCCTTTAGCCTAATGGCTTCATGTGCAATTTGTGTTTAAAGCTCCATGTCACCTTACCTATGCGCGAATGCCTCGGCAAATCCACGTAGGCCTCAACCGATGTCGTGTGATGTCAGTCGATGTCGCTTGGCCAATTGGAGCATGCCTCGATAGATGCCTGTTATTAAAATTGATTATCCAATATTATAATTGACGTTCACTTATGTATATCAATGTATTTCAAACTCAAAATTCATTTTATTTCATCAGAAGCATTAAGTATAGTCGCACCAGATTTTAAGGCATATGTTTGCATTTACGAGTCAACTTTTAGGAATTACGTTACTTTCTTAATTTTTTGTGTGTATTAGCCCATAATTTCGGCTTCTTAGAGGACCCAAAACAATTTTCTAAAAAAATTTAGGAGGACCTCCGTAATGAGTTGGTCAAGCATTACGTATAGTTGTACCATTTTTAAGGCATATTTTCACATTTACGAGCTAACTTTCAGGAATTACGTGATTATCTTGGTTTTTCTTGTGTATTAGCCCATAGATATGGCGCCACCTTTTTCTTGTGTTTTTCAGCTAAAATTTTTTGTGGGTGTCCGTAACGACCTATTTAATGGCATACGGTGTGTTCAGAGGGACACATGTCAGCATTTTCAAGTTCAAAGAACACCCAGAATGGGAAATACAGTTTTTTCCATTCTTCACATCTGGTGATGTGGTCTCGCATTTAGGCCAGCCGAGCGCTCACGGTGCACGGGAGGCCAGCTTTCTGCCTCACCAAACATCACTCGACATGCTGGGAAGAGACGTGATGCATGACGCTCAGTCAGACGTGCCCTCAGCCTTATGAATTTGAGAGCAACTTGGGTTCAAAGACTTGATGGTTCGCGGGATTCTCCAATTCACACAAAGTTCTCATTTCTCTACGTTCTTCATCAATGTATGATTCTAGTTATTCGTTGCAGAGAGTCGCTTGTGTTTTAAAAGTAGCACATGTCCCCTCGCAAACTCTACGGACAGGGCACGAGGCGTGGGGTGTCAATTTTAATATTATTTTCATTTTCGGTGTTACGGTTCATTGGTCACTCGACGCACACGCTGGGGACCAGCGGGAGGTGCACGGGTGGAGGGCCTGAGTACCACCGGCCGCGCATCGCTCCAAAGTGTTAAAATGTGTTCGCTGGTCGTTCTGCTTTTCAAATTTTGACAATGATCCTTCCACAAGTTCACCTATGAAAACCTTGATTCTCTAAATGATAAGGTTCAATTGACTTCTCACGAAGTCGCGGTCAGCTAACTGCCCGCGTCACAGCAATTGAAATATTTCACCGGATCAATCAACCTGTAGGAGTGACGGTAGATTTCTACAAAGGGCAATATGAGCTGATGACTCACGCTTACTAGGAATTCCTTGTTGAAGACCAACTATTCTAATGATCTATCCCCATCACGATGAAAATTCAAAGATTAACCCGGCCTGTCGTCCAAGGCTATAAACTCGTTGAATACATCAATGTAGCGCATGTGAGGCCTAAAATATCTAGGTGCATCAAAGAACTGTTATTGCCTCAAAGTTCCACAGCCTAAAAGGTCGTAGTGCCTTTATGAAGATGGTTGATGCACCCGATAGACGTTCCCTCGGCCTAATGGCTTCTAGTGTAATTTGCATTGAATGACCCGATTTCACATGGCCGATGTGCTCTTTCCTCTACCGATGCAGGCAGGCCTTAGCCGATGTCGCCTTGCAAATGAGCGCATGCCTCGACCAACACTTGGTATTAAAATGGATTATCCAATATTAAAATGGTATTCACATATGTATTAACAATGTATGTCGAACTCAAAATTAATTTTAATTTAGTTGAAGCATTACGTATTGTTGCACCACTTTTTAAGGAATAGTTTTGCATTTACTAGCAAATTTTAAGAATTGAGCGACTTTCTTGAGTTTTCTTGTATATTAACCCATGGATTTGACGTCTTGGCGGACCCAAAAATATTTTCCGAAAAAAAGTTATGAGGACCTTCTTACAGAGTTGGGGAAGCATTACGTATAGTCTCACTACTTTTTATAATGTATTTTCGCATTTACGAGTCAACTATAAAGAAATACGAGACTTTCTTGGTTTTTTGTGTTTATTAGCCCATGGATCTGGCACCAACATTTTTGTGTGTTTTTTGGCCAAAAGTTTTTGTGGGCGTCCATGATGGCCTTTTAAATGACATGTGTTTCTTTTGAGCGACACACGTTTGCATTTACAAGTTAAATGAAGGCCCAAAATTGAAAATAGGGATTATTCTATTTGTCACACCCGGTGAGGTGTACTTGCGTTTAGGCCAGCCATGCGCTTAAGATGCACGGGAGGCTAACTTCCACCCCACGTGACATCTTATGGCGTACCAAGGGCGGCATGATGTGTGACGCCCAGTTATACGTGTTCTCGGTCTAATGGCTACGAGCGCAACTTGCGTTCAAAGTGTAGATGGTTCACGGTATTTAGCAATTAAAACAAAGTTTGCCTTTCCCTACGTTCTTCATCTATGTAAAATTTGATGTATCCATTGTTGAAAGTCATTCATGTTTCAAGAGCAGCACATGTCCCCCCACGCACTCCTTCGATGAGGCACGGGCGCGAGCTATCAGTTTTACTATTCTTTGTTAGTTTCAGTTCTAGGGTTCGTTGGTCGCCCAATGCGCATGCCAGGGATGAAAGAGAGGTGCACGGTTAGAGGGCCTAAGCACCCCAGGCCACGTTTTGCCCCTAGTGTTAAAACATGTTCACGGGCTGTTCTGCTTTACTGGTTTTGAAAATGATCCTTTAATATGTTCACATACGAAAACCTTTTTACAACTTCTTCCTATAAATAATAAGGTTCAATGGATTTCTCACGACATCGCAGGATATGAAACACCCACGTCGCTGCAATCTGAATATTTCACAAGATTATTCAATCAGTAGGAGTGAGAGGCGATATGTACAAAGGGCAGGGACGAAGTCAACATGAGCGAAAGATTCTCTTTTACTAGGAATTCCTTGTTGAAGACCAACAATTTAAGGATTACCCGGCTTGTAGGCCAAGGCTAAAAACTTATTGAATACATCAATGCAGCAAAGTGTGGCCCAAAACATATAAGTGCATCACAGACCTGTTATTGCCTCAAACATCTGTGGCCTAAAAAGCCATAGTGCCTTTAAGAAGCTGGTTGATGCGCCTGACAGATGTGCCAATCGGCCTAATCTCTTCGGATGCAAATTGTGTTGAAAGACTCAATGTTAACTTGTCGATGCGCTCATGCCTCGGCCGATGCACGCTGGCCTCAGGGGATGTCATGTGACATCGGTCGATGTCGCCTGACTACTTGGTGCATGCCTCGACCGACGCCTTGTATTAAAATTAATTATCCAATATTCAAATTGACATTTACATGTTTATTACCTATGTATTTCAAACTTAAACTTCATTTTATTTCATTAGAAGCATTACGTATAGTTGCATCACTTCTTATGGCATATTTTTGCATCGACGAGTCAACTTTTAAGAATTACGTGACTTTCTTGATTGTTCGTGTGTATTATCCCATAGATCTGGCTCCTTGGAGGACCAAAAATATTTTTTTGAAAAAAACTTTATGAGGACCTCAGTAATGAGTTGGGAAAGAATTACTTATAGTTGCACCATTTTAAAGGTATATTTTAAAATTTCAAGCAAACATTTAGGAATTACGCGACTATCTTGGTTTTTCATGTCTATTAACCCATAAATCTGGCGCAACATTTTTCTTGTGTTTTTTGGCTGAACTTTTCTTTGGGTATCCGTAACAACCTTATTAATGGCCTGCGTTAGTTAAGAAGGGCACACGTCGGCATTTTCAAGTTCAAACAAGGCCTAGAATGGGAAATAGAGATTATTCCATTCGTCACACCTGGCGACGTGGACTCGCATTTAAGCCAGCCGCACTAAGGGTGCACAGGACTTTTACATCGCCTAACATCTTTTGATGTGCCGGGGAGCGCCGTGATGCGTGACGCTCAGTCAGACGTGCCCTCAACCTAATTAATTCGAGTACAACTTGTGTTCAAAGACTCAATGGGTGCAATTCACACTAAGTTTGCGTTTTACTATGTTCTTCATCGAGATATACATTGCCAAGATTCGTTTGTGTTTTAAGAGCAGCACATGTCACTCAACGCACTCCGCGGATAGGGCTCGAGGTGTGGGCTATCAATTTTAGTTTTCTTTGCACTTTTGGTGTTGGGTTTCATTGGTCACCAAACACGCACACTGGGGAACAACGGGAGGTGCAAGGGTGGAGGGCTTAAATACCCCTGGCCGCGCGTCGCCCCCTAGTGTTAAAATGTGTTCACGGGTCGTTCTGCTTTGCAGGTTTTGATAATGATTCTTCCACAAGTTCACTTATGAAAACCTTTTTATGACTTCTTCTTCCTCTAAATTATAAGGTTCAATTGACTTCTCATGAAGTTGTGGTCATCGAACCTCCCTCGTCGCCACAATCTAAATATCTCACTGGAAAATTTAATCTATAGGAGCGACAGGCTATATGTACACATGGCATGGACGTAAGGCAAACCGATGACTCGCGCTTACTAGTAATTCCTTGTTGAAGACCAACAATTGCAATGATCTATCCTACTCACGATAAAAATTTAAATATTATCCAGGCCTGTCGGCGAAGGCTATAATCTCATTAAATACATCAATGTAGCACACGTGCGGCCCAAAATATCTAGGGGAATCAAAGACCTGTTATTGCCTCAAAGTTCTGCAGCCTTATAGGTTGTAGTGCCTTTAAGAAGACAGCTAATGGCCTGACGTGTAATTTGTTGTAACACCCTAGCTTTTGAAAAGAAAGAAAAAAATTGCAGTTTTAAAATTTTTGTGGTGCCAGTGAAGACGGAGGCCATCTACGGACCGCAGGTGGAGTGACGGGCCGTAGATGGGAACCGTCATGACCTTGCCAACTTTATGAATTTTGTGTTTCTTAACCTTGACCTACGGAATAGCAGGACGGTTCGTAGTTCGGTTGATGGGCCGTAGATGGATTCCTTAGATGCCTTCCAGACTTGGCCAAATTTTCAGTCCAAAACAAACTTTTTGAATCGATTGACGGAAGAACAAGACGGTCCGTCAATGGATGTACGGATCGTAGATCCTGTCCGTCGATTGGCCCCGACAGTTTTATTTAACGGCTTTTTGGATTTTTCCCTAAATGCTTATTCCTTATCCTAGACGATTTTGCCCCTTAACCCTGGCCCTATTTATATTTTCTAAGCCCTAATCCCTTCATTCCAACTCTCATCTCCCAAAGATATTCCTCTCTCTAGAAGAATAAGAAGAAGAAGAAGAGAGTTAGGGTTATCATCAAGGTCATCCATCCTCCTTTTATTTCAAGGCATTGGCATTAAGGTATGATAGTATTTACCATTTGGAGTCTTTCCTCCAATAGGTCCTCTTTTCCTTAAGGTTTTCAAGGTTTAGTCCTGCCCAAGAGAGCTAGGGTTTTGACAAATTCTTATGGGTTCTTCATTATGCTTTGCATTGTTGATGTTATGGTTGATAGTGCACGATCTAGCGTGGTAATGTAAGCTAGTACACGATTTAGAGTGATTTACATGCAACTTGACTAATCCTCTGAGTCCATGCGAAGTTTCCCCCAATTTATGTTTATGCTTATGATTGTGGGTTGATTTGAGAAAAGATGAATTGCATGAACTCTTTGTGAATTGAGTTAAGGATTATTATTATCAAGCTATGAATTTCATGTAAGACTATTCACGATGAAAAGAGGATATTTTATGAAAAGATGCATGTTCAATCAAAATCTATGATTTTCCTCTATTATGTGGGTTCCCTCAATTATGACTAAATTGCCTTGATTTATGGCTTTCTAAGTATTAGCTTGCATTGAATTGCATGTTGTGAGGTGAAGCTTATGAACACATAATTTATGTGTTAAGAGCATGATGAGCTATGTAAATATGAAGCTTATGAACTCATGTATGTTATGAAGTTTATGATATGTTAATAGAGGCGATTACCCATGTTCCCTAATGTAGACAAGAGGCGATTACCCATGTTCCCTAATGTAGACAAGAGGCGATTACCCATGTCTCTCTTAGATAAAATGAACTATGATAAATCTGTGGGAAGTATGCTTAGTGCCAAGTTGACAAGAGACGATTACCCATGTCCCATAACCTATGTGCCACCATAGGGTGATGGTCTATGATAGACACAAGCTAGTGGATCCACATAAGCTAAGAAGTTCATGGTCTTACCATGGAAAGTAGGACACCCCTTTTCGGTGTGGGGCAAACACCGGATTCCATGTTGATAGCTCACATGGTCTTATATGTCGGTTAAGGCTATTTCCCCACAACTAATGAACAAGTGTTATGATGATGGTCTAAAGTAAAGTAAAGGAAAGATGAGCAGCTTGTCTTGGCCATGGTTTATGCTTCATGTTTCTCATGTTTTATCATGTTTTAGTTTGGCCATTACATGTCATGATTATATGTCATTCTAGCATGGTTTATATCCCCTTTGTGCGTTGCTATCATACTTGTTACTTGATCGTACTAATGCATACTCTTGCCTACATTGATTCTATTGATGTAGGACTTGGCGGTTCTTCTCATCCCACTCGTGGCTAGTCAGTTCCAGTGATAGTGAAGACTTCGTGAGGCCTCCTATTCCGAGGACCTAACCTTGTTACATTTTCATGCTTTCCGTTATTTTTTTTGATATTGTACTGGGCTGCGTCCCAAACCTTCATTTCTATTCTATTATGTTATATAGCTTGAGACATGAGATGTAGACTTCCGCTGACATTTTTCTTAAACTCTGTTGTGATTTTATCTTTTGGACTCTTTAATTTCTACTATCTTGTATGAATGTATGCTAAGTGGCTTGTATGAGGCCCTTTCGGGGTCTTGTATGCCATGTCACATCTAGGGGGTACATTAGGTCCTGACAAACTTTGTATTCAGAGCATAAGGTTTTAGAAAGATTCTAGGATGTCTCATAAGCCACGTTGAGTAGAGTCTTGTTCATGTGTGTAAAGCGCACCACATTTATGAATGAGAAGCTACAAGATGATTAGGAAACTCCACTTCTTCATTATACTTAAGTCGTGCATAGAGTGTTACTCTGTATGCCTATCTCTCCTAATCCCTATCCTACGCGTTTTAGGATATGACATCTTGAAGAGCTTATACTCGAAGGAATGTGAGAGAGAGTGAAGAGCAAGAAACTCCTCCTCAAGCTCCTCAAGTTTCGGCCGATCCTTTGGCTAAGCAAGTAACTAATGCGGAGTTCAGTGCTGCTTTTCAGGCGTTGGCCCAAGCCATGGTGGCTCAAGCCAATAGGGAGGTTGTGACTCCTGTGAACCCAAATGTGGGTATGGCAGCGTCAAGAGTGAGGGACTTCACCAGGATGAACCCCCCAGAGTTTCACGATTCTAAAGTTGAGGAAGATCCTCAAGAGTTTATTGATGGGGTTTATAAAGTGTTGATGATCATGGGAGTGTCACCGATGAAAAAGGTGGAATTGGCCGCCTACCAACTCAAGGGTGTCGCTCAAATTTGGTACAACCAATGGAAGAGTGAGATGGCGGCTGATGGAGGTCCTATGGAGTGGGAGAAATTCAAGGGTGCTTTCCTCGATAGATTCTTTCCCCTTGAGATGAGGGAGGCTAAGGTACTCGAGTTCATCAACCTTCGTCAAGGGAGTATGGGTGTGAAAGAGTATGCTTTGAAGTTCACACAATTGGCTCGATATGCTCCTTCTATGGTTGCCGATCCAAGAGCAAGGATGAGCAAATTTGTTTCGGGAGTGTCCGAAATTGTGGTCAAGGAGTGTCATACCGCCATGATTATTAATGACATAGATATTTCTTGCCTCATGGTTCATGCACAACAAATAGAGGAGGAGAAGCTCAAGGAAAGATCTAGGGAGTCCAAGAGGGCTAAGACCGGTGATGGTGGTTTCCCTCATTCAAGGTCCGACGGACATGGTCGTTTTAAGCCTAGACAAAGGTTCTCTAATCAAGGTCCTTCCAATGCCCGTCCTAAGTTCAACAAAGAAAGGGTGTTTAATCCTAAGCCTCAAGGAGGAAACGGTAGTGGCTCCTCATTGCCTACTTGTGCCAAGTGTGGGAGGAAACGTGAGGGTACTTGTTTAGCCGGTTCGAATTCATGTTATGGATGTGGTACCACGGGTCATAAAGTAAGGGATTGTCCCTTGGCTACTATGAAGGGAGGAGAAAATCATCGAAGGGCTCAACCCCAAAATCCTGTAAGTTCTAGTGGAAATCAAAAGCAAAACCGGTTCTATGCACTTCAGGCCCGTCATGAGCAAGAGGGTTCTCCCGATATGGTTACCGGTATGTTGAAAATCTTCCACTTTGATGGTTATGCTTTGCTTGATCCCGGTGCTACGTTGTCTTTTGTAACGTCTTATGTGGCTATGAAGTTTGATGTTGTTCCGGATGTATTGCTAGATCCATTCCGTGTCTCTACTCCTATCGGTGAATCTATTGTGGCTAAGAGAGTCTATAGAAATTGTTCCGTCTCTTTATTCCATAGATTCACTCATGTGGATCTTGTAGAGCTTGATATGCTAGAATTCGATGTTATCCTCGGGATGGATTGGTTGCATTCTATTATGCCTCTATTGATTGTAGGACCCGAATGGTCAAGTTCCAATTTCCACATGAGCCTATCCTGGAGTGGAAAGGGGGAAATTCTATGCTTAAGGGTCAATTTGTTTCTTGTCTACAAGCTAGAAAGAAGATTTTTAAGGGCTGCATGTACCATATTGTTATGGTGAGGGATGTGAATTCCGAAACCCCTACTCTTGAGTCAGTCCCGTTGTTAATGAATTTCCGAAAATGTTTCCCGATGATTTACCCGGTTTTCCTCCTGAGAGGGAAATAAACTTCGGTATTGACCTTCTCCCTTATACGCAACCAATCTCTATTCCTCCTTATAGAATGGCTCCGGCAGAACTTAAGGAACTAAAAGAGCAATTGAAAGATTTGTTGGATAAACGGTTTCATCCGACCAAGTATTTCTCCATGGCCGGTCGTTTTTGTTAGAAAGAAAGATGGTTCACTCCGTATGTGTATTGACTACCACCAATTGAATAAGGTTACTATCAAGAATAAGTATCCTCTCCCGAGAATTGATGATTTGTTTGACCAACTCCAAGGGGCTTATTATTTCTCTATGATTGATCTTCGTTCGGGCTATCACCAATTGAAGGTAAGGGATGATGACATTCCGAAAACAGCTTTTCAGACAAGATATGGGCACTATGAGTTTCTAGTGATGTCTTTTGGGTTAACTAATGATCCGGCCACATTCATGGATTTGATGAATCGGGTGTTTAGACAATACCTTGATATGTTCGTCATTGTGTTTATAGATGATATCTTGATTTACTCAAGGAGTGATAGTGAGTATGCTGATCATTTGAGGATCGTGTTGCAAGTCCTCAAGGACAAACAACTCTTTGCTAAGTTCGAGAAATGTGAGTTTTGGTTAAGGTCCGTAGCCTTCCTTGGTCACATTGTTTTCGGTAAAAGTGTCGAGGTAGATCCTAAGAAGACGGATGCAGTTAAGAATTGGCCTAGACCTCTATCACCTTCGGATATTCGTAGTTTCTTGGGTTTAGCCGGTTAACATCAAAGATTTGTTGAAAGGTTTTCTTAAATTGCTTCACCATTGACGGCTCTAACTCAAAAGAAGGCTAAGTTTGTTTGGTCCAAAAGGTGTGAAGCGAGTTTTCAAGAGTTGAAATGTAACACCCCAAGCTTCCAAGGGATCTTAAAATGAAGAACTCACCTGGAGACAGTGACCTACGGAGGCCACCTACGGGACGTAGATGGATTGACGGGCCGTAGATGGGAACCGTCAATGGCACTGTGAAATTTCAGGATTTCCAAGTTTCTGAACCTTGACCTAGGAACAACAGGATGGTTCGTAGTCCAGTTGACGGGCCGTAGATGGGTTCCGTAGATGCCTTCCAGACTTAGCCAAATTTTCAGCTCAAAATGAACTTTCTGAATCAATTGACGGAAGAGCAGGACGGTCCGTCAATGGATGTACGGATCGTAGATCCCGTCTGTCGATTGGCCCCGACAATTTTTAATCAAGGGCTTTTTGGTCTTTTTCCTAAATATTTACATATTAAGCTAAGTCGGTTATACCCTTAATCTTAGACCTATAAATACTTTTTAAGCCTAATTCCTTTCATTCTAATTCATTCCAAAACTCTCCTCTCTCAAATAGTTCTCTCTCTACAAAGAAACTCTCTCAAGTCTCAAAGAAGAAGAAGGAGCTTGAATCCTCCATTGAAGACCTTCAATCTTCTCCAATTTCTTGTGGATTGCTTTGAGGTATGATAGTGTTCACCATAAGGAGTCTTTTCCTCCAATGGGCCCTTCCTCTTCTTCATGATTTTCAAAGGTTTACTCTAAGCCAATTGAATTAGGGTTTGTGATCAATCATTGTGGATTCTTCAATTATGATTCCAATTAGAGATTTTATGATTCCTAGTGCACGATTTAGCGTGATAAAGTAACTTTGTGCACGAATTAGCGTGAATTACATGATTTGATGTAAAGATTGCACGAACCCCTATGATCCCAAGCTAATTCTCCCCAATTTGATAATCTATGCTTTGATTGTTGGGTTGAGTTATGGTTTAATGAAGTTTATAAATTTTCTATGAAATTAAGAATGAATAAGGATAATCTTATGTATTTAGCATGATCAAGTCAAAAGCATGATTTTCCTCTATTATATGAGTTCCTTCAAGTATGGGTAAATTGTCTTAATTATGGCTTTCTAAGCATGAGCTTGCATTGAACTGTATGTTATGAGTTGAACCTGCATGAACTATGAAATGTGAGAATGATGAATTAAGGGTGCTTTGAGAGTAAAGTGCCAAAGTTATGATATGATGATGCTATGGTCGAGTAGTGAAAGGTTTTCTCACGTAATTCTCCCATTATGATAAAAGAAGAATAAAGAGGTGATTACCCATGTTCTTAAGGAGCTATTCTAATGATGTAAGTTTGGACAAGGTCCATGAAAGATGAATACCTATAAGCATTATTTTGGCTTGAATTGGTAACCCTTGTTTTACCTTTTCATGTTTGATGATATGAATATGTTAATGAGTAATCCGTGGGAATTATTCTTAGCACCGAGTGGATATTGAGATGGAAGCCCTCCCGTTATTAGAGGCCTGGTCTTCTAGTGAAAGCTCTCCTATTAGTAGAGGCCGAGTTTTCAAGATGGAACTCTCCCGTTAATTGAGGCCGAGTCTCCTAAAGCAATCTCTATCCCATAAACTATGTTTCCACCATAGGATGTTGTCTTTAAGTAGACATTAGCTAGTGGATCCACATAAGCTAAGAAGTTCATGGTCTTACCTTGGAAAGTAGGACACCCCTTTACGGTGTGGGGTAGACACCGGATTCCATGTTGATAGCTCACATGGTCTTACATGTCGGTTAAGGCTTTTCCCCACAAGTTAATGATTAAGTGTTCTCATGATGAAGTAAAGAAAAGAAGGAAAGATGATTTAGCTTGCTTTTGCCTTGATATATGCTCTATGTTTCATGTTTCTCATGTTTATCATGTTTTTAGCTTGGCCATTGCATGTCATGATTATGTCTCTATCTCTTGCATGATTTATGTGTTTATATGCATTGCTATCATACTTAATACTTAATTGTGCTAATGCATACTTGTGCCTGCATCAACTTCCTTGGTGTAGGACGTGAAAGTTCTCCTACTCGTGGCTAGACCATAAACGTAGAGTTGGGAAGAAGACTTGGTGAGTCCCTCATCCATCCGAGGACATGGCCTAGTTGTTCTTATTTTTCATGTCATCTCTTTTCAGTGTTGGTTATTGTATTGGGCTGTGTCCCTATAACTTTTATTCGTATTCTATGATGTTAGAAGGCTTTGAGACATGAGTTGTAGACTTCTGCTGTTTTTGAGTAAGGCTTTGATTCAATATGCTCTTCTGAACTTTTTTCTCTATTATCTAGTATGTTATGTATGCTAAGGTTTTGTATGAGGCCTCTCAGGGTCTTGTACGCTGTGTTACATCTAGGGGCTACCTTGGGTCGTGACAAACTTGTTATTCAGAGCATAAGGTTTTAGAAAGATCCTAGGATGTCTCATAAGCCGCGTCAAGTAGAGTCTTGTTCATGAGTGTGAAGCGCGCCACATTTATGAATGAGAGGCTATAAGACGTTTAAGAAATTCCACTTTTTTCATTACTCTTAAGTCGTGCTATAGATATGAACTCTATATATATCTCTCCTAATCCCTATCCTACGCATTTCAAGATATGGTAACCCGAAGAGCTTACGTTAGAAGAAACATTGGAGAGAATGTGGAACAGGACGCTCCTCCTCAAGCTCCTCAAGTTTCGGCCGACCCTTTGGCGGAACAGGTGACTAATACGGAATTTAAGGCTGCATTCCAAATGTTGGCTCAAGTCGTGATGACTCAAGCCAATAGAGAGGTGGTGGCTCCTGTGAACCCAAATGTGGGTACAGCGGCATCAAGAGTGAGGGACTTTACAAGGATGAATCCTCTGGAATTCCATGGCTCTAAGGTTGAGGAAGATCCTCAAGAGTTCATCGATGAAGTGTACAAGGTGTTGATGATCATGGGTGTGACATCGAAAGAAAAGGTGGAGTTTGCCTCTTATCAACTCAAGGGTGTTGCCCAAACTTGGTTCAATCAATGGAAGAGTGAGAGGGCAGTTAATGAGGGTCCTCTTGATTTGGAGAAATTCAAGGTTGCTTTCCTTGATAGAATCTTCCCCTTGAGAAGAGAGAGGCTAAGGTTCTTGAGTTTATCAATCTTCGACAAGGAAATATGAGTGTGAAAGAGTATGCATTGAAGTTCACACAACTGGCTAGATATGCTCCGTCCATAGTTGCCGACCCAAGGACAAGGATGAGGAATTTGTGTCGGGAGTGTCCGATATGTTTGTGAAAGAGTGCCGCACCGCCATGCTTGTACATGACATGGATATTTCTCGCCTCATGGTTTATGCCGAACAAATTGAAGAAGAAAAGCTTAAGGAAAGATCTAGGGAGACCAAGAGGGCTAGGACCAGAGATGGTAACTTTTCCTATGCAAGGCCGATGGACATGGTCGTCCTAGATTTCGACCAAGGTTCTCTAACCAAGGCTCATCCAATGCTCCTCCGAAGTCCAACAATGATAGGGTTTCTAACCCCAAGTCTCAAGGAGGAAATAATGGTGGTTCTTTGTTGGATCCTTGTGCCAAGTGTGGGAAAAAGCATGAAGGTAGATGTCTAGCTGGTACGGATGAATGTTATAATTGTGGAAATAGTGGTCAAAAGATGAGGGAATGTCCATCTATCACGGCCAAGGGAAGAGAGAATAAGCAAGCTCCACCTAGAGGATCGGGTTCAAATGCTCAGAAGAAAAACTGATTTTATGTACTTCAGGCTTGTCATGAGCAAGAGAGCTCTCCCAATGTGGTTACTGGTATGTTAAGAGTTTTCCATTTTGATGTTTATGCTTTGTTTGATCCCGGTGCTACCTTGTCTTTTGTGATTCCATATGTGTCTATAATGTTTGATGTTTTTCCGGATGTGTTGCTAGATCATTTTTGTGTTGCCACTCCGATTGGAGAATCTATCATGGCTAACAGAGTGTATTGAGATTGTCTCATCTCCTTATCCCATAGAGTCAGTCATGTTGATCTTGTAGAGCTTAAATGCTAGATTTTGATGTTATTCTTGGGATGGATTGGTTGCATGCTTGTTATGCCTCTTTTTATTGTAGGACCCGAATGGTCAAGTTTCAGTTTCCAAATGAGCCTATCCTAGAGTGGAAGGGAGGAAATTCTATGTAAAAGCTAGAAAGATGATCTCAAAGGGTTGCATTTACCATCTTGTTAAGGTGAGGGATATAGATTCTGAGACCCCTACTCTTGAGTCGGTCCCCGTTGTTAATGAGTTTTCGGAAGTGTTTCCCGATGACTTGCCAGGTATTCCTCCCGAAAGGGAAATAAACTTTGGTATTGACCTTTTCCCAGATACGCAACCTATTTCTATTCCTCCTTATAGAATGTCTCCGGCGAAACTAAAAGAGCAGTTGAAAGACTTGTTGGATAAGGGTTTCATCCGGCCAAGTATTTCTCCATGGGGTGCTCCGGTCTTGTTTGTAAGGAAGAAGGATGGTTCACTTCATATGTGTATCGAATATCGCCAATTGAACAAGGTTACCATTAAGAATAAGTATCCTCTACCAAGAATAGATGACTTGCTTGATCAACTTCAAGGGGCTAGTTATTTCTCTAAGATCGACCTTCACTCGGGCTATCACCAATTAAGGGTGAAGGAAGATGATATTCTGAAGACGGCTTTCCGGACTAGGTATGGTCACACGAGTTCTTAGTAATGTCGTTTTGGTTGACAAATGCTCCGGCCGCATTTATAGACTTGATGAATAGATGTTTAAGCAATACCTTGACATGTTTGTGATTGTGTTTATTGACGACATTTTAATCTACTCAAAGAATGAGGGTGAACATGTTAATCATTTGTGGATTGTGTTGCAAGTCCTCAAGGGCGAACAACTCTTTGCGAAGTTTAATAAGTGTGAGTTTTGGTTAAGGTCCGTGGCTTTTCTTGGTCACATTGTTTCCGATTAGGGTATTGAGGTAGATCCTAAAAAGTCGGAAGGGGTTAAAAATTGGCCTTGACCTTCATCACCTTCGGATATCCGTAGTTTCTTGGGCTTAGCCGGTTATTATAGGAGGTTTGTTGAAGGGTTTTCATCCATTGCTTCTTCATTGATGGCTTTGACTCAAAAGAAGGTTAAATTCGCATTGTCCGAAGCATGTTAGAAGAGTTTTCAAGAGTTGAAGGATCGACTTACTTCGGCTCCGATATTGACTCTACCGGAAGGATCTAATGGTTTTGTTGTTTATTGTGATGCCTCAAGAATTGGGCTAGGATGTGTTCTTATGCAAAATTGGAAGGTTATTGCTTATGCTTCAAGAAAACTTAAGGTGCATGAAAAGAACTATCCTACTCATGACTTGGAATTAGCGGCAGTTGTGTTTGCTTTGAAAATATGGCGACATTATTTGTATGGAGTACATGTAGATGTCTTCACCGACCATAAGAGTTTGCAATATGTGTTTAAACAGAAAGATTTGAATCTCCGCCAAAGAAGGTGGCTCGAGTTGTTAAAAGACTACGATATGAGTGTTCTCTATCGCCCCGGTAAGGCTAACGTGGTGGCGGATGCTCTTAGTCGATTATCTATGGGTAGTGTTGCTCATGTTGAGGATGGTATGAAAGAGTGGGTTCGCGATGTCCATAGATTTGCTCGATTGGGTTTTAGATTGGTTGAATCTACTAAAGGTGGTGTTACGGTTCACAAGGGTTTCAAATCCTCTTTTGTGCATGATGTGAAAGTTAAGCAAGGTCTTGATCCTAACTTGGTTGAACTAAACGAAGCAGTACTCAAGAAGTCCATAGAGGTTTTCTCCCTAGGGGGAGATGGTGTGCTTCGATATCAAGGTCGTTTGTGTGTCCCCAATGTAGAGGGCTTAAGAGAGCAAATTTTATCAGAAGACCATAATTCTCGATATTCCATCCACGCAGGAGCTACCAAAATGTACCGTGATTTGCGGGAAATTTTTTGATGGAACGGAATGAAGAAGGATATTGCGAAATTTTTGGCTAGGTGTCCTAATTGTTTACAAGTGAAAGTTGAGCATCAAAAGCCGGGAGGTTTGACCCAAGATATTAGTATTCCTACTTGGAAGTGGGAAGATGTGAATATGGATTTTATTGTGGGTTGCCTCGCACGAGGTGACAATTTGATTCGATTTGGGTTGTTGTTGATAGAAGGACAAAGTCAGCACATTTCATTCCCGTCAAGACTTCTTATTCGGTGGAGGATTATGCTAAGTTGTACTTGAAGGAGATGGTTAGGTTGCATGGAGTGCTTTTATCCATTATCTACGCTCGTGGTACACAGTTTACTTCTCAGTTTTGGAAATCTTTCCAAAAAGGCCTCGGTACTTGTGTTAAGCTTAGCATAGCCTTTCATCCCCAAACCGATGGGCAAGCGGAGCGTACCATCCAAACTTTGGAAGATTGTTGAGAGCTTGTGTTATTGAGATCAAGGGTACTTGGGATGACAATTTGCCTTTGATAGAGTTTGCTTATAATAATAGCTACCATTCTAGTATTGGTATGGCTCCATTTGAGGCTCTCTATGGTAGGAGGTGTAGATCCCCTATAGGTTGGTTTGAAGTTGGTGAAGTTGCTTTGATACGTCCGGAATTGGTGCATGAGGCTATGGAGAAAGTTCAACTTATTAGGGAGAGGTTGAAAACGGCTCAAAGTCAACAAAAGTCCTATGCCGATGTTAGGAGAAGAGAATTAGAATTCGAAGTGGATGATTGGGTTTACTTGAAAATCTCACCCATGAAGGGTGTAATGAGATTTCGGAAGAAAGGGAAGCTTAGTCCCTGTTATGTAGGCCCATATCGGATCTTGAGGCGTGTTGGTAAGGTTGCTTATGAGCTTGACTTGTCTAATGATTTGGCATCTGTGCATGCGGTTTTCCATGTCTCATTGTTGAAGAAGTGTGTTGGTGATCCGACCACTATAGTGCCATTAGAGAATCTTGGCATAAAGGATAGTCTTTCTTATGAAGAGGTTCTGGTTGAGATTTTAGACCGGCAAGTCCGGAAGTTAAGAAATAAGGAAGTTGCTTCTGTGAAAGTTCTATGGAGGAATCAATTGGTCGAGGGTGCTATTTGGGATGCCAAGGCCGATATGATGTCCCGATATCCTCATCTCTTTCCTTCCGTTCCTACTCTAGCTTGAGGTATCTTGATCCTCATGGTTAACTCTTTTGGTCTCATTTGTCATAATTGATTTCCATGATTCCTTGATTATATATGTTCATGAAGAGTCTTATATGATTATGTGCATTTGAGTATGAGTTGCATAAAGTCTTCATTATATGAATGTGTTGATCATGCTTTAGATTGGAGTTGATGTTTCCTCCTCGGATATGTGCATTTATGTGATTGCATGCTAGGTTAAGTTGTTAGTCTGTGTCTATTACCCTTCTCAAGATGTCTTGATTCTCATTCGAGGACGAATGTTCCCAAGGGGGAGATATTGTAACACCCCAAGCTTCCGAAGAATTTTAAAATGCAGAACTCACCTGGAGACAGTGACCTACATAGGCCACCTACGGGTCGTAGATGGATTGATGGGCCGTAGGTGGGAACTGTCAATGGCACTGTGAAATTTCAAGATTTCCAAATTTCTGAACCTTGACCTACGGAATAGCAGGACGGTTCGTAGTCCAATTGACGGGCCGTAGATGGGTTCCGTAGATGCCTTCCAGACTTAGCCAAATTTTCAACCCAAAATGAACTTTCTGAATCAATTGACGGAAGAGCACCGTCAATGGATCTACGAATCGTAGATCCTGTTCGTCTATTGGCCCCGACAGTTTTTAATCAAGGTCTTTTTGGTCTTTTTCCTAATTGTTTACCTATTAAGCTAAGTCGGTAATACTTTTTAAGCCTAATTCCTTTCATTCTAATTCATTCCAAAACTCTCCTCTCTCAAATATTTCTCTCTCTACAAAGAAAATCTCTCAAGTCTCAAGGAAGAAGAAGGAGCTTGAATCCTCCATTGAAAACTTTCAATCTTCTCCAATTTCTTGTGGATTGCTTTGAGGTATGATAGTGTTAACCATTAGGAGTATTTTCCTCCAATGGGGCCTTCCTCTTCTTCATGATTTTCAAAGGTTTACTCTAACCCAATTGAATTAGGGTTTGTGATCAATCATTGTCGGTTCTTCAATTATGATTCAAATTATTGATTCTATGATTCCTAGTGCATGATTTAGCGTGATAAAGTAACTTAGTGCACGAATTAGCGTGAATTACATGATTTGATGTAAAGATTGCATTCTCCCCCATGATCCCAAGCTAATTCTCCCCAATTTGATAATCTATGCTTTGATTGTTGGGTTGAGTTATGGTTTAATGAAGTTTATGAATTTTCTATGAAATTAAGAATGAATAAGGATAATCTTATGTATTTAGCATGATCAAGTCAAAAACATGATTTTCCTCTATTGTATGAGTTCCTTCAAGTATGGGTAAATTGTCTTAATTATGACTTTCTAAGCATGAGCTTGCATTGAACTGTATGTTATGAGTTGAACCTACATGAACTATGAAATGTGAGAATGATGAATTAAGGGTGCTTTGAGAGTAAAGTGCAAAAGTTATGATATGATGATGCTATGGTCGAGTAGTGAAAGGTTTTCTCACGTAATTCTCCCATTATGATAAAAGAAGAACAAAGAGGTGATTACCCATGTTCTTAAGGAGCTATTCTAATGATGTAAGTTTGGACAAGGTCCATGAAAGATGAATACCTATAAGCATGATTTTAGCTTGAATTGGTAACCCTAGTTGTACCTTTTCATGTTTGATAATATGAATATGTTATTGAGTAATCCGTGGGAATTATTCTTAGCATCTAGTGGATATTGATATGGAAGCCCTCCTGTTAGTAGAGGCCGGATCTTCTAATGAAAGCTCTCCCGTTAGTAGAGGCCGAGTTTTCTAGATGGAACTCTCCCGTTAGTTGAGGCCTAGTCTCCTAAAGCAATCTCTATCATATAAACTATGTTGCCACCATAGGATGTTGTCTTTAACTAGACATTAGCTAGTGGATCCACATAAGCTAAGAAGTTCATGGTCTTACCTTGGCAAGTAGGACACCTCTTTACGGTGCGGGGTAGACACCAGATTCCATGTTGATAGCTCACATGGTCTTACATGTCGGTTAAGGCTTTTCTCCACAAGTTAATGAATAAGTGTTCTTGATGAAGTAAAGAAAAGAAGGAAAGATGATTTAGCTTGCTTTGGCCTTGATAAATGCTCTATGTTTCATGTTTCTCATGTTTTTAACTTGGCCATTGCATGTTATGATTATGTGAGATCTCTAGCATGATTTATGTGTTTATATGCATTGCTATCATACTTAGTACTTAATTGTGATAACGCATACTTTTGCCTCCATCAACTTCCTTGGTGTAGGACGTGAAAGTTCTCCTACTCGTGGCTAGAGCATTGACGTAGAGTTGGGAAGAAGACTTGGTGAGTCCTCATCCATCCGAGGACATGGCCTAGTTGTTCTTATTTTTCATGTCGTCTCTTTTCAGTGTTGGATATTGTATTAGGCTGTGTCCCTATAACTTTTATTCGTATTCTATGATGTTCGAAGGCTTTGAGACATGAGTTGTAGACTTCCACTGTTTTTGAGTAAAGCTTTGTTATAATATGCTCTTTTGAACTTTTTTTCTCTATTATCTTGTATGTTATGTTTGCTAAGGGCTTGTATAAAGCCTCTCGGGTCTTGTACGCCGTGTTACATCTAAGGGCTACCCTGGGTCGTGACGTGAAAGATAGACTTACCTCGGCTTCGGTGTTGACCCTACCGGAAGGGTCCGATGGGTTTGTGATCTATTGTGATGCTTCCAGAATTGGGTTATGGTGTGTACTTATGCAAAATGGGAAAGTCATTCCATATGTTTCAAGCCAACTAAAGGTGCATGAAAAGAATTACCCTACTCATGATTTGGAGCTAGCGACAGTTGTGTTTGCTCTAAAGATATGGCGGCATTACTTGTATGGTGTCCATGTTGACATCTTTACCGACCATAAGAGTTTGCAATATGTATTTAAGCAAAAGGATCTAAATCTTTACCAACGAAGGTGGCTTGAGCTATTAAAGGACTATGACATGAATTTCCTTTATCACCCGGGCAAGGCTAATGTGGTGGAAAATGCTCTTAGTGGGATGTCAATGGGTAGTGTTACCCATATTGAGGATGGTAAAAAGGAACTAGTTTGTGATGTTCATAGATTGGCCCGTTTCGGTGTGCAATTAGTTGATTCCACCCAAGGTGGTGTTATGGTTCACAATGGTTAAGAATCTTCCTATGTGCAGGATCTGAAAGCAAAGCAAGATTTTGATCCGAACCTAGTCGAATTGAAAGAAGCGGTGCTAAAGAAGTCCGTTGAGGCTTTCTCCCAAGGGGGATATAGAGTGCTTAGATATCAGGGTCGTTTATGTGTCCCTAATGTAGATGACCTAAGAAGATAAATCTTGATTGAGGCCCCATGGTTCTCATTTTTCCATTTCCCCGGGAGCTACCAAGATGTACCGTGACTTGCGGGAGATCTATTGGTGGAATGGGATGAAGAAGGATATTGCGGGATTTGTGGCTAGATGTCCTAATTGTCAACAAGTGAAAGTTAAGCACCAAAGATCGGGAGGTCTGTCCCAAGATATTTACATTCCTACTTGGAAATGGGAAGATGTGAACTTGGACTTTATTGTTGGCTTATCGCGCACTCGGCGTCAGTGTGATTTGATTTGGGTGATTGTAGATCGTATGACAAAATCAGTCCATTTCATTCCCGTCAAGGTTTCTTACTCGGCGGAGGATTATGCTAGGTTGTACTTGAAGGAGATGGTTACGTTGCATGGAGTGCTTTTATCCACTATCTCCGATCGTGGTACACAGTTTACTTCTCAATTTTGAAAATCTTTCCAAAAGGGCCTCGGTACTTGTGTTAAGCTTAGCACGACCTTTCAACCCCAAACCGATGGGCAAGAAGAGCGTACCATCTAAACTTTGGAAGATATGTTGAGAGCTTGTGTTATTGAGTTCAAGGGTACTTGGGATGACAATTTGCCTTTGATAGAGTTTGCTTATAATAATAGCTACCATTCTAGTATTGGTATGGCTCCATTTGAGGCTCTCTATGGTAGGAGGTGTAGATCTCCCATAGGTTGGTTTGAAATTGGGGAAGTTGCTTTGATAGACCCCGAGTTAGTGCATGAGGCTATGGAGAAAGTTCGGCTTATTAGAGAAAGGCTGAAAACGGTTCAAACTTGACAAAAGTCCTATGCCGATGTTAGAAGAAGAGAATTAGAGTTTGATGTTGATGATTGGGTTTACTTGAAAATTTCACCTAAGAAGGGTGTAATGATATTTGGGAAGAAAGGGAAGCTTAGTCCCCGTTATGTAGGCCCATATCAGATTTTGAGATGTGTTGTTAAGGTTGCCTATTAGCTTGATTTGCCTAATGAGTTGGCATCAGTGCATCCAGTTTTCCATGTCTCATTGTTGAAAAAGTGTGTTGGTTATCCGACCTCTGTAGTGCCAATAGAAACCCTTGGCATAAAGGATAGCCTTTCTTATGAAGAGGTTCCGGTTGAGATTTTAGACCGACAAGTCCGGAAGGTAAGAAATAAAGAAGTTGCTTCCGTGAAAGTTCTGTGGAGGAATCAATTAGTTGAGGGTGCTACTTGGGATGCCAAGGCCGATATGATATCCCGCTATCCTCATCTCTTTCTTTCTTATCCTCCTCTAGCTTGGGGTACCTAGTTCCTCATGGTTCATTCTTTTGGTCTCATGTGTCATAGTTGATTTCCATGATTCCTTGATTTATGCATGTTCATGAAGAGTCTAACATGATATTTGTGCATTCAGTATGAGTTGCATAAAGTCTTCATAAATTTTGTATTGAGCATGTTTTAGCTTGGAGTCGATGTTTCCTCCATGGATATGTGCATTTATGTGCTTGCATGCTAGGTTGGGTTGTTAGTCCAAGTCTATCTCCCTTCTCAGGATATCCATGTTCTCATTCGAGGACAAATGTTCCCAAGGGGGAGATATTGTAACACCCCAGTTTTGGAAAAAGAAAGAAAAATGTAATGATATGTTTATGATGTTTATGATATGTTAATGGAAAGGTTGAGTTGTGAAAGGGTTTCTCATGTAATGCTCAACCTATGAATGTGAAAGGTTTTCTCACACATAATGATTCATAACTTGTGGAAATGTTTGCTCAACTAAACTTGAATCCATGATTAAGGAGCTATTCTATGAAGGGACAAGAGGCGATTACCCATGTTCCCTAATGTAGACAAGAGGCGATTACCTATATCTACTAATAATAAAATCATGACTAAGGATAGACAAGAGGCAATTACCCATGTCTACCTAAGATAAAATGAACTATGATAAATCTGTGGGAAGTATGCTTAGTACCGAGTAGACAAGTGACGATTACCCATGTCCCATAACCTATGTGCCACCATAGGGTGAAGGTCTATGATAGACACTAGGTAATGGATCCACTCCCCACAACTAATGAACAAGTGTTATGATGATGATCTAAAGTAAAGTAAAGGAAAGAGGAATAGGTTGTCTTGGCCACGGTTTATGCTTCATGTTCTTATGTTCTATCATGTTTTACCTTGGCCATTACATGTCATGTTTATATGTCATTCTAGCATGGTTTATATGCCCTTTGTGCATTGCTATAATACTTGGTACTTGATTGTACTAACGCATATTCTTGCCTACATTGATTCAATTGATGTAGGACTTGGCGGTTCTTCTCATTCCACTCGTGGCTAGTCAGTTCCAGTGATAGTGAAGACTTGGTGAGGCCTCCTATGTCCGAGGACCTAACCTTGTTACGTTTTCATGCTTTCCGTTATACTTTTGTTTGGATATTGTACTGGGCTGCGTCCCAAACCTTCATTTCTATTCTATTATGTTAGATGGCTTGAGACATGAGATGTAGACTTCCGCTGATATTTTTCTTAAACTGTGTTGTGATTTTATCTTTTGGACTCTTTAATTTCTACTATCTTGTATGAATGTATGCTAAGTGGCTTGTATGAGGCGTTTCGAGGTGTTGTATGCCATGGCACGTCTAGGGGGTACCTTGGGTCGTGACAATGAACTCTATAAACTATGAAATATGAGCATGATGAATTAAGGGTGCTTTGAGAGTAAAGTACCAAAGTTATGATATGATGATGCTGTGGTTGAATAGTGAAAGGTTTTCTCACGTAATTCTCCCATTATGATAAAAGAAGAACAAAGAGGCGATTACCCATGTTCTTACGGAGTTATTCTAATGATGTAAGCTTTGACAAGGTCCATGAAAGATGAATATCTATAAGCGTGATTTTAGCTTGAATTGGTAACCCTAGTTGTACCTTTTCATGTTTAATGGTCTAAATACGTTAATGACTAATCCGTGGGAATTATGCTTAGCACCGAGTGGATATTGAGAAGGAAGCCCTCCCGTTAGTATAGGCCGGGTCTTCTAATGAAAGCTCTCCCGTTAGTAGAGGCCGAGTTTTCTAGATGGAGCTCTCCCATTAGTTAAGGCCGAGTCTCCTAAAGCAATCTCTATCCCATAAACTATGTTGCCACCATAGGATGTTGTCTTTAAGTAAACATTAGCTAGTGGATCCACCTAAGCTAAGAAATTCATGGTCTTACCTTGGCAAGTAGGACACCCCTTTTTGGTGTGGGGTAGACACCGGATTCCGTGTTGATAGCTCACATGGTCTTACATGTCGGTTAAGGCTTTTCTCCACAAGTTAATGAACAAGTGTTCTCATGATGAAGTAAAGAAAAGAAGGAAAGATGATTTAGCTTGCTATGGCCGTGATATATGCTTTATGTTTCATGTTTCTCATGTTTATCATGTTTTTAACATTGCCATTGCATGTCATAATTATGTCTCTCTCTCTAGAATGACTTATGAATCCTGCGGAATTCCATGGCTCTAAGGTTGAGAAAGATCCTCAAGAATTCATTGATGAACTGTACAAGGTGTTGATGATAATGGGTGTGACGCTGGAAGAAAAGGCGGAGTTGGCCACTTATCAACTCAAGGGTGTTACCCAAATTTGGTTCAATCAATGGAAGTGTGAGAGGGCGGTTAATGAGGGTCCTCTTGATTGGGAGAAATTCAAGGTTGTTTTCCTTGATAGGTTCTTCCCTCATGAGATGAGAGAGGCTAAGGTGCTTGAGTTTATCAACCTTTGTCAAGTAAATATGAGTGTGAAAGAGTATGCATTGAAGTTCACACAATTGGCTAGATATGCTCCTTTCATAGTTGCCGAACCAAGGGCAAGAATGAGTAAATTTGTGTCGGGAGTGTCCGATATGTAGGTGAAAGAGTGCCGCAGCACCATGCTTGTGCATGACATGGATATTTCTTACATCATGGTTTATGCCGAGCAAATTGAAGAAGAAAAGTTTAAGGAAAGGTCTAGGGAGACCAAGAGGGCTAGGACCCGAGATGGTAACTCTTCACCTGCAAGGTTCGATTGACATGGTCGTCCTAGATTTCGACCAAGGTTCTCTAACCAAGGCTCATCCAATGCTCCTCCGAAGTTCAACAATGATAGGGTGTCTAACCCCAAGTCTCAAGGAGGGAATAATGATGGTTCTTTATTAGCTCCTTGTGCCAAGTGTGGGAAAAAGCATGAAGGTAGATGTCTTGCCGGTATGGATGGTTGTTATAATTGTGGAAAGAGTGGTCACAAGATGAGGGGTTGCCCATCTCTCACGGCCAAAGGAAGAGAGAATAAGCAAGCTCCACCTAGAGGATCGGGTTCGAATGCTCAGAAGCAAAACCAATTTTATGCACTTCAAGCTCGCCATGAGCAAGAGAGATCTCCCGATGTGGTTACCGGTATGTTAAGAGTTTTCCATTTTGATGTTTATGCTTTGCTTGATACCAGTGCTACCTTGTCTTTTATGACGCCATATGTGGCTATGAAGTTTGATGTTGTTCCGGATGTGTTTCTAGATCCTTTTCGTGTTTCTACTCCGATTGGAGAATCTATCATGGCTAAGAGAGTTTATAGAGATTGTCCCGTCTCCTTATCCCATAGAGTCACTCTTGTTGATCTTGTAGAGCTTGATATGTTAGATTTTGATGTTATTGTTGGGATGGATTGGTTGCATACTTTTTATGCCTCTATTGATTATAGGACCCAAATGGTCAAGTTTCAGTTTCCAAATGAGCCTATCCTAGAGTGGAAGGGAGGAAATTCTATGTTTCGAGGTGAATTTATTTCTTATCTAAAGGCTAGAAAGATGATCTCAAAGGGTTGCATTTACCATCTTGTTAGGGTGAGGGATATAGATTCCAAAACCCCTACTCTTGAGTCGGTCCCCGTTGTTAATGAGTTTCCGGAAGTGTTTCCCGATGACTTGCCCGGTATTCCTCCCGAAAGGAAAATAGACTTCGGATAAGGGTTTCATCTGGCCAAGTATTTCACCATGGGTTGATCTGGTCTTGTTTGTAAGGAAAAAAGATGGTTCACTCTATATGTGTATCGACTATCGCCAATTGAACAAGGTTACCATTAAGAATAAGTATCCTCTACCAAGGATAGATGACTTTTTTGATCAACTTCAAGAGGATAGTTATTTCTCTAGGTATGATCACTACGAGTTCTTGGTAATGTCGTTTGGGTTGAAAAATGCTCCGGCCGCATTTATGGACATGATGAATAGAGTGTTTAAGCAATACCTTTACATGTTTGTTATTGTGTTTATTGACGACATTTTGATCTACTCAAAGAATGAGGGTGAACATGTTAATCATTTGAGGATTGGGTTGCAAGTCCTCAAGGACCAAGAACTCTTTGCGAAGTTTAGTAAATGTGAGTTTTGGTTAAGGTCCGTGGCTTTTCTTGGTCACATTGTTTCCGGTAAGGGCATTGAGGTAGATCCTAAGAAGATGGAAGCGGTTAAGAATTGGCCCAGATCTTTATCACCTTCGGATATCCGTAGTTTCTTGGGCTTAGCCGGTTATTATAGGAGGTTTGTTGAAGGGTTTTCATGCATTGATTCTCCATTGACGGCTTTGACTCAAAAAAAAGGTTAAATTCGCATGGTCCTAGGCATGTGAGAAGAGTTTTCAAGAGTTGAAGGAACGACTTACTTCGGCTCTGATATTGACTCTACCTGAAGGATCCAATGGTTTTGTGGTTTATTGTGATGCTTCGAGAATTGGGCTAGGATGTGTTCTTATGCTAAATGGGGAAGTCATTGCTTATTCTTCAAGGCACTTAAGGTGCACGAAAAGAACTATCCTACTCATGACTTGGAATTAGCGGCAGTTGTGTTATCTTTTAAAATATGGCGAAATTTTTTGTATGGAGTACATGTAGATGTCTTCACCGACCATAAGAGTCTGCAATATGTGTTTAAACAGAAAGATTTGAATCTCCGCCAAAGAAGGTGACTCGAGTTGTTAAAAGACTATGATATAAGTGTTCTCTATCACCCTGGTAAGGCTAACGTGGTGGCGGATGCTCTTAGTAGATTATCTATGGGTAGTGTTGCTCATGTTTAGGATGGTAAGAAAGAGTTGGTTCGCGATGTCCATAGATTGGCTCGATTGGGTGTTAGATTGGTTGATTCTACTAAAGGCGGTGTTACCGTTCACAAGGGTTCTGAATCCTCTTTTGTGCATGATGTGAAAGCTAAGCAACGTCTTGATCCTAACTTGGTTGAACTAAAGGAAGCGGTACTCAAGAAGAACATAGAGGTTTTCTCCAAATGGGGAGATGGTGTGATTAGATATCAAGGTCGTTTGTGTTTTACCAATGTAGAAGGCTTAAGAGAGCAAATTTTATCGGAAGCCCATAGTTCTTGATATTCCATCCACCTAGGAGTGACAAAACTGTAACGTGATGTAATGCCCCAGCTTTCCAAGGAATGAAAAATGTAGGATTTACCTGTAGGTAGTAACCTACGGAGGCTAATTACGGGCTGTAGTCAGGTTGACGGGCCATAGGTGACAAGCCGTAAATGGCTCTTTCAAGTTCAGCTCAGTCTCTGAAGTTTTATCTATGGGTAGCAGGACGGTTCGTAATTCAGTTGACGGTCCGTAGAAAGTAACTGTGGAAGTCCTTCAGACTTGGCCAAATTCTTGAACCTCAAGTAGTGATCTACGGTGGTGGTGTATGGTCCGTAGATGGATCTACCAACCGTAGATTTGAAGCGTCGTTGCAGGGTCCCCAGATACCAACTCTCTGAATCTTTTGACGGTTCCACAAGATGGTCCGTCAATGGATGTACGGACCGTAGGTCCTAATCGTAGATGGGCCCCGACAGTTTTTGATTAAGGGTTTTTTGGTCCTTTCCCTGATTGTTTACCTATTAAGATAAGTCGGTTATTGTCACGACCCAAGGTACCCCGTAGACGTGACAGGGCATACGAAACCCCGAAAGGCCTCATACAAGCCACTTAGCATACATTCATACAAGATAGTAGAAATTAAAGGGTCCAAAAGATAAAATCACAACAGAGTTTAAGAAAAACATCAGCGGAAGTCTACATCTCATGTCTCAAGCCATCTAACATAATAGAATATAAATGAAAGTTTGGGATGTAGCCCAGGCCTCACCAAGTCTTCATTATCACTGAAACTGACTAGTCACAAGTGGGATGAGAAGAACTTCCAAGTCCTACATCAATAGAGTCAATGTAGGCAAAAGTATGCGTTAGTACAATCAAGTACCAAGTATGATAGCAATGCACAAAAGGAATATAAATCATGCTAGAATGACATATAATCATGACATGTAATGGCCAAAATAAAACATGATAGATCATAAGAAAACATGAAGCATAAACCATGGCCAAGACAAGCTATTCATCTTCCTTTACTTTACCTTAGACCATCATCATAACACTTGTTCATTAGTTGTGGGGAAATAGCCGTAACCGACATATAAGACCATGTGAGCTATCGACATGGAATCCGATGTCTGCCCCACAACACAAAGGGGTGTCCTACTTGCCAAGGTTAAGACCATGAACTGCTTAGCTTGTGTCTATCATAGACCATCACCCTATGGTGGCACATAGGTTATGGGACATGGGTAATCGCCACTTGTCCACTAGGTACTAAGCATACTTCCCACGAATTTAGCATAGTTCATTTTATCTTAGGTAGACATGGGTAATCACCTCTTGTCTACATTAATCATAAACTCATTTTTGGTAGACTTGGGTAATCGCCGCTTTGTCTACATTAGGGTACATGGGTAATCGCCTCTTGTCTCTTCTTCTATTAGTCATAATTTCATTATTAGTAGACATGGGTAATCGCCTCTTGTCTATATTAGGGAACATGGGTAATCGCCTTTTGTCTATATTAGGGAACATGGGTAATCGCCTGTTGTTCCTTCATAGAATAGTTCCTTAATCATGGATTCAAGCTTAGTTGAGCAAGCCCTTCAACAAGTTATGAATCATTATGTGTGAGAAAACCTTTCACATTCATAGGTTGAGCATTACATGAGAAACCCTTTCACAACTCAACAATTGCACTAACATATCATAAACTTCATAAAACATGCATGAGATCACAAGCTTCATATTTACATAGCTCATTATGCTCTTAAGTCATAAATCATGGGTTCATAAGCTTCACCTATAAACATGCAATTCAATGCAAGCTAATACTTAGAAAGCCATACATCAAGGCACTTTAGTCATTATTGAGGGAACCCACATAATACAGGAAAATCATAGATTTTGATTGAATCATGCATCTTTTCATAAAATATGCTCTTTTCATCATTCATAGTTTGATAATCATAATCCTTAAATCAATTCACAAAGAGTTCATGCAATTCATCTTTTCTCAATCAACCCACAATCATAAACATAATCATATATTGGGGGAACTTAGCATAAGTTCATGGGATTCATCATGTTGCATGTAAACCATGCTAAATCGTGCACTAGCTTACTTTACCACGCTAGATCGTGCACTATCAACAATAACATCAACAATGGAAAGCATAATGAAGAACCCCTAAGAATTGTCAAAAACCCTAGCTCTCTTGGGCAAGACTCAACCTTGAAAACCTTAAGGAAAGGTAGACCCATCGGAGGAAAGACTCCAAATGGTAAATACTATCATACCTCAATGCCAATGCCTCGAAATAAGAGGGGAATGATGACCTTGATGAGAACCCTTGCTCTCTTCTTCTCCTTCTTGTTCTTCTAGAGAGAGGAATATTTTGGGAGGTGAGAAGTTGAAAATGAAGGGATTAGGGCTTAGAAATTATAAATAGGTCCAAGGTTAAGGGGCAAAATCATCTAGTATAAGGAATAAACATTTAGGGAAAAAGTCCAGAAAGCCCTTAAATAAGCTGTCGAGGGCCAATCGACGGACAGGACCTACGGTCCGTACATCCACTGACGGACCATCCTACTCTTCCGTTAATCGATTAAGAAAGTTCATTTTGGACTGAAAATTGGCTAAGTCTTGAAGGCATCTACGGAACCCATCTATGGCCCGTCAACTGAACTACGAACCGTCCTGCTATTCCGTAGGTCAAGGTTCAGAAACTCAAAATTCATAAAGTTTGCAGGGCCATCGATGGTTCCCATCTACGGTCCGTCACTTCACCTACGGTCCACAGATGGCCTCCGTCGTCACTGGCACCAGAAAAAATTTTAAAACTGCATTTTTCTTTCTTTTCAAAAACTGGGGTGTTACAATATCTCCCCCTTGGGGACATTCGTTCTCGAATGAGAACCTGGGTATCCTTTGAAGGGCGATAGACTCGGACTAACAACCCAACCTAGCATGAAAGCATGCTAATGCACATATCCGAGGAGGAAACATAAACTCCAAGCTAAACCATGCTCAATGCAAAATTCATGAGGACTTTATGCGACTCATACTCAATGCACATATATCATATTCTACTCTTCATGAACATGGATAAATCAAGGAATCATGGAAATCAACTATGACACATGAGACTAAAAGAATGAACCATGAGGAACTAGGTACCTCAAGCTAGAGGAGGATCGGAAGGAAATAGATGAGGATAGCGGGACATCATATCGACCTCGGCCTCCCAAGTAGTACCCATAACTAATTGATTCCTCCATTGAACTTTCACGGAAGCAATTTCTTTATTTCTTAACTTCCGGACTTGTCGGTTTAGAATCTCAACCGGAACCTCTTCATAAGAAAGGCTATCCCTAATGCCAAGATCTTCTAAAGGCACTATAGTCAACGGATCGCCAACACACTTTCTCAATAATGAGTCATGGAAAACTGGATGTACTAATGCCAACTCATTAGGCAAATCTATCTCATATGCAACTTTACCAACACGCCTCAAAATCTGATATGGGCCTACATAACGGGGACTAAGCTTCCCTTTCTTCCCAAATCTCATTACACCCTTCATAGGTGAAATTTTCAAGTAAACCCAATCATCGACATCAAATTCTAATTCTCTTCTTCTAACATCGGCATAAGACTTTTGTCGACTTTGTGCCGTTCTCAGCCTTTCTCTAATAAGCTGAACTTTCTCCATGGCTTCATGCACTAACTCGGGGCCTATCAAAGAAACTTCCCCAATTTCGAACCAACCTATGGGGGATCTACACCTCCTACCATAGAGAGCTTCAAATGGAGCCATACCAATACTAGAATGGTAGCTATTATTATAAGAACACTCAATTAAAGGCAAATGATCATCCCAATTACCCTTGAAGTCAATTGTACAAGCTCTCAACATATCTTCCCAAGTTTGGATGGTACGTTCCGGTTGCCCATCGGTTTGGGGATGAAAGGTCGTGCTAAGCTTAACACGAATATCGAGGCCCTTTTCGAAAGATTTCCAAAAACTGAGAAGTAAATTGTGTACCACGATCGGAGATAATGGATAAAGGCACTCCATGCAACCTAACCATCTCCCTTGAGTACAACTTAGCATAATCCTCCGCCGAGTAAGAAACCTTGATGGGAATGAAATGGGCTGATTTCGTCATACGATCTACAACCACCCAAATCGAATCATTCTGGAGCCGAGTGCGCGGCAAGCCAACAATAAAGTCCATGTTCACATCATCCCACTTCCAAGTAGGAATGTCAATATCTTTGGAAAGACCTCCCGGTCTTTGGTGCTCAACTTTCAATTGTTGACAATTAGGACATTTAGCCACAAATCCCGTAGTATCCTTCTTCATCCCATTCCACCAATAGATCTCCCGCAAGTCACGGTACATCTTGGTAGCTCCCGGGTGAATGGAATAAAGAGAACCATGGGCCTCAATCAAGATTTTTCCTCTTAGGTCATCTACATTAGGGACACATAAACGACCTTGATATCTGAGCACTCCATCTCCCCCTTGGGAGAAAGCCTTAACAGACTTCTTTAGCACCGCTTCTTTCAATTCTACTAGGTTCGGATCAAGATCTTGCTTAGCTTTAACATCCTAAACATAGGAAGCTTCTGAACCATTGTGGACCATAAAACTACCTTGGGTCGAATCAACTAATCGCACACCCAAACGGGCCAATCTATTTACATCACAAACTAGTTCCCTTTTACAATCCTCAATATGGGCAACACTACCCATTGACATCCGACTAAGAGCATCTGCCACCATGTTAGCCATGCCAGGGTGATAGAGGACATTCATGTCATAGTCCTTTAATAGCTCAAGCCACCTTCGTTTGTGAAGATTTAGATCCTTTTGCTTAAATACGTATTGCAAAATCTTATGGTTGGTAAAGACTTCAACATGGACACCATACAAGTAATGCCGCCATATCTTTTGAGCAAACACAACTGTCACTAGCTCCAAATCATGAGTAGGGTAATTCTTTTCATGCACCTTTAGTTGCCTTGAAGCATAAGCAATGACTTTCCCATTTTGCATAAGTACACACCCTAACCCAATTTTGAAAGCATGACAATAGACCACAAACCCATCGAACCCTTCCGGTAGGGTCAACACAAAGCCAAGGTAAGTCTATCCTTCAACTCTTGAAAACTCTCTTCTCACCTTTCGGACCAAGCAAACTTAGCCTTCTTTTGAGTTAGAGTCGTCAATGGTGAAGAAATTGAAGAAAACCCTCCAACAAACCTTCGATCGTAACCGGCTAAGCCCACGAAACTACGAATATCCGAAGGTGATAGAGGTCTAGGCCAATTCTTAACCGCATATGTCTTCTTAGGATCTACCTCGACACCTTTACCGGAAACAATATGACCAAGGAAGGCTACAGACCTTAACCAAAACTCACATTTATCGAACTTAGCAAAGAGTTGTTGGTCCTTGAGAACTTGCAACACAATCCTCAAATGATCAGCATTCTCACTATCACTCCTTGAGTAAATCAAGATATCATCTATAAACACAATGACGAACATATCAAGGTATTGTCTAAACACCCGATTCATCAAATCCATGAATGCGGCCGGAGCATTAGTCAACCCAAAAGACATCACTAGAAACTCATAGTGCCCATATCTTGTCTGAAAAGCTGTTTTCGGAATGTCATCATCCCTTACCTTCAATTGGTGATAGCCCGAAAGAAGATCATTCTTAGAGAAAAAACTAGCCCCTTGGAGTTGGTCAAACAAATCATCAATTCTTGTGAGAGGATACTTATTCTTGATAGTAACCTTATTCAATTGGCAGTAGTCAATACACATACGGAGTGACCCATCTTTCTTTCTAACAAACAAGACCGGAACAAACCATGGAGAAATACTTGGTCGGATGAAATCCTTATCCAACAAATCTTTCAATTGCTCTTTTAGTTCCTTAAGTTCTGCCGCAGCCATTTTAGAAGGAGGAATAGAGATAGGTTGCGTATTAGGGAGAAGGTCAATACCGAAGTCTATTTCCCTATCGGGAGGAACACCAGGTAGATCATCGGGAAACACTTCTGGAAATTCATTAACAACGGAAACTGACCCAAGAGTAGAGGTTTCGGAATTCACATCCCTCACCCTAACAAGATGGTACATGCAACCCTTAGAAATCATCTTTCTAGCTTGTAGATATGAAACAAATTGACCCTTAAGAGTAGAATTTCAACCTTTCCACTCCAGGATAGGCTCACCATAAAATTGGAACTTGACCATTCGGGTCCTACAATCAATAGAGGCCTAACAAGAATGCAACCAATCCATCTCGAGGATAACATCGAAGTCTAGCATATCAAGCTCTACAAGATCCACAAGAGTGACTCTATGAAATAAAGAGACGGAACAATTTCTATAGACTCTCTTAGCCACAATAGATTCACCAAAAGGAGTAGAGACACGGTATGGATCTAACAACACCTCCGAAACAACATCAAACTTCATAGCTACATAAGTCGTCACAAAAGACAACGTAGCACCGAGATTAAGCAAAGCATAAACATGAAAGTGGAAGATTTTCAACATACCGGTAACCACATCTGGAGAACCCTCTTGCTCATGACGGGCCTGAAGTGCATAGAACCGGTTTTGCTTTTGATTTCCACTAGAGCTTGCCAGATTTTGGGATTGAGCCCTTCGATGATTTTCTCCTCCCTTCTTAGTAGCCAAGGGACAATCCCTTAATTTATGACCCGTCTTACCACATCCAAAACATGCATTCGAATAGGCTAAACAAGTACCCTCATGCTTCCACCCACACTTGGCACAAGTAGGCAATGAGGAGCCACTACCATTTCCTCCTTGAGGCTTAGGGTTAAACACCCTTTCTTTGTTGGACTTAGGAGGGGCATTGGAAGGACCTTGATTAGAGAACCTTTGTCTAGGCTTAAAATGACCATGTCCATCGGACCTTGAATGAGAGAACCCACCATCACCGATCTTAGCCCTCTTGAAGTCCCTAGACCTTTCCTTGAGATTCTCCTCCTCTATTTGTTGAGCATGAATCATGAGGCGAGAAATATTCATATCATTAATAAGCATGGCGGTACGACACTCCTTGACCACCATTTCGGACACTCCCGAAACAAATTTTCTCATTCTTGCCCTAGGATCGACACCCATAGAAGGAGCATATCGAGCCAACTGTGTGAACTTCAAAGCATAATCTCACACCCATACTCCCTTGACGAAGGTTGATGAACTCGAGTACCTTAGCCACCTTCATGTCAAGGGGAAAGAATCTATCGAGGAAAGCACCCTTGAATTTCTCCCACTCCAGAAGACCTTCATCAGCCGCCATCTCACTCTTCCATTGGTTTTACCAAATTTGAGCGACACCCTTGAGTTGGTAGGAGGCCAATTTCGCCTTTTCCGTGGTGACACTCCCATGATCATCAACACTTTATAAACCTCATCAATAAACTCTTGAGGATCTTCCTCCACTTTAGAACAGTGAAACTTCGGAGGGTTCATCCTAGTGAAGTCCCTCACACTTGACGCCGCCATACCCACATTTGGGTTCACGAAAGCCACAACCTCCCTATTGGCTTGAGCCACTACGGCTTGGGCCAACACCTAAAAAGCATCCCTGAACTCCGCATTGGTTACTTGCTCGGCCAAAGGATCGGCCGGAACTTGAGGAGTAGTTTCTTGCTCTTCACTTTCTCTCGTATTCCTTCGAGTATAAGCTCTTCGAGACGCCATATCCTGAAACACGTAGGATAGGAATTAGGAGAGAGGGACATATGGAGTAACACTCTATGCACGACTTAAGGATAATGAAGAAGTGGAGTTTCCTAATCATCTTGTAGCCTCTCATTCATAGATGTGGCGCGCTTCAAACTCATGAATAAGACTCTACTCGACGTGGCTTATGAGACATCCTAGAATCTATCTAAAACCTTGTGCTCTGAATACCAAGTTTGTCATGACCCAAGGTACCCCCTAGATGTGACATGGCATACGAGACCCCGAAAGGCCTCATACAAGCCACTTAGCATACATTCATACAAGATAGTAGAAATTAAAGAGTCAAAAAGATAAAATCAAAGCAGACTTTAAGAAAAACATCAGCGAAAGTCTACATCTCATGTCTCAAGCCATCTAACATAATAGAATAGAAATGAAGGTTTGGGACGCAGCCCAGTACAATATCCAAAAGTATAACGAAAAGCATGAAAACGTAACAAGGTTAAATCCTCAGACATAGTAGGCCTCACCAAGTCTTCACTATCACTGGAACTTACTAGCCACGAGTGGGATGAGAAGAACCGCCAAGTCCTACATCAATAGAGTCAATGTAGGCAAAAGTATGTGTTAATACAATCAAGTACGAAGTATGATAGCAATGCACAAAGGGAATATAAACCATGCTAGAATGACATATATTCATGACATGTAATGGCAAAGCTAAAACATGATAGATCATAAGAAAACATAAAGCATAAACCATGGCCAAGACAAGCTATTCATCTTTCCTTTACTTTACCTTAGATCATCATCATAACACTTGTTCATTACATGTGGGGAAATAATCTTAACTGACTTATAAGACCATGTGAGCTATCGACATGGAATCCGGTGTCTGCCCCACAACACAAAGGGGTGTCCTACTTGCCAAGGTTAAGACCATGAACTGCTTAGCTTGTGTCTATCATAGACCATCACCCTATGGTGGCACATAGGTTATTCGACATGGGTAATCGCCTCTTTTCTACATTAATCATAAACTCATTATTGGTAGTCTTGGGTAATCGCCGCTTTGTCTACATTAGGGTACAAGGGTAATCACCTCTTGTCCCTTCATTCATTAGAATAGCTCCTTAAGAACATGGGTAAGCACCTCTTGTTCTTCTATTAGTCATAATTTCATTATTAGTAGACATGGGTAATCGCCTCTTGTCTACATTAGGGAACTGAGTAATCGCCTCTTGTCTACATTAGGGAACTGGGTAATCGCCTCTTGTTTCTTCATAGAATAGTTCCTTAATCATTGATTCAAGCTTAGTTGAGCAAGCCCTTCAACAAGTTATGAATCATTACGTGTGAGAAAACCTTTCACATTCATAGGTTGAGCATTACATGAGAAACCCCTTTCACAACTCAACAATTACACTAACATATCATAAACTTCATAAAACATGCATGAGTTCACAAGCTTCATATTTGCATAGCTCATCATGCTCTTAATTCATAAATCATGGGTTCATAAGCTTCACCTCAAAACATGCAATTCCTGCAAGCTAATACTTAGAAAGCCATAAATCAAGGCACTTTAGTCATAATTGAGGGAACCCACATAATAGAAGAAAATCATAGATTTTGATTCAATCATGCATCTTTTCATAAAATATCCTCTTTTCATCATTCATAGTCTTATATGAAATTCATAGTTTGATAATCATAATCCTTAACTCAATTCACAAAGAGTTCATGCAATTCATCTTTTCTCAATCAACCCACAATGATAAACATAATCATAAATTAGGGGAACTTAGCATAAGCTCATGGGATTCATCAAGTTGCATGTAAACCACGCTAAATCGTGCACTAGCTTACTTTACCACGCTAGATCGTGCACTATCAACCATAACATCAACAATGGAAAGCATAATGAAGAACCCATAAGAATTGTCAAAAACCCTAACTCTCTTGGGCAAGACTCAACCTTGAAAACCTTAAGGAAAGGAGGACCCATTGGAGGAAAGACTCCAAATGGTAAATACTATCATACCTCAATGCCAATGCCTTGAAATAAAAGGGGAATGATGACCTTGATGAAAACCCTAGCTCTCTTCTTCTCCTTTTTGTTCTTCTAGAGAGAGGAATATTTTGAGAGGTGAGAGTTAGAAAATGAAGGGATTAGGGCATAGAAATTATAAATAGGGCCAAGGTTCAGGGGCAAAATTGTCTAGTATAAGGATTAAACATTTAGGAAAAAAGTCCAAAAAGCCCTTAAATAAACTGTTGGGGCCAATCAACGGACAGGGCCTACGGTCCGTACATCCACTGACAGACCGTCCTGCTCTTCCGTCAATCGATTCAGAATGTTCGTTTTGGACTGAAAATTGGTTAAGTCTGGAAGGCATCTACGGAACCCATCTACGGCCTGTCAACCGAACTACAAACCGTCCTGCTATTCCGTAGGTTAAGGTTCAGAAACACAAAATTCATAAAGTTGGCAGGGCCATCGACGGTTCCCATCTATGGTCTGTCACTCCACCTACGGTCCGTAGATGGCCTCCGTCGTCACTGGCACCAGAAAAAAATTTAAAATTGCATTTTTCTTTTTTTCAAAAACTGGGGTGTTACAGTTATATCCTTAATCTTAGACCTATAAATACTTTCTAAGCCTAATTCCTTTTATTCCAATTCATTCCAAAATTCTGCTCTCTCAAAAATATTTCTCTCTCAACTATCAAGGAAGAAGAAGAAGCTTGAATCCTCCATTAAAGACCTTCAATCTTCTCCATTTTTTTGTGGATTGCTTTGACGTATGCTAGTATTCACCATTAGGAGTCTTTTCCTCCAATGGGCCCTTCCTCTTCTTCATGATTTTTCCATGGTTTACTCTAACCTTATTTAATTAGGGTTGGTGATCAATCATTGTGGGTTCTTCAATTGTGATTCCAAATATTGATTTTATGATTCCTAGTGCACGATCTAGGGTGATAAAGTAACTTAGTGCATGAATTAGCGTGAATTACATGATTTGATGTAAAGATTGCATGACCCCCCATGATCCCAAGCTAATTCTCCCCAATTTGATAATCTATGCTTTGATTGTTGGGTTGAGATATGAATTGATGAAATTGATGGACTATCTATGAAATTGAGCATGAATTGGGGTTAATTGCATGAAGTTAGCATGTTCAAGTAAAAAGCATGATTTTCCTCTTTTATGTTGGTTACTTCAAGTATGATTAAATTGCCTTGATTATGACTTTTAAGAGCTAGCTTGCATCGAGTTGCATGATTTAAAATAAAGGCAATATGAACCCATTAGCTATGAAGAAAGAGCACGATAGAATCATGAAGAAAGAGGCTTATAGAATCTAGCATGTTTTATATGAAATCTACGATATGATGATGTTGAGCCTTGAAAGGGTTTTCTCGTATAATGCTCAACTTAAGCTTGTGAAAGGTTTTCTCACATTGTAACTGATTCATAACCTGTTAAAATGTTTGCTTAACTAAAATTGAATCAAGAGCTTAAAGAAGCTATTCTAGGGGTGTAAGCTTGGACAAGTCCATGGAAGAAGAAACACCCAAAGAAGTAAGCTTGGACCGGTCTATGAGATGTGAAGTCATGTTTAGCTTTGATTGGCAACCTCACTTGTGCCCTTCCATGGCTATCATATTTGTGAATTTATAGTGGGAATTATGTGTAGAACCGAGTGGACGGGTGACAATTCCCCATATGTCCTATGCCTATGTGCCCCCACAGGTGGTCTTTAACAGGCTCATATCTGCTTAGCTAGTGGATCCACGTAGGCTATGGTTCAGGATTCTACTTGGCAAGTAGAATGGACCTTTTTCGGTGTAGGGCAGACACCAGATTCCATATTGAGTTATTCCATGGTCTATAGATCGGTTGGAGGCTTTTCCCACACTTCAGCTTGCACAATGGTGCATGGGTTACTAAGAGTAAAGTAAAGAAAAGAAGATAATAGAAAGATGATTTAGCTTGTTTTTACCATGGTTTATGCTTTATGCTATTTGCTTATATGCCTTATCATGTTTAACTTGGCCAATTGCATGTCATGTTTATATCTCAGTTTCTACCATGTTATATGAGTTTAGATGTATTGATATCGTACTTAGTACTTTATTGTGCTAACGCATACTCTTGCCTGCATCAACTTCTTTGGCGTAGGACGTGGCAGTTTTCCTACTCGTGGCTAGAGCATTGACCTAGAGTTGAGAAGAAGACTTGGTGAGTCCTCATCCATCCGAGGACATAGCCTTGTTGGATTTTACTTTGATGTTTTTCCTTATGTTTGATATTGTATTGGGTTGCGTCCCTATCTCTTTTATCCGTACTCTATGATATTAGAAGGCTTTGAGACATAACATGTAGACTTCCGCTGTTTTGATTAAAGCTTTGATATAAAAATGCTCTTTTGAACTCTTATTTTTCTATTATCTTGTATGTTATGTATGCTAAGGGCTTGTATGAGTCCTCTCAGGATCTCGTACGCCGTGTTATATCTAGGGGCTACCTGGGTCGTGACAAACTTGGTATTCAGAGCGCAAGGTTTTAGAAAGATCCTAGAATGTCTCATAAGCCGCGTCAAGTAGAGTCTTGTTCATAAGTGTGAAGCTCGCCACATTTATGAATGAGAGGCTATAAGACGTTTAAGAAATTTCAGTCCTTTCATTACTCCTAAGTCGTGCCATAGAGTTTAACTCTATAAGACTCTCTCCTAATCCCTATCCTATGAATTTCAGGATATGGTGACCCGAAGAGCTTATGCTAGAAGAAACATGGGAGAGAATGTGGAACAAGAAACTCCTCCTCAATTTCCGACCAACCCTTTGGCGCAACAAGTTACTAATTCAGAGTTTAGGGCTGATTTCCAAGTGTTTGCTCAAGCCGTGATGGCCCAAGCCAATAGAGAAGTGGTGGCTCCCGTGAACCCAAATGAGGGTACGGCGGCATCAAGAGTGAGGGACTTTACAAGGATGAATCCTCCAGAATTTCATGGTTCTAAGGTGGAAGAGGATTCTCAAGAGTTTATTGATGAAGTTTATAAAGTGTTGATGATAATGGGTGTGACACCATAAGAGAAGGCAGAGTTGGCCGCTTATCAACTAAAAGGTGTTGCCCAAACTTGGTACAATCAATGGAAGAGTGAAAGGGCTATTGATGAAAGTCCCATTGGATGGGAGACGTTTAAGAGTGCTTTCCTTGATCGATTCTTCCCTCTTGAGAATAGAGAGGCAAAGGTGCTTGAGTTTATTAATCTTCGTCAAGGGAGTATGAGTGTGAAAGAATATGCATTGAAGTTCACACAATTGGTTAGATATGCTCCTCCCATAGTTGCCGACCCAAGGGCAAGAATGAGCAAATTTTTGTCGGGAGTGTCCGATATGTTGGTGAAAGAGTGCCGCACAGCCATGCTTGTGCATGATATGGATATTTCTCGCCTTATGGTTTATGCCGAGCAAATTGAAGAAGAAAAACTTAAAGGAAGATCTAGAGAGAATAAGTGGGCTTGAACTGGAGATAGCAACTTTTCTCATGCATGGTCCGATGGACAAGGTCGTTCAAGATTTCGACAAAGGTTCTCTAATCAAGGTTCTTCCAAGGCTCCTCTGAGATCCAACAATGATAGGGTGCCAAACCCTAAACCTCAAGGAGGGAACAATGGTGGATCTTCTTTGCCTAGTTATACTAGATGTGGTAGGAGGCATGAAGGCAAGTGCCTAGCTGGTTCGGATGGTTGCTATATTTTTGGTAAGGCTGGTCACAAGATGAGAGATTGCCCATCTCTCTTGGCCAAAGGAAGAGAGGGTAAGCAAGCTGCCCCAAGTAGTTTGGGTTCAGGTGCTCCTAAGCAAAACAGATTATATGCACTTCAGGCTCGTCATGAGCAAGAGAGCTCACCTGATGTGATCACCGATATGTTGAAAGTTTTCCATTTTGATGTCTATGCTTTGTTAGATCCCGGTGCTACATTGTCCTTTGTGATGCCCTATGTGGCCATGCAATTTGATATTGTGCCGGATATGTTGCTAGATCCTATCCTTGTTTCTACTCCGATAGGAGAGTCTACCTTATCTAAGAAGGTTTATAGAGGTTGCTCCATTTCCATATCCCATTAAGTTACTCTCGTCGACCTCATAGAGTTAGATATGCTAGATTTTGATGTCATTCTTAGGATGGATTGGTAGCATGCTTATTATGCCTCTATTGATTGCAGGACCAGAGAGGTCAAGTTTAAGTTCCCTAATGAGCCTATCCTAGAGTGGAAGGGGGGAAATTCTATGTTTCGAGGTCAATTTGTTTCTTATCTAAATGCTAGAAAGATGATCTCTAAGGGTTGCTTTTACCATCTTCTTAGGGTAAGGGATGTAGATTCCGAAATCCCTACTCTTGAGTCAGTCCTCGTTGCTAGTGAGTTTTCGGAAGTGATTCCCGATGACTTGCCCGGTATTCCTCCCAAAAGGGAAATAGACTTCGGTATTGACCTTCTCCCAGATACGCAACCTATCTCTTTTCCTCCTTATAGAATGGCTCCGGTGGAACTTAAAGAGTAGAAATAGCAACTGAGAGACTTGATGGATAAGGGTTTCATCCGACCAAGTGTGTCCCCATGGGGTGCTCTGGTATTGTTCGTGAGAAAGAAAGATGGTTCACTCTGTATGTGCATAGACAATCGTCAATTGAATAAGGTTAAAATCAAGAATAAGTATCCTTTGCCAATGATAGATGATTCTTTTGAAAAACTTCAAGGGGTTAGTTACTTTTCTAATATCGACCTTCGTTTGGGTTATCACCAATTGAGGGTGAAAGAAGAAGATATTCCAAAAACGGCTTTCCGGACAAGGTATGGTCACTATGATGTCTTGGTTATGTCGTTTGGGTTGACAAATGATCTGGCCACATTCATGGACTTGATTAATAGGATGTTTAAGCAATACCTTGACATGTTCGTGATTTTGTTCATCGATGATATTTTGATCTACTCAAGGAATGAGGATGAAAATGCTTGTCATTTGAGGGTTGTGTTACAAGTCCTCAAAGATCAACAACTCTTTGTGAAGTTTAGCAAATGTGAATCTTGGTTGAGATCCATGGCTTTTCTTGGTTACATTGTTTTCGGTAAGGGTATTGAGGTAGATCCTAAGAAGACCGAAGCGGTCAAGAATTGGCCTAGACCTTTATCACCTTCGGACATTCGTAGTTTCTTGGGTTTAGCCGGTTACTATAGGAGGTTTGTTGAGGGGTTTCTACCATTGCTTCTCCATTGACGGTTTTGACTCAAAAGAAAGCTAAGTTTATGGGGTCCGAGACTTGTGAAAGAAGTTTTCAAGAATTGAAAGATAGACTTACTTCAGCCCCGATATTGACTCTACAAGAAGGAACCGATGGTTTTGTAGTGTATTGTGATGCCTCAAGGATTGGGCTAGGGTGTGTTCTTATGCAAAACGGAAAGGTGATTGCCTATGCTTCAAGGCAACTAAAGGTGCATGACAAGAACTATCCCACTCATGACTTAGAGTTGGCAGCGGTGGTATTTGCTTTGAAAATATGGCGACATTACTTGTATGGAGTACATGTAGATGTCTTCACAGATTATAAGAGTCTCCAGTATGTATTTAAGAAGAAAGATTTGAATCTCCGCCAAAGAAGATGGCTTGAATTGTTGAAAGATTATGATATGAATGTTCTCTATCACCCTGGCAAGGCTAATGTGGTGGCGGATGCTCTAAGTAGAATGTTTATGGGCAGTGTTGCACATATTGAGAATGGCAAGAAAGAGTTGGTTCTTGATATTTATAGTTTAACCCGATTGGGAGTTCGGTTTATTGATTTCGCTAAGGGTGGAGTTACCGTTCACAATGGTTCTGAATCCTCTTTTGTTCATGATGTGAAAGCTAAGCAAGACCTTGATCCTAATTTGGTGGAATTTAAAGAAGTGGTTTTCAAGAAGTCCATAGAGGTTTTCTCCCAAGGGGGAAATTGTGTACTTCGTTACCAAGGTCGCTTATATGTTCCCAACGTTGATGATTTGAGAGGGCAAATTTTGTCGAAAGCTCATAGTTCTAGATATTGTATCCACCTAGGAGCTACCAAGATGTACCATGATTTGCAAGAAATCTATTGGTGGAATGGCATGAAGAGAGACATTGTGAAGTTTGTGGCTAAGTGTCCTAATTGCCAACAAGTGAAGGTTGAGCATCAGAGACCGGGAGGTTTGACCCAAGACATAGAGATTCCAACTTGGAAGTGGGAAGATGTGAATATGGATTTCGCAGTAGGTTTGGCCCGCACAAGGTGACATTATGATTCAATTTGGGTAGTGGTTGACAGGATGACCAAGTCAGCCCATTTTATTCCCGTCAAGACTTCTTATTCGGCAGAGGATTATGCTAAGTTGTACATTAGGGAGATGGTTAGGCTACATGGAGTTCCTTTATCCATTATCTCCGATCGAGCTGCTTAGTTTACTTCTCAATTTTTGAAGTCGTTCCAAAAAGGTCTTGGTACTCGTGTTAAGCTTAGCACGGCCTTTCATCCCCAAACCGATGGGCAAACAGAGCGTACTATTCAGACTTTAGAAGATATGTTGAGAGCATGTGTGATTGATTTCAAGGGTACTTGGGATGACCATCTGCCTTTGATTGAGTTTGCTTATAATAATAGTTACCATTCTAGTATCGGTATGGCTCCATTTGAAGCTCTCTATGGTAGGAGGTGTAGATCTGCCATAGGTTGGTTTGAAATTGGGTAAGTGGCTTTGACAGGCCCCAAATTAGTGCATGAGGCTATGGAGAAAGTTCAGCTTATTAAAGAAAGGCTGAAAACTGCTCAAAGTCGACAAAAGTCTTATCCCGATGTTAGAAGAAGAGAATTAGAATTTGATGGCAATGATTGGGTCTACTTGAAAATTTCACCTATGAAGGGTGTAATGAGATTTGGGAAGAAAGGGAAGCTTAGTCCCCGTTATGTAGGCCCATATCAGATTTTGAGACGCGTTGGTAAGGTTGCCTATGAGCTTGATTTTCCTAATGGGTTGGCATCAGTGCATCCGATTTTCCATGTCTCATTGTTGAAAAAGTGTGTTGGTGATCCGACCTCTATAGTGCCAATAGAAACTTTTGGCATAAAAGATAGTCTTTCCTATGAAGAGGTTCCGGTTGAGATGTTACACCGACAAGTCCGGAAGTTGAGAAATAAAGAAGTTGCTTTCGTGAAAGTTCTTTGGAGGAATCAATTAGTTGAGGGTGCTACTTGGGAGGCCGAGGGCGATATGATGTCCCGGTATCCTCATCTTTTTCCTTCCGATCCTCCTCTAACTTGAGGTACCTAGTTCCTCATGGTTCATTCTTTTGGTCTCATGCGTCATAGTTGATTTCCATGATTCCTTGATTTTTATGCATGTTCATGAAGAGTCTAGTATGATATATGTGCATTGAGTATGAGTTGCATTAGGTCAACATGAATTGAGTATTGAGCATGCTTTAGCTTAGAGTTGATGTTTCCTCCTCGAATATGTGCATTTATGTGCTTCCATGTTAGGTTGGGTTGTTAATCTGAGTCTTTCACCCTTCTCATGATGTTCAGGTTCTCATTCGAGGATAAATGTCCCCAAGGGGGAGATATTGTAATGCCCCAGCTTTCCAAGGAATGAAAAATGCAGGATTTACCTGTAGGCAGTAACCTACGGAGGCCACTTACGGGCTGTAGTCAGATTGACGGGCCGTAGGTGAGAAGCCGTCAATGGCTCTGTCAAGTTCAGTAATTCTCAGTCTCTTAAGTTTGATCTACGGGTAGCAGGACGGTTCGTATTTTAGTTGACGGTCCGTATAAAGTAACCGTAGAAGTACTTCATACTTGGCCAAATTCTTGAACCTCAGGCAGTGATCTACGGTGGTGGTGTACGGTCCTTAGATGGATCTACCAACCGTAAATTTGAAGCGTCTTTGCAGGTCCCCAGATACCAACTCTCTGAATTTTTTGACGGTTCAACAGGACGGTCCGTCAATGGATGTACGGACCGTAGGTCCTGACTGTAGATGGGCCCCGATAGTTTTTAATTAAGGGTTTTTTGGTCCTTTCCCTGATTGTTTACCTATTAAGGTAAGTCGGTTATACCCTCAATCTTAGACCTATAAATACTTTTTAAGCCTAATTCCTTTTATTCCAATTCATTCCAAAATTCTCCTCTCTCAATTTATAATTGGCATGATTATAAAGCAGCCTGGTTCAATTTTATCTATTTGAGACCAAGGCATACTTGGTTTATTAAATATTGCCCACAGGTAATAAAAGCAGTTATTCCCAGATGGTTCTATGAATGGTGGAACATCTTTGGAGGAAATTTACAAATTTTGCCCCAACAGTTTCATGTTAGGTTTGATGAATTTCATAACAAAGAAGAGATTTCTACTCTTTCGGAAAACATTAAACTTTGTAAATTATTCAAAAAAGAATATCTTATATCATTACTTGGAATTTTACCAAGGTTGACATAGAAAAAATTCGTTTCTTAGCTAAAGAAATTATGATCAAAGGGTGGACTCCTAAGCCAGCAGGAATCAAAGCCCCCAACCTCACTGCAGGAACAAGCAGTAATACAAGCTCAAAATTATCCAAAGCAGAGTTAAAGGCAAAGCTATACCAATTATGGATCGGCGGTAATCCTCCGAAGTTGTATTAGTAAAATACGACAAAATTTAAAGAAAGATTAACAAAGAGAGTTATAAAAACTTACAAACTTTTATTTATATGAACATGAAAGGAGCTACAAGCGGAAGCATTAAAAACATTGATAGAGAGAGAGAGAGGTTTTCAGTATTGGGAAAATAGCTGATGCCTTCTAAGGTGAGAGAATTCTTCCTTTTATAGACTAAGGATTGCTCTTTTACAAAAGTTGATAAGACAATTCTTTTGACTGTCGGTAGCTGGGTCCATTGCTTTTTTATAAAGCATATGGGATTCCTTTTAGGAATAGTAATACGTCTCCTTGAATAAAGCAATTCCTACCTTTGGTCTCTGCTTTCTCCAAGAGCCATAATCCTATTCATAATCGGGGTGCACATATGACTGTGCGATTCCTTTGAGATCACACATGTCCCCGTTACTGCTTCCAGATGATGCTGCTTCATTTATCAACTGCATTATCTGGGTTTCTGTATAATCTTCAAGATTATCCATGGCCTTTTTTAGCTTTGCCTTTAACTCTGCTTTGGATAATTTTGAGCTTGTATTACTGCTTGTTCCTGCAGTGAGGTTGGGGGCTTTGATTCCTGCTGGCTTAGGAGTCCACCCTTTGATCATAATTTCTTTAGCTAAGAAATGAATTTTTTCTATGTCAACCTTGGTAAAATTCCAAGTAATGATATAAGATATTCTTTTTTGAATAAAAAATTTACAAAGTTTAATGTTTTCCGAAAGAGTAGAAATCTCTTCTTTGTTCTGAAATTCATCAAACCTAACATGAAACTGTTGGGGAAAAATTTGTAAATTTCCTCCAAAGATGTTCCACCATTCATAGAACCATCTGGGAATAACTGCTTTTATTACCTGTGGGCAATATTTAATAAACCAAGTATGCCTTGGTCTCAAATAGATAAAATTGAACCAAGCTACTTTATAATCATGCCAATTATAGGTCTGAGGCCTATGCTGCATAGACAAAGATATCGGAGTATGCAAATGATTTGTAAACCATTCAAATGGAGATAAAATCCTTTTAATAGTAAACCTTGAATATCTTATGAACTCAGGATTTTGTTCATCTCTGTTGTGTTCAATCTCGATAGATTCTGTGTCTATCAGAATAGCTTCATAGAACTTTCTGGTCTTGTAAGAGCAATCTGTGTCAACAAAATTGTTATCTGTGTAACAAGGTTTCAAAAGAGTATCAATTCAAAGGCTTTCGTAATCCTTGTCAATGGCTAATAAAGGTAACATCTGGGTGGTTACAAACTCAAATTTTTCTTCTTTGACAGAAGGGATTTGCTTAGGAGCTGATAACTCTGGTTTAACGGCTTGAGCGAAGGATTCAGGAACCTTCATTTCATAACTGTTTTTAGTTTGTACAGAGGAGCTTGATGCTTCTTGAGTGAAGGGTTTATTAGGTAAAGGTCTATTAGGCCTCATGGGGATCAACTTTGTTGGATTGGGAGGAGGTAATGCAGGCAATTTAGGATAGTCTGCCAAAAGAGTGAATTTATTATCAAAGATCGGTCTTTGTGGGGTTTTTGCCGGTGTTAAGGGTGGTAAGACGAATGGTTTCGCCATTTGTTTTCCTTCTTTAGAAGGAGGGTTAGGCTTGAAAGGCCTCATTTTTTCCCTGTAAAAATTCTCTTGTTAGAAAATCAGGTAAAGAGTTATTTTCTCCTTTTATAAAATCAATTTGAAAATCAAAGCTAGATAGTAGAGCTTGCCATCTAGCAAATATTTGTTTTGAAACCAGATTTTTAACATCTTTTTGTAGAATTTCTTTAGCTGATTTACAATCAACTCTTAATAAAAATTCTTTGTTAATTAGATCATCTTGAAACTTTGTGATACATAGCACTATAGACAAGATTTCTTTTTTAACAGTTGAATAATTCTTTTGAGCAGAATTCCAGATTCCTGAAGTAAAACGAACTAATTGTTCGGGAGATTCTAGAGAACTTCTTTGTTTCAGGATACCTCCATAACCTAAATCAGAAGCATCAGTTTCTGCTATCATAAAATCTTTAGGATTGGGAATACCTAAACAAGGAAGACTTTGGACTAACTTTTTAACTGTTATAACAGCTTGAGTTTGATCAGGTCCCCAAGGGACAGGGTTCTTCTTGAGCCTTTTATATAAAGGTTCACAGACCTGCCTGACTTTAGGAATGAAATCATCAACATAATTTAAACTGCCTAAAAATCTTTGTAATTGAGTTTTGTCAATAATTTCATTAGGGAATTTTGACGAGAACTCAATGGCTCTACAGATAGGCTTATAGCTTCCTTGATAAAGATCATGCCCTAAGAATCGTACAGAAGTTTGAAAGAGCTTAATCTTTTTGGCACTAACAACTAAACCATTATTTTTTACAATCTTAAAGAATGTATTAAGATGCTTAAAATGCGAATCAATATCATCAGAAAAGATAAGCACATCATCAATGTAAACAATAGACATGTAGCTATAATCATTAAAAATGCTATTCATAATATTTTGAAATTCTGAAGGGGCATTTTTAAGACCAAAAGGCATAACATTCCATTCATATTGTCCAAATGGGACATTGAAAGCAGTTTTATATTTATCTTTATCGGCAATTTGAATTTGCCAAAAACCCGATTTCATATCAAACTTGCTATAAACATTAGCCTTATAGGTTCTTTTTAACAAATCTCTTTTTTTAGGTATCGGATACCTAATCCATTTTAAAATAGAATTCAGAGGTTTATAATTTATAACAAGTCTGGTGCTCCTCTTTCTTTTTCAGCACTGTTGTTAACATAAAAAGCAGAGCAACTCCAAGGAGATTTAGAGAATTTAATAATTTTATTTTTCAATAAATTATCAATTTCAGTTTTACAATAATCCATCATTTCATGATTCATTTGAATAGGTCTAGCCTTGATAGTAATAGATTGTTCATTAAAACCCTCAATATAAGGTAATTCAACAATATGTCTTTTTCTTTCCCAAAAAGCATTAGGGAAATCAGAGCAAATTTCATCTTCAATTTTTTTGTGAAGATTGGATATTTGTGGGGTTTTTGCCGGTTTTAAGGGTGGTAAGACGAATGGTTTCGCCAATTGTTTTCCTTCTTTAGAAGGAGGGTTAGGCTTGAAAGACCTCATTTTTTCCCTGTAAAAATTCTCTTGTTAGAAAATCAGGTAAAGAGTTATTTTCTCCTTTTATAAAATCAATTTGAAAATCAAAGCTAGATAGTAGAGCTTGCCATCTAGCAAATATTTGTTTTGAAACCAGATTTTTAACATCTTTTTGTAGAATTTCTTTAGACACAGAATCTATCGGGATTGAACACAACAGAGATGAACAAAATCCTGAGTTCATAAGATATTCAAGGTTTACTATTAAAAGGATTTTATCTCCATTTGAATGGTTTACAAATCATTTGCATACTCCGATATCTTTGTCTATGCAGTCTCTGATACCAATTACGTATCAGCGGTAATCCTCCGTAATTGGTATCAGAGCCATGTTGGCAGTATACGTACCTAGCATGAGCAGCTAAGTACATATACTGTCTGGGGCATGACAAAATTTATATTAATTATGAACTGATTATTTAAAGCTTTGATTAAACTATTTTAATATTTTAATATGTTAATTAATATTATGTTCTTAATCTTGTTTCTATAATTGGTGTGAGGTGTTCATTCTTCTCTAAGTGTGTGAGGTAACCTAATAATTCCCGGTTCATACGTTGGCTAGCCGAAATGAATAGGTCGTCAAGCTAGGAGAGCGTTAGACCTTGTATGGTGATCCCGTAGCCAAGATAACTCTAGAGAAAGAACAGATGTAAAACCAAGAGAACCTCCCTTAGAAACTAGATCTAGATCTTTAATATTTCTTTGCATGTTATTATATTATTATTGTTTAATCATGCTTGAATTATCTGTTTATTTTTAATATAATTTTGTCTGTAAGTCTTTAAGACAGTATCTTTTAAAATGGAAACCAACCAGCATATTTTAAACAGTGTTAATTTATCTTCTCAAGCAACTAAGATTGCTAAGCTTGAAAATGATCTTCAAAACTGGAATATTCCAGAAGAACCTTTTAAAGCAATTTATCATTTAGGTAAATTTAATTTATTTGTTAATCACAATATTAAAACTTGTGAATCAACTGTTGCTATTAATAATTCCCTTGAAATTATTCGCTTGTTGAATGCTAACGATATTAATCGTTAAAAAAATAAATTCAATTATTTGCATATTGGTTTAGTGCAAGTTGCTGTTAAGCCCCTATTCAGGAAAGGCTTAGATATTCCTATTTGTGTCCTCCTTAGAGATGACAGATTTCTTAATTTTGATGATTCTCTGTTAGGTGTTCTTCAAAGTAATCTAGCTGATGGCCCAGTTTACTTTAATTGTTATCCTAACTTTTCAATAGACATTAATGATCCTAATGTCATGGATTCTTTGACACTCAATGTCAAAACTAAAAATCTTAATAGCAAAGCCAATACTCGAGAGATAGCGATTATCTATAGAGTATATTATCGGCTTATGTCTACTACACTTGCACCAAAGGCTCGAATTGAGAGCCAAAAAGGTGTAACCATGCTCATGGAGGCCAATCATGAGCATAGTTCTATATTCGTTCCTCGTCTTATCAATTGGAATGACATTCTTTCTAAAGATGAATGGCATTTTGATGCAATTACTCAACCTTTTTCTTCTCACTCAGAGAGATCTCGCATTGAAAGGGTAATTCAATACCCTGATGGTTCTATAGATCTAAAATTCCTTGAGAATTCTTTATCTAGAAATCCCTCTATTAGAAGAGCTTCGTGTTCATCGGTCCCTTCTAGGATGGCTCCTCATTATTCACCATCCGCTCCTTCTAGGACTGCTCCTCACCCACCCTCTTCTTCAAAAATCCCGGAGGATGATGATGATGAACTTGTCCACAGAGACAATAGTAAAGGAAAGATGGCCGGAGTAGATTTTTCTGGAAATACTCCAAAGGTTTATTATCAAGAAATTCCTACTAGCCCTACAGATAGTGATATGGAACCACCTTCAAATAAAAAGGATGCGGTACCTGATTTCTTACAAATGATTAAATCTGAAAAAGATTTTACTCCAGATCCTAAGATTTTACAAAAATCTTGGACTCATCCTAATAACCAAATCAACAGAAATTGGTATACTGTTACTTATTCTCTTCAAGAAAGAGAGAATTTTGCAAGTTCTTGGATGAATGATATGAAAAGAATTGGTTGTGAAATAGACTTCTTTAAGTGGTTTCAAATGACTGGAAAAATTGATGATCAAAAGGAAACCCTTAAAGTCATTGTCCATAAATGGTACACTACTTCAAACAAAGTCATTGAAGATGTTACTCCTCCTCTTGAAGGAATAAATATCCCTATTTCTGGAACCATTATAAAAGCTTTGCCTTGTAAAATCCTTTCCACAGAGAAACCTACTTCTTTACCCATTACTCTTGATCTTAATAAGATTATAGAGCAAAATAACTATACTAACCAAATTCTTCATGTTGTTTCTAGACAAATAGAAGATTCCAAAGAAAAGGGCTCTTTTTCTGGAAAGCCTATCCCTTTATCCACTTCAAATAAAAGTCAGAAAATTGATCAGAATCCCATATTCAAAATCAATGAATTTTCCAGAGAAAATTACCCCAAGCTCAAAAATACCTTTGATATTTCAGACAATATTCTGGATAAGATCAATGAGAAACTTGCCAACTTCTCAATATCTGATAAGAATGGTAAGAAAGTTGCTACCATTAGTGACAAAGATAATCTTGTCCAAAAACTCTCCAATGATAGATATCATAACCGAAAAAACTATCAAAAAAGACCTTCTTTCCCAGACGTCCAATATGAGGAAAATGCTTTTCTCTCCACTTCCTCTCATGAAGGAAGCAGTATAACTGAATGGAACATCGATGGTTTAGCAGAACATCAGATCTATAATAAACTCCATGAGATGGGAATAGCTATTACAGCTTATAAAATAAGAAATTCTTCTGACAGAGAAGCTGCTTCTATGATAGTTGCAGGATTCACAGGTATGTTAAAACATTGGTGGGACAATTATGTTTCAGAAGAAACTAAACGAGTTATTTATGATACTCATGCTACTGAGACTGTTATTAAAATGGAGGGAACTGAGGAAGTCCCTACTGAAGTTTTTAAAGAAGATGCTTGTGCTACTCTTCTCTATCATATAGCAAAGCATTTTATCGGAGAACCTAAGTTATTTCAAGACAGGAGTCTCCAAATCCTTAACAACATTAGTTGTCCTTCATTAGATGATTTTACCTGGTATAAATACAATTTTATGCAAAAGGTAATGATCAGACCTGATTGTCATTTAGACTTTTGGAAAGAAAGATTTGTAAGCGGACTTCCACCGCTTTTTGCTGATAAAGTAAGAACAAAGATCCAAGATAGAAATGAAGGAAAAATTCCTTATGATCAAATGACTTATGGAGATCTTATTAGTGTTATAAACACTGTGGGATTAGAACTTTGTACAGATATTAAGTTGAAACATCAACTTAAAAAGGAAAAATCTTCGTCAAGAAGAGAATTAGGAAGTTTCTGTCAAGACTTCGGGTTTATTTCTCTAACACCTCCTTCAAGAAAAATCAGGAAGGAGAACAAGGAAAATAAGAAGACTCATCGTAGTAAGTCTAGAAGAACTTCTGAAAGGGATTACAAAAAATCTTCCAAAGGAAGGAAAAAGCATAAAGGATTTAAGAAATCCAAAGAGGATGTATGTTGGACTTGTGGAAAATCTGGCCATAGAGCTAGTGAATGCAGGTCTGGTAAACAGAAGAAGATCAACAGTCTTGAAATAGACGAAGCAACCAAAGAAAAGCTTTTTTCTATTCTTGAAGAACCTTTATCCGATTCTTCAGATAATTCTGCTGAATATAGCGACGAAGAAAATATCAACATCGATTATGATTCAGATTCTAGCCAATCTGGAAAAAACTGTAACTGCACAGAAGCTTTCTGTGTTTGTGAAGATATTCTTCAAATCAGAGTCCTTAGTAATGACTCTAAAGAAGCTCTCTTCGACATTATTGAACACATTGATAATGAAGAAGCTAGAAAAAAATATCTTTTAGAACTCAAGAATCTTATTCTCAACCAAAAGGAAAAGCCTAAAGCTCGTACTATGGTTGAACCTTTCAGCATGAAGCAAATCATGAATAGGTTTGAAAGAAATGCCGAACCTACCATTTCTGATCTTCATCATGAAGTCAAAACTCTTAAAGAGGAAATCAAAGACATTAAATTTAGACTTGGGAAAGTCAAAACTGATGTCATTGCTGATAAAATCCTCAAAGAGATTGCCAAACAAAATCTCGATGAAGAAACTGAAGAAACCCCTGAAAAGGATAACTTAGATTATCCTCCCTGCAATATTGATCTTTCTGCAGAACCCACTTTTGATATTGCGACTACTTCCAGTCCAGGTATCACTGTAATCTCTTCTATTCGGCCACAGAGCCATCATATTCCTGTTAAAATTGTTATAAACAAAGATTTTGTTATTAACAGAATTGCTTTAATTGACAGTGGTGCAGATAGAAATTACATTGTTAAAGGTATTGTTCCTACTAAGTATTTAGAAAAAAGTACTTCTAAATTATATTCTGCTACTGGTGAGTTGCTCAAAATTAATTATAAGCTTTCTAAAGCTCATATTTGCAATAATAATATTTGTTTAACTAATGATTTCATTATTACTGAAGATATTATTGAAGATATTATTCTTGGAATACCTTTTATGACTCAGATAAAACCTTTTATCACTAATCTTAATGGTATTACTACTTCCATATTGGGAAAAGAATTACATTTTCCTTTTGTTAAAACACTTTCCCAAGATGAAAGTAATTTTATCAGAGAAAAAATGGTTTTTAGAATAAATTCTTTATCTCAGCATGTTAATTTTCTCAAAGAAGAAATTAAAATCAAAAAAATTGAGCAAATTTTAAAAACCCCGGAGATGATTACTAAAATATCCAATCTTCACAAAAAATTTGAAGATGAAATTTGCTCCGATTTCCCTAATGCTTTTTGGGAAAGAAAAAGACATATTGTTGAATTACCTTATATTGAGGGTTTTAATGAACAATCTATTACTACCAAGGCTAGACCTATTCAAATGAATCATGAAATGATGGATTATTGTAAAACTGAAATTGATAATTTATTGAAAAATAAAATTATTAAATTCTCTAAATCTCCTTGGAGTTGCTCTGCTTTTTATGTTAACAACAGTGCTGAAAAAGAAAGAGGAGCACCTAGACTTGTTATAAATTATAAACCTCTGAATTCTGTTTTAAAATGGATTAGGTATCCGATACCTAAAAAAAGAGATTTGTTAAAAAGAAACTATAAGGCTAATGTTTATAGCAAGTTTGATATGAAATCGGGTTTTTGGCAAATTCAAATTGCCGATAAAGATAAATATAAAACTGCTTTCAATGTCCCATTTGGACAATATGAATGGAATGTTATGCCTTTTGGTCTTAAAAATGCCCCTTCAGAATTTCAAAATATTATGAATAGCATTTTTAATGATTATAGCTACATGTCTATTGTTTACATTGATGATGTGCTTATCTTTTCTGATGATATTGATTCGCATTTTAAGCATCTTAATACATTCTTTAAGATTGTAAAAAATAATGGTTTAGTTGTTAGTGCCAAAAAGATTAAGCTCTTTCAAACTTCTGTACGATTCTTAGGGCATGATCTTTATCAAGGAAGCTATAAGCCTATCTGTAGAGCCATTGAGTTCTCGTCAAAATACCCTAATGAAATTATTGACAAAACTCAATTACAAAGATTTTTAGGTAGTTTAAATTATGTTGATGATTTCATTCCTAAAGTTAGACAGGTCTGTGAACCTTTATATAAAAGGCTCAAGAAGAACCCTGTCCCTTGGGGACCTGATCAAACTCAAGCTGTTATAACAGTTAAAAAGTTAGTCCAAAGTCTTCCTTGTTTAGGTATTCCCAATCCTAAAGATTTTATGATAGTAGAAACTGATGCTTCTGATTTAGGTTATGGAGGTATCCTGAAACAAAGAAGTTCTCTAGAATCTCCCGAACAATTAGTTCATTTTACTTCAGGAATCTGGAATTCTGCTCAAAAGAATTATTCAACTGTTAAAAAAGAAATCTTGTCTATAGTGCTATGTATCACAAAGTTTCAAGATGATCTAATTAACAAAGAATTTTTATTAAGAGTTGATTGTAAATCAGCTAAAGAAATTCTACAAAAAGATGTTAAAAATCTGGTTTCAAAACAAATATTTGCTAGATGGCAAGCTCTACTATCTAGCTTTGATTTTCAAATTGATTTTATAAAAAGAGAAAATAACTCTTTACCTGATTTTCTAACAAGAGAATTTTTACAGGGAAAAAATGAGGCCTTTCAAGCCTAACCCTCCTTCTAAAGAAGGAAAACAAATGGCGAAACCATTCGTCTTACCACCCTAACACCGGCAAAAACCCCACAAAGACCGGTCTTTGATAATAAATTCACTCTTTTGGCAGACTATCCTAAATTGCCTGCATTACCTCCTCCCAATCCAACAAAGTTGATCCCCATGAGGCCTAATAGACCTTTACCTAATAAACCTTTCACTCAAGAAGCATCAAGCTCCTCTATACAAACTAAAAACAGTTATGAAATGAAGGTTCCTGAATCCTTCGCTCAAGCCGTTAAACCAGAGTTATCAGCTCCTAAGCAAATCCCTTCTGTCAAAGAAGAAAAATTTGAGTTTGTAACCACCCAGATATTACCTTTATTAGCCATTGACAAGGATTACGAAAGCCGTTGAATTGATACTCTTTTGAAACCTTGTTACACAGATAACAATTTTGTTGATACAGATTGCTCTTACAAGACCAGAAAGTTCTATGAAGCTATTCTGATAGACACAGAATCCATCGAGATTGAACACAACAGAGATGAACAAAATCCTGAGTTCATAAGATATTCAAGGTTTACTATTAAAAGGATTTTATCTCCATTTGAATGGTTTACAAATCATTTGCATACTCCGATATCTTTGTCTATGCAGCATAGGCCTCAGACCTATAATTGGCATGATTATAAAGCAGCCTGGTTCAATTTTATCTATTTGAGACCAAGGCATACTTGGTTTATTAAATATTGCCCACAGGTAATAAAAGCAGTTATTCCCAGATGGTTCTATGAATGGTGGAACATCTTTGGAGGAAATTTACAAATTTTGCCCCAACAGTTTCATGTTAGGTTTGATGAATTTCAGAACAAAGAAGAGATTTCTACTCTTTCGGAAAACATTAAACTTTGTAAATTTTTTATTCAAAAAAGAATATCTTATATCATTACTTGGAATTTTACCAAGGTTGACATAGAAAAAATTCGTTTCTTAGCTAAAGAAATTATGATCAAAGGGTGGACTCCTAAGCCAGCAGGAATCAAAGCCCCCAACCTCACTGCAGGAACAAGCAGTAATACAAGCTCAAAATTATCCAAAGCAGAGTTAAAGGCAAAGCTCAAAAAGGCCATGGATAATCTTGAAGATTATACAAAAACCCAGATAATGCAGTTGATAAATGATGCAGCATCATCTGGAAGCAATAACGGGGACTTGTGTGATCTCAAAGGAATCGCACAGTCATATGTGGACCCCGATTATGAATAGGATTATGGCTCTTCGAGAAAGCAGAGACCAAAGGTCGGAATTGCTTTATTCAAGGAGACGTATTACTATTCCTAAAAGGAATCCCATATGCTTTATAAAAAAGCAATGGACCCAGGTACCGACAGTCAAAAGAATTTGTCTTATCAACTTTTGTAAAAGAGAACTCCTTAGTCTATAAAAGGAAGAATTCTCTCACCTTAGAAGGCATCAGCTATTTTCCCAATACTGAAAACCTCTCTCTCTCTCTATCAATGTTTTTAATGCTTCCGCTTGTAGCTCCTTTCATGTTCATATAAATAAAAGTTTGTAAGTTTTTATAACTCTCTTTGTTAATCTTTCTTTAAATTTTGTCGTATTTTACTAATACAACTTCGGAGGATTACCGCCGATCCGTAATTGGTAATACCAATTAATACCAATTACGGATCGGCGGTAATCCTCCGAAGTTGTATTAGTAAAATACGACAAAATTTAAAGAAAGATTAACAAAGAGAGTTATAAAAACTTACAAACTTTTATTTATACGAACATGAAAGGAGCTACAAGCGGAAGCGTTAAAAACATTGATAGAGAGAGAGAGAGGTTTTCAGTATTGGGAAAATAGCTGATGCCTTCTAAGGTACATAATATTAATTAACATATTATTATATTATTATTGTTTAATCATGCTTGAATTATTTGTTTATTTTTAATATAATTTTGTCTGTAAGTCTGACTTTCCCAAGTCTAAATTTAATGTCTTTGATTTCCTCTTTAAGAGTTTTGACTTCATGATGAAGATTAGAAATGGTAGGTTCGGCATTTCTTTTGAACCTATTCATGATTTGCTTCATGCTGAAAGGTTCAACCATAGTACGAGCTTTAGGCTTTTCCTTTTGGTTGAGAATAAGATTCTTGAGTTCTAAAAGATATTTTTTTCTAGCTTCTTCATTATCAATGTGTTCAATAATGTCGAAGAGAGCTTCTTTAGAGTCATTACTAAGGACTCTGATTTGAGGAATATCTTCACAAACACAGAAAGCTTCTGTGCAGTTACAGTTTTTTCCAGATTGGCTAGAATCTGAATCATAATCGATGTTGATATTTTCTTCGTCGCTATATTCAGCAGAATTATCTGAAGAATCGGATAAAGGTTCTTCAAGAATAGAAAAAAGCTTTTCTTTGGTTGCTTCGTCTATTTCAAGACTGTTGATCTTCTTCTGTTTACCAGACCTGCATTCACTAGCTCTATGGGCAGATTTTCCACAAGTCCAACATACATCCTGTTTCGATTTCTTAAATCATTTATGCTTTTTCCTTCTTTTGGAAGATTTTTTGTAATCCCTTTCAGAAGTTCTTCTAGACTTACTACGATGAGTCTTCTTATTTTCCTTGTTCTCCTTCCTGATTTTTCTTGAAGGAGGTGTTAGAGAAATAAACCCGAAGTCTTGACAGAAACTTCGTAATTCTCTTCTTGACGAAGATTTTTCCTTTTTAAGTTGATGTTTCAACTTAATATCTGTACAAAGTTCTAATCCCACAGTGTTTATAACACTAATAAGATCTCCATAAGTCATTTGATCATAAGGAATTTTTCCTTCATTCCTATCTTGGATCTTTGTTCTTACTTTATCAGCAAAAAGCGGTGGAAGTCCGCTTACAAATCTTTCTTTCCAAAAGTCTAAATGACAATCAGGTCTGATCATTACCTTTTGCATAAAATTGTATTTATACCAGGTAAAATCATCTAATGAAGGACAACTAATGTTGTTAAGGATTTGGAGACTCCTGTCTTGAAATAACTTAGGTTCTCCGATAAAATGCTTTGCTATATGATAGAGAAGAGTAGCACAAGCATCTTCTTTAAAAACTTCAGTAGGGACTTCCTCAGTTCCCTCCATTTTAATAACAGTCTCAGTAGCATGAGTATCATAAATAACTCGTTTAGTTTCTTCTGAAACATAATTGTCCCACCAATGTTTTAACATACCTGTGAATCCTGCAACTATCATAGAAGCAGCTTCTCTGTCAGAAGAATTTCTTATTTTATAAGCTGTAATAGCTATTCCCATCTCATGGAGTTTATTATAGATCTGATGTTCTGCTATACCATCGATGTTCCATTCAGTTATACTGCTTCCTTCATGAGAGGAAGTGGAGAGAAAAGCATTTTCCTCATATTGGACGTCTGGGAAAGAAGGTCTTTTTTGATAGTTTTTTCGGTTATGATATCTATCATTGGAGAGTTTTTGGAGAAGATTATCTTTGTCACTAATGGTAGCAACTTTCTTACCATTCTTATTAGATATTGAGAAGTTGGCAAGTTTCTCATTGATCTTATCCAGAATATTGTCTGAAATATCAAAGGTTGAGTAATTGCATCAAAATGCCATTCATCGTTAGAAAGAATGTCATTCCAATTGATAAGACGAGGAACGAATATAGAACTATGCTCATGATTGGCCTCCATGAGCATGGTTACACCTTTTTGGCTCTCAATTCGAGCCTTTGGTGCAAGAGTAGTAGACATAAGCCGATAATATACTCTATAGATAATCGCTATCTCTCGAGTATTGGCTTTGCTATTAAGATTTTTAGTTTTGACATTGAGTGTCAAAGAATCCATATACAAGTTATAGACCTTTGCCAATGATAGATGATTCTTTTGAAAAACTTCAAGGGGTTAGTTACTTTTCTAATATCAACCTTCGTTTGGGTTATCACCAATTGAGGGTGAAAGAAGAAGATATTCCAAAAACGGCTTTCCGGACAAGGTATGGTCACTATGATTTCTTGGTTATGTTGTTTGGGTTGACAAATGCTCTGGCCGCATTCATGGACTTGATTAATAGGAAGTTTAAGCAATACCTTGACATGTTCGTGATTTTGTTCATCGATGATATTTCGATCTACTCAAGGAATGAGGATGAAAATGCTTGTCATTTGAGGGTTGTGTTACAATTCCTCAAAGATCAACAACTCTTTGCGAAGTTTAGCAAATGTGAATTTTGGTTGAGATCCATGGCTTTTCTTGGTTACATTGTTTTCGGTAAGGATATTGAGGTAGATCCTAAGAAGACCGAAGCGGTCAAGAATTGGCCTAGACCTTTATCACCTTCGGACATTGGTAGTTTCTTGGGTTTAGCCGGTTACTATAGGAGGTTTGTTGAGGGGTTTCTACCATTGCTTCTCCGTTGACGGTTTTGAGTCAAAAGAAAGCTAAGTTTATGGGGTCCGAGACTTGTGAAAGAAGTTTTCAAGAATTGAAAGATAGACTTACTTCAGCCCCGATATTGACTCTACAAGAAGGAACCGATGGTTTTGTAGTGTATTGTGATGCCTCAAGGATTGGGCTAGGGTGTGTTCTTATGCAAAACGGAAAGGTGATTGCCTATGATTCAAGGCAACTAAAGGTGCATGAGAAGAACTATCCCACTCATGACTTAGAGTTGGCAGCGGTGGTATTTGCTTTGAAAATATGGCGACATTACTTGTATGGAGTACATGTAGATGTCTTCACCGATCATAAGAGTCTCCAGTATGTATTTAAGAAGAAAGATTTGAATCTCCGCCAAAGAAGATGGCTTGAATTGTTGAAAGATTATGATATGAATGTTCTCTATCACCCTGGCAAGGCTAATGTGGTGGCGGATGCTCTAAGTAGAATGTTTATGGGCAGTGTTGCACATATTGAGAATGGCAAGAAAGAGTTGGTTCTTGATATTTATAGTTTAACCCGATTGGGAGTTCGGTTGATTGATTTCGCTAAGGGTGGAGTTACCGTTCACAATGGTTCTGAATCCTCTTTTGTTCATGATGTGAAAGCTAAGCAAGACCTTGATCCTAATTTTGTGGAATTTAAAGAAGTGGTTTTCAAGAAGTCCATAGAGGTTTTCTCCCAAGGGGGAAATTGTGTACTTCGTTACCAAGGTCGCTTATATGTTCCCAACGTTGATGATTTGAGAGGGCAAATTTTGTCGAAAGCTCATAGTTCTAGATATTGTATCCACCTAGGAGCTACCAAGATGTACCATGATTTGCAAGAAATCTATTGGTGGAATGGCATGAAGAGAGACATTGCGAAGTTTGTGGCTAAGTGTCCTAATTGCCAACAAGTGAAGGTTGAGCATCAGAGACCGGGAGGTTTGACCCAAGACATAGAGATTCCAACTTGGAAGTGGGAAGATGTGAATATGGATTTCGCAGTAGGTTTGCCCCGCACAAGGTGACATTATGATTCAATTTGGGTAGTGGTTGACAGGATGACCAAGTCAGCCCATTTTATTCCCGTCAAGACTTCTTATTCGGCAGAGGATTATGCTAAGTTGTACATGAGGGAGATGGTTAGGCTACATGGAGTTCCTTTATCCATTATCTCCGATCGAGCTGCTTAGTTTACTTCTCAATTTTTGAAGTCGTTCCAAAAAGGTCTTGGTACTCGTGCTAAGCTTAGCACGGCCTTTCATCCCCAAACCGATGGGCAAACAGAGCGTACTATTCAGACTTTAGAAGATATGTTGAGAGCATGTGTGATTGATTTCAAGGGTACTTGGGATGACCATTTGCCTTTGATTGAGTTTGCTTATAATAATAGTTACCATTCTAGTATCGGTATGGCTCCATTTGAAGCTCTCTATGGTAGGAGGTGTAGATATCCCATAGGTTGGTTTGACATTGGGTAAGTGGCTTTGACAGGCCCCAAGTTAGTGCATGAGGCTATGGAGAAAGTTTGGCTTATTAAAGAAAGGCTGAAAACTGCTCAAAGTCGACAAAAGTCTTATCCCGATGTTAGAAGAAGAGAATTAGAATTTGATGGTAATGATTGGGTCTACTTGAAAATTTCACCTATGAAGGGTGTAATGAGATTTGGGAAGAAAGGGAAGCTTAGTCCCCGTTATGTAGGCCCATATCAGATTTTGAGACGCGTTGGTAAGGTTGCCTATGAGCTTGATTTTCCTAATGGGTTGGCATCAGTGCATCCGATTTTCCATGTCTCATTGTTGAAAAAGTGTGTTGGTGATCCGACCTCTATAGTGCCAATAGAAACTCTTGGCATAAAAGATAGTCTTTCCTATGAAGAGGTTCCGGTTGAGATGTTACACCGACAAGTCCGGAAGTTGAGAAATAAAGAAGTTGCTTTCGTGAAAGTTCTTTGGAGGAATCAATTAGTTGAGGGTGCTACTTGGGAGGCCGAGGCCGATATGATGTCCCGGTATCCTCATCTTTTTCCTTCCGATCCTCCTCTAACTTGAGGTACCTAGTTCCTCATGGTTCATTCTTTTGGTCTCATGCGTCATAGTTGATTTCCATGATTCCTTGATTTTTATGCATGTTCATGAAGAGTCTAGTATGATATATTTGCATTGAGTATGAGTTGCATTAGGTCAACATGAATTGAGTATTGAGCATGCTTTAGCTTGGAGTTGATGTTTCCTCCTCGGATATGTGCATTTATGTGCTTGCATGTTAGGTTGGGTTGTTAATCTAAGTCTTTCACCCTTCTCATGATGTTCAGGTTGTCATTCGAGGATGAATGTCCCCAAGGGGGAGATATTGTAATGCCCTAGCTTTCCAAGGAATGAAAAATGCAGGATTTACCTGTAGGCAGTAACCTACGGAGGCCACTTACGGGCTGTAGTCAGGTTGACGGGGCGTAGGTGAGAAGCCGTCAATGGCTCTGTCAAGTTCAGAAATTCTCAGTCTCTTAAGTTTGATCTACGGGTAGCAGGACGGTTCGTATTTCAGTTGACGGTCCGTATAAAGTAACCGTAGAAGTACTTCATACTTGGCCAAATTCTTGAACCTCAGGCAGTGATCTACGGTGGTGGTGTACGGTCCTTAGATGGATCTACCAACCGTAGATTTGAAGCGTCGTTGCAGGTCCCCAGATACAAACTCTCTGAATCTTTTGACGGTTCAACAGGACAGTCCGTCAATGGATGTACGGACCGTAGGTCCTGACTATCGATGGGCCCCGATAGTTTTTAATTAAGGGTTTTTTGGTCCTTTCCCTGATTGTTTACCTATTAAGGTAAGTCGGTTATACCCTCAATCTTAGACCTATAAATACTTTTTAAGCCTAATTCCTTTTATTCCAATTCATTCCAAAATTCTCCTCTCCCAAAAATATTTCTCTCTCAACTCTCAAGGAAGAAGCTTGAATCCTCCACTGAAGACCTTCAATCTTCTCCAATATTTGGTGGATTGCTTTGAGGTATGATAGTGTTCACCATTAGGAGTCTTTTCCTCCAATGGGCCCTTCCTCTTCTTCATGATTTTTCCAAGGTTTACTCTAACCTGATTGAATTAGGGTTTGTATCAATCCTTTTGGGTTCTTCAATTATGATTCCAATTATTGATTTTATGATTTCTAGTGCACGATCTAGCGTGATAAAGTAACTTAGTGCACGAATTAGCGTGAATTACATGATTTGATTTAAAGATTGCATGAACCCCCATGATCCCAAGCTAATTCTCCCCAATTTGATAATATATGCTTTGATTGTTGGTTTGAAATATGAATTGATGAAATTGATGGATTATCTATGAAATTGAGCATGAATGGGGGTTAACTGCATGAAGTTAGCATGTTCAAATAAAAAGCATGATTTTCCTCTTTTATGTGGGTTACTTCAAGTATGATTAAATTGCCTTGATTATGACTTTTAAGAGCTAGCTTGCATCGAGTTGCATGATTTAAAATAAAGACAATATGAACCCATTAGCTATGAAGAAAGAGCATGATAGAATCATGAAGAAAGAGGCTTATAGAATCTAGCATGTTTTATATCAAATCTATGATATGATGATGTTGAGCCTTGAAAGGGTTTTCTCATATAATGCTCAACTTAAGCTTGTGAAAGGTTTTCTCACATTGTAAATGATTCATAACTTGTTAAAAGGTTTGCTTAACTAAAATTGAATCAAGAGCTTAAAGAAGATATTCTAGGGGCATAAGCTTGGACAAGTCCATGGAAGAAGAAACACCCAATGAAGTAAGCTTGGACTAGTTCATGAGATGTGAAGTCATGTTTAGCTTGGATTGGCAACCCCAATTGTGCCCTTCCATGGATATCATATTTGTGATTGTATAGTGGGAATTATGCGTAGAATTGAGTGGACGGGTGACAAGTCCCCATATGTCCTATGCCTATGTGCCCCCATAGGTGGTCTTTAACTGGCCCATATCAACTTCGTTAGTTGATCCACGTAGGCTATGGTTCAGGATTCTACCTTGGCAACTAGAATGACCCTTTTTCGGTGTAGGGTTGACACCGGATTCCATGTTGAGTTATTCCATGGTCTATAAATTGATTTGAGGCTTTTCCCACACTTCAGCTTGCACAATGGTGGATGGATTACTAAGAGTAAAGTAAAGAAAAGAAGAATAATAGAAAGATTATTTAGCTTGCTTTGGCCATGATTTATGCTTTATGCTATTTGCTTATATGCCTTATCATATTTAACTTGGCCAATTGCATGTCATGTTTATATCTCAGTTTCTAGCATGTTTTATGAGTTTAGATGCATTGCTATCGTACTTAGTACTTTATTGTGCTAACGCATACTCTTGCCTGCATCAACTTCTTTGGTGTAGGACGTGGCAGTTCTCCTACTCGTGGCTAGAGCATTGCCTAGAGTTGAGAAGAAGACTTGCTGAGTCCTCATCCATCCGATGACATAGCCTTGTTGGATTTTACTTTGATTTCTTTCCTTATGTTGGATATTGTATTGGGCTGCGTCCCTATCACTTTTATTCGTATTCTATGATATTAGAAGACTTTGAGACATAACATGTAGCCTTCCGTTGTTTTGATTAAAGCTTTGATATAAAAATCCTCTTTTGAACTCTTATTTCTCTATTATATTGTATGTTATGTATGCTAAGGGCTTGTATAAGGCCTCTTGGGGTCTTGTACGCCATGTTTCATCTAGAGGCTATGCTGGGTCGTGACACGTGATTTGCGAGAAATTTATTTGTGGAACGGAATGAAGAAAGAAATTGTGGAATTTGTGGCTAAGTGTCCTAATTGCCAACAAGTGAAAGTTGAGCATCAAAGGCCGGGAGGTTTGACCCAAGATATTAGTATTCCTACTTGGAAGTGGGAAGATGTGAATATGGATTTTATTGTGGGTTTGCCTCGCACGTGGCAACGATATTATTCGATTTGGGTTGTTATGGATAGAATGACCAAGTCAGCCCATTTCATTCCCGTCAATACTTCTTATTCTGCGGAGGACTATGCTAAGTTGTATTTGAGGGATATGGTTAGGCTTCATGGAGTGCCTTTATCCATTATCTCCGATCATGGTGCACAATTTACTTCTCAATTTTGGAAGTCATTGCAAAAAGGTCTTGGTACTCCTGTTAAACTTAGTACGGCCTTTCATCCCCAAAATGATGGGCAAGCGGAGCTCACTATTCAAACCTTGGAAGATATGTTGAGAGCTTGTGTAATTTATTTTGAAGGGTACTTCGGATGATCACTTGCCTTTGATTGAGTTTTCTTATAACAATAGCTACCATTCAAGTATTGGTATGGCTCCATTTTAGGCTTTCTATGGTAGGAGGTGTAGATCTCCTATAGTTTGGTTTGAAGTTAGTGAAGTTGCTTTGGTAGGCCTTGAGTTGGTACATGAGGCTATGGAGAAAGTTCGACTTATTAGGGAGAGGTTGAACATGGCTCAAAGTCGACAAAAGTCCTATGCCGATGTTAGGAGAAGAGAATTAGAATTCGATGTGGATGATTGGGTTTACATGAAAATCTCACCCATGAAGGGTGTAATGAGATTTTGGAAGAAAGGGAAGCTTAGTCCCCGTTATGTAGGCCCATATCAAATTTCAAGACGTCTTGGTAAGGTTGCTTATGAGCTTGACTTGCCTAATGATTTGGCATCAGTGCATCCGGTTTTCCATGTCTCATTGTTGAAAAAGTGTGTTGGTGATCCGACCTCTATAGTGCCATAAGAAAATCTTTTTATAAAGGATAGTCTTTCTTACGAATAAGTTCCGGTTGAGATTTTAGACCGGCAAGTCCAGATGTTAAGAAATAAAGAAGTTGATTCCGTGAAAGTTCTATGGAGGAATCAATTGGTTGAGGGTGCTACTTGGGAGGCCGAGGCCGATATGATGTCCCGATATCCTCATCTCTTTCCTTCTGATCCTACTCTACCTTGAGGTATCTTGATCCTCATGGTTCATTCTTTTGGTCTCATGTGTCATAGTTGATTTCCATGATTCCTTGATTATGCATGTTCATGAAGAGTCTTATATGATTATGTGCATTTGAGTATGAGTTGCATAAAGTCTTCATGATATGATTTGTTGATCACGCTTTAGCTTGAAGTTGATATTTCCTCCTCGGATATGTGCATTTATGTGATTGCTTGCTAGGTTGGGTTGTTAGTCCGTGTCTATTACCCTTCTCAAGATGTCTTAATTCTCATTCGAGAACGAATGTTCCCAAGGGGGAGATATTGTAAAACTCTAAGCTTCCAACGGATTTTAAAATGCAGAACTCACCTGACGACAGTGACCTACGAAGGCCACCCACGGGCCGTAGATGAATTGACGGGCCGTAGGTAGGGACCATCAATGGCACTATGAAATTTCATGATTTCCAAGTTTCTGAACTTTGACCTATGGAATAGCAGGACGGTTCGTAGTCCAGTTGACGGGCCGTAGATGGGTTCTGCAGATGTCTTCCAGACTTAGCTAAATTTTCAGCCCTAAATGAACTTTCTGAATCAATTGACAGAAGAACAGGATGGTCCGTCAATTGATGTACGGACCGTAGATCCTGTCCGTCAATTGGCCCCGAAGTTTTTAATTAACGGCTTTTTGGTCTTTTCCCTAATTGTTTATCTATTAAGCTAAGTCGGTTATACCTTTAATCTTAGACCTATAAATTCTTTCTAAGCCTAATTCCTTTCATTCTAATTCATTCCAAAACTCTCCTCTCTCAAATATTTCTCTCTCTAAAAGAAAACTCTCTCAACTCTCAAGGAAGAAGAAGAATCTTTAATGCACCATTGAAGACCTTCAATCTTTTCCAATTCTTGTGGATTGCTTTGAGGTATGATAGTGTTCACCATTAGGAGTCTTTTCCTCCAATGGGGCCTTCCTCTTCTTCATGATTTTCAAAGGTTTAATCTAACCCAATTGAATTAGGGTTTGTGATCAATCATTGTAGGTTCTTCAATTATGATTCCAATTATGGATTTTATGATTCCTAGTGCACGATTTGTGTGATAAAGTAACTTAGTGCACGAATTAGCGTGAATTACACGATTTGATGTAAAGACTGCTTGAACCCCCATGATCCCAAGCAAATTCTCTCCAATTTGATAATCTATGCTTTGATTGTTGGGTTTAGTTATGATTTGATGAAGTTTATGAATTCTCTATGAAATCAAGCATGAATTATGTATGAATTGAGGATAATCTTATGAATTTAGAATGATCAAGTCATAAGCATGATTTTCCTCTATTATGTGAGTTCCTTCAAGTATGGATAAATTGTCCTAATTATGGCTTTCTATGCATGAGCTTGTATTGAATTACATGATATAAGTTGAACTTGCATGAACCCATATGAACTCTATGAACTATGAAATATGAGAATGATGAATTAAGGGTGCTTTGAGAGTAAATTACCAAAGTTATGATATGATGATGCTATGGTTGAGTAGTGAAAGGTTTTCTCACGTAATTCTCCCATTATGATAAAAGAAGAACAAAGAGGCGATTACCCATGTTCTTAAGGAGTTATTCTAATGATGTAAGCTTGGACAAGGTCCATGAAAGATGAATATCTATAAGCATGATTTTAGCTTGAATTGGTAACCCTAGTTGTACCTTTTCATGTTTAATGATATAAATATGTTATTGACTAATCCGTGGGAATTATGCTTAGCACCGAGTGGATATTGAGATGGAAGCCCTCCCGTTAGTAGAGGCCGGGACTTCTAGTTAAAGCTCTCCAGTTAGTAGAGGCTGGGTTTTCTAGATGGAGCTCTCCCATTAGTTGAGGCCGAGTCTCCTAAAGCAATCTTGTCACGACCCAAAAATGGACGTGATGGCACTCGTCTTATCCCACCAAGACAAGTCAACCTCAAACCCAGGCATTACGACAAAGTGCGGAAATAAAATAATATTTGAATTTTATTAGCAAATACTAATGCGGATAATAAGTCAATTCAATGAAATCCCCAAAATCTGGTTGTCACGTGCACAAGCCTCTAATGTATTCCAATAGATTTGAAAGAAAACACAAGTCTCAAATGATATTGTCACTAAAGCAGAACAAAATCATAAATAGGAGTAAGAAGGTCTGCTGAGATGAAAAACAGCTACCTTGCAAATCTCCACAGGAAGCCTCGGACAAGAAAAAAGGGAATAGAAAGTATCACAAAAATCTGGGCTCGTAACCTACAAAAAAAGTTGTAGAAGCAAGGGGTAAGTACCAAACCACGCGGTACTCAGCAAGTAAACTTCTAAACACAAGCTAAGGGAATAGAATACGGGTACTCCTTACACCCCATCCGAACCTCCACAACTAATACCTGCATAAAATCAGCCCAACCTAGCAGTTCACAATTTACATAGCACATAGTTCAATAACAACACTCCAACATTTATAGATCAGCAAGACACAGGATCAAGTTCATAAATTGCAAGTTCAACAGAAAGGCACTCACAAGTTCACAAATGATAAAGATATGCAACGCATGGAAATGCAATGCCACGTACGATGATGCATGTCTGACCTAATGATACACACCCGCTGTCTCTCAGTCCGGGACCCATGGGGGACATATCTGTCCATGCATCCATCGCGGCATACGACACGACCCTCGATAGTACAATCCGTCGCGGCGTGCGACACGTCCCTCGATAATGAAATCCGTCACGACGTGCGACACATTCCTCGATAATAGATTTCATCGCGGCGTGCGACACGTCCCTCAAAATGGTACATCCTCTTTAATTTCTTATTCTTTGTCAATTCACATAACACTTGTCATCACATAACACTTGTCGCAACCATGTCTCATAATCAATGCAAATAAATGTTCACACAAATAATGAAGAGATGACCATTTTCATAAAAATACACACTTCATAACAACACAATCGTGCTACAACATCAACAATGAATCAATGAGCCTTTTAAACCATTCTCAACACATCACACACCAATAATTAATCACATTGCCTTTTTATTACCCCCTTTTTTATCATTAAAATTATTCAATATGGACAAGTCAACCGATCACCAAGTCCCATCACTTCCCAACACATACCACAAGGAAATACACGAATTCTATACGCTTAACAAAGGTTGAGAAATCCACTTGCCTCAAACAATAGTTTAATTACTCCGAGACTTGAGCCTTCCCCTTTCTTTGAGCTTCCAAATCAATGCAATCTATTCACATACATAATCACAATAAGATGCTGAAACTAACAATAGCCATTTTACTATATGTCTAACATAGACCCAAATGCTCACCCAAATCTATAATCAAGTTCTTAAGTTTCAAGCCTAGGGTTAAGCTTCAATTTCTCCAATATCATGACTTTAATGGTAATTGAGTAAAAATAGTGCACCTAATATTTAATTACATATCTCAATATAGTAAAGCTTGAACTATAATACAATAATGACAAGAAAATAAACCATTCCCGGAGAAAAGCAAAAATCTTAGAACCTTCGAATTCCTGCATTCCATGGTCATATATGTATAAATATCACCTTAAGCATTTACTACCCATCATAGCCCCCACCAATCACTAGAACCCTTAGTAATCATTGGAAGAAAAACCTTGTCTCCCTACTAAGCCCCAAATTCAAACTAATTAACACGGTGAACAACGAGTGCAACAAATACACTTCCCAACCTAATTTCGTACAAACAATTGAAACATGCAATTTAATAATACAATATAAACATGTGTATATGTAATCAACAATCAGCAATTTGCATCAATCAAAATTGAGTACCTGCACTTCGTTGTTCGTCCAACGCACGACGCAGGTAGGTTTTCTGCCTCTCTTTATTTTCTTTTCTAAATTAATTAAGTATAAAATAAACCAGCCCTATATGGGCCAAATAGTATAAGATTTTAATAAATGGAGAAATAAATTTCAAACTTAGCCTATTATTATCAACTAAATTAATTATTTAAAATTTATCCGTTAATTGAATAGCCATGGCCATAAAAATAGTGACGCCATAACTTAAGTACAAAGACCACGGCCGCCAACTCCAAAACATGAGTAGGGTAGTTCTTCTCATGGGACTTTAGCTACCTAGAAGCATAAGCAATCACTTTCCCCTTCTGCATCCATACACCACCCAAACCGACTCCCGAAGCATCATAATAAACAATAAAGTCCATGCCCTCCTCAGGAAGAGTCAATACAGGAGCCGAAGTCAATAAAGTCTTGAGCTTGTGAAAGCTCTCCTCACACTCATTGGACAACTGAAAACCCATACTCTGTCGAGTCAATCTGGTCAATGGAGCTGCAATAGTAGAAAAACCCTGAACAAATCATCGGTAATAGCCTGCCAATCCCACAAAACTCCGAATCTCGGTAGGAGAAGTAGGTCGCGTCCAGCCTCTAACTGCCTCAATCTTAGCTGGATCTACTCTAATACCCTCCTTGGACACCACGTGTCCTAAGAATATCATAGAATTAAGCCAGAACTCGCACTTTGAGAATTTGGCATACAACTTCTCTTCCCTCAACCTCTGAAGTACAATCCTCAAGTGTCGAACATGGTCCTCCTCAGTCTTGGAGTAAACCAAAATATCATCGATGAAGACAATCACGAAAGAATCGAGGTACGGTCGAAACACCCCGTTCATCTACTCCATGAATGCTGCAGGGGCATTAGTCAACCCAAAGGACATCCCTAGGAACTCATAATGCCCGTATCGAGTCCGAAAAGCTGTCTTAGGAATATCAAATGCCCTAATCTTCAACTGATGATACCCGGACCTCAAATCAATCTTAGAGAATAACGATGTTCCCTTAAGCTGATCAAATAAGTCATCAATACGCGGAAGAGGATACTTATTCTTCACCGTTACCTTGTTCAACTGTCTGTAATCAATACACATCCTCATAGTCCCGTCCTTCTTCTTCACAAACAACACAGGGGCACCCCAAGGTGACACACTGGGGCGAATAAACCCCTTACTCAACAAATCCTTCAATTGATCCTTCAACTCTATTGGAGCCATACGGTAAGGAGGAATAGAAATGGGCTTAGTGCCCGGCTCCAAATCAATAGCAAAATCAATATCCCTGTCGGGAGGAATATCTGGAAGATCAGAAGGAAACACATAAGGAAACTCCTGAATTACGGGAATGGAATCCATGGGAGGTGGTTCAATACTAGTGTCCCGAATGAAGGCTAAGTAATACAAACACCCTCTCTCCACCATGAAAGAGATGACCTTGCTAGGATAAGAGCAACTAGCACCCTTCCACTCAACCCTCGGAACACCAGGCATTGCTAAGGTTATAGTCTTAGCATTACAATCAAGAATAGCATGATAAGGGGAAAGCCAATTCATACCCAAGATAACATCAAAGTCTACCATAGTGTCATACCCCGCCAAAGAAACAAGACAGGATCGATACACTCGATCCACCACTAAGTGCTTACCTATGGGTGTAGAAACACGAATAGGTACAGGCATGCTATCACACATCATATCAAACTCAGCAGCAAAATAGGTAGACACACAAGAGAATGTAGATCCCGGATCAAACAATATAGAGCAGATCGATGACATACTGGGATGATACCTATAATAACAGCATCAGAAGTCTCCGCCTCGGGCCTCCCCGGGAAAGCATAACACTGGCCTCCTCTGCCACCCCCAACCTGGGTGGTACCTCTACCCCCACTCTGCTGAGCTGCAGTAACACTACCAGAAGCTCTACCGCCTCTTCCTGACTGAACTCTGCCTCTGCCCTGTGGTATCGGTGGTCTAGCCTGAAATAAAGAACTAGGTTGGGGTCCTCCATGACCCCTCTGGAAAGTACACGAGCATCAGGTGATCGGGATCTCCACAACTAAAGCAAAACCTCTAACTCGAGAACTGCTGTGCAGATCCTGAAAACCCATTATTTTTGCCTCACCTGGTAGGTCGCTGTTGTGAACCGTACGAGCCCTGACCCGCGCTATAAGAACCACGAGATATCTGACCACCCTCGGATGTCGGCGTAGATGCATGAATGGGTCCCCGATGCTAAAAAGAACCACTCCCTATGTGTGATCCCCTGCCTCCTGATGAGGCACCATGAAACTGACCTGATGTACGGGCCTTCTTAGGGTCCCCAAACTCCTCTCTCTCCATCAATTCTGCTTCTTTGGCGGTGCTCACAATAAACTGGAAGGAAGCCCCCTCTCGAGATGCCCTAAACACGGCCGATCTGATAGAGAATGTCAACCCCCTCACAAATCTACGGATCTTCTCCGTCTCATCTTGAATAATGGCCAAAGCATGCCTAGACAGCTGGCAAAAATGAGCCTCATACTCTGCAACGGATGAGTTCTCTTGTCTCAAATTCTCGAACCTCAGGCGACTCTCCTCTCTCACGCTCCAAGGGATGAAGCGGTCATGAAAGGCACCAGAAAATGTCTCCCATGTCACTGGAGGAGATCCAACTGGAAAAGATCCCGAATAAACTCTCCACCACTCTCTTGCTGGCCCACGAAGCTGGAGTGTAGCATACCAAACCCCATGTGACTCAGCTAACCCAACCACCTCTAGCAACTCTCGGCATGTAGTCAGAAACTCATGAGCGTCCTCGCTCTTCCCACCCTGAAACTGAGATGGGTCCATCTTCCGGAATTTCTCATACCTGCGCTGCTCATCCTCCGTCAAAACAACCAACCGTGCACCCTGGCCTCCAACTGCTGGTGCAAGATCATTTCTAACCATGGGATCCACTGGTGGCTGCCCCACTGGATCCTGAATAACTGGAGCTTGTTGCCGCTCTTGGTTCTGAGCACCCACTCTAGTCTGAGAGTCTTGTGATGTGCCGGCCGCACCACCACCCTGAGAAAAGCTTTCAAGCACATTCAAAACCCTCAGTAAGGTATCCTGAAGCAAAGGTGTGGATGTTGGCTCTAGAGGAACCTGGTCCTCTCTGTTATCAATCCGAGGCTCTGGAGAGACCTCTCTAGCACGGCCCCTTGTTGGTGCCGCTCCATGGGCATGACCTCTAGCTAATGCCGCTCCACGGGCACGACCTCTAGCTCAGGCTCTACCCCTACCCCTAGCTGGGGCCTCAACAACTGTCTCAGGGACAGCCTCCCCTCTACCACCAGTAACAGTAGCTCTAGTCCTCATCATCTGTCATAAGAATAGATGATAATTCAGTACTAAAGAAGGTAATCACGCACGATGAGAAAGAATGAACAAAAAAAAAGAAGTTTCCTAACAGTCTTCATTGCCTCTAAAAGATAAGTACAGACGTCTCCGTACCGATCCTTCAAACGCTACTTAGACTCGGCTTGTATACACGTGAGACCTATGAACCTGGGGCTCTGATACCATTTTTTCACGACCCAAAAATGGACGTGATGGCACTCGTCTTATCCCACAAAGACAAGTCCACCTCAAACCCAGCCATTACGACAAAGTACGGAAATAAAATAATATTTGAATTTTATTAGCAAATACTAATGCGGATAATAAGTCAATTCAACGAAATCCCCAAAATCTGGTTGTCACGTGCACAAGCCTCTAATGTATTCCAATAGATTTGAAAGAAAACACAAGTCTCAAAGGATATTGTCACTAAAGCAGAACAAAATCATAAATAGGAGTAAAAGAAGGTCCGCTGAGATGACAAATAGCTACCTTGCAAATCTCCACAGGAAGCCTCGGACAAGAAAAGAGGGAATAGAAAGTATCACAAAAATCCGGGCTCGTAACCTACAAAAAAGATTGTAGAAGTAAGGGGTTAGTACCAAACCACGCGGTACTCAGCAAGTAAAATTCTAAACACAAGCTAAGGGAATAGAATACGGGTACTCCTTACACACTTCATAACAACACAATCGTGCTACAACATCAACAATGAATCAATGAGCCTTTTAAACCATTCTCAACACATCACACACCAATAATTAATCACATTGCCTTTTTATTACCCCCTTTTTTATCATTAAAATTATTCAATATGGACAAGTCAACCGATCACCAAGTCCCATCACTTCCCAACACATACCACAAGGAAATACACGAATTCTATACGCTTAACAAAGGTTGAGAAATCCACTTGCCTCAAACAATAGTTTAATTACTCCGAGACTTGAGCCTTCCCCTTTCTTTGAGCTTCCAAATCAATGCAATCTATTCACATACATAATCACAATAAGATGCTGAAACTAACAATAGCCATTTTACTATATGTCTAACATAGACCCAAATGCTCACCCAAATCTATAATCAAGTTCTTAAGTTTCAAGCCTAGGGTTAAGCTTCAATTTCTCCAATATCATGACTTTAATGGTAATTGAGTAAAAATAGTGCACCTAATATTTAATTACATATCTCAATATAGTAAAGCTTGAACTATAATACAATAATGACAAGAAAATAAACCATTCCCGGAGAAAAGCAAAAATCTTAGAACCTTCGAATTCCTGCATTCCATGGTCATATATGTATAAATATCACCTTAAGCATTTACTACCCATCATAGCCCCCACCAATCACTAGAACCCTTAGTAATCATTGGAAGAAAAACCTTGTCTCCCTACTAAGCCCCAAATTCAAACTAATTAACACGGTGAACAACGAGTGCAACAAATACACTTCCCAACCTAATTTCGTACAGACAATTGAAACATGCAATTTAATAATACAATATAAACATGTGTATATGTAATCAACAATCAGCAATTTGCATCAATCAAAATTGAGTACCTGCACTTCGTTGTTCGTCCAACGCACGACGCAGGTAGGTTTTCTGCCTCTCTTTATTTTCTTTTCTAAATTAATTAAGTATAAAATAAACTAGCCCTATATGGGCCAAATAGTATAAGATTTTAATAAATGGAGAAATAAATTTCAAACTTAGCCTATTATTACCAACTAAATTAATTATTTAAAATTTATCCGTTAATTGAATTGCCATGGCCATAAAAATAATGACGCCATAACTTAAGTACAAAGACCACGGCCGCCAACTCCAAATCATGAGTAGGGTAGTTCTTCTCATGGGACTTTAGCTACCTAGAAGCATAAGCAATCACTTTCCCCTTCTGCATCAATACACCACCCAAACCGACTTCCGAAGCATCATAATAACAGTAAAGTCCACGCCCTCCTCAGGAAGAGTCAATACAGGAGCCGAAGTCAATAAAGTCTTGAGCTTGTGAAAGCTCTCCTCACACTCATTGGACCACTGAAAACCCATACTCTATCGAGTCAATCTAGTCAATGGAGCTGCAATAGTAGAAAAACCCTGAACAAACCGTCGGTAATAGCCTGCCAATCCCACAAAACTCCGAATCTCGGTAGGAGAAGTAGGTCGCGTCCAGCCTCTAACTGCCTCAATCTTAGCTGGATCTACTCTAATACCCTCCTTGGACACCACGTGTCCTAAGAATATCATAGAATTAAGCCAGAACTCGCACTTTGAGAATTTGGCATACAACTTCTCTTCCCTCAACCTCTGAAGTACAATCCTCAAGTGTCGAACATGGTCCTCCTCAGTCTTGGAGTAAACCAAAATATCATCGATGAAGACAATCACGAAAGAATCGAGGTATGGTCGAAACACCCCGTTCATCAACTCCATGAATGCTGCAGGGGCATTAGTCAACCCAAAGGACATCACTAGGAACTCATAATGCCCGTATCGAGTCCGAAAAGCTGTCTTAGGAATATCAAATGCCCTAATCTTCAACTGATGATACCCGGACCTCAAATCAATCTTAGAGAATAACGATGCTCCCTGAAGCTGATCAAATAAGTCATCAATACGCGGAAGAGGATACTTATTCTTCACCGTTACCTTGTTCAACTGTCTGTAATCAATACACATCCTCATAGTCCCGTCCTTCTTCTTCACAAACAACACAGGGGCACCCCAAGGTGACACACTGGGGCGAATAAACCCCTTACTCAAAAAATCCTTCAATTGATCCTTCAATTCTATTGGAGCCATACGGTAAGGAGGAATAGAAATGGGCTTAGTGCCTGGCTCCAAATCAATAGCAAAATCAATATCCCTGTCGGGAGGAATATCTGGAAGATCAGAAGGAAACACATAAGGAAACTCCTAAATTACGGGAATGGAATCCATGGGAGGTGGTTCAATACTAGTGTCCCGAATGAAGGCTAAGTAAGACAAACACCCTCTCTCCACCAATCTCTGAACACGAATGAAAGAGATGACCTTGCTAGGATAAGAGCCACTAGCACCCTTCCACTCAACCCTCGGAACACCAGGCATTGCTAAGGTTATAGTCTTAGCATTACAATCAAGAATAGCATGATACGGGGAAAGCCAATTCATACCCAAGATAACATCAAAGTCTACCATAGAGTCATACCCCGCCAAAGAAACAAGACAGGATCGATACACTCGATCCACCACTAAGTGCTTACCTATGGGTGTAGAAACACGAATAGGTACAGGCATGCTATCACACATCATATCAAACTCAGCAGCAAAATAGGTAGACACATAAGAGAATGTAGATCCCGGATCAAACAATATAGACGCAGATCGATGACATACTGGGATGATACCTGAATAACAGCATCAGAAGTCTCCGCCTCGGGCCTCCCCGGGAAAGCATAACACTGGCCTCCTCTTCCACCACTAGCCTGGGTGGTACCTCTACCCCCACTCAGCTGAGCTGCAGTACGACTACCAGAAGCTCTACCGCCTCTTGCTGACTGAACTCTGCCTCTGCCCTGTGGTATCGGTGGTCTAGCCTGAAATAAAGAACTAGGTTGGGGTCCTCCACGACCCCTCTGGAAAGTACACGATCATCAGGTGATCGGGATCTCCACAACTAAAGCAAAACCTCTGACTCGAGAACTGCTGTGCAGATCCTGAAAACCCATTATTATTGCCTCACCTGGTAGGTCGCTGTTGTGAACCGTACGAGCCCTGACCCGCGCTATAAGAACCACGAGATATCTGACCACCCTCGGATGTCGGCGTAGATGCATGAATGGGTCCCCGATGCTGAAAAGAACTACTCCCTTTGTGTGATCCCCTGCCTCCTGACGAGGCACCATGAAACTGACCTGATGTACGGGCCTTCTTAGGGTCCCCAAACTCCTCTCTCTCCATCAATTCTTCTTTTTTGGCGGTGCTCACAATAAACTGGAAGGAAGCCCCCTCTCGAGATGCCAGAAACACGGCCGATCTGATAGAGAATGTCAACCCCCTCACAAATCTACGGATCCTCTCCGTCTCATCTGGAATAATGGCCAAAGCATGCCTAGACAGCTGGCAAAAATGAGCCTCATACTCTACAACGGATGAGTTGTCTTGTCTCAAATTCTCGAACCTCAGGCGACTCTCCTCTCTCACGCTCCAAGGGATGAAGCGGTCATGAAAGGCACCGGAAAATGTCTCCCATGTCACTGGAGGAGATCCAACTGGAAAAGACCCCGAATAAACTCTCCACCACTCTTTTGCTGGCCCACGAAGATGGAGTGTAGCATACCAAACCCCATGTGACTCAGCTAACCCAACCCTCTCTAGCAACTCTCGGGATGTAGTCAGAAACTCATGAGCGTCCTTGCTCTTCCCACCCTGAAACTGAGATGGGTCCATCTTCCGAAATTTCTCATACCTGCGCTGCTCATCCTCTGTCAAAACAACCAACGGTGCACCCTGGCCTCCAACTGCTGGTGCAAGATCATTTCTAACCATGGGATCCACTGGTGGCTGCCCCACTGGATCCTGAATAACTGGAGCTTGTTGCCGCTCTTGGTTCTGAGCACCCACTCTAGTCTGAGAGTCTTGTGATGTGCCGGCCGCACCACCACCCTGAGAAAAGCTTTCAAGCACATTCAAAACCCTCAGTAAGGTATCCTGAAGCAAAGGTGTGGATGTTGGCTCTAGAGGAACCTGGTCCTCTCTGTTATCAATCCGAGGCTCTGGAGAGACCTCTCTAGCACGGCCCCTTGTTGGTGCCGCTCCATGGGCATGACCTCTAGCTAATGCCGCTCCACGGGCACGACCTCTAGCTCAGGCTCTACCCCTACCCCTAGCTGGGGCCTCAACAACTGTCTCAGGGACAGCCTCCCCTCTACCACCAGTAACAGTAGCTCTAGTCCTCATCATCTGTCATAAGAATAGATGATAATTCAGTACTAAAGAAGGTAATCACGCACGATGAGAAAGAATGAACAAAAAAAAAGAAGTTTCCTAACAGTCTTCATTGCCTCTAAAAGATAAGTACAGACGTAGACTCGGCTTGTATACACGTGAGACCTATGAACCTGGGGCTCTGATACCATTTTTTCACGACCCAAAAATGGACGTGATGGCACTCGTCTTATCCCACCAAGACAAGTCAACCTCAAACCTAGCTATTACGACAAAGTGCGGAAATAAAATAATATTTGAATTTTATTAGCAAATACTAATGCGGATAATAAGTCAATTCAACTAAATCCCCAAAATCTGGTTGTCATGTGCACAAGCCTCTAATGTATTCCAATAGATTTGAAAGAAAACACAAGTCTCAAATGATATTGTCACTAAAGCAGAACAAAATCATAAATAGGAGTAAAAGAAGGTCTGCTGAGATGACAAATAGCTACCTTGCAAATCTCCATAGGAAGCCTCGGACAAGAAAAGAGGGAATAGAAAGTATCACAAAAATCCGGGCTCGTAACCTACAAAAAAGGTTTTAGAAGCAAGGGGTGAGTACCAAACCACGCGGTACTCAGCAAGTAAACTTCTAAACACAAGCTAAGGGAATAGAATACGGGTACTCCTTACATCCCATCTGAACCTCCACAACTACAACCTGCATAAAATCAGCCCAACCTAGCAGTTCACAATTTACATAGCACATAGTTCAATAACAACACTCCAACATTTACAGATCAGCAAGACACGGGATCAAGTTCATAAATCGCAAGTTCAACAGAAAGGCACTCACAAGTTCACAAATGATAAAGATATACAATGCAAGGAAATGCAATGCCACGTACGATGATGCATGTCTGACCTAATGATACACACCCGCTGTCTCTCAGTCCAGGACCCATGGGGGACATATCTGTCCATGCATCCGTCGCGGCGTGCGATACGACCCTCGATAGTACAATCCGTCGCGGCGTGCAACACGTCCCTCGATAATGAAATCCGTCGCGGCGTGCGACACGTCCCTCGATAATAGAATTCATCGCGGCGTGCGACACGTCCCTCGAAATGGTACATCCTCTTTAATTTCTTATTCTTTGTCAATTCACATAACACTTGTCATCACATAACACTTGTCACATCCATGTCTCATAATCAATGCAAATAAATGTTCACACAAATAATGAAGAGATGACCATTTTCATAACAATACACACTTCATAACAAGACAATCGTGCTACAACATCAACAATGAATTAATGAGCCTTTTAAACCATTCTCAACACATCACACACCAATAATTAATCACATTGCCTTTTTATTACCCCCTTTTTTATCATTAAAATTATTCAATATAGACAAGTCAACCCATCACCAAGTCCCATCACTTCCCAACACATACCACAAGGAAATACACGAATTCTATACGCTTAACAAGGGTTGAGAAATCCACTTGCCTCAAACAATCGAATAATTACTCCGAGACTTGAGCCTTCCCTTTTCTTTGAGCTTCCAAATCAATGCAATCTATTCACATACATAATCACAATAAGATCCTGAAACTAACAATACCCATTTTACTATATGTCTAACATAGACCCAAACGCTCACCCAAATCTATAATCAAGTTCTTAAGTTTCAAGCCTAGGGTTAAGCTTCAATTTCTCCAATATCATGACTTTAATGGTAATTGAGTAAAAATAATGCACCTAATATTTAATTACATATTTCAATATAGTAAAGCTTGAACTATAATACAATAATGACAAGAAAATAAACCATTCGCGGAGAAAAGCAAAAATCTTAGAACCTTCGAATTCCTGCATTCCATGGTCATATATGTATACATATCACCTTAAGCATTTACTACCCATCATAGCCCCCACCAATCACTAGAACCCTTAGTAATCATTGGAAGAAAAACCTTGTCTCCCTACTAAGCCCCAAATTCAAACTAATTAACACGGTGAACAACGAGTGCAACAAATACACTTCCCAACCTAATTTCGTACAGACAATTGAAACATGCTCTTTAATAATACAATATAAACATGTGTATATGTAATCAACAATCAGCAATTTGCATCAATCAAAATTGAGTACCTGCACTTCGTTGTTAGTCCAACGCACGACGCAGGTAGGTTTTTTGCCTTTCTTTATTTTCTTTTCCAAATTAATTAAGTATAAAATAAACTAGCCCTATATGTGCCAAATAGTATAAGATTTTAATAAATGGAGAAATAAATTTCAAACTTAGCCCATTATTATCAACTAAATTAATTATTTAAAATTTATCCGTTAATTAAATAGCCATAGTTATCGAATAGTTCAAAATTAAAAAAAAATGACCTTCCGGGTCATTACAAATCTCTATCCCATAAACTATGTTGCCACCATAGGATGTTGTCTTTAAGTAGACATTAGCTAGTGGATCCACCTAAGCTAAGAAATTCATGGTTTTACCTTGGGAAGTAGGACACCCCTTTTTGGTGTGGGGTAGACACCGAATTCTGTGTTGATAGCTCACATGGTCTTACATGTCGGCTAAGGCTTTTCACCACAAGTTAATGAACAAGTGTTCTCATGATGAAGTAAAGAAAAGAAGGAAAGATGATTTAGCTTGCTTTGGCCTTGAAATATGCTTTATGTTTCATGTTTCTCATGTTTTTAGCTTAGCCATTGCATGTCATGATTATGTCTCTCTCTCTAGCATGACTTGTGTTTATGTGCATTGCTATCATACGTAGTACTTAATTGTGCTAACGCATACTCTTGCCTACATTAACTTCTTTGGTGTAGGACGTGGCGATTCACCTTCCACTCGTGGCTAGAGCTTGATCTAAGAGTTGATAAAAGACTTGGTGAGTCCTCCTCCATCCGAGGATATAGCCTAGTTGGATTTTACATTTTATGTCTTTCCTTATGTTTGATATTATATTGGGCTGCGTCCCTATCACTTTTATTCGGATTCTATGATATTAGAAGGCTTTGAGACATGAGTTGTAGACTTCCGCTGCTTTGAGTAATGCTGTGATATAAAATGCTCTTTGAACTCTTATTTCTCTATTATCTTGTATGTTATGTATGCTAAGGGCTTTTATGAGGCCTCTCGGGGTCTCGTACGCCATGTTACATCTAGGGGCTACACTGGGTCATGACAGAGAACTATGGGCTTCCGATAGAATTTTCTCTCTTAAACCCTCTACATTGGGAACACACAAACGACCTTGATATCGAAGCACACCATCTCCCCCTTGGGAGAAAACCTCTATGGACTTCTTGAGGACCACTTCCTTTAGTTCAACCAAGTTAGGATCAAGACCTTGCTTATCTTTCACATCATGCACTAAAGAGGATTTGAAACCCTTGTGAACCGTAACACCACCTTTTGTAGAATCAACCAATCTATCACCCAATCGAGCCAATCTATGGACATCGCAAACCAACTCTTTCTTACTATCCTCTACATAAGCAACACTACCCATTGATAATCGACTAAGAGCATCCGCCACCACGTTAGCCTTACCGGGGTGATAGAGAACACTCATATCATAGTCTTTTAACAACTCAAGCCACCTTTTTTGGCGGAGATTCAAATCTTTCTGTTTAAACACATATTGCAAGCTCTTATGGTCGGTGAAGATATCTACATGTACACCATACAAATAATGTCGCCATATTTTCAAAGCAAACACAACTGCCGCTAATTACAAGTCATTAGTAGGATAGTTCTTTTCGTGAACCTTAAGTTGCCTTGAAGCATAAGCAATGACTTTCCCATTTTGCATAAGAACACATCCTATCCCAATTCTCAAAGCATCGCAATCAACCACTAAACCATCGGATCCTTCCGGTAGAGTCAATATCGGAGCCGAAGTAAGTCGATCCTTCAACTATTCGAAACTCTTCTCACATGTCTCAGACCATACGAATTTAACCTTTTTTTGAGTCAAAGCCGTCAATGGAGAGGCAATAGATGTAAACCCTTCAACAAACCTCCTATAATAACCAACTAAGCCGAAGAAACTATGGATATCCGAAGGTGATAAAGGTCTAGGCCAATTCTTAACCGCTTCTGCCTTCTTAGGATCTACCTCAATGCCCTTACCGGAAACAATGTGACCAAGAAAACCCATGGACCTTAACAAAAACTCACATTTACTAAACTTCGTAAAGAATTGTTGGTCCTTGAGGACTTGCAACACAATCCTCAAATGATTAACATTTTCATTCTCATTCTTTGAGTAGATAAAAATATCGTCAATAAACACAATCACAAACATGTAAATGTATTGCTTAAAACTCTATTCATCAAGTCCATAAATGCGGCCGAAGCATTAGTCAACCCAAGCGACATTACGAAGAACTCGTAGTGACCATACCAAGTCCGTAAAGCCGTTTTCGGAATATCATCTTCTTTCACCCTTAATTGGTAATAGCCCGAACGAAGGTCGATCTTAGAGAAATAACTAGCCCCTTGAAGTTGATCAAACAAGTCATCTATCCTTGGTAGAGGATACTTATTCTTAATGGTAACCTTGTTCAATTGGCGATAGTCGATATACATACGGAGTGAACCATTTTTCTTCCTTACAAATAAGACAGGAGCACCCCATGGAGAAATACTTGGCAGGTTGAAACCCTTATCCAACAAGTCTTTCAACTGCTCTTTTAGTTCCTTAAGTTCTACCGAAATCATTCTATAAGGAGGAATAGAAATGGGTTGCGTATCTGGGAGAAGGTCAATACCAAAGTCTATTTCCCTTTCGAGAGGAATACCGAGCAAGTCATCGGGAAACACTTACGGAAACTTATTAACAACGGGGACCGACTCAAGAATAGGGGTCTCGGAATCTATATCCCTCACCTTAACAAGATGGTAAATGCACCCCTTAGAGATCATCTTTCTAAACATTAGATAAGAAACAAATTGAACTCGAAACATAGAATTTCCTCCCTTCCACTCTAGGATAGGCTCATTTGGGAATTGAAATTTCACCATTCGAGTCCTACAATCAATCGAGGCGTAACAAGCAAGCAACCAATCCATCCCAAGAATAACATCAAAATCTAGCATATCAAGTTCTACAAGATCAACTTGAGTGTCTCAACGGGATAAGGAGACGGGACAATCTCTATAAACTCTCTTAGCCATGATAGATTCTCCAATCGGAGTAGAGACACGAAAAGGATATAGCAACACATCCGGAACAACATCAAACCTCATAACCACATATGGCATCACAAAAGACAAGGTAGCATGGGATCAAGCAAAGCATAAACATCAAAATGGAAAACTCATAACATACCGGTAACCACATCGGGAGAGCTCTCTTTCTCATGACGAGCCTGAAGTGCATAAAATCAGTTTTGCTTTTGATTCCCACTAGAACTCGACGGATTTTTTGATTGAACGCGTCGACGGTTATCCTCTTTATTCTTAGCCACTAAGGGGCAACCTCTTATCTTGTGATCCGTCATACCACAGCCAAAGCATGCGTTAGAACTGGCTAGACATTTGCCCTCATGCTTTCTCCCACACTTAGGACAAGTAGACAACGAAGAACCACGATCATTCCCTCCTTGAGACTTGGGGTTAGACACCCTATCATTGTTGGACTTATGAGGAACATTGGATGTGCCTTGCCCGGAGAACCTTTGTCGAAATCTAGGAAGACCATGACCATCGGACCTTGCATGCAAAAAGTTACAATCTCCGATCCTAGCCCTCTTGGTCTCCCTAGACCTTTCCTTAAGCTTTTCTTCTTCAATTTGTTCGGCATAAACCATGACGCGAGAAATATCCATGTCATACACAAGCATGGTGTGCGGCACTCTTTCACCAACATATTAGACACTCCTGACACAAATTTGCTCATTCTTGCCCTTGGGTCGGCAACTATGGACAGAGCATATCTAGCCAATTGTGTGAACTTCAATGCATTCTCCTTCACACTCATATTTCCTTGTCGAAGGTTGATAAACTCAAGCACCTTAGATTGATTGAACAAAATTTGGGCAACACCCTTGAGTTGATAATCAGCCAACTCCTCCTTTTCTTCTGGCGTCACTCCCATGATCATCAACACCTTGTACACTTCATCGATGAACTCTTGAGGATCTTCCTCAACCTTAGAGCCATGAAATTCCAGAGGATTTATTCTAGTAAAGTCCCTCACTCTTGACGCAACCGTACCCACATTTGGGTTCACGGTAGCCACCACCTCTCTATTTGCTTGGGCTGTTACGGCTTGAGCCAACACTTGGAAAGCAGCCCTAAACTCCGCATTAGTCACTTGTTCCGCCAAAGGGTCGGCCTAAACTTGAGGAGCTTGAGGAGCTTGAGGAGGAGCTTCTTGTTCCACCGAGGTTACTGGTATGTTAAGAGTTTTCCATTTTGATGTTTATACTTTGCTTGATCCCGATGCTACCTTGTCTTTTGTGACGCCATATGTGGCTATGAGGTTTGATGTTGTTCCGGATGTGTTACTACATCCTTTTTGTGTCTCTACTCCGATTGGAGAATTATCATGGCTAAGAGAGTTTATAGAGATTGTCCCGTCTCCTTATCCCATAGAGTCACTCAAGTTGATCTCGTAGAGCTAGATATGCTAGATTTTGATATTATCATTGGGATTGATTGGTTGCATGTTTTATATGCCTCTATTGATTGTAGGACCCGAGTGGTCAAGTTTTAGTTTCCAAATGAGCCTATCCTAGAGTGGAAGGGGGGAATTCAATGTTTAGAGGTCAATTTGTTTCTTATCTAAAGGCTAGAAAGATGATCTCAAAGGGTTGCATTTACCATCTTGTTAAGGTGAGGGATATAGATTCCGAGACCCCTATTCTTGAGTCGGTCCCCGTTGTTAATGAGTTTCCAGAAGTGTTTCCCGATAACTTGCCCGGTATTCCTCCCGAGCGGGAAATACACTTCGGTATTGACCTTTTCCCAGATACGCAACCTATTTCTATTCCTCCTTATAGAATGGCTCCGGCGGAACTTAAGGAATTGAAAGAGCAACTAAAAGACTTGTTGGATAAGGGTTTCATCCGGCCAAGTATTTCCCCATGGGGTGCTCCTGTCTTGTTTGTAAGGAAGAAGGATGGTTCACTCCGTATGTGCATTTATTATCGCCAATTGAACAAGGTTACCATTAAGAATAAGTATCCTCTACCAAGGATAGATGACTTGTTTGATCAACTTCAAGGGGCTAGTTATTTCTCTAAGATCGACCTTCGTTCGGGCTATCACCAATTAAGGGTGAAAGAAGATGATATTCCAAAAATTGGTTTCCGAACTAGGTATGGTCACTAAGAGTTCTTGGTTATGTCGTTTGGGTTAACAAATGCTCCGGCCTCATTTATGGACTTGATGAACAGGGTGTTTAAGCAATATCTTGACATGTTTGTGATTGTTTTTATTGACGACATTTTGATCTACTCAAAGAATGAAGGTGAACATGTTAATCATTTTAGGATTGTGTTGCAAGTCCTCAAGGACCAACAACTCTTTGAGAAGTTTAGTAAATGTGAGTTTTGGTTAAGGTCCGTGGATTTTCTTTGTCACATTGTCTCCGGTAAGGGTATTGAGGAAGATCCTAAGAAGACCGATATGGTTAAGAATTGTCCTAGACCTCTATTACCTTCGGATATCCATAATTTCTTGAGTGTGGCCGGTTATTATAGGAGGTTTGCTGAAGGGTTTTCTTTGATTGTTTCTCCATTGATGGCTTTGACTCAAAATAAGATTAAATTTGTGTGGTTCGAGGCATGTGAGAAGAGTTTTCAAGAGTTGAAGAATCGACTTACTTCGGCTCCGATATTTACTCTACCGGAAGGATCCGATGGTTTTGTGGTTTATTGTGATGCCTCGAGAATTGGGTTAGGATGTGTTCTTATGCAAAATGGGAAAGTCATTGCTTATGCTTCAAGGCAACTTAAGGTGCATGAAAACAACTATCCTACTCATGACTTGGAATTAGCGGTGGTTGTATTTGGTTTGAAAATATGGCGACATTATTTGTATGGGGTACATGTAGATGTCTTCACCGACCAAAAGAGTTTGCAATATGTTTTTAAAAAGAAAGAATCTCCGCAAAAGAAGGTGGATTGAGTTGTTAAAAGACTATGATATGAGTGTTCTCTATCACTCCGGTAAGGCTAACGTGGTGGCGGATGCTCTTATTCAATTATCTATGGGTAGTGTTGCTCATGTTGAGGATTGTAAGAAAGAATTGGTTCGCGATGTCCATAGATTGGCTCGATTGGGTGTTAGATTTGTTGATTCTACTAAAGGTGGTGTTACGGTTCATAATGGTTCTGTATCGTCTTTTGTGCATGATGTGAAAGCTAAGAAAGATCTTGATCCTAACTTTGTTGAACTAAAGGAAGCGGTACTCAAGAAGTCCATAGAGGTTTTCTCCGAAGGGGGAGATAGTGTGCTTTGATATTAAGGTCGTTTGTGTGTTCCCAATGTAGAGGGCTTAAGAGAGCAAATTTTATGGGAAGCCCATAGTTCTCGATATTCCATCCACCCAGGAGCTACCAAAATGTACTGTGATTTGCGGGAAATTTATTGGTGGAACGGAATAAAGAAAGATATTGCAGAGTTTGTGGCTAAGTGCCCTAATTGTCAACAAGTGAAAGTTGAGCATCAAAAGCGGGGAGGTTTGACCCAAGATATTAGCATTCCTACTTAGAAGTGGGAAGATGTCAATATGGATTTTATTGTTTGTTTGCCTCACACGAGGCGACAATACTATTCAATTTGGGTTGTTGTCGATAGAATGACAAAGTTAGCCCATTTCATTCTCGTCAAGACATCTTATTCGAAGGAGGATTATGCTAAGCTGTATTTGAGAGAGATGGTTAGGCTGCATCGAGTGCCTATATCCATTATCTCCGATCGTGGTGCACAATTCACTTCTCAATTTTGGAAGTCATTCCAAAAAGGTCTTGGTACTCATGTTAAGCTTAGTACGGCCTTTCATCCCTAAATTGATGGGCAAGCGGAACGTACTATTAAGACTTTGGAGGATATGTTGAGAGCATGGGTAATTTATTTCAAGGGTACGTGGGATGATCACTTGCCTTTGATTGAGTTTGCTTATAATAATAGCTACCATTCTAGTATTTGTATGGCTCCCTTTGAGGCTCTCTATGGTAGGAGGTCTAGATCTCCTATAGGTTTGTTTAAAGTTGGTGATGTTGCTTTGATAGACCCGGAGTTGGTGCATGAGGCTATGGAGAAAGTTCGGCTTATTAAGGAAAGGTTGAAAAAGGCCCAAAGTAGACAAAAGTCCTATACCGATGTTAGGAGAAGAGAATTAGAATACGATGTTGATGATTGGGTTTACTTGAAAATATCACCCATGAAGGGTGCAATGAGATTTGGGAAGAACGGGAAGCTTAGTCCCCGTTATGTAGGCCCATATGAGATTTTTAGACATGTTGTGAAGGTTGCTTATAAGGTTGACTTGCCTAATGATTTGGCATTGGTGCATCCGATTTTCCATGTCGCATAGTTGAACAAGTGTGTTGGTGATCTGACCTCTATAGTGCCATTAGAGAATCTTTGCATAAAGGATAGTCTTACTTATGAAGAAGTTCTGGTTGAGATTTTAGACCGGCAAGTCCGGAAGTTAAGAAATAAAGAAGTTGCTTCCATTAAAGTTCTATGGAGGAATCAATTGGTTGAGGGTGCTACTTGGAAGACCGAGGCTGACACGATGTTCCGATATCCTCATCTCTTTCCTTTCGATCCTACTCTAGTTTGAGGTATCTAGTTCCTCATGGTTCATTCTGTTGGTCTCATATGTCATAGTTGATTTCCATGATTCCTTGATTGTGCATGTTAAGGAAGAGTCTAATATTATTATGTGTGGATTGAGTATGAGTTGCATGAAGTTTTCATGAAAATATGTGTTGATCATGCTTTAGCTCTTAGTTGATGTTTCCTCCTCGGATATGTGCAATTATGTGGCTATGTGCTAGGTTGGGTTATTAGTCCGTGTCTTCTACCCTTCTCATGATGTCTTAAGTCTCATTCGAGGATGAATGTTCCCAAGGGGGAGATATTGTAATACCCCCTAGCTTCCAAAGAAATGAAAATGTAGAATATAACTTAAGGCAATGACCTACAGAGGCCACCTACGGACCGTAGAAGGAGTGACGGGCCGTAGGTAGGGAACCGTCGATGGCACTATGCACTTTAGGATTTCCAGGTTTATGAACTTTCACCTACGGAGTTGCAGGATGGGTCGTAGGTTGATTGACAGTCCGTACATATGTCTCGTATGTGTCCCCCAGACTTAGTCCAATTCCTGGACCTGAAGTAGTGAACTACGGCTTCGATGTACGGTCCGTCAGTGGACCTACGAGCCGTATATTGGAGTCGTCGTTGCAGGGTCCCAAATGCATATTCTCTGAATCTTTTGACAGAGGAACAGGATGGTCCGTCAATTGATGTACAAACCGTAGGTCCTGACCATAGACGGGCCCCGACAATTATTAATTATGGGCTTTTTGGTCTTTTCCCTGACGGATCTCATATTAATCTAAGTCGGTTATGCCATTAATCTAAGCCCAATAAATACTTCGTAAGCCTAAATTCTCTCATTATAATTCATTCCCAATTATATCCTTTCAAATATTTCTCTCTCAACTCTCAAGGAAGATGAAGAAAGCTTGAATCCTCCATTGAAGATCTGCAATCTTCTCCAATTTCTTGTGGATTTCTTTGAGGTATGATAGTGTTCACCATTAGGAGTTCTTTCCTTCAATGGGTCCTTCATCTTCATCATGAATTTCAAGGTTTACTCTAACCCAATTGAATTAGGGTTTGTGATCAATTATTGTGGGTTCTTCAATTATGACTCCAATTATTGATTTTACGATTTGTAGTGCACGATCTAGCATGATAAAGTAACTTAGTGCACGAATTAGCGTGAATTACAAGATTTGATATAAAGATTACATAAACCCCTATGATCCCAAGTTAATTCTCCCTAATTTGATAATCTATGCTTTGATTGTTGGGTTGAGCTATGATTTTATGACGTTTATGAATTCTCTATGAAATAAAGCATGAATTGAGGATAATCTTATCAATTTAGCATGATCAAGTCAAAAACATGATTTTCCTCTATTATGTGAGTTCCTTCAAGTATGGGTAAATTATCCTAATTATGGCTTTCTAAGCATGAGCTTGCATTAAGTTGCATGATATGAGTTGAACTTGCATGAACCCATATGAACTCTATGAACTATGAAATATGAGCATGATCAACTAAGTAAGGACGAAGCTAATGAACTTATGCATGTCTCATATAAAGTAAATGAAGAATTAAGGGTGCTTTGAGAGTAAAGTACCAAAGCTAAGATACGATGATAATATGGTTGAGTAGTGAAAGGTTTTCTCACGTAAATCTCCCATTATGATAAAAGAAAAACAAAGAGGTGATTACCCATGTTCTTAAGGAGCTATTCTAATGATGTAAGCTTGGACAAGGTCCATGAAAGATGAACGTCTAGAAGTATGATTTTAGCTTGAATTGGTAACCCTAGTTGTACCTTTTCATGTTTAATGATATAAATATGTTAATGACTAATCCGTGGGAATTATGCTTAGTACCGAGTGGATATTGAGATGGAAACCCTCCCGTTAGTAGAGGCCGGGTCTTCTAGTGAAAGCTCTCCCGTTAGTAGAGGCCGGGTCTTCTAGTGAAAGGTCTCCTGTTAGTAGAGTCCTAGTTTTCTAAATGGAACTCTCCCGTTAGTTGAGGCTGAGTTTCCTAAAGAAATCTCTATCCCATAAATTATGTTGCCACCACATGATGTTGTCTTTAAGTAGACATTAGCTAGTGGATCCACATAAGCAAAGAAGTTCATGGTCTTACCTTGGCACGTAGGACACCTGTTTTCGGTGTGAGGTAGACACCAGATTCAATGTTGATAGCTCACATGTTCTTACATGTCTGTTAAGGCTATTCCCCACAAGTTAATGAACAAGTGTTCGCATGATGAAGTAAAGTAAAGAAAAGAAAGGAAAGATGATTTAGCTTGCTTTGGCCTTGATATATGCCCTATGCTTCATGTTTTTCATGTTTATCATGTTTATCATGTTTTAAGTTTGGCCATTGCATGTTATGATTATATTACACTCTAGCATGATTTATATGTTTATATGCATTGCTATAATACTTAGTAATTAATTGTGCTAACACATACTCTTGCCTACATTAACTTCTTTTATGTAGGACGTGGCGATTCATCTTCCACTCATGGCTAGAGCTTTATAGTAGCATATTAATAGAAGATTTGGTGAGTTCTCATCCATCCGAGGACATAGCCTAGTTGTTCTTATTTTCTTTTCATTTCTTTTCAGTTTTTGGATTGTATTGGGTTAAGGCCAAAACTTTACTTTCTATGATAGATTGGCTTTGATACATGAGATGAAGACTTCCGTTGTTTCTTTTAAAACCTTTGATATGAAATTCTCTTTTTAACTTTTATTCTCTATTATCTTGTATGTAATGTATGCTAAGTGGCTTGTATGAGGCCTCTCGGGGTCTTGTACGCCATGTCACATCTAGGGGGTACCTTGGGTCGTGACACATGAATTTAGTTGAATTCCATGAATTAAGATAAATTCCCATGAACCCATGTGAAATCCCCAAATTTTGAAATTTATGATTTGTAGATGGGTTGAATTATAAAGGGATGAATTTTATGAAGTCTATATGAACCCATGCATGATTTATGATCTTTAAAGCCATGATTCCATGTTGAATTTATGAATGATCAAAAGATGGGTTTTATGGAAGTATGCATGTTCAATTATGAAATTGATGATGTTTAAAGGATGCTTTCGGATTTAAGTATCAATGTTATTCAATTTATTAATACGAAAGATTTTCTCACATAAACAATTCATGATGATTGAAAGATTTTCTCAACTAAACTTGAATCAAAGATTAAGGAGCTATTCTAAAGGATGTAAGCTTGGATTTGTCCATGGAAGATGAAATGTCTATAAACATGATTTTAGCTTGGATTGGTAACTCTAAGTTGTACCTTTCCATGGGTAATAAGATGACTATTCGGTGGGAATGATGCTTAGCACCGAGTGGACAAGTGGCGATCCCCAATGTCCCATAAACTATGTGCCACCATAGGATGATTGTCTAGATAGACATTAGCTAGTTGATCCACGTAAGCTAAAAGTCAAGGGTCCTACCTTGGCAAGTAGGATGGCCCTATTAGTGTGGGGTAGACACCGGATTCCATGTTGATAGCTCACATGGTCTTACATGTCGGTTAAGTTAAATTCCCATAGAATTGAACTAAAGTGATTTTATTGGTATCTCGCAAGTATATTAAATATGTTTAGCTTGCACTGACTATGATTCATGACTTGTGTTTTCTAACCTTTTCATATGTTTTAGTTTTGATCATTGCATGGTATGAAAATGTCCCTTTTAGAATGTTTAAATGATTTTGTGCATTTGTATCATACTTGGTACATATTTGTACTAACGCATACTCTTGCCTACATTGACTTGTTAATGTAGGGCGTAACAACTCCTCTCCATCCACTCATGGCTAGAGCTTAGTCGAAGGATCTTGAAGATATGGTATGTCCTCATATGTTCGAGGAAATAGCCACCTTTTGATCTTTTATGTCTTTTGTTGATGTACTTTGTATGGGTTACGCCCCAAATTTTCTATTCTATGAAGTACTTAGATGGCTTGAGACTATGTTAGATTTTTGCTAAATTTTATCAAACTTTTAAGATATGAAACTTGCTTTTGTACTCGTGATTCAAATATCTTGACCATGTTTGGTAAGTGGCTGGTATGAGGCGCTCTCGGGGTCTTGTACGCCATGTCACATCTAGGGGGTACCTTTGGTCATTACATTTGACTAATGCAGGCCAGCCTCAGCAGATGTCACCTGGCCAATGGGCGCATGCCTCGACCAATGCCTGGTATTAAAATTGATTATCCAATATTAAAATTGGCATTCACGTATGTATTTACAATGTATGTCAAACTCAAAATTCATTTTATTTTATCAGAAGAATTACGTATAGTCGCACCACTTTTTAAGGAATATTTTTGCAGTTACGAGCAAACATTTAGGAATTACGTGACTTTTTTGATTTTTTTTGTGTATATTAGCCCATCGATCTGGCACCTTGGAGGACCAAAAAATATTTTCTAAAAAAACATTATGAGGACCTCCGTACAGAGTTGGAGAAGCATAACGTATAGTTGAACAATTTTTAAGTCACATTTTTACATTTACGAGCCCACTTTTATGAATTACACAACTTTCTTGTTTTTTCGTTTATTAATCAATGGATTTGGCACCAAATTTTTTGTGTGTTATTTGGCCAAAATATTTTGTGGGCGTCCATGAAGGCCTATTAATGGCGTGAGTTTGTTTGAATGGGCATATGTCAGCATTTTCAAGTTCAAACATAACCTAGAATGGAAAATAGGGATTTGTCCATTTGTTTCACTAGGTGATGTGGATTTGCATTTAGGCCAGCTATGCACTCAGGTTGAACGAGAGGCCAGCTTCCGCCCTGCATGAAATCTTGCAGCCTGCCGAGGGGCAACGTGTTGTGTGATGCCCAGTTAGACGTACCCTCAGCCTAATGACTATGAGCGCAACTTACGTTCAAAGTCTAGATGGTTCACGGGATTCAGTAATTCACACCAAGTTGGCCTTTCCCTACGTTATTCATCCATGCAAGAGTCAAGATATCTGTTGCTGAAAATCATTCGTGTTTCAAGAGCAGACATGTCCCCCCACACTCCATGGATGAGGCACAAGGCATGATGCGCAGGATGTTTGTTTTATTATTCTTTAGCACTTTCGGCGCTGGGGTTCGTAGGTCACCCAATGCACACGCCAGGGATGAAAGAGAGGCGAGCTGGTGGAGGGTCTTAGCATCGCTGCCCGCGCATTTCCCTCAAGTGTTAAAATGTGCTCGCAAGTCATTCTGCTTTGCAGGTTTTGACAATGATCCTTTCGAAGGTTCACCTAAGAAAACCTTGATACGAGTTCTTCTTCCTGTAAATGATAAGGTTCAATAGACTTCTCACGACATCGTGGACAGAGGACTGTCCACGTCACCGCAATAAGAATATTTCACCGGATCATTCCATCGGTAGGAGCCACAGGTGATATGTACAAATGGCAGGGAAGTAGTCAACGAGAACTGATGACTTGCACTTACTCAGAATCCATCATTGAGGACCAAAAAATGCATTGATCTATCCCCACCACGATAAAAATTCAAAGACTACTCAGGCCTATTGACCATGGCTATAAACTTGTTGAATTGATCAATGTAGCGCACGTGTGGAAAAAAATATTTAAGGGCATCACAAAACTGTTATTGCCTCAAATTTCTTCAACCTAAAAGGTTGTAGTGCCTTTAAGAAGCTGGTTGATGGCCCTATAGATGTGCCCTCGACCTAATGACTTCGAGTGCATTTTGCGTTTAAAGACTCGATTTCCCCAGGCCGATGCGTGCATGCCTCAGCCGATGCACGCAGGCCTCAGCCAATGTCGCCTAATGTCGGCCAATGTCGCCTGGCAAATGGGACCATGCCTCGACCAACGCCTGGTATTAAAATTGATTATCCAATATAATAATTGACTTTCACAAATGTATTAAGAATGTATTTTGAACTCAAAATTCATTTTATTTCATCAGAAGCATTACATATAGTGGAACTACTTTTTGCGACATATTTTTTCATTTACGAGCTAACTTTTAGGAATTACGAGACTTTCTTTATTTTTCATATGTAATAACCCATGGATCTGGTGCAAACATTTTCATGTATTTTTTAGTTGAAATTTTTTATAGGCATCCGGGGTGACCGATTTATGGGGTGCATTGTTTAGGAGGGGCACAAGACGGCATTTTCAAGTTCAAAAAAGACCCATAATGGCAAATAGGGATTTTTTCATTCATCACACCTAGTGATGTGTACTCGCATTAAGGCCAGCAGCGCGCTCAGGTTGCATGGGAGGCAATCTTCAACCCCGCGTGACATCTTGTAGCATACAAGGAGGTGACGTGATGTGTGATGCCTAGAAAGATGTGCCCTTGGCCTAATAGCTTAGAGCACAACTTGTATTCAAAGACTCGATGGTTCACGAGATTCTACATTTCACACCAAGTTCAAATTTCATTACGTTCTTCATCGATGCAAGAGTCAAGATATCCATTGCCGAGACTCGTTTATGTTTCAAGAACATCACATGTCCTCCCACGCACTCCACAAATGGGGCACAAAGTGCAGGCTATCAATTTTAGTATTCTTTGGCTCTTTTGGTGCTAGGATTCATAGGTTACCCGATGTACATGTCGGGGGTGAGAGGGAGGTGCACGGTTTGAGGGCCTAGGCACCCCTTACCGCGCATTGCCCCTAGTCTTAAAACATGTTCGCAGGACGTTCTGCTTTACAGTTGTTGACAATGATCCTTTCGTAGGTTCACCTACAAAAACCTTCTTACGACTTCTTATTCCTCTAAATAATAAGGTTCAATGGACTTCTCGCGACGTTGCGGGCAACGAAATACCCACATCGCCACAACCTTAATATTTCACCATATAATTCAATTGGTAGGAGTGACACGCGATATGTACAAAGGGCACGGATGTAGTCAACACGATCTAATGACTCGCATTTACTAGGAATTCCTCATTGAAGACCAATATTTGCAATGATCTATCCCCTTCACGATGAAAATTCAAAGATTACGCTAGCCTTTCGAAAAAGGCTATAAACTCATTGAATACATCAATGTAGCACACATGTGGCAAAAAATATATAAGGGCATTAGAGAGTTGTTATTGCCTCAATTTTCTGCGGCATAAGAGGTCATATTCATTTATGAAGCTGGCCGATGTGCCCGAAAGACGGCATCAGCCTAATGGCCTCGGGTGCAATGTGCGTTCAAAGACTTGATGTCGGCTTTCTAAAGCGTGCATGCCTCAGCCGATGCCTGTAGACATTAGGCGATGTCATGTGACGTCGGTCGATGTTCCCTGACCAATTGTTTCATGCCTCTGTCATGATCGACAGTACCCCATAGTCGTGACATGGCGTACAAAACCCCGAAAGGTCTCATACAAGCCACTTAGCACGCATCATACAAGATAATAGCAATTTAAGAGTTGAAAAGACAATTAATTATCCAAAGACTTTACAAGTATAGCGGAAGTCTACATATAGTCTCAAAGCCATCTAACAAGTGGAATAGAAAGAACGTTGGGACGTAACCCAATACAAGTCAAAAAGTAATGCAAACATAAAAGAATAACAAGGCAACGCCCTCGAATGTATGAGGACTCACCAAGTCTTCAAGTCTTTAAGTACTCTCTAGCCACAAGCAGAAAGAGGAGAATCGCCGTGTCTTACACTTATAAGAAAATGTAGGCAAGAGTATCGGTTAGTACAAAATGTACCAAGTATGAGGGCAATGCAATAAAACATTGAATCATGCTAAAAAGGAACATTTTCATGACATGCAAAGAACAAGCTAAAACATGAAGTAAAAAAGGGTTAAAGATCATAAGTCATAAACCAAGGTCAATGCAAGCTAAACATATTTAAAACACTTGTGAAATATCTTAAGAAGCAATTTAGTTCATTATTGTTGGAAGTGAGCCTTAACCGACATATACCATGAGAATTATAATATGGAATTTGGTGTTCTCCCTACATCGAAAAACGGTTGCCTTACTTTCCAAGGTAAGACCTTAACATCTAGCTTACGTGGATCCACTAGCTAGTGTTTGTGTTTATCTATGACAACCAATGGTGGCACATAGTTCTATGATTAAGAGATTTCCTACTAGAGACTCCGCCTCTTCTAACAGAAGAGCCTCCTAGAGACTCTCCCTCTTCTAACAGAAGAGACTCCATCTCAATATTCTCTCGGTGCTAAGCATAATTCCCACGGAATAAAATAGTCATCTTATCATCCATGGAAAGGTAAAACTAGAGTTATCAATCAAAGCTAAAATCATGTTAAAAAGACTTTTCATCTGTGGAGAACAAGTCCAAGCTTACGTCATTTATAATAGATCGTAAATCTTGATTTAAGCTTAGTTGGGAAAACCTTTCAACATTATAACTCCTTAAAACATCATCAATTTCATAGTTGAACATGCCTACATTCATAAAATCCATCTTTTTGTAATTCATAAATTGATCATGGAATCGTAGCTCTAGAAATTATAAATCATGCGTAAGTTCATTTAACTTCATAAAACCAACAATAAGTCAAAATCTAGAAATTTAGGGATTTCACATGGGTTCATGGGAATTCATCTTAAAACATGCAATTCAAACCAATTTCATACTTAGAAAACCATAAACAAGGCCATTTGATCATAATTGAAAGAACTCACATGATAGAAGAAAACCTAGTTTTTGATTGAACAGTTCTTACTTTGAAAGTTAGGGTTAATAGTAAAGTTCATACATCAATACTTGGGTTCAATGGAATTAGTTGAAAAGCATGTAATCAATTCTAAATCATCAAATTAAAATCAAAGTCTATCAATTGAATCCATACAAACAGAACCCATGAAGAATGAAATCAAAAACTTAATCAATTTTGGGAAATTGAATTAGAGAGTTAAAGAAAACATTGGGGGCTCAATGGGTGAATGGAACCCATTGATTAACTCCCTACATACCTTAATTGAAACCCTAATCAATGATGAAGAAAGGAGGCTTTAACTTGAAGAACCCTAGCTTGAGTTCTTCTTCTTCTTCTTTCTTCTAGAGAGAGAAATATTTGGGAGAGGTTTGGGAGAATTCTTGTAAAGTGATTGTGAAGGGTAGTTTTTATGATTAAAAGGGCTTATATAGTGTTAGGAATTGTAAGGAACAGTCTATGGTTTATAAATAAGTCTTTGGGTGAAAAGACCAAATGATCCCTTTTTAGAACTCCACCAACGACTTCACCTATTTCATAACCTACAGTTGGTAGGTCAACCTACTTCCCCTAGGTGACCAACCGTAGGTCCTACTGCAAGGCCCCAAAAATTATTAAATTTTTCACCTCCCAAAACAGTGTGACCCACGAGACCCCCACCTAATGTCCGTAGGTCAACCAACGGCCTGTAGGTCCAGTTGTGGGTCACCGCCATTTTTCAAAAGTTGGAAATTTTTGTTCTTTTAAAATCTGAGGTGTTACAATATCTCCCCCTTGGCAACATTCGTCCTCAAATGAAGTTCAAGACATAATAAGAAAGGTGAGAAACAAAATCTAACAACCCAAAATAATGCAATCTCATAATGCACATATCCGAGGAGGAAACATCAACTCCAAGCTAAAGCATGTTCAAAACATCATTTCATGAAGACTTTATGCAACTCACATTTAAATGGACAAAATCATATCTTTGAAAAATCAAATTTTCATAAGAATGCAGGCATGAGGAAACATGGGAATGACTAATACACATGAATCCTAAAGAGTGAACCATGAGGGGGGGGATAAGAAAGGAAAAGATAGGGATACTAAGACATCACATCAACTCCGACCTCTCATATAGCAAACCATAACAAGGAACTCTTTTCGACAACTTAAATTGTCCCACACTCCCCAATCATGAAACACACTATCTCCCCCTTGGGAGCTAACCTCTCTAATCCTTTCCGAATCCATCTCCCTCAATCCAAACATAGTACCAAAAACCTTAACAACGACGGGACCATTGCTACAAGTAAACACTTAAGAAGTTCCACAAGGATTTCAAAGTCAACCTTAAACACACTAATCACACATGGAGTAATACCATAACCAAAGTAACACCCAACATCAAACAATGCATAACCACAAGCTAAAAAACCATAACTTACCAATATCTACACCGGGGGAGCCCTCTTGATCATCACGAGCTTGAAGTGCATGGACTCGATTATGCTTTTGACTATCACTAGAACCCTACAGATATTGAGGTTGACTCCGAAGATTATCTCCTTCCTTTTTAGCATCAAGGGAAAATTCCTTATCTTCTGGTCCGTCTTGCCACAGCCAAAGCATACATTAGAACCAGCTAGGCATTTGCCCTTATGTTTCTTTGCACACCTAGCACAATAAGAATCCACCACTATTTCCTCCTCGAGGCTTAGGATTGGACACCCTATCTTTGTTGGTCTTAGGAGTAGCATTAAAGGAACCATGACCGGAAAACCTTTGTCGAGACCTAAAATTACCATGTCCATCTGACCATGAATGTGCAAAAGTTACCATCTCCTTGATGAAGGTTAATGAACTCGAGTACCTTTTCCTCCCTCATCTAAAGGGGAAAGAACTTATTAAGAAAAGCAACCTTGAATTTCTCCCAATCAAGAGGAGCCTCATCTTCCGCCCTCTCACTCTTCCATTGCTCAAACCACACTTGAGCCACACCCTTGAGTTGGTAAGCATCTTGTCATGACCCAAGGTACCCCCTAGATGTGACATGGCGTACAAGACCCCGCGAGGCCTTATACAAGCCACATTGCATACATACATACAAGAAAATAGAGATTAAGAGTTCGAAAGAATTTTTCTTATCAAAGATTTTAAAAGAGATATCGAAAGTCTATATCTCATGTCTCAAAGCCAATCTATCATAAAGAAATAGCGTTTGGGACGTAACGCAATACAAATCTGAAATAAAATAACATGAAAATAAGAACAACTAGGCTATGTCCTCGGATAGATGAGGACTCACCAAGTCTTCTATCAATCTTCTACTAAGCTCTAGCCACGAGTGGATGGTGAATCGCCAAGTCCTATGACAAATAAGTTAATGTAGGAAAGAGTTTGCGTTAGTACAATCAAGTACAAAGTATGATAGCAATGCACATAAATCACATAAAACATGCAAGAATGAGACATAATCATGACATGCAATGGCAAAGCTAAAACATGGTAAAGCATAAGAAGAACGAAGCATAAACCATGACCAAAGCAATCAAAATCATCTTTCTTTACTTTAGATTATCATAACAACACTTTTGTTCATTAGTTGGGGAAATTAGCCTTAGAAGACATATAAGACCATGTGAGCTATCAACATGGAATTCGGTTGCCCTACTTTCCAAGGTAGGACCATAACTTCTTAACTTACGTGGATCCACTAGCTACTGTCTATCATAGACCATCATCCTATGGTGGCACATAGGTTATGGGACATGGGTAATCGCAACTTGTCCACTCGGTTCTAAGCATATTTTCCCACTGATTAATAATAGTTCATTTGTCATAGGTAGACATGGGTAATCGCCTCTTGTCTATATTAGGGAACATGGGTAATCGCCTCTTGTTCATTTAATTCATAGTGTGTGCATTACGCGAGAAACCCTTCACAACTCAACACAACATCATCATGTAACAACTTTGGTACTTCACTCTCAAAGCACCCTTAATTCATATGAGACATGCATAAGTTCATAAGTTTCATCTCTTCATAGTTCATCATGCTCATAATTCATGAATCGTAGAGTTCATATGGGTTCATAAAAGTTCAACTTAAATCATGCAATTCAATTCAAGCTCATGCTTAGAAAGCCATAAATAAGACTATTTACCCATACTTGAAAGAACTCATATAAAAGAGGAAAAATCATGCTTTTTACTTGGACATACTAGCTTTCGTAAAGTCATCCTCAATTCATTCATATCTCATGCTTAGCATCATAGAGATTTCATAAAATTCCTCAATTCATAGCTCAACCCACCAATCAAAGCATAGATTAGGAAATTGGAGAGAAATAACATGGGCTCATAGGGATTCATTCAATCTTTACATCAAATCATATAATTCATGCTAATTCGTGCACTAAATTACTTTATCACGCTAGATCGTGCACTAGACAACATAAAATAAAGTATTGAAATCATAATAGAAGAACCCATAAGAATTGATCAAAACCTTAATTCAATTGGCGAAATTGAACCTTGGAAACCTTGAAGAAAATTGAGGACCCATTGGAGGAAAAGGGCTCCAAATGGTGAACACTATCATACCTCAACAATGCCCATAAGAAAGTGATGGATATTGATGGTCTTCAATGGAGGATCCTAGCTTTCTTCTTCCTTGAGAGTTGAGAGGATTTTCTTACAGAGAGAAATATTTGAGAGAGGAGAAATTTGGAAATGAGTTAGAATGATTGAAATTAGGCTTAGAAAGTAAATATAGGGTCTGGGTTAAGGGTATAACCGACATAGATTAATAATTAAACATTCAGGGAAATACAAAAAAGCCCTTAAATAATAACTGTCGGGGTCCATCTACCGTCAGGACCTACGGTCCGTATGTCAATCGACAGACCATCCTGTCCTTCCGTCAATTGCTTCAGAGATTTCATTTGGGGCAAAAAATTTTGCAACGTCTTGAAGGGATCTACGGGACCCATCTACGGACCGTTAACTGGACGATGACCCATCCTGTTGCTCTGTAGGTCGAGGTTCTGAAACTTAGGAATATTGAAACCTCACAGTGCCAACGACGATTCCCACCTATGACCCGTCATTCTGACTATGGTCCGTAGGTGACCTCCGTAGTCACTTGCACCAGGTTTGAAATTCTGCATTTTCATTTCTTGGAAATCTTTGGTGTATTACAATATCTCCCCCTTGGGAACATTCGTCCTCGAATGAGAATTAAGACATCATGAGGAGGGTAGAGGATACGAACTAACAACCCAACCTAGAATGCAATCACATAATGTACATATCCGAGGAGGAAACATCAACTCCAAGCTAAAGCATATTCAATACATTATTTCATGAAGACTTTATGCAACTCATACTCAATGCACATAATACTATTAGACTCTTCATGAACATGCATAATCAAGGAGTCATGGAGATAGCTAAAACACATGAGAGCAAAAGAGTGAACCATGAGGAACTAGGTACCTCAAGCTAGAGTAGGATCGGAAGGAAAGAGATGAGGATATCGGGAAATCATATTGGCCTCGGCCTCCAAAGTAGTATCCTCAGCTAATTGATTCCTCGAAAGAACTTTCACGAAAGCAACTTCTTTATTTCATAATTTCTGGATTTGCTGGTCTAGAATCTCAACAAAACTTTTTCATAGGAAAGACTATCCATTATGCCAAGATTCTCTAATGGCACTATACATGTCGGATCACCAACACACTTTTTCAGCAATAAGACATGGAAAACCGGATGCACCGATTCCAAATCATTAGGCAAGTCTAGCTCATAAGCAACTTTACCAACACGTCTCAAAATTTGATATGGCCTACATAGCGGGGACTCAGCTTCCCTTTATTCCAAATTTTCATTACACCCTTCATGGGTATAATCCTAAAGTAAACCCAAGCATCAACATCAAATTCAAAATCTCTCCTACTAACGTCAGCATAGGACTTTTGTCGACTTTGGGCCATTTTCAACATTTCTCTAATGAGTTGAACTTTCTCCATAACCTCATGCATCAACTCGAGGCCTATCAAAGCAACTTCACCAACCTCAAACCAACCTATAGGAGATCTACACCTCCTACCATAGAGAGCCTCAAATGGAGCCATACCAATGCTGGAATGGTAGCCATTATTATAAGCAAATTCAGTCAAAGGCAAATGATCATCCCAAGTACCCTTGAAATTGATTACAAAAGCTCTCAACATATCTTCAAAAGTCTAGATAGTACGCTCTGCTTTCCCATTAGTTTGGGGATGAAAGGTCGTACTAAGCTTAACACGAGTACATGAACCTTTTTGGAATGACTTCCAAAATTGAAAAGTGAATTGTGCACCACGATCGGAGAAAATGGACAAAGGCACTCCATGCAGCCATTTCCCTCAAATACAACTTAGCATAATCCTCCGCCGAATAAAAAGTTTTGATGGGAATGAAGTGGGCTGATTTCGTCATTCGATCTACAACAACCCAAATTGAATCATATTGTAGCCGAGTGTGAGGTAAACAAACAATAAAATTCATATTCACATCTTCCCACTTCCAAGTAAGAATACTAATATCTTGGGTCAAACCTCCCGGCCTTTGATGCTCGACTTTCACTTGTTGGCAATTAGGACACGTAGCCACAAATTTCACAATATCTTCCTTCATTCCATTCCACCAATAGATCTCTCACAAATCACGGTACATCATGGTAGCTCCCGGGTGAATGGAATACCGAGAACTTTGGACTTCCAATAATATTTGTCCTCTTAACTCATCTACATTGGGAACACAAAACCTACCTTGTTAACGAAGCACACCATCTCCCCCATGGGAGAAAGCCTCTACGGACTTTTTGAGCACTGCTTACTTCAATTCCACCAAATTAGGATCAAGATCTTGTTTAGGCTTTACATCATGCACAAAAGAGGATTCGGAACCATTGTGAACTGTAACACCACCTTTAGCAGAATCAATCAACCGAACACCCAACCAGGTCAATCTATGAACATCGCGAACCAACTCCTTCTTCTATTCCTCAACATGAGGAACACTACCCATAGATAGTTGACTAAGAGCATCCACCACCACATTAGCCTTACCGGGGTGATAAAGAACACTCATATCATAGTCTTTTAACAACTCAAGCCACCTTCTTTGGCGAAGATTCAGAACTTTCTTTTTAAACACATATTGTAGACTCTTATGGTTGGCAAAACATCCACATGTACCCCATATAAATAATGCCACCATATTTTCAAAGCAAACACAACCGCTGCTAATTCCAAGTCATGAGTAGGATAGTTCTTTTCATGCACCTTGGGTTGTTATGAAGCATAAGCAATAACTTTCCCAATTTGCATAAGAACACATCCTAACCGAATTCTCGAGGCATCACAATAAACCACAAACCCATCGGATCCTTTCGATAGGGTTAATATTGAAGCCGATGTAAGTCTATCTTTCAACTCTTGGAAACTCTTTTCACATACCTCGGACAATATAAACATAACCTTCTTTTTAGTCAAAGTCGTCAAAGGAGAAGCAATAGAAGAAAACTCCTCAACAAACCTCCTATAATAACCAACTAGGGCCAAGAAACTACAGATATTTGAAGGTGATAGAGGTCTAGGCCAATTCTTAACCGCATCCGTCTTCTTAGGATCTACCTCAATACCTTTAACAGAGACAATGTGAACAAGAAAAGCCACAGACCTTAGCCAAAACTCACATTTACTAAATTTCACATAGAGTTGTTGGTCCTTCACTATTTGCATTACAATCCTCAAATGATTAGCATGCTCATCCTCAGTCCATGAGTAGATCAAGATATCATCAATAAACACCATCACGAACATGTCAAGGCATTGCTTAAACACCCTATTCATCAAATCCATAAATGCAGCCAGAGCATTTGTCAACCCGAACAAAATTACCAAGAACTCGTAGTGACCAACCTAATTTTGAAAGCCATTTTCGGACTATCATCCTCTTTCACCCTTAATTGGTGATAGCCCGAACGAAGGTCAATCTTAGAAAAATAACTAGCCCCTTGAAGTTGATCAAACAAGTCATCTATCCTTGGAAGAGGATACTTATTCTTTATGGTAACCTTTTTCAATTGGCGGTAGTCAATACACATACGGAGGGAACCATCTTTCTTCCTTACAAACAAGACCAGAGCACCCCATGGAGAAACACTTGGTCGGATGAAACGCTTATCCAACAAGTCTTTTAATTGCTCCTTTAGTTCTTTAAGTTCTGCCAGTGCCATTTTATAAGGAGGAATAGAAATAGGTTGCGTATTCGGGAGAAGATGAATACCGAAGTCTATTTCTCTCTCGGGAGGAATACCGGGTAAATCATCAGGAAACAGTTTCGGAAACGCATTAACAACTGGGATCGACTCAAGAGTAGGGGTTTCGAAATCTACATCCCTCACCCTAACAAGATGGTATATGCAACCCTTAGAGATCATCTTGATACCTTTAAGGCAAGAAACAAACAGACCCTTAAGCATAGAATTTCCACCCTTTCATTCTAGGATAGGCTCATCCGGGAGTTGAAACTTTACCATTCGGGTCCTACAATCAATAGAGGCATAACAAGCATGCAACCAATCCATCCCAAGAATAACATCAAAGTTTAACATATCAAGCTCTACAAGATCAACATGAGTGACTCTATGGGAAAAGGAGACTAGGCAATTTCTATAGACTCTCTTAACCACAACAAATTCTCCAATCGGAGTAGAGACACGAAAAGGATCTAACAACTCATTCGGAACAACATCAAACCTCATACCACATATGGCGTCACAAAAGACAAGGTAGCACCGAGATCAAGCAAGGCATGAACATCAAAGCAAAAAACTTTCAACATACCGGTAACCACATGGGGAGAGCTCTCTTGCTCATGACGAGGTTGAAGGCATAAAATCGATTTTTCTTCTGATTTCCACTAGAACCTGATGGATTTTGAGATTGAGTCCGTCGTCAATTTTATCGCTCCTTCTTAGCCACTAAGGGACAATCCCTTATCTTGTGGTCCGTATTGCCACAACTACAACATGCATTAGAACCGGCTAGACATGCACTCTCATGCTTTCTTCCACACCTAGTACACGTAGTCAATGAAGAACCACCACCATTTCCTCCTTGAGGCTTAGGGTTAGGCACCCTATCTTTTTTGATCTTAGGAGGAGCATAGGAAGGACTTTGATTAGAGAACCTTTGTCAAAATCTAGGACGACCATGTCCATCGGATTTGAATGTGAAAAGGTACATTACCGGCCCTAGCCCTCTTAGTTTCTCTAGACCTTTCCTTGAAATTGTCTTCCTTTATTTGTTGAGCATACACTATGAGACGAGAAATGTCCATGTCATTGACAAGCATAGCGGTGCGGCACACTTCAACCAACATTTCGGACACTCCCGAAAAAAACTTACTCATTCTTGCCCTAGGATTAGCAACTATAGGAGGAGCATATTGAGACAATGGTGTGAACTTCAAAGAATACTCTTTCACACTCATGTAAACTCTAGCACCCTTGCCTCCCTCATCTCAAGGGGAAAGAACCTATCAAGGAAAGCAACCTTGAATTTCTCCCAATTAAGAGGACCCTCATTAACCGCCCTCTCACTATTCCATTGCTTGAACCAAATTTGGGAAACACCCTTGAGTTGATAAGCGGCCAACTCCGCCTTTTCCTCCGGCATCACACCCATAATCATCAACACCTTGTACACTTCATCAATAAATTCTTGAGGATCTTCCTCAACCTTAGAACCATGAAATTTTGGAGGGTTCATTCTAGTGAAGTCCCTCATTCTTGATGCCGCCGTATCCACATTTGGTTCACAGAAGCCACAGCCTCTCTATTTGCTTGAGTAGTCATGGCTTGAGCCAAAACTTAAATCGCAGCCCTGAACTCCGCGTTAGTAACTTGTTCACCCAAAGGGTCGGCCGAAACTTGAGGAGCTTGAGGAGGAGCTTTTTGTTCCACATTCTCTCCCATATTTCTTCTAGCATAAGCTTTTCGAGTCACCGTATCCTGAAACGCATAGGATAGGGCTTAGGCTGCATATAGAATTAAACCCTATGGCAAATCTTAGGAGTAATGAAAGAAGTGAAGTTTCTTAAACGTCATATAGCCTCTCATTCATAAATGTGGGGCGCTTCACACTCATGAACAAGAATCTACTTGACGCGGCTTATGAGACATCCTAGGATCCTTCTAAAACCTTGTGCTCTGATACCAAGTTTGTCAGGATCCAACGTACCCCCTAGACGTGACATGGCGTACAGGATCCCGCGACGCCTCATACAAGCCACTTAGTATACATACATACAAGATAATAGAGATTAAAAGTTCGAAAGAGATTTTCTTATCAAAGCTTTTAAAAGAAACAGCAAAAGTCTATATCTCATATCTCGAAGCCAATCTATCATAAAGAAATAACGTTTGGGACGTAACCCAATAAAAATCTGAAATGAAATAACATGAAAATAAGAACAATTAGGCTATGCCCTTGGATGGATGAGGACTCACCAAGTCTTCTATCAATCTTCTACTAAGCTGTAGCCACGAGTGGATGGTGAATCGCCAAGTCCAACATCAAAGAAGTTAATGTAGGCAAGAGTATGTGTTAGTACAATCAAGTACCAATTATGATAGCAATGCACATAAATCATATAAAACATGCTAGAATGAGACATAATCATGACATGCAATGGCCAAGCTAAAACATGATAAACCATAAGAAGCACGAAGCATAAACCATGGCCAAATCAAGCTAATTCATCTTTCTTTACTTTAGATTATCATAACAACACTTGTCTTCGTTAGTTGTGGGGAATTAGCCTTAACCGACATATAAGACCATGTGAGCTATCAACATGGAATCCGATGTTTACCCTACACCGAAAGAGGGTTGCCCTACTTTCCAAGGTAGGACCATAACTTCTTAGCTTACGAGGATCCACAAGCTAGTGTCTATTATAGACCATCATCCTATGGTGGCACATAGGTTATGGGACATGGGTAATCGCCACTTGTCCACTCGGTGCTAAGTATATTTTCCCACGGATTAATCATAGTTCATTTGTCATAGGTAGACATGGGTAATCGCCTCTTGTCCTTTCATTAGAATAGCTCCTTAAGAATATGGGTAATCGCCTCTTTTTCATTTAATTCATAGTGTGAGCATTATGTGAGAAACCCTTTCACAACTCAACACAACATCATCATGTCACAACTTTGGTACTTCACTCTCAAAGCACCCTTAATTCATCATTAAATTCATATGAGACATGCATAGGTTCATAAGCTTCATCTCTTCTTAGTTCATCATGCTCATAATTCATGAGTTGTTGAGTTCATATGGGTTTATAAAAGTTCAAAATAAATCATGCAATTCAATATGAGCTCATGCTTAGAAAGCCATAAATAAGACAATTTACTCATACATGAAGCAACTCACATAATAGAGGAAAAATCATGCTTTTGACTTGGACATACAAACTTTCATAGAGTCATCCTCAATTCATTCATAATTCATGCATAGCTTCTTAGAGATTGCATAAAATTCCTCAATTCATAGCTCAACTCACCAATCAAAGCATAGATTTGGAAATTGGGGAGAAATAGTATGGGTTCGTGGGGATTCATTCAATCCTTACAACAAATCATATAATTCACGCTAATTTGTGCCCTAAATTACTTTATGAGGCTAGATCATGCACTAGACATCATAAAATCAACAATTGAAATCATAATAGAAGAACCCATAAGAATAGATCAAAAACCCTAATTCACTTGGGGAAATTGAACCTTGAAAACTTTGAAGAAAATTGAGGACCCATTGGAGGAAAAGGGCTCCAAATGGTGAACACTATCATACCTCAACAATGCCCACAAGAAATTGATGGAAATTGATGGTCTTCAATGGAGGATCCTAGCTTTCTTCTTCTTTGAGAGTTGAGAGGATTTTCTTAGAATGAGAAATATTTGAGAGAGGAGAACTTTGGGAATGAGTGAAATTAGGCTTAGAAAGTATATACAGGGTCTGGGTTAAGGGTATAACCGACTTCTACTAATAGTTAAACATTTAGAGAAAAGACCAAAAAGCCCTTAAATAATAACTAGCGGGGTCCATCTACGGTCAGCCCCTACGGTCCGTACGCCAATCGACGGACCATCCTGCCCTTCCATCAATTGCTTCAGAGATTTCATTTGGGGCCAAAAATTTGGCTAAGTCTGGAAGGGATCTACGGGACCTACCTACGGACCGTCAACTGGACGAAGACCTGACCTGTTCTCCGTAGGTCGAGGTTAAGAAACTTGGGAATCCTGAAAGCTCATAGTGCCAACGACGGTTCCCACCTATGGCCCGTCATTTTGACTACGGTCCGTAGGTGACCCCCGTAGTCACTGGCACCAGGTTTGAAATTCTGCATTTTCCTTTCTTGGAAATCTTTGGGGTATTATACAGCAAATTCCGCATTTTCCACCGGCATGACTCCCATCATCATCAATACCTTATAAACCACATCAATAAACTCTTCAGGATCTTCCTCAACCATAGAACCATGAAACTCTGGAGGATTGATCCTTGAAAAGTCCCTCACTCTAGATGCAGTCATACCCACATTTGGGTTCACGCGCGCCACAACCTCCAGAGTTGGTCGGGGCGTAACCCATAAAAAGTTGCTTCTAGAGGGTACTTTAGGTCATGACAAACTTGGTATTCATAGCACAAAGTTTAGAAAGGTCCTAGGAAGTCTCATAAGCCACGTCGAGTAGAGTCTTGTTCATGAGTGTGAAGCGCGCCACATATATGAATGAGAGGCTATAAGATGTTTAGGAAACTTCACTTCTTCCATAACTCTTAAGTCATGAGATAGAGTTTAACTCTATATGTCTATCTTTTAATCCCTATCCTATGCATTTAAGGATATGGCCAATGGAAGGGAATATGCTAGAAGGAATGTGAGAGAGAATGTGGAACAAGAAGCTCGTCCTCAAGCTCCTCCAGCTCCCCAAGTTCCAGTTGACCCTTTGGCTGAGCAAGTGACTAATGCGAAGTGTAGGGTTGCTTTCCAAGTATTGGCTCAAGCCATTACATCTCAAGCCAATAAGGAGGCTATAGCTCCCGTGAATTCAAATGTGGGTACGGCGGCTTCTAGAGTGAGGGACTTCACTAGAATGAATCCTCCGGAGTTTCATGGTTCTATGGTTGAGGAAGATCCTCAAGAGTTCAATGATGAGGTGTATAAGGTGTTGATGATCAAGGGTGTGATGCCGGGGGAAAAGGTAGAATTTGCCACTTATAAACTTCAAGGTGTTGCTAAAGTTTGGTTCAACCAATTGAAGGAAGAGAGGGTGAAAGATGCGAGTCCTTTTGATTGGGAATTGTTTAAGGTAGCTTTCCTTGATAGGTTCTTTCCCCTTAAGATGTGAGAGGCAAAGTACTTGAATTCATCAACCTTCGTCAAAGAAACATGAGTGTCAAGGAGTATGCTTTGAAGTTCACACAATTGTCTAGATATGCTCCTAGTATGATCGCCGATCCTAGGGCAAGGATGAGTAAGTTTGTTTTGGGGGTGTCCGAAATGGTGGTCAAAGAATATCGTACCGCCATGCTTATCAATATTATGGACATTTCTCGTCTCATGGTGCATGCTCAACAAATAGAGGAGAAACTTAAGCAAAGGTTTAGGGAGGCACAGAGGGCTAAGATCGGTGATGGTAACTTCTCACATTCTAGGTCTGACGGACATGGTCGTTCTAGGTTCCGACAGAAGATTTCCGGTCAAGGTTCCTCCAATGTTATTCCTTAGTTCAACAAAGATAGGGTGTCTAACTCTAAGCTTCAAAGAGGAAATGGTGGTGGATTTCTGTCAACTACTTGTGCTAAATGAGGAAAGAAGCACGAGGGTAAATTCTTAGCCAGTACAGATGGTTGCTTTGGTTGTGGAAAGAGTGGTCATAAGATAAGAGATTGTCCATCACTTGCGGCCAAGGGAGAGAATGTAAACAAGTTCCGCCTAGTGGTTCCGGTTTGAGTGTACCAAAGCAAAACCGATCATATGCACTTCAAACTCACCGCGACCAAGAGTGTTCTTCCGATGTGGTTACCGATATGTTGAAAGTCATTCATATTGATGTTTATGCTTTACTTGATCCAAGTGCTACCTTGTCTTTTGTGACGCCATATGTAGCTACGAGGTTCGATGTTCTTCCGAATGTGTTGTTAGACCCTTTTTGTGTCTCCACTCCTATTGGAGAATCTATTGTGGCTAAGAGAGTCTATAGAAATTGCCTTATTTCCTTTTCCCTTAGAGTCACTCATGGTGATCTTGTAGAGTTTGATATGTTAGATTTTTATGTTATCCTTGGGATGGATTGGTTGCATTCTTTTTATGCTTCTATTGATTGTAGGACCCGAGTGGTTAAGTTTCAATTTCCAAATGAGCCTATCCTTTAGTGGAAAAGGGGAAATTCTATGCCTAAGAGTGAAGTTGTTTCTTGTCTTAAAGCTAGAAAGATGATTTCTAAAGGTTTCTTATACAATCTAGTTAGGGTGAGGGATATGGATTCCAAAAACCCTACTCTTGAGTTTGTCCCCATTGTTAATGAGTTTTCGAAAGTGTTTCCCGATGACCTACCCGGTGTTCCTCCCGAAAGGGAAATAGACTTTAGTATTGACCTTCTCCCAGATATGCAACCTATCTGTATTCCTCCATATCGAATGGATCTGGCAGAATTTAAGGAATTAAAGGAGCAATTGAAAGATTTGTTGGATAAAGGCTTCATCTGACTGAGTATCTCTCAATGGAGTGCTCCAGATTTGTTTGTTCAAAAGAAGGATAGTTCCGTTCGTATGTGCATTGACAACCACTAACTTAACAAGGTTACCATTAAGAATAAGTATCCTCTTCCAAGGACAGATGGCTTGTTTGATCAAATCAAAGGGGAGAGTTACTTCTCTAAGATTGATTTTCGTTCGGGTTATCACCAATTGAGGGTAAAGGAAGATAACATTCCAAAGAAGACATTTAGGACTAGATACGGTCACTATGAGTTTTTAGTGATGTCCTTTGGCTTGACTAATGCTCCGGCCGCATTTAGAAAGCCATAAATCAAGGCAATTTAGTCATAATTGAGGGAACCCACAAAAAGAGGAAAATCATCTATATTTTGATTGAACATGCATCTTTTCATAAAATATCCTATTTTCATCTTCAAAGTCTTACATGAAATTCTAGCTTGATAATCATAATCCGTAACTATATTCATAAAGAGTTGATGCAATTCATCTTTTCTAAATTCAACCCACAACCATAAGCATAATCACAAATTGGGGGGAAATTTAGCATAAGCTCATGGATTCATCAAGTTGCATGTAAACCACGCTAAATCGTGCACTAGCTTACTTTACCACGCTAGATCGTGCACTATCAAACATAACATCAACAATGGAAAACATGAATGAAGAACTCATAAGAATTTGTCAAAAACCCTAGCTCTCTTGGGCAAGACTAAAACTTGAAAACCTTAAGGAAAAGAGGACCGACTGGAGGAAAGACTCCAAATGGTAAATACTATCATACCTTAATACCAATGCCTTGAAATAAAAGGAGGATTGAGGACCTTTGATGAGAACCCTAGCTCTCTTCTTCTCCTTCTTGTTCTTCTAGAGAGAGAAATATTTTTTGGAGATGAGAGTTGGATGAAGGGATTAGGGCTTAGAAAATATAAATAGGGCCAGGGTTAAGGGGCAAAATCGTCTAGGATAAGGAATAAACATTTAGGGAAAAGTCCAAAAAGCCCTTAAATAAAACTGTCGGGGCCAATCGATGGACAGGATCTACGGTCCGTACATCCATTGACGGACCGTCCTGTTCTTCCGTCAATCCCAGAAAGTTTGTTTTGGACTGAAAATTTGGCTAAGTCTGGAAGGCATCTACGAAACCCATCTACGGCCCGTCAACAGAACTACGAACCGTCCTGCTGAATGTAGATCAATGTTCAGAAACTCAAAATTCAAGAATTTGCAGGGCCATCGACGGTTCCCATCTATGGCCCGTCACTCCACCTACGGTCCGTAGATGGCCTCCGTCGTCACTAGCACTAGAAAAATTTAAAACTGCATTTTTCTTTCTTTTCAAAAACTTGGGTGTTACAGTAGGTCACTCTAATACTTAGTGAAATTTTGAAGGTTAAAGTGGGGAACTACGGTTTGCATGTACGTTCCATAGATGGACCGTAGGTCCCACCCGTAGATGGTCATCCAACAATTATTTTTAAAGGGGTGTTTTGGTCTTTTCCCTAAATGTTTAATGTCTAACCTAAGTTGGTTACCCTTTAATCCTAGGCACTATATAAAACTTCTACGACTAATTTCTACCCGTCCTAATCACTTTTCAACTCTTTCCCACAAACCTCTCGAAATATTTCTCTCTCTAGAAGTAAGGAAGAAGAAGAAGAACAAGAAAGATAGGGTTTAAGGTCAAGTCCCCTAATCCTCCATTGATTTCAAGGTTTTAGCATTTAGATATGATGACTTTCACTTATGGAGTCCTTTCCTTAATTGGGTTCCCAAATTTCCCCAATTTTCCAAGTAAGAATTCTCAATTGAATATAGCGTTTTTCTTCTAACACGTGGGTTCTTTCAAATTATGATCAAATTGATGTATTTATGGTTTTTATGCATGAATTGAGTTGAATTGCATGTTTTAAGGTAAATCCCCATGAATCCATTTGAAATCTATGATTTCTAGATTATGATTTATGATGAAGGTTTGAATTATGAAAATATGGAATTTATGGAATTATGCATTTCTTTATGAAATTGAAATAAATGATTTAAGCTTGCCTTGAGAGAGAGGCATCAATGTTGATGTTGTTGTATTGGGAAAGGATTTCTCATATAATACTCAAAACATGATTTGTGAAAGGGTTTTCTCACATAAAGGATTCATAAAAGGTTGAAAGGTTTTCTCAACTAAACTTGAATCAAGAATTATAGAGCTACTCTAATGATAGACAAGAGGCGATTACCCATGTCTACTAATGATAATATAAGTAACTATTAAATGACTATTCCGTGGGATTTAAGCCTAGTACCCAGAGGATACCGGGATGAAAGCTCTCCCATTAGTAGAGGCCGGTTTCTAGTAGCAATCCCCTACCCCATAAACAATGTGCCACCTTAGGTTGTCTTTGATAGACATTAGCTAGTGGATCCACTTATGCTAGAAGACTATGGTTCTTACCTTGGCAAGTAAGCACAACTCTTTTCGGTGAGGGGTAGACACAAGATTAAATGTTATAGCTCACATGGTCTATGTCGATTAAGGCTAATTTCCCACATAATGAACTATGTTTACTTCACTCAAGGGTATTTCAAGCGTGTTGCTTAAATGTGACTTTTATACATTGACCGTGGCTTTTTACTCGTGTTTTCATCATGTTAACTTATGTTTTAACTTGGTCATTGTATCTTATGTATATCTCTTCTTACGATGATTTTATAACTTTTATGCACAGTTATTATACTTGGTACATGTTTGTACTAACGCATACTCTAGCCTACATTGAATTGTTAATGTAGGGCACAACGACTCCTCCCCATCTACTCGTGGCTAGAGCTTGTGTTAGAAGAACTTGAAGGCTTGGTGAGTCCTCACATTTCGAGGAGAAGACCACGTTTATCTTACATGTCATTTACTCCTTTGAACCTTGTATGGGTTACCTCCCAACCTTTCATTCTATGAGTTTAGATGTCTTTGAGACTATGTTTAGACTTCCGCTATTTTCAAAAAACTTTATGAGGTTGTCTTTTGAACTCTTTAATTTTTATGATATTTTATTATGTTTACTAAGTGGCTTGTATGCGGCCTTTCGGGGTCTTGTAAGCCATGTCACAAAGGGCAGGGACGCAGTCAACACGAGCCGATGACTCGCGCTTAATAGGAATTCCTCATTGAAGACCAATAATTGCCATGATCCATCCCCATTTTGATAAAAATTCTAAGCCCCGGGCCTATCTGCCATGGCTATAAACTCGTTGAATACATCAATGTAGCACACATGCAGCCCAAAACATCAAAAGGTATCATCCACCTGTAATTGCTTAAAACATCCGTAACCTAAAAGGTCATAATGCCTTTAAGAAACTGGCTGATTCACCCGACAAACTTGCCCTTGGCCTACTGGCTTCTTTTGTAATTGGCATTCAAAGACTCGATGTTGCCTATCCGAAGCTCACATGCCTCAGCCGATGTCGCCTGACGACGGCTGATGTCACCTGGCAAATGGACATATGCCTCTACCGATGCTTGGTATTAAAATTGATTACCCAATAATAAAAATTACTCCCATATGTAATAATATTGTATTTCGAACTCAAAATTCATTTTATTTCATTTACGAGCAATTTTTTAAGGCATATTTTTGCATGTACGAGCAAGTTTTTAAAAATTATGCGACTTACTTTGTTTTTAGTGTATATTAGCCCATGGATCTAGCACCGTGGAGGACCCAAAATATATTTCTGAAAAAACTTAATGAGGAACTCCGTAGTGTGTTGGGGAAGAATTACATACAGTTGCAACATTTTTAGGGCATATTTTTGCATTTACGAGCCAACTTTTATGAATTATGTGACTTTCTTTGTTTCTCATGTATATTACCCCATGGATCTGGAGCAAACTTTTTCATGTGTTTTTTGGCAAAACTTTTTTGTGGGCGACCGTGAAGACCTACTCAATAGCTTTTGTTGGTTCAGAGGGGCACACGTCGGCAATTTAAAGTTCAAACGAGACCCAGAATGGGAAGTAGTTATTTTTCTTTTCATCACACCTGGTGATGTGGACTCACATTAAGGCTAGTTGTGTGCTCATGCTGCACAGGAAGCAAGCTTTCGCTCTGTGTGACATCTTGTGGCGTGCCAAGGTAGTGATGTGATGCTTGACGTATAGACAGACGTGCCCTTGACCTAATGTCTTCAAGCGCAAAATGCATTCAAAGACTCGATGGTTCACAAGATTCTGCAATTCATACCAAGTTCACAATTTTCTATGCTCATTGATGCAAGAGTCGAGATATCTGGTTCTGAGAGTCGTTTATGTTTCAAGAGAAACACAAGTGTCCCCACGCACTCTGCAGATGTGGCACGAGGTAAGGCCTGTCAATTTTCTTATTCTTTGGCGCTTTCAGCACTTGGGTTTGTTGGTAACCCGATGCACACGTAGGGGATGAGAGGACGGCGCACGGGTTGAGGGCCCCTGAACCTTCGGCCGCACATCGCCCTCAAGGGTTAAAATGTGCTCGCGGGTCATTCTGCTTTGCAGGTTCATACAATGATCCTGTCGCAGGTTCACCTAAAAAAGCCTTGTTATGACTTCTTCTTCCTCTAAATGATAAGGTTCAGTGTACTTCTCATATATTTGCGGGCAGCGAACCGCCCATATCACTGTAAAACTTAATATTTCACCGAATCATTCAATAAGTAGGAGCGACGGGCGATATGTACAAAGGGCAGGGACGTAGTCAACACGAGATGATGACTTGCCCTTACAAGGAATTACACGTTGAAGATCAACAATTGCAATGATCTATCCCTATCATTATGATAATTCAAAGATTACCTGAGCCTATAAGCCAAGGCTATAAACTAGTTAAATACATAAAAGTATGTCCCAAAATATCAAAGGGCATCATAAACGTGTTATTTCTTTAAACTTCCACCGCCTAAAAGGTCGTAGTACCTTTAAGAAGCTGGCCGATGCGCCAGACAAACGTGCTCTCAACCATATGGCTTCTGGTGCAATTTGTGTTCAAAGACACAATGATGTCTTGCCGATGCACACAGGCCTCAGCCATTGTAACCTGATGTCGGCAGTTGTCGCCTGGCAAATGGGTGTGTGCCTCAACTGATGACTAGTATTAAAATTGATTATCCAATATCAATATTAACATTCACTTATGTAATAACAATGTATTTCAACCTCAAAGTTCATTTTATTTCATCAGAAGCATTATGTATGGTTGCACCACTTTCTAAGGCATATTTTTGCATTTACTAGCAACCTTTTAGGAATTATGTGATTTTCATTGTTTTGGTGTGTATTAACCATGGATCTGGCACCATGGACGACCCATAATTTATTTCTGAATAATTTTTATGAGGACCTTCATAATGACTTGGAGAAGCATTTCATATTGTTGCATCATTTTTAAGGCATAATTTTTCATTTACGAGTCAACTTTTAGGGATTACGCGACTTTCTTTGTTTTTTGTGTTAGCCCACAGATCTGGGGCAAACCTTTTCGTGTATTGTTTGGCTAAATTTTTTTGTAGGAGTCCGTGATGACTTATTTAATGGCGTGCATTGGTTCGGAGGGGCACACATCGGCATTTTCTATTTCAAACGATGCCCTGAATGAGAAATAGGGATTTTTCCATTTATGACCCCTTATGACGTGGATTCGCAATTAGGTCAGCCATGCATTCAGGGTGCACCGAAGGCCATCTTTCACCCCGTGTGACATCTTGTGGCATGGTGGGGGGCGACATGATGTGTGATGCCCAGATAGAAGTTCCCTAGGCCTAATGGCTTCGAGGGAAGCTTGCATTCAAAGACTCGATGGTTCACGTTTTTCTACAATTCGCACCAAGTTCACATTTCTCTACGTTCTTCATTGATGCAAGTTCAAGATATCTATTGTCGAGGGTCATTTGTGTTTAAAGTGGAGCACATGTCCCACCCCGTACTCCGCGGATACTTTACAAGAAATGAGTTGTAAATTTTAGTATTCTTTTATGCTTTTGATGCTAGGGTTCGTAGGTCGGCCGACCCACATCACGGGGACGAGAGGGAGGTGAACGGGTGGAGGGGCCCAAGAACCCCCGGCCGTGCGTCACCAACCAGTATTAAAACATTTCACAGGCCATTCTTCTATGCAGATTTTTTCAATGATCCTTCCACAGGTTCACCTACGAAAACCATATTTAGACTTCTACTTCCTCTAAATGATAAGGCTCAATAAACTTCTTGCGACGTCGCAGGGAGCGAATCACCCACATTGCTGCAATCTGAATATTTCACAAGATTATTCAATTTGTAGAAGCGACACGTGATATGTAGAAAGGGCAAAGACGTAGTCAACGTGAGTTGATGACTCACACTTAATAGGAATTCATCATTGAAGACCAAAAATTTAAATAATCTATCCCCATCATGATGAAAATTCAAATATTACCCAGGCCTTTTGGCCAAGGCTATAAACTCATTGAATACATCAATGTAGTGCACGTGCGGCCCAAAACATATAAGGGCATTAGAGACCTGTGATTGCCTCAAAATTTTATGGCGTAAAAGGTCATAGTGCCTTTACAAAGCTGGGCGATGTACCCCACAAACGTGCTGTCGGCCTAATGGCTTCGAGTGCAGTTTGAGTTCTAACGCTGATATGGGCTTGCCCATGCGCGCATGCGTGTGCCGTTGCATGTAGACCTCAGGCAATGACATGTGATGTCGATCGATGTTCCCTGAACAATTGGTGCATGCCTCGATCGACGCTTGGTATTAAAATTTTATTATCCAACATACAAATTGACATTTACATATGTATTACCGACGTATTTCAAACTAAAAATTAATTTTATTTCATCATAAGCATTACGTATAGTCGCACCACTTTTTAAGGCATATTATTGCATTTAAGAGTCAACTTTTAGGAATTACGTGACTTTCTTGATTTTTCGTGTGTATTAGTCCATGGATCTGGCGCCTTGGAGGACCCAAAAAGTTTTTCAAAAAAATCTTATGAGGACTTCCATCATGAGTTGGGGAAGCATTACGCATAGTTGTACCATTTTATGGCATATTGTCACATTTACAAGCCAACTTTTAAGTAATACGCGAGTTTCTTAGTTTTTCGTATGTATAGGAGCATGGATCTTGTGCAACCTTTTTTTTCTATTTTTTGGCCAAAAAATTTATTTGGCGTCCGTAACGACCTACTTAATGGCGTGTGATGGTTCAGAGGGCCACATATCAGCATTTTCAAGTTCAAACGAGGCACAAAATGGGAAATAAGGATTTTTCTATTCGTCCTACCTGGTGACATGGACTCGTATTTAGGCGAGCCTCGTGCTCAGGGTGCAGGGTAGGCCAACTTCTACCAAGCATTACATCTTGCGGCGTGCTGGGGATGACGCGATGCATGGCGCCCAGACAGATGTGCCCTCGGCCTAATAGCTTCGAGCACAACTTTCATTCAATGACTGAATGGTTCATGAGATTCTACAATTTACACCAAGTTCGCATTTTTCTACGTTCATCGATGGAAGAGTTGAGATATCCTTTTCTGATAATTGTTTATGTTTTAAGAGCAGCACATGTCCCCCCACACACTCTGCAGATAGGGCACAAGGCGTGGGTTGTCAATTTTAGTATTCTTTGGTGCTTTCGGCACTGGGTTCATTGGTCGCCCCACGCATACGTAGGGGACGAGACCGAGGTGCGCGGGTGGAGTTCCTAAGCACCCCTGGCCGTGCATCACCCGCAAGTGTTAAAACATGTTCGCGGGTCATTCTGCTAAGCATGTTTTGACAATGACCCTTTCGCAGGTTCACCTATAAAAACCTTGGTACATCTTCTTCTTTCTCTAAATGATAAGGTTCAATAGTCTTCTTGCAGTGTTGCGGGCAGTAAACCACCATAGTTGGTAGGAGTGACGGGCGATATGTACAAAGGGAAGGGACGTAGTTTACACAAGCTGATGACTCATGCTTAATAGGAATTCCTCATTGAAGACCAACAACTGCATTGATCCATCCCCATTTTGATAAAAATTCGAAATTACCAGGGCCTATTTGCCAAAGCTATAAACTCATTGAATACATCAATGTAGCGCACGTGCAGCCCAAAACATCAAAGGGTATCATCAACCTCTTATTGCTTAAAACTTCTGTTACCTAAAAGGTCGTAATGCCTTTAAGAATCTGGTGATTCGCCCAACAAACATGCCTTCAGCCTAATGGCTTCAAATGCAGTTTGTGTTCAAATACGCTATGTCACATGTCCGACGCGCACCTGCCCCCGCCGATGCACACAGTCCTCAGCCGATGTCACCTGACATAGGCTGATGTCGCCTGGCCAATGGACATATGCCTCGACCGTGGGCTGTTATTAAAATGGATTACCCAATATTAAAAATGACTCACATATGTAATGACAATGTATTTCGAACTCAAAATTAATTTTATTTCATCAAAAGAATTGCGTATGGTTGTACCACTTTTTAAGGCATATTTTTGCATTTACGAGCTACTTTTTAAGAATTACGCGACTTTCTTTGTTTTTCGTGTTTATTAAACATTATGAGGACCTCCATAGTGAGTTGGGGAAGAATTATGTATATTTGTAACATTTTTATGGCATATTTTTACATTTACGAGCTAACTTTTATGAATTACGTGACTTTCTTGGTTTTTCATGTATATTAGCCAGATCTGGAACCAATTTTTTCATAAGTTTTTTGGCAGAATTTTGTTTGGGGGCGACCGTAAAGATCTATTTAATAGCCTTCGTTTGTTAAGAGGGGCACACGTCGACATTTTAAAGTTCTAACGAGACCTAGAATACGTACATACAAGATCGTAGAGATTAAAAGTTTAAACAACAATGTCATATCAAAGCTTTCAAGGATATAGCGGAAGTCTACATCTCATGTCTCAAAGCCAATCTAACATAAGAATGAAAAATAAGGTTTGGGACGTAACCCAATACAATCTTAAAATGATAGAACATAAAAGTAAGAACACTAGGCTATGTCTTTTTATGGATGAGGATTCACCAAGTCTTCAACAAGTCTTCTACTAAGCTTTAGCCACGACTGGATGGAGAATCGCCAAGCCCTACATCAACAAGTCATGTAGGCAAGAGTATGCGTTAGTACAATTAAGTACCAAGTATGATAGACATGCACAAAATCATTTAAAACATGCTAAAACGGGACATTTTCATGACATGCAATGACCACGCTAAAACATGATAAAGGTTAGAAAACATGAAACATAACCCATGGCCAAAGAGAGCTAAATATATTCACTTTACTTGAGAGAAATCATAAAAACACTTTAGTTCATTGTTTGTGGGAAGTAGCCTTAACCGACATATAAGACCATGTGAGCTATCAACATGGAATCCGGTGTATCACCCCACACCGATAGGGCCATCCTACTTGCAAAGGTAGGACCCTTTACTTAACATGTAGCTTACGTGGATCCACTATCTAGTGTCTATCATAGACCATTATCCTATGGTGGCACATAGTTTATGGGACATGGGTAATCGCCACTTGTCAACTCGGTGCTATGCATAATTCCCACGGATTAGACATAGTTCAATTATCATAAGTAGATATGGGTGATCGCCTCTTGTGTATGTTAGGGAACACGGGTGATCACCTCTTGTCCCTTCATTAGAATAGCCCTTTAAGAACATGGGTAATCACCTCTTGTTTGTTTCAAATTTGTAGTGTGAGTATTACGTGAGAAACACTTTCACAACTCAATAATAACATCAAAATATCATATACTTTGATGCTTCAACCTCAAAGCACCCTTAATTCATCATTAGTTTCATAAGAGACATACATGGTTTCATAAAACTTCATCTTTACTTAGTTCATCATGCTCATAACTTACAAATCATAGAGTTCATGGGTTCATAAGAATTCATCATATTTTATGCAATTCAATGCAAACTCATGCTTAGAAAACCATAAACAAGGCAATTGGACCATAATTGAAGGAACCCACATAATAGAGGAAAACCATAGATTTTGATTGGACATGCTTACTTCCATAAAACCATCCTTAGTTCATTCATATTCTCATCATGAAGACCTTTACTTAGAATTCATAATTCAACATGGATTCATAGAGATTTCATAAAATTCATCATTTCATAATTCGATCCACCAACAAAGCATAAAATTTGAAATTGGGGAAAATAGCATGGGTTCATGGGATTCATCTATATTCATGAAATTCAACTCAATTCATGCTTCATAGTTAATAAAACAATCAATTAAATCAACAATGAAAGGAACGCATGACATTGAAGAAAACCCTTACTTCAATTGGGAATTTCTAACTTGAAAATTTGAGATTTTAGAGACTCCATGGAGGAAAGGGCTCCATGGATGGACACTATCATACCTTAGAGTCTCAATTCCTTAAGCAATTTGATGAAGAAAGCTTGATTTCATGAACCCTAGCTTGCCCTCCTCTTCATCTTCTTCTTCTATCTTCTAGAGAGAATATTTGAGAGAGGAGAATTTTGGGGAAATTTGTATAGTCATTGAAAAAGGTAAATTTTAGGATTGAAAGGGCTTATATAGTGTTAGGGGAAGCTATAAACCGACATAGATAAGTAAATAGGCTAATAGGTGAAAAGAACAAATGATCCCTTTAAAATAACCATTGAGCCCTTACCAATGGTTGGGACCTACAATCCGTAGGTAAACCTACGACTTATCCTGTTCTTCCATAGGTAGATTCAAAGACTGGCACTTTTGAACCTGCAACAAAGGGTCCTATCTATGGCTTGTACAATGAACGATGGCCCATCGTGGCAATCCGTCGTTGAGGTCCTGAAACTTGATATTTTTAAAACTTGGGCTTGCTACCTACAATTCCCACCTACGGCCCCCGTCAGTCGACCTACAGTCCGTAGGTGGCTTCCGTCGTCACTAGCACCAACCTAGAAAATTCAAAAAATTTCCACCCTTTCAAATTCGAGGTATTACATCAGCGAACCTCCCTCATCGCCGCAATCTAGATATATCACCACATCAATTAATCTGTAGGAGCAATGAGTGATATGTTCATAGGGCGAGGACATAACACGAGCTGATGACTCACGCTTACTAGGAATTCCTTGTTGAAGACCAATAATTACAATGATTTATCCAAATCACGATGAAAATTCAAAGATTACCCAAGCATGTAAGCCAAGGCTCTAAACTCGTTGAATATATCAATGTAGCGCACGTGCGACCCAAAATATCTATTGGCATCAAAGACATGTTATTGCCTCAAAGATCCGCAGCCTTGTAGGCCGTAGTCCCTTTAAGAAGACTGTTGATGCGCCCGACATACGTTCCCTCGGCCTAATGGCTTCCCGTGTAATTGCATTAAACGACTCGATGTCGCATGGCCGATGCTAGCATGTTTCGACCGATGCAGGGAGGCCTCAGTCCATGTCGCCTAACGTCGACCAACGTTGCTTTGCCAATGGGGCATACCTCGACCAAAGCCTGGTATTAAAGTTGTTTATCCAATATTAAAATTGGCATTCACATATGTATTTACAATGTATGTCGAGTTCAAAATTCATTCTATTTTATTAGAAGGACTACCTATAGTCGCACCACTTTTTAAGGCATATTTTTGCATTTACGAACAAACATTTAGGAATTACGTGACTTTCTTGATTTTTCGTGTGTATTAGCCCATTTATTTGGCACCTTGGAGGACCCAAAAATAGTTTTTGAAAAAAACATAATGCGGACCTCCGTACAGAGTTGGGGAAGCATCACGTATAGTTGCACCATTTTAAGGCACATTTTTTCATTTACAAGCCAACTTTTAGGAATTACTCGACTTTCTTATTTTTTTAGTGTATATTAGACCATGGATCTGGCACAAACATTTTTGTGTGTTTTTTGGCCAAATTTTATTTTAGTCGTCCATGACAACGTATTTAATGGTGTGTGTTTGTTTGGAGGGACACATGTCGGCATTTTCATGTTCAAACAAGACCTAGAATGGAAAAATAGGGATTTTTCCATTTGTCACACCTGGTGACGTGGACTTGCATTTTGCTCAGTCGTGTGCTCAGGGTGCATGAGAAGCCAGATTCCACCCGGCATGACATCTTGCAGCCCGCCGAGGGGCAACGTGATGTGTGATGCCCAGTTAGACGTGCCCTTAGCCTAATGGCTACGAGCGCAACCTGCGTTCAAAGTCTAGATGGTTCACGAGATTCGGCAATTCACACCAAGTTCACCTCTTTCTACGTTCATAATCCATGCAAGAATCGAGATATCTGTTGCTGAAAATCATTCGTGTTTCAAGAGCACTACATGTCCCCCCCACACTCCAGGGATGAGACACGAGGCGCAGGCTGTCAGTTTTATTATTCTTTTGAACTTTCTGTGCAGGGGTTCATTGGTCGCCCAATGCGAACACCACGGACGAAAGAGACGCGAGCGGGTTAAGGTCCTTAGCATCGCTGCCCGTGCATTGCCCCCTAGTGTAAAAAGGTGCTCGTGAGTCATTCTGCTTTGTAGGTTTTCACAATGATCCTTCTGAAGGTTCACCTAAGAAAATCTTGTTACGACGTTGATGAGTGGGTGATTTACACTCATTTGGAGTCCTTTTGTTGGTAATTTTGTGTTACTTAAGTAGAGAAAGAGGATTATTTTCCTTTGAATTTTGTTTTTCAGGTACATGTTTGTTAAAAAGGATCTTTGATGAAAAATAATGAAAATGGGGGCAAAATGGAGCTAAAAACAAGGATTTTGGAGCAAGCAGTGAAATTCTCTCCGCGAACGCGCAGAGCAGGGCACGACCGCGGAGCTCCATCAAGAATTGAACCGCGAATGCGGAGTGCATTCATGTTGAGTACCACGAACGCAGGAAGTCTTCGCGAATGAGGAGTGCAGGAAGATTGAGTACCGCAAACGTGGACGTCCTCTGCAAATGTGGAGAAGGATTACACTAAGCTCCGCGAACGTGGAGATACCTCCGGGAACACGGAGAAGAATTGTGAGTGACGTCTGGGCAGTTCTGGAAATTCATATTTTGACCCCAATTCACCATATACACTATTCACAGCCATTTTGAGGAAAAAAGGGAATTCAAGAGAATAGACAGAAAAGAATAAAGAGAAGAACATTGAGGATTGAGGCTTGGGCTTAGCTTGGAGATCAAGATTCCTCAACAAACACTATTAGAGTGAAAGTTGTGATCTTGGGTTGTAATTATTTGTCACTTTCTTCAGCTCTTTGCTTTGTATTGTTTAATTCTAGGTTTTAGTTGTTGGTTGGTGATTTGGATATTGTTTTAGGCATAATCCATATTTGGGTTTTTGATTTCTATCTAGTGCTTTTGCAATTGATTGATTGCTTTATCATATATGAAATGGGTTCTTGATTATCCAATTGATCTCATGCTTTAATTGCTTTCCATTGTAATTGATCACTTCTTGGTCTTGCCCATTTACTTTGATTTAGCTTGTGAGTGTTAATTGAGGTTGGGTATGATTGATTGGTACATTATTTGAGGTTTAGCAACTTAATTGTCATATTTTGCAAGAAATAGTGAATCCTTGCATTGCCTTTAATCGGATTGCTAGTGTTGCCACTTGATTGGGTTTGTGAGAGCCAATTGAAAAATATTTGCCTATGTTCGATAGAATTAGGTAGATAATTTAGTGTCCAAGGCTTATATGATTTTAACCATTATTGATTGAAACTGTATGAGGCTAGTGTGCAATTGATCGTATGGATTTTGATTGATTTCCCATTCCGAAATCTCTTTGGTAATATCGTTCGATATAACTTTTTCCCTTGTTCTCCTCTATCCCCCATCCTAATTTAGATACTTCAAATCTTCTCCTTATTATAATTGCATTTTATATTTCCGATTCAAATTAGTAGCTCATAATTCTTTGTTTCTTGAACCGTCCTTCACATTGTTTCTCATGGGATCGACCCCAACTCTTCGTTGGGTTTATACTTGCATAGCGACTGCCCACACTTTGAATCGTGATACGTGTGTTTGAGCGTTTATCAAAAATGGCGTTGTTGCCGGGGAATAATTTGGCTGGTTGCATTGATTTAGAGTTTTTAGTTTACTAGTTTCTATCCAAATTGTGAATATTTGTTTTTTTGTTTTTGTTTGTTTCTATGGCTTCATGTGAAGGAACAAGATTTGGTGAGTGCAAGTCTTATGTAGATGACCCTTGGCTATGTTGTGGAAGACTTCATGTTGGGAATAGTTGTTTGGATACCTCGTTAGATTAAGAGAGATATGAAGAGATGGGTGTTGTGAGCCAAGCTTGGCATTATACTTGTCTCATCAACTTGGAAAGGGAGAGAGGCTAAGGAATCTAATTTTCCAAATGAGGGATAAATTCCGCAACTTGCACCTCGCTAAGTGCCATGAGATGATCCAACTCGAGTTTTAGATTGCTACTTTGAAGGCCAACATTCGATCAACATTGGGAGTACGTAAGGCTCCTTGTAAAGTGGTCAAGAGAAAGGCATTGGAGTTGGATGGTCAAGAAAAAGGGGTTTTGTTCGATATTTAAGAGATCTTGGGTATTTGCAAACAAACAAAACCAATAAAATTCCAAGATGCCAAAATCAAGGCAATGGTATTAGAGTTGCAAGAAAAAGCCAAAAAGATCATATATGGCAACTCTAATTCATTGGAAAGTGATGGTGTCATGCTTTTGAGGACCAAGAGTTATGAAGTTCTAAGTTCGAATGGCTTAGTAACACTATCACTCTTGCCCAATGCTCCTACGCGAAAGAATGATGTGAAGTTGGGCAAGAAATTTAAATCTTCGAAGTGGAGAGATCGAGTGAAATGCGTGATGCTCTCGGTAGTCCCATATTGCTACGACGAGAAAATGAGTTGAAATTGGGGAGAAGGTACATCACCTCAAAGTGGAAACATAAAGGATGATGCAACCGGCTTCAAGCTGCGACGTTAAATTGTGCACTTGATGGGAGGCAACCCATCGGTATCAAAAATTTTATTATAAGTTAATTTTGAGTTTTCTTTAATTTTTAGGATAGATTAGAATTTTATTTTTTGCTAATCCTCATGATTACGAAGTTTTTGGAAGTGTTTTGAATAGGTTTGGATAAAAAAATACCCTTGGGGTTGAACTACCTTAAAAATGGGCATTGGAACACTTTTGGGCAGTTGATGTTCACCAAAGTGCAATGGGCGAGTCGTCCAATGGACCCACCCACCGCCGAAAATTCCAGAATGCTGCCAGGGATTCAGGCTCTTTTTACTCTGTGCGAGAGGGTCTGCGAACGTGGAGGTCAATAGGTCAGACACTCCGCAAAGGCGCCCCTTCAGCCGCGAATGCGAAAGCCATCCTTCACAGAGTGGCGCAAACGCACCACGATGTCTGTGAACGCGGAAGTTGAGAAATACTTTACGGGTGCGAACGCGGCATACACTCTACGAACGTGGAGGGTCGAGGTACTTTGAACCAAAATTGTCAACCAACGACATTCCCACTTCATTAGGAATTGAACCCGAGGAGGAGAATTTAGATGCAACCAGGTTCTTGTCCGCCAAATACGCCTAAAAATATGATGAATACCTTGGTCGGGCCATTGTAAAGGAAAAAGGAATCTATTTGGACAAGCTTGAAGTAGGGATGTCGGATTTCTTTCATCGGCTTGAGACTAGCGGATGGAGGGTGTTTGCTACTGAGCCTATCAAGGCTAACCACACCATCGTAGCTGAGTTCTATGCTAATGCCTCAGAGACTGATTTTAATGAGGCTGCAGTTATAAGTGTCCGCGGAGTTCAGGTCCAGTTCATCTCAACCTTGATTAATCCCCATTATGGCCTTCCAGATGGTGATAACCGACTCTATTTGGATCGCTACAAAGAGCTGGATGGCCAGTGGCAAGTTGATAAATTACACAATGGTAAGCCTCCGAAGTGGTTTGAGACGAGAAGAGGGGTGGAGTATCGTGAGTTTACAGCGGAGGCCAAAACTTGGCTCTCCATCATTTGTGCTTTGGTCATTCCCTCCACTCATGACACCGAGGTTACACTTGACAGGGCACTGGTTATTGCAGCTATCATGGATGGGTTGGCAATGAATGTTGTCCAGCTGCTTTTGGCCCATATTATTGAGGTTGCTCAGGGGAGGACTAGGATTCTTGTTTGCCCTTCATTGATCACTCAGTTGTGCTACAATGCCGGAGTGCCGAGATTGTTGACAGACGAGGAGAAGAAATCGGCAACTGAGATTCACCCTCTGAAGAAGAGGGGTGCACCGGACGACATGCACAAAAGAGGAAGATAGATGTTCTTGGCCCACAGTTCGGGCAGTTTATTGAGCCCACTTCTAAGACTGGAGCTTCATCTTCAGCAGGACCACTCAAGTTTGGGCCTGCCACGATGCGATATATATCTTTGCAGGTACAGGTAGTGGATGCTCAGATCTGAGAGAAAGTTGCTGGCCTTCCTACTAGACCGTCTATAGCCACCCCTGATGGTGCATCTGCACCTACTATTGCCGCTATAGTTGTTGCACAGAAGGCCATGTCCGATCTACTAGAGTATATAAGTCGAAGGCAAGGGAAGATCGAGTAGTGCCAGCTGACCTTTCAGGAGAACGAGAAGAGGAAGAGTCGATTCCTGAGCAAGATGATGGGAAAGCACCAGAGTCTATGTGGCAGCAGTCCATTCGATTATGAGGACCTATCCTTCCCCTCTGACACTAGCTTAGAGTGATCACATTTCAGGGAGCCCCTCGTATTCTCTTTTGATTTTTTTAATGTGAGGACACAGTGTGATTTTCAGTTGGGGGTGCTTCCCTTTTGACTCCTATTCTGTACTTATTATTTATGATGATTGGGACTGTTGTTGACTATTTTTATGATGTTGTTTGATATTTTGTTTTGATTTGTGGATGACGTGCCCTTGTCGGACTTTTGGAGCTTTAATCGTTGATTGTGTTGGATTAGTCATTTTTGTTTTAGTTTTTATTGTTGTTGATAGTTTCTTTAGTTTATTTCTTTTGTCTTGAGATGGTGTTGTTGTTTGGAGTTGTTATTGATTGGCGATACCCTATGATGGATAGAATGATGTCTTTCTTAAGGGTAAAGAGTCAATGTGTTTTGTGGTGAAGTCTGAGTAGCCATTGTTGGTGAAGTCTGAGTAGCTGGCCCCGAATTGATGTATGAGTTTGCCCAAAGATGGATTGGTTGACGGCTTTCTTAAGGGTAAATTCGTCATGGTCTTTTCGTGAGATTTGTGGCTAGTTTGCTACTAAGAATATAGTCTTGCTTGCGAAAAATGTGTTTTTGAGCATAACCCTCCGTTTTGAAAATTGAGCAAGTGTTGAATGATTTTGTGACAACTCTTGTAACTCTTTTTGTGATTCTTGATTCGTTGGAGGTCTAATTGTTAAATGCCACTTGTTGGTTGAAAAGGAAATAAGATTTTGATCCATCTTGAGTGATTTGCATGCCGTGTGTGGTGAGTTGTTTAATAATGCCTTGTGTTTGCTTGTGCACGTAGAACTTGCCCGGTTAGTCTTGAAATATTGGTCTTCATTGAGTTGGGTTGAAAAAATGATCGTAGGCTTTCTTTGATTGTTATTGAAGTCCACTTGGCCTAAAAATCCCTCCTTTTCACTAAATGTATCCTTAGTTGTCCCGTTTGAACCTAATGCCCTTTTATTGGCAACCTTATTACAAGACTTAGCCATTTTGAAAATACATTCCTCTCTTGAACCCTTTCCCTCCTTGAACTTGAAGTTATGAGAGCTGAGGCTAAAAGCTTAAGTTGGGGGGTGTTATGGGAAATTCATAGAAGGGATGCCTATTGCATAAGAGCTTGATATATGAAAAAATCATGAATGAAGAAAAATGTCAAAAAGAAAGAAAAAGCTGTGAAAAAGAAAGAGAATAAAAGAGGCTTGAATCCTCCAAAATTTGGAAATGGTTGCATCTGGGGAATCAAGAATGAAAATAAGTAAAAGAAGGTGAATTGTGCATTTCTTTGGATAGTGAAGAAAATGTGGAAAAGTTGGAAAATGTTGAGTTGTTTAGTAGAGTTCAAGGAGGGTGGAGTCATTTGTACCTAAATGATATCCTAACCTTCCCTAAGCCGACATTACAAGCTTAACAAAGTCCTTTGTGATTTCTAACCAAATGAAGTTGAGTCGATGTTGATTGAAAATAAGGGTAAGCCTATGATATGGCATTTGTGTTCATGAGATGTTCTTTTATGAGTGTGAATGTTTGTGTTGTTGTCGCTTGTCTTGTAAATAATTTGTGAGTCTTTTTGGGACATTTCTCATCTTCTGTGGGTATGTAAGTTGCTTGAATGGTGCTCTTGAATGACCCTATTTGCATCAAGTGAGCATGAAAAAGAGCTAAAGAGTCTAGTCATTTCTTGAGTTTGAGTTGTTGCCACTTAATGTTTCTTGGTTTTTGAAAAATGTTCCATGAAAATTAGGGATTGTTGTTTTTGTGAAAAGTTTGCTTGAGGACTATTTATTAGTACCAGCCAAAGTCATGATCATGATCTCTATTTGGATTGTAAGTGTGTTGTGCTTAGTGTGATTGCCTCCTATGCTTTTGATTTTGTTTTGCTTGAGGACAAGCAAAGTTTCTAAGTTGGGGGTGTTGATGAGTGCGAGATTTACACTCATTTGGATTCCTTTTCTTGGTAATTTTTTGGTACTTAAGAAGAGAAAGAGGCTAATTTTCCTTTGAATGTTGTGTTTCAGGTACATATTGATTAAAAAGGAGCTTTGATGAAAAAGAATGAAAATTGGGGCAAAATAGAGCTAAAAACAAGGATTTTGGAGCTGGCAGTGAAGTGCTCTCTGCAAACGTGGAGAGCTGGGAAGCTTCAAGGAAGAAGAAGAAAGCTTGAATCCTCCATTGAAGACCTTCAATCTTCTCCAAAATCTTGTGGATTTCTTTGAGGTATGATAGTGTTCACCAGTAGGAGTCCTTTCCTCCAATGGGCCTTTCCTCTTCGTCATGATTTTCAAAGGTTTACTCTAACCCAATTGAATTAGGGTTTTGATCAATCATTGTGGGTTCTTCAATTATGATTTCAATTGTTGATTTTATGATTCCTAGTGCACGATCTAGCGTGATAAATTAACTTAGTGCACGAATTAGCGTGAATCACATGATTTTATGTAAAGATTGCATGAACACCCATGATCCCAAGCTAATTCTCCCTAATTTGATAATTTATGCTTTGATTGTAGGGTTGAGCTATGATTTGATGAAGTTTATGCATTCTCTTTGAAATCAAGAATGAATTATGAATGAATTGAGGATAATCTTATGAATTTAGCATGATCAAGTCAAAAGCATGATTTTCCGCTATTATGTGAGTATGGGTAAATTGTCCTAATTATGGCTTTCTAAGCGTGAGCTTGCGTTGAATTGCATGATATGAGTTGAACTTGCATAAACCCATATGAACTCAATGAACTATGAAATATAAGCATGATGAATTAAGTGTTCTTTGAGAGTAAAGTACCAAATATATGATATGATGATGCTATGATTGAGTAGTGAAAGGTTTTCTCACTTAATTCTCCCACTATGATAAAAGAGGAACAAAGAGGCGATTACCCATGTTCTTAAGGAGCTATTCTAATGACGTAATCTTGGACAAAGTCCAGGGAAGATGAAACGTCTATAAGCATGATTTTAGCTTGAATTTGTAACCCTAGTTTTACCTCTTTATGTTTAATGATATAACTATGTTAATGACTAATTCGTGGGAATTATGCTTAGCACTGAGTGGATATTGAGATGGAAGCCCTCCCGTTAGTAGAGGCCAGGTCTTCTAGTGAAAGCACTCCTATTAGTAGAGGCTAGGTTTTCTAGATGCTCTCCCGTTAGTTGAGGCCGAGTCTCCTAAAGCAATCTCTATCCCATAATCTATAGTGCCACCATAGGATGTTGTCTTTAAGTAGATATTAGCTAGTGGATCCACATAAGCTAAGAAGTTCATGGTCTTACCTTATCAAGTAGGACACCCCTTTTTTGTGTGGGGTAGACACCGTATTCCGTGTTGATAGCTCACATGGTCTTACATGTCGGTTAAGGCTTTTCCCCACAAGTTAATGAACAAGTGTTCTCATGATGAAGTAAAGAAAAGAAGGAAAGATGATTTAGATTAGTTTGGCCTTGTTATATGCTTTATGTTTCATGTTTTTCATGTTTTTAGCTTGGCCATTTCATGTCATGATTATGTCTCTCTCTCTAGCATGATTTATGTGTTTATGTGCATTGCTATCATACTTAGTACTTAATTGTTCTAGCGCACACTTTTGCCTACATTAACTTCTTTTGTGTAGGATGTGGCGATTCACCTTCCACTCGTGGCTAGAGCTTTATAGTAGCAGATTGATAGAAGACTTGGTGAGTCCTCATCCATCCGAGGACATAGTCTAGTTGTTCTTATTTTCATGTCATTTCTTTTCAGTTTTAGGATTGTATTGGGTTATGTCCCAACTTTACTTTCTATGATAGATTGGCTTTGACACATGAGATGTATACTTCCGGTTTTTCTTTTAAAAGCTTTGATATGAAATTCTCTTTCGAATTTTTATTCTCTATTATCTTGTATGTAATGTATGCTAAGGGCTTATATGAGGCCTCTCGGGGTCTTGTACGCCACGTCATATCTAGGGGTACCTTGGGTCATGACAAACTTTGTATTAGAGCTAGGTTTTAGAAAGATCCTATGATGTCTCATACGCCGCATCAAGTAGAGTCTTGTTTATGAGTGTGAAGCGCGCCATGTTTATGAATGAGAGGCTATAAGACGTTTAAAAATTCAACTTCTTTCATTACTCTTAAGTCGTGCCATAGAGTTTAACTCTATATATCTCTCTCCTAATCCCTATCCTACGTGTTTTAGGATATGGCGACCCAAAGAGCTTACGCTAGAAGAAACATGGGAGAGAATGTGGAACAAGAAGCTCCTCCTCAAGCTCCTCAAGTTCCGGTCGACCCTTTGGCGGAACAAGTGACTAATGCGGAGTTTAGGGCTGCTTTCCAAGTGTTGGCTCAAGCCGTGATGGCTCAAGAAAATAGAGAGGTGGTGGCTCCCGTGAACCCAAATGTGGGTACCACGGCATCAAGAGTGAGGGACTTCACTAGAATGAACCCTTTGGAATTTCATGGCTCTAAGGTTGAGGAAGATCCTCAAGAATTCATTGATGAAGTGTACAAGATATTGATGATTATGGGCGTGACTCCGGAAGAAAAGGCCGAGTTGGCCGCTTATCAACTCAAGGGTGTGGCCAAAACTTGGTTCAACCAATGGAAAAGTGAGAGGGCGGTTAATGAGGGTCCTCTTGATTGGGAGAAATTCAAAGTTGCTTTCCTTGATAGGTTATTTCCCCTTTAGATATGGGAGGCAAGGGTGCTTAAGTTCATCAGCCTTCGATAAGGAAATATGAGTATGAAAAAGTATGCTTTGAAGTTCACACAATTGTCTCGACATGCTCCTTCCATAGTTGCCGATCCTAGGGCAAGAATGAGTAAGTTTGTCTCAGGAGTGTCAAAAATGTTGGTTAAAGAGTGCCGCACTGCCATGCTTGTTAATGATATGGATATTTCTCGTCTGGTGTATGCTCAACAAATAGAGGAAGAAAGCTCAAGGAGAGGTCTAGAGAGACTATGAGAGCTAGGACCAGTGATGATAACTTTTCACATTAAAGGTCTGATGGACATGATCGTCCAAGATTTCGACAAAAGTACTCTAATCAAGGCTCATCCAATGCTCCTCCTAAGTCTAACAAAGATAGGGTGTCTAACCTTAAGCCTCAAGGAGGAAATGGTAGTAGCTTATCATCGACTACTTGTACTAGGTGTGGGAGGAAGCATGAGGGAAAATGTTTATCCGGTACGGATGGTTGTTACGGTTGTGGAAAGAGTGGTCACAAGATGAGGGATTGTCCATCTCTCACGGCTAAGGGAAGAGAAAGTAAGCAAGCTCCACCTAGTTTAAGAAGATCCTCAAGAATTCATTGATGAAGTATACAAGGTGTTGATGATTATGGGTGTGACAACGGAAGAGAAAGCGGAATTGGCTGCTTATCAACTCAAGGGTGTTGCCAAAATTTGGTTCAATCAATGGAAGAGTGAGAGGTCGGTTAATGAGGGTCCTCTTGATTGGGAGAAATTCAAGGTTGCTTTCCTTGATAGGTTCTTTCCCTTTGAGATGAGGGAGGTAAAGGTGCTTGAGTTTATCAACCTTCGACAAGGAATATGAGTGTGAAGGAGTATGCTTTGAAGTTCACACAATTGTCCCCATAAGGTCCTTCCATCGTTGCCGATTCAAGGGCAAGAATGTGTATGTTTATTTCGGAGGTGTCTGAAATGTTGGTTAAAGAATGCCACACTGCTATGCTTGTAAATGATATGGAAATTTCTCGTCTCATGGTGTATGATCAACAAATTGAGGAAGAAAATCTTAAGGAAAGCTCTAGAGAGACCAAGAGGGCTACGACCAGAAATGGTAACTTTTTGCATGCAAGGTCAGATGGACATGGTCGTCCTAGATTTCGACAAAGGTTCTCCGGCCAAGGCTCTTCCAATGCTCCTCTAAAGTTCAACAATGATAGGGTGTCTAACCCCAAGTCTCAGGAAGGGAATAATGGTGGTTCTTTATTGGCTCCTTGTGCCAAGTGTGGGAAAAAGCAGGAGGGTAGATGTCTAGCCAGTACGGATGGTTGTTGTAATTATGGAAAGGGTGGTCACAAGATGAGGGATTTTCCATATCTCACAGACAAGGGAAGGGAGAATAAGGAAGCTCCACCTAGAGGATCGGGTTCGAATGTTAAGAAGCAAAACCGATTTTATGCACTTCAGGCTCGTCATGAGCAAGAGAGCTCTCCCGACGTGGTAACAGGTTTGTTAAGACTTTTCTATTTTTATGTTTATGCTTTGCTTGATCCCGGGGCTACCTTGTATTTTGTGATGCCATATGTGGCTATGGGGTTTGATGTTGTTCCGGATGTGTTGCTAGATCCTTTTCGTGTCTCTACTCCAATTGGAGAATTATCATGGCTAAGAGTGTTTATAGAGATTGTCCCGTCTCCTTATCCCATAGAGTCACCCAAGTTGATCTTGTAGAGCTTGATATGCTAGATTTTGATGTTATTCTTGGGATGGGTTGGTTGCATACTTGTTATCCCTCTATTGATTGTAGGACCCGAATGGTAAAGTTTCAGTTTCAAAATGAGCCTATTCTAAAGTGGAAGGGGGGAAATTCTATGTTTCGAGGTTAATTTTTTTCTTATCTAAAAGCTAGAAAGATGATCTCTAAGGGGTGCATTTACCATATCGTTAGGGTGAGGGATATAGATTTCGAGACCCCTACTCTTGAGTCGGTCCCCGTTGTTAATGAGTTTCTGGAAGTGTTTCCCGATGACTTGCCCAGTATTCCTCCAGAATGGGAAATAGACTATGGTATTGACCTTCTCCCAGATACGCAACCTATTTCTATTCCTCCTTATAGAATGGCTCCGGTGGAACTTAACGAACTAAAAGACCAGGTGAAATTCTTGTTGGATAAGGGTTTCATCCGACCAAGTATTTCTCCAAGGGGTGCTCCGGTCTTGTTTGTAAGTAAGAAAGATGGTTCACTCTGTATGTGTATCGACTATCACCAATTGAACAAGGTTACCATTAAGAATAAGTATCGTCTACCAAAGATAGATCACTTGTTTGATCAACTTCAAGGGCTAGTTATTTCTCAAAAATCGTCCTTCGTTCGGGCTATCACCAATTAAGGGTGAAAGACGATGATATTCCGAAAATGGCCTTCCGGACTAGGTATGGTCACTATGAGTTCTTGGTGATGTCGTTTGTGTTGAGAAATGCACCAGCCGCATTTATGGACCTGGTGAATAGAATGTTTAAGCAATACCTTGACATATTTGTGATTGTGTTTATTGACGACATTTTGATCTACTTAAAGAATGAGGGTGAAGATGTTAATCATTTGAGGAATGTGTTGCAAGTCCTCAAGGACCAACAACTCTTTGCGAAGTTTAGTAAATGTGAGTTTTGGTTAAGGTCGGTGGCTTTTCTTGGTCACATTGTTTCCGGTAAGGGTATTGAGGTGCATCCTAAGAAGACGAAAGCGGTTAAGAATTGGCCTAGACCTTTATCACCTTCGGATCTCCGTAGTTTCTTGTGCTTAGCCGGTTATTATAGGAGGTTTGTTGTAGCGTTTTCTTCTATTGGTTCTTCATTGACGGCATTGACTCAAAAGAAGGTTAAATTCATATGGTTCGAGGCATGTGACAAAAGTTTCCATGAGTTGAAGGATCGGCTTACTTCGGCTCCGATATTGACTCAACCGGAAGGATCCGATGGTTTTGTGGTTTATTGTGATGCCTCAAGAATTGGGCTTGGATGTGGTCTTATGCAAAATGGGAAAGTCATTGCTTTTGCTTCAAGACAACTTAAGGTGCACGAAAAGAACTATCCTACACATGACTTTGAATTAGCGGCGGTTGTATTTGCTTTTAAAATATGGCGACATTATTTGTATGGGGTACATGTAGATGTCTTCACCGACCATAAGATTTTCCAATATGTGTTTAAACAGAAAGATTTGATTCTCCGCCAAAGAAGGTGGCTCGACTTGTTAAAAAACTATGATATGAGTGTTCTCTATCACCCCGGTAAGTCTAACGTGGTGGCGGAGGCTATTAGTCAATTATCTATCGGTAGTGTTGCTCATGTTGAGTATGGTAAGAAAGAGTTTGTTCACGATGTCCATAGATTGGCTCGATATGGTGTTAGATTGGTTGGTTCTACTAAAGGTGGTGTTACAGTTCACTAGGGTTCCGAATCCTCTTTTGTGCATGATGTGAAAGCTAAGCAAGGTCTTGATACTAACTTTGTTGAACTAAAGGAATCGGTACTCAAGAAGTCCATAGAGGTTTTCTCCCAAGGGGGAGATGGTGCTCTTCGATACCATGGTCGTATGTGTGTTCCCAATGTAGAGGGTTTAAGAGAGAAAATTTTATCGGAAGCCTATAGTTCTCGGTATTCCATCCACCCAGGAGCTACAAAAATGTACCATGATTTCCAAGAAATTTATTGGTGGAACGGAATGAAGAAAGATATTGCAGAGTTTCTGGCTAAGTGCCCTAATTGTCAACAAGTGAAAGGTGAGCATCAAAGTCTAGGAGATTTTAATCAAGATATTAGTATTCCTACTTGGAAGTGGGAAGATGTGAATATGGATTTTACTATGGGTTTGCCTCGCACGAGGCGACAATACGATTCGATTTGGGTTGTTGTTGATAGAATGATGAAGTCAACCAATTTCATTCCCGTCAAGACTTCTTATTCGGCGGAGGATTATGCTAAGTTCTATTTGAGGGAGATGGTTAGGCTGCATGGAGTGCCTTTATCCATCATATCCGATCGTGGTGCACAATTTACTTCTAAATTTTGGAAGTCGTTCCAAAAAGGTCTTGGTACTCGTGTTAAACTTAGTATGGCCTTTCATCCCCAAACTGGTGGGCAAGCGAAGTGTACCATTCAAACTTTTGAAAATATGTTGAGAGCCTGTGTAATTGATTTCAAGTGTACTTGGGATGATCACTTGCCTTTGATTGAGTTGTCTTATAATAATAGCTACCATTCTAGTATTGGTATGGCTCCATTTGAGGCTCTCTATTGTAGGAGGTGTAGATCTCCTATAGGTTGGTTTGAAGTTGGTAAAGTTACTTTGATAGGCCTGGAGTTGGTGCATGAGGCTATAGAGAAAGTTCGACTTATTAGGGAAAGGTTGAAAACTGCCCAAAGTCGACAAAAGTCCTTTGCCAATGTTAGAAGAAGAGAATTAGAGTTTAATGTTGATGATTGGCTTTACTTGAAAATCTCACCCATGAAGGGTGTAATGAAATTTGGGAAGAAAGGGAAGCTTAGTCCCTGTTATGTAGGCCCCTATCAGATTTTGAGACGCATTGGGAAGGTAGCTTATGAGCTTGACTTGCCTAATGATTTGGCCTCAGTACATCCGGTTTTCCATATCTCATTGTTGAAGAAGTGTGTTGGTGATCCGACCTCTATAGTTCCATTAGAGAATCTTGGCATAAAGGATATTCTTACTTATGAGGAAGTTCTGGTTGAGATTTTAGATAGGCAAGTCCGGAAGTTAAGAAATAAAGAAGTTGCTTCCGTGAAAGTTCTATGGAGGAATCAATTGGTTGAGGGCGCTACTTGGGAGGCTGAGGCTGATATGATGTCCCGATATCCTCATCTCTTTCCTTCCGATCCTACTCTAGCTTGAGGTATCTTGATCCTCATGGTTCATTATTTTGGTCTCATGTGTCATAGTTGATTTCCATGATTCCTTGATTATGCATGTTCATGAAAGATTCTTATACGATTATGTGCATTTGGGTATGAGTTGCATAAAGTCTTCATGATAAGATGTTGATCATGATTTAGCTTGGAGTTGATGTTTCCTCCTCGAATATGTGCACTTATGTGATTGCATGCTAGGTTGGGTTGTTAGTCTAAGTCTATTACCTTTCTCATGATGTCTTGATTCTCATTCGAGGACGAATGTTCCTGTAACACCCGAAGTTTCAAACGAATTTTAAAATGAGGAACTCACCTGAAGACAATGACCTACGGAGGCCACCTACGGGCCGTAGGTGGGAACCGTCAATGACACTGTGAAATTTCAGGATTTTCCAATTTCTAAACCTTCACCTATGGAATAGCAGGATGGTTCGTAGTCTAGTTGACGGGCCATAGATGGGTTCCGTAGATGCCTTCCAGACTTAGCCAAATTTTCATCCCAAAATGAACTTTCTGAATCAATTGACGGAAGAACAGGACGGTTCGTCAATTGATGTACAGACCGTAGATCCTGTCCATCGATTGGCCCCGATAGTTTTTATTTAAAGGTTTTTTGGTCTTTTCCCTAATTGTTTACCTATTAAGCTAATTCGGTTATACCCTTAATCTAAGACCTATAAATAATTTCTAAGCCTAATTCTTTTTATTCTAATGCATTCCAAAACTTTCCTCTCTCAAATATTTCTCTCTCTAAAAAGAAACTCTCAACTCTCAAGGAAGAAGAAGGAGCTTGAATCTTCCATTGAAGACCTTCAATCTTCTCAAATTCCTGTGGATGGATTTGAGATAGGATAGTGTTCACCATTAGGAGTCTTATCCTCCAATGGGCCCTTCCTTTTCTTAATGATTTTCAAAGGTTTACTCTAACCCAATTGAATTAGGGTTAGTGATCAATCATTGTGGGTTCTTCAATTATGATTCAAATTATTGATTTTATGATTCCTAGTGCAGGATTTAGCATGATAAAGTAACTTAGTGCACGAATTAGCGTGAATTACATGATTTGATGTAAAGGTTGCATGAACCCCCATGATCTCAAGCTAATTCTCCCCAATTTGATAATCTATGCTTCGATTATTGGGTTGAGTTATGATTTGATGAAGTTTATGAATTCTCTATGAAATCAAGCATGAATTATGAATGAATTGAGGATAATCTTATGAATTTAGCATGATCAAGTCAAAAGCATGATTTTCCTCTATTATGTGAGTTCCTTCAAGTATGGGTAAATTGTCCTAATTATGGCTTTCTAAGCATGAACTTGCATTGCATTGCATGATATGAGTTGAACTTGCATGAACCCATATGACCTCTATGAACTATGAAATATGAGCATGATGAATTTAAGGGTGATTTGAGAGTAAAGTACCAAAGTTATGATATGATGATGCTATGGTTGAGTAGTGAAAGGTTTTCTCATGTAATTCTCCCATTATGATAAAAGATGAACAAAGGGGTGATTACCCATGTTCTTAAGGAGCTATTCTAATGATGTAAGCTTGGACAAGATCCATAAAAGATGATTATCTATAAGTATGATTTTAACTTGAATTGGTAACCCTAGTTGTACATTTTCATGTTTAATGATATAAATATGTTAATGACTAATCCGTGGGAACTATGCTTAGCACCGAGTGGATATTGAGATGGAAGCCCTCCCGTTAGTAGAGGTCGGGTCTTCTAGTGAAAGCTCTCCCATTAGTAGAGGTCAGGTTTTCTTGATGGAGCTCTCCTGTTAGTTGAGGCCGAGTCTCCTAAAGCAATCTCTATCCCATAAACTATGTTGCCACCATAGGATGTTGTCTTTAAGTAGACATTAGCTAGCGGATCCACATAAGCTAAGAAGTTCATGGTCTTACCTTGGCAAGTAGGACACCCCTTTTTGGTGTGGGGTAGACACCTGATTCCGTGTTGATAGCTGACATGGTCTTACATGTCAGTTAAGGCTTTTCCCCACAAGTTAATGAACAAGTGTTCTCACGATGAAGTAAAGAAAAGAAGGAAAGATGATTTAACTTGCTTTGGCCTTGATATATGCTTTATGTTTCATGTTTATCATGTTTTTAGCTTGGCCATTGCATGTCATGATTATGTCTCTCTCTCTAGCATTATTTATGTGTTTATGTGCATTGCTATCGTACTTAGTACTTAATTGTGCTAACGCATACTCTTGCCTACATTTACTTCTTTGGTGTAGGACGTGGTGATTTACCTTTCACTCGTGGCTAGAGCATTGATTTAGAGTTGGGAGGAAGACTTGGTGAGTCCTCATCCATTCGAGGACATAGCCTAGTTGGATTTTACATTTTATGTCTTTCCTCATGTTGGATATTGTATTGGGCTGCGTCCCTATCACTTTTATTCGTATTCTATGATATTAGAAGGCTTTGAGACATAAGTTGTAGACTTCCGCTGTTTTGAGTAAAGCTATGATATAAAATACTTTTTGAACTCTTATTTCTCTATTATTTTGTATGTTATGTATGCTAAGGGCTTGTATGAGGCCTCTCGGGGTCTTATACACCGTGTTACATCTAGGTGCTACCCTTGGTCGTCACAAACTTGGTATTCAGAGCGCAAAGTTTTAAAAAGATCCTAGGATGTCTCATAAGCAGCGTCAAGTAGAATCTTATTCATGAGTGTGAAGCGCGCCACATTTATGAATGAGAGGCTATAAAATGTTTAATAAATTCCACTTATTTCATTATTCTTAAGTCGTCGCTTAGAGTTTAACTCTATATATCTCTCTCCTAATCCTTATCCTACGCGTTTCAGGATATGGTGACTCGAAGAGCTTACGCTAGAAGAAACATGGGAGAGAATGTGGAACAAGAAGCTCCTCCTCAAGCTCCTCATGTTCCGGCCGACCCTTTGGTGGAACAAGTGACTAATGAAGAGCTTAGGGCTGCTTTCCAAGTGTTTTCTCAAGCCGTGACAGGTCAAGCTAATACAGAGATGGTGGCTCCCGTGAACCCAAATGTGGGTACGGCGGCATCAAGAATGAGGGACTTTACGAGGATGAATCCTCTGGAATTCCATGGCTCTAAGGTTTAGGAAGATCCTCAAGAATTCATTGATGAAGTGTACAAGGTGTTGATGATCATGGGTGTGACGCCGGAAGAAAGGGCGGAGTTGGCCGCTTATCAACCCAAGGGTGTTGCCCAAATTTGGTTCAATCAATGGAAGAATGAGAGGGCGGTTAATGAGGGTCCTCTTGATTGGGAGAAATTCAAGGTTGCTTTCCTTGATAGGTTCTTCCCTCTTGAGAAGACAGAGGCTAAGGTGCTTGAGTTTATGTACCTTCGACAAGGAAATATGAGTGTGAAAGAGTATGCATTGAAGTTCACACATTTGGCTAGATAGCTCCATCCATAGTTGCTGACTCAAGGGCAAGAATGAGTAAATTTTTGTCGGGAGTTTCTGATATGTTGGTGAAAAATTTCGTACCGCCATGCTTGTGCATGACATGGATATTTCTCGCCTTATAGTTTATGCCGAACAAACGGAAGAAGAAAGGGTTAAGGGAAGGCTTAGGGATACCAAGAGGGCTAGGACCGGAGATGGTAACTCTTCACATGCAAGGTCCGATGGACATATGCCTCGACCGACGCCTACTATTAAAATTGATTACCCAATATTAAAAATGACTCATTTATGTAATAACAATGTATTTCGAACTCAAAATTCATTTTATTTTATCAAAAGCATAATGTATAGTTGCACCAATTTTTAAGGCATATTTTCAAATTTACGAGAAACTTTTTAAGAGTTATGCGACTTTTTTTGTTTTTCGTGTGTATTAGCTCATGGATCTAGTATCGTGGAGGACAAAAAATTTAGTTTTGAAAAAAACTTTATGAAGACCTCTGTAGTTAGTTGGGGAAGAATTACGTATAGTTGTAATATTTTTAAGGCATACTTTTGCATTTACGACCCAACTTTTATGACTTACGTGACTTTCTTTGTTTTTCGTGCATATTAGGCCATGGATCTGGCACCAACTTTTTCATGTGTTTTTTGGCAGAAATGTTTTGTGGGTAACCAAAAAGACCGATTAAATAGCGTGTGTTGGTTCGTAGGGGCACACGTGTCACGACCCAAGGTACCCCCTACACGTGAGATGGCATACAAGACCCCGAAAGGCCTCATACAACCCACTTAGAATACATACATACAAGATTATAGAGATTTAAGAGTAACGAAAACACAATTTGATATTAAAGCTTTTTAAGAAATATAGCGGAAGTCTACATCTCATGTCTCAAAGCCAATCAACCATAAGAAAGAGAAATAAAGTTTGGGACGTAACCCAATACAATGCCAAAATGAAAGAACATAAAAGTAATAGCAACTAGGCTATGTACTCGAATGGACGAAGACTCACCAAGTCTTCAACAATCCTTCTACTAAGCTCTAGCCACGAATAGATGGATAATCGCCGAGCCTACATTAACAACTCAATGTAGGCAAGAGTATGCGTTAGTACAATCAAGTACCAAGTATGATAGCAATGAACAAAATCATTTAAAACATGCTAAAACGGGAAATTTTCATGACATGCAATGACCAAGCTAAAACATGATAAATGTTAGAAAACATAAACATAAATCATGGTCAAAGCAAGCTAAACATCTTTACTTTACTTGAGGAACATCATAAAAATGTTTTAGTTCATTGTTGTGGGAAGTGAGCCTTAACCAACATAGACCATGTGAGCTATAACATGGAATCTGGTGTCTACCCCACACCGAAAAGAGGTTGCCTTACTTGCAAAGGTAAGACCTTAACTTCTAGCTTACGTGGATCCACTAGCTAATGTCTACTTAAAGACAATCATCCTATGGTGGCACATAGTTATGGGATAAAGAGATTGCTTTTGGAGACCCAACCTCTACTAATGGGAGAGCCTCCATTTAGAAAACCCAGCCTCTAATAACAGGAGAGCTTTCACTAGAAACCCGGCCTCTATTAACGGGAGAGCTTCCATCTCAATATCAACTCGGTGCTAAGCATAGTTCCCACGGATTAGTCATAGTCTTAACTTTTCATATCATTAGAAGACATGGGTGGTCTTCTTCATATCTTATCATTAGGATATATCCTTAAACATAGATTCAAGTTTTAGTAAAGAACACCATTCAACAGGTATGAATCCTTAAATGTGAGAAAATCTTTCACATTCATAGATTGAGTAACATGTGAGAAAATCTTTCACAACTCAACAACATCTTCAATTAAGGTTCAATCATAAAACAATTCATAAATCATCAAAATTTCCATAATTGAACATGCATACTTCATAATGGTAGAGGATACTTATTCTTAATGGTAACCTTGTTCAATTGGCGATAGTCGATACACATACGGAGTGAACCATCTTTCTTCCTAACAAACAAGACCGGAGCACCCCATGGAGTAATACTTGGCCCAATGAAACCCTTATACAACAAGTCTTTCAACTGCTCTTTTAGTTCCTTAAGTTCCGCCGGAGCCATTCAATAAGGAGGAATAGAAATAGGTTGCGTATCTGGGAAGAGGTTAATATCAAAGTCTATTTCCCTTTCGGGAGGAATACCAGGCAAGTCATCGGGAAACACTTCCGGAAGCTCATTCACAACGGGGACCGACTCGAGAGTAGGGGTCTCAGAATCTATATCCCTCACCTTAACAAGATGGTAAATGCAACCCTTTGAGATCATCTTTCTAGGTTTTAGATAAGAAAAAAATTGACCTAGAAACATATAATTTCCTCCCTTCCACTCTAGGATTGGCTATTTTTGAAACTTAAATTTGACCATTCGGGTCCTACAATTAATAGGGCATAACAAGCATGGAACCAATCCATCCCAAGAAAAACATCAAAATCTAGCATATCAAGCTCTACAAGATCAATATGAGTGACTCTATGGGATAAGGAGACGGGACAATCTCTATAAACTCTCTTAGCCATGGTAGATTCTCCTATCGGAGTTGAAACACGAAAAGGATCTAGCAACGCATCCGAAACAACATCAAACCTCATAGACACATATGGCATCACAAAAGACAAGGTAGCACCGGGATCAAGCAAAGCATATACATCAAAATGGAAAACTCTTAACATACTGGTAACCACATCGGGAGAGCTTTCTTTCTCATGAAGAGCCTGAAGTGCATAAAATTGGTTTTGCTTCTGAGCATTCGAACCCGATCCTCTAGGTGGAGCTTGCTTATTCTCTCTTCCCTTGGCCGTGAGAGATGGACAATCCCTCATCTTGTGACCACTCTTTGAACAATTAAAACAACCATCCGTACCGGCTAGACATCTACCTTCATGCTTTTTCCCACACTTGGCATAAGGAGCCAATAAAGAACACCACTATACCCTCCTTGAGGCTTACACCCTATCATTTTTGTTCTTCGGAGGAGCATTGGATGAGTCTTGGTTAGAGAACTTTTGCTGAAATCTAGGACGACCATGTCCATCGGACCTTGCATGCGAAGAGTTACCATCTCCGGTCCTAGCCCTCTTGGTCTCCCTAGTCCTTTCCTTAAGCTTTTCCTCTTCAATTTGTTCGGCATAAACCATGAGGCGAGAAATATCCATGTCGTGCACAAGCATGGCGGTGCGGCACTCTTTCACCAACATATCGGACACTCCCGACACAAATTTGCTCATTTTTTCCCTTGGGTCGGCAACTATTGACGGAGCATATCTAGTCAATTGTGTGAACTTCAATGCACTCTTTCACACTCATATTTCCTTGTCGAAGGTTGATAAACTCAAGTACCTTAGCCTCTCTCTTCTCAATAGGGAAGAACCTATCAAGAAAAGCAACCTTGAATTTCTCCCAATCAAGAGGATCCTCATTAACCGCCCTCTCACTCTTCCATTGATTGAACCAAATTTGGGCGACACCCTTGAGTTGATAAGCGGCCAACTCCGCCTTTTCTTTCGGCGTCACACCCATGATCATCAACACCTTGTACACTTCATCAATGAATTCTTGAGGATCTTCCTCAAACTTAGAGCCATGGAATTCCGGAGGATTCATCCTTGTAAAGTCCCTCACTCTTGATGCCGCTGTACCAATATTTGGGTTCACGGAAGCCACCACATCTCTATTTGCTTGAGCCAACACTTGGAAAGCAGCCCTAAACTCCGCATTAGTCACCTGTTCCGCCAAAGGGTCGGCCGGAACTTGAGGAGCTTTAAGAGAAGCTTCTTGTTCCACATTTTCCCCCATATTTCTTCTTGCGTAAGCTCTTCGGGTCAACATATCCTGAAACGCGTAGGATAGGGATTAGGAGAGAGATATATAGAGTTAAACTCTATGGCATGACTTAAGAGTAATGAAAGAAGTGGAATTTCTTAAACGTCTTACAGCCTCGCATTCATAAATGTGGCGCGCTTCACACTCATGAACAAGACTCTACTTGACGCGGCTTATGAGAAATCCTAGGATCTTTCTAAAACCTTGTGCTCTGAATACCAAGTTTGTCACGACCCAGGGAAGGCCCTAGATGTAACACGGTGTATAGGACCCCTAGAGGCCTCATACAAGCCCTTAGCATACATAACATACAAGATAATAGAGAAGCAAGAGTTTAAGAGAAGATTTTTATAGCAAATCTTTACTCAAAACATCAGAAGTCTACAACTCATGTCTCAAAGCCTTCTAACATCATAGAATATGAATAAAAGTGATAGCGACGCAGCCCAATACAATATCCAACATAAGGAAAGACATCAAAGTAAAATCCAACAAGGCTATGTCCTCGAATAGATAAGGACTCACCAAGTCTTCTTCACAATCCTAAGTCAATGCCCAAGCCACGAGTAGGAGAACTGCCACGTCCTACACCAAAGAAGTTGATGCAGGCAAGAGTATGTGTTAGCACAATAAAGTACTAACTATAATAGCAATGCACATAAACACATAAAACATGCTAGAGATAGAGACATAATCATGACATGCAATAGCAAAGCTAAAAACATGATAAGAATGAGAAACATGAAACATAAAGCATATATCAAGGCCAAAGCAAGCTAAATCATCTTTCCTTCTTTTCTTTACTTTATTATGAGAACACTTGTTCATTAACTTGTGGGGAAAAGCCTTAAGTGACATGTAAAACCATGTGAGCTATCAACACGGAATCCGGTGTCTACCCCACACCGTAAAGGGGTGTCCTACTTGCCAAAGTAAGACCATAAACTTCTTAGCTTATGTGGATCCACAGGCTAATGTCTACTTAAAGACAACATCATATGGTTGCAACGTAGTATATGGGATAGAGATTTCTTTAGGAGACTCGGCCTACACCAATGGGAGAGCTTCATCATAAAACCGGGCTCTACTAACGGTAGAGCTTTCACTAGAAGACCCGGCCTCTACTAACGGGAGGGCTTCCATCTCAATATCCACTCGGTGCTAAGCATAATTCCTACGGATTAGTCATTAACATATTTATATCCTCAAATATGAAAAGGTACAACTAGGGTTACCAATTCAAGCTAAAGTCATGCTTATAGATATTAATCTTTCATGGACCTTATCAAAGCTTACATAATTAGAATAGCTCCTTAAGAACATGGGAAATCGCCTCTTTGTTCTTCTTTTATCATAGAGGGAGAATTACGTGAGAAAACATTTCACTCCTCGACCATAACATCATCATATCATAACTTTGGCACTTTACTCTCAAAGCACCCTTAATTCATCATGCACATATTTCATAGTTCATAGAGTTCATATGGGTTCATGCAAGTTCAACTCATATCATGCAATTCAATGCAATCTCATGCTTAGAAAGCCATAATTAAGACAACCATACTTGAAAGAACTCATATAATAGAGGAAAATCATGCTTTTGACTTGATCATGCTAAATTCATAAGACTATCCTCCATTCATTCATAATTCATGCTTGATTTCATAGATAATTCATAAACTTCATCAAACCATAACTCAACCCAACAATCAAAGCATAGATTATCAAATTGGGGAGAATTAGCTTGGGATTATGGTGGTTCATGCAATCTTTACATCAAATCATGTAATTCACACTAATTCGTGCACTAAGTTACTTTATCACGCCAAATCATACACTAGGAATCATAAAATCAATAATTGGAATCATAATTGAAGAGCCCATAATGATTGATCACAAACCATAATTCAATTGGGTTAGAGTAAACCTTTTGAAAATCATGAAGAAGAGGAAGGGCCAATCGACAATGGGACATTTTTCATACATGCAATGACCAGGCTATCAACATGATAAAAGGGTAGAAAAACATAAGTCAAAATTCAAGGTCAAAGCAAGCTAATATCTTTACATCACTTTATGAAATATCTTAGAAGCACTTCAGTTCATTATTGTGGGAAATTAGACTTAACCGACCTTTAAGACCATGTGAGCTATCAACATGGAATCCGACATACTCCCAACATCGGAAAGGCCATCCTACTTTTCAAGGTAAGACCCATAACAAGTAGCTTACGTGGATCCACTAACTAATATAAGGTCTATTTAAGACATCCTATGGGGGCACATAGATATGGGACATGGGAGATTTCCCCTTGTCCACTCGGTCCTAAGCTTAAATCCCACGGAATTTGTAATCTTATTATCCATGGAAAGGTACAATTAGAGTTACCAATCCAAGCAAAAATTATGTTCATAGACGTTTCATCTTCCATGGACAAGACAAAGCTTACGTCATTTAGAATATCTCTTTAACCTTAGATTCAAGCTTAGTTGAGAAAACATTTCGCCATTATGAATCCTATATGTGAGAAAACCTTTCGCATTCGTCAATTGAGTAATCAAGTAAGAAAACCTTTCTCTATGCAACAATTATCAACATTGAGACTTCAACCTCAAGCATCGTTAAATCATCATAAATTTCATAATTGAACATGCATACATTCATAAAACCCATCTTTTCCTCATTCATAAATTCATCATGAATCATAGCTTTAAAAAACATAAAAACATGCATGAATTCATATAAACTTCATTAAAATCCATCTTCTTCATATTTCAACCCATCATCAATTCATAAATCTCAAAATTAGGGGAATTCATATGGGTTCATGGGGATTCATCTTAAAAACATGTAATTTCACTCAACTCATACTTAGAAAATCATAATTGAAAGTAATTTGATCATAATTGAAAGAACCCACATCATAAAAGAAAACCCTTAAATCAAATTGGGAATTTGATACTTTGAAAATTGGAGATTTTTGGGATTCCAAGGAGGAAAGGGCTCCATGGATGAAAACTATCATACCTTGATGCCAAGAGCTTGAAATCAATGGAGGATTGGGGAACTTGGCTTGGAAACCCTAGCTCTTCCTTCCTTCCTTCCTTTTTCTTCTTCTTCTTCTTCAAGCTATTCTAGAAAGAGAATTATTTGGGAGAGGAGAGTTTTGGGAATAATTAGGAAAGGGTAAAATTAGTCTTAAAATATTTATATAGGGTCTAGGTTAAAGTCCAAACCGACTTAGATTAGAACTAAACACCAAGGGAAAAGACCAAAAAGCCCTTTAAAAATAACTGTCAGGGCCCATGTACGGTTGGACCTACGGTCCGTAAGTCAACCTACGGACCGTCCTGTTCGACCATAGATAGTTTCAGAGACTTTCAACTTTGGGCCATCAAACGATGAAACATATGTAAGGCTCGTGGGTCAATTGATGAACCGTACATGTCAACCGTGGGTCTGAACTTATGGCTTTAAATTTTAACTAAGTTTGTATGAGACCTACGAGACCCATCTATGATCCCTTCATATATCGACGGGCCGTCCTGGTAGACCATCGTTAGGGTTCTGAAACTTGTCATTTTGAAAGACTTGGACAGTGCAAACCATGATTCCACCTATGGTCCATAGGTCAGACCAAGGACCGTTAGTAGTCTCGTTGGTACTGCACCAGAAAACTTTTAATTGCTGCCTTTTTCTTCCTTTCAAAATCCTAGGTGTTACAGGCGATATGTAAAAAAGGCAGGGATGTAGTCAACGCGAGTTGATGACTCGCACTTACGAGGAATTCCTTTTTAAAGACAAACTATTGCAATGATCAATCCCCATCATGATGAAAATTCAAAGATTACCCAGGCCTTTCGGCCAAAGCGATAAACTCATTGAATACATCAATGTAGCGCACAAGTGGCACAAAACTTCTAGGTGCAACAAAGACCTCTTATTGCCTCAAAGTTCCGCAGCCTAAAAGGCCATAGTGTTATTATGAAGACGGTTGATGCGCCCGACAGACGTTCTATTGGCCTAATGGCTTCGGGTGCAATTTGCATTGAACGACTCGATGATGCATGGCCGATGCACACATGACTCGACCGATGCAGGCAGGCCTTACCTGATGTCGCGTGATGTCGACCGATGTCGCCTTGCCATTAGGTGACTGCCTCGAATGACACCTGGTATTAAAATTGATTATCCAATATTAAAATTTGAATTCACATATGTATTAACAATGTATGTCGAACTCAAAATTCATTTTAATTAATTAGAAGCATTACGTATAGTCGCACCACTTTTTAAGGCATATTTTTGCATTTACTGTCACGACCCAAGGTACCCCCTAGACGTGACATGGCATACAAAACCCTGAAAGGCCTCATACAAGCCACTTAGCAAACATACATACAAGATCATAAAGATTTCAGAGTTCTAAAGAAAGTTTCATATCAAAGCTTTAAAGGAAATAGTGGAAGTCTACATAAAGTCTCAAGCCATCTAAAAAAGAAATAGAAAGAAACGTTGGGAGGTAATGCAATAAAAGTCTTTAAAAGAAATGACATGAAAGATATAACAATGCAGTGTCCTCGAACATATGAGGACTCACCAAGCCTTCAAGTCTCTAAAACTCACTAGCCACGAGCGGGATGAGAAGAATCGCCAAGTCCTACATTAACTAGTCAATGTAGGAAAGAGTATGCGTTAGTACAATCAAGTACCAATTATGATAGCAATGCACAAAATCACTTAAACGTATTAAAACAGGACATATTCATAAACATGCAATGACAAAGTGAAAACATGTTAGAAAGAGTAGAAAAGCATACGTCATCTACCTAAGGTCAGAGAAAGCTAAACATACTTCAAATACTTAGAGAAAATCCTTTAAAGTCACTTTAGTTCATTATTGTGGGGAGTTAGCATTAACCGACATGTAAGACCATGTGAGCTATCAACATGGAATCCTGTGTCTACCCCATATCGAAAAGCGGTGTCCTAATACATGGATCCACTAGCTATTGTCTATCGAGACAATTATCCTATGGTCGCACATAGTTTATGGGACATGGGTAATCGACACTTGTTCACTCGGTGCTAAGCATAATTCTCACGGATTAGACGTAGTTCAATTATGTCACGACCCAGGGAAGCCCCTAGATGTAACATGGTGTATAAGACCCCCAGAGGCCTCATACAAGCCCTTAGCATACATAACATACAAGATAATTGAGAAATAAGAGTTTAAGAGAAAATATTTATAGCAAAGCTTCACTCAAAATAGCGGAAGTCTATAATGCAATTCAATGCAAGCTCATGCCTAGAAAGCCATAATTAAGACAATTTATCCATACTTGAAGGAACTCACATAATAGAGGAAAAACATGCTTTTGACTTGATCATGCTAAATTCATTAGATTATCCCCAATTCATTAATAATTCATACTTGATTTCATAGAGAATTCATAAACTTTATCAAACCATAACTCAACCCAACAATCAAAGCATAGATTATCAAATTGGGGAGAATTCACTTGGGATCATGGAGGTTCATGCAATCTTTACATCAAATCATGTAATTCACACTAATTCGTGCACTAAGTTACTTTATCACGCTAAATTGTGCACTAGGAATCATAAAATCAATAATTGGAATCATAAGTGAAGAACCCACAATCATTGATCAGAAACCCTAATTCAATTGAGTTAGCGTAAACCTTTGAAAATCATGAAGAAGAGGAAGGGCCCATTGGAGGAAAAGACTCCTAATGGTGAACACTATCATAACTCAAAGCAATCCACAAGATATTGGAGAAGATTGAAGGTCTTCAATGGAGGATTCAAGCTCCTTCTTCTTCTTTGAGAGTTGAGAGAGTTTCTTTTTAGAGAGAGAAAAAATTGAGAGAGGAGAGTTTTGGAATGAATTAAAATGAAAGGAATTAGGCTTAGAGAGTATTTATAGGTCTAAGATTAAGGCTATAACCGACTTAGCTTAATAGGTAAATAATTAGGAAAAAGACAAAAAAAGCCCTTAATTAAAAACTGTCAGGGCCAATCGACGGACATGATCTACGGTCCGTACATCATTGACGGACCGTCCTGCTCTTCCGTCAATTGATTCAGAAAGTTCATTTTGGGGTGAAAATTTTGCTAAGTCTGGAAGGAATCTACGGAACCTATCTACGGCCCGTCACCTAGACTACGAACCGTCCTGCTATTCCGTAGGTCAAAGTTCAGAAACTTGGAAATCCTCAAATTTCACAGTGCCATTGACAGTTCCCACCTACGGCCCGTCAATCTATCTATGGCCCGTAGGTAGCCTCCGTAGGTCATTGTCTTCAGGTGAGTTCTGCATTTTAAAATCCCTTGGAATCTTGAAGTGTTACAATATATCCCCCTTGGGAACATTCGTCCTCGAATGAGAATCAAGACATCTTGAGAAGGGTAATAGACACGGACTAACAACCCAACCTAAGATGCAATCATAAATGCACATATTCGAGTAGGAAACATCAACTCCAAGCTAAAGCATGATCAACACATCATATCATGAAGACTTTATGCAACTCATACTCAAATGCAAATAATCATATAAGACTCTTCATGAACATACATAATCAAGGAATCATGGAAATCAATTATGACACGTGAGACCAAAAGAATGAACCACGAGGATCAAGATACCTCAAGCTAGAGTAGGATCGGATGGAAAGAGATGAGGATATCGGAACATCATATCGGCCTCGGCCTCCCAAGTAGCACCCTCAACCTATTGGTTCCTCCATAGAACTTTCAAGGAAGCAACTTCCTTATTTCTTAACATCCGGACTTACCGGTCTAAAATCTCAACCGGAACCTCTTCATAAGAAAGACTATCCTTTATGCAAAGATTCTCTAATGGCACTATAGTGGTCGGATCACCAACACACTTCTTCAATAATGCGACATGGAAAACTTGATGCACAAATGCCTAATCATTAGGCTAGTCAAGCTCATAAGCAACCTTACCAACACGTCTCAAGATCTGATATGGGCCTACATAAAGGGGACTAAGCTTCCCTTTCTTCCCAAATCTCATTACACCCTTCATGGGTGAGATTTTCAAGTAAACCCAATCATCCACATCAAAATCTAATTCTCTTCTCCTAACATCGGCATAGGACTTTTGTCGACTTTGAGACGTTTTCAACCTTTTCCTAATAAGTCGAACTTTCTCCATTGCCTCATGCACCAACTCCAGGCCTATCAAAGCAACTTCAGCAACTTCAAACCAACCTATAGGTGATCTACACCTCCTACCATAGAGAGCCTCAAATGGAGCCATACCAATACTAGAATGGTAGCTATTGTTATAAGCAAACTCAATCAAAGGCAAGTGATCATCCCAAATACCCTTGAAATCAATTGCTCAAGGTCTCAACATATAATCCAAGGTTTGAATAGTACGCTCCGCTTGCCCATCGATTTGGGGATGAAAGGCCGTACTAAGCTTAACACGAGTACCAAGGCCTTTTTTAAACGACTTCCAAATTTGAGAAGTAAATTGTGCACCACAATTGGAGATGAGGGATAAAGGCACTCCATGCAGCCTAACCATCTCCCTCAAATACAACTTAGCATAATCCTCCGCTGAATAAGAAGTTTTGACGGGAATGAAGTGGGCTGACTTGCCATTCTATCAAATACAACCCAAATCGAATCATATTGTCGCCTCGTGTGAGGCAAACCCACAATAAAATCCATATTCACATCTTCCCACTTCCAAGTAGGAATACTAATATCTTGGGTCAAACCTCCTGACCTTTGATGCTCAACTTTCACTTGTTGGCAATTCGGACACTTAGCCACAAAATGCGCAATATCTTTCTTCATTCCGTTCCACCAATAAATTTCCCACAAATCACGGTACATTTTGGTAGCTCTTGGGTGGATGGAATATCAAGAACTATGGGCTTCTGATAAAATCTGCTCTCTTAAGCCCTCTACATTGGGGACACACAAACAATCTTGATATCGAAGCACACCATCTCTCCCTTGGGAGAAAACCTCTATGAACTTCTTAAGTACCGCTTTCTTTAGTTCAACCAAGTTAGGATCAAGAACTTGCTTAGCTATCACATCATGCACAAAAGTGGATTTGAAACCCTTGTGAACTGTAACACCACCTTTAGTAGAATCAACCAATCTAACACCTAATCGAGCCAATCTATGGACATCGCAAACCAACTCTTTCTTACCATCCTCAACATGAGCAACACTACCCATAGATAATCGCCTAAGAGCATCCGCAACCATGTTAGCGTTACTGGGGTGATAGAGAACACTCATATCATAGTCTTTTACTAACTCGAGCCACCTTCTTTGGCGGAGATTAAAATTTTTTTGTTTAAACACATATTGCAAACTCTTATGGTCGGTGAAGACATCTACATGTACTCCATACAAATAATGTCGCCATATTTTCAAAGCAAACACAACTGCCGCTAATTCCAACTCATGAGTAGGATAGTTCTTTTCATGCACCTTAAGTTGCCTTGAAACATAAGCAATGACTTTCCCATTTTGTGTAAGAACACATCCTAGCCCAATCCTCGAGGCATTACAATAAACCACAAAACCATCAGATCCTTCCGGTAGACTCAATATCGGAGCCGAAGTAAGTTGATCCTTCAACTCTTGAAAGCTCTTCTCACATGCCTCGGACCAAGTGAATTTGACCTTCCTTTGAGTCAACACCGTAAATGGAGAAGCAATGGATGAAAACCCTTCAACAAACCTCCTATAATAACCGGCTAAGCCCAAGAAACTACGGATATCCAAAGGTGATAAAGGTCTGGGCCAATTCTTAACTGCTTCCGTCTTCGTAAGATCTACCTCAATGCCCTTACCGGAAACAATGTGACCGAGAAAAGGCACGAACCTTAGCCAAAACTCACATTTACTAAACTTCGCAAAGATTTGTTGGTCCTTGAGGACTTGCAACACAATCCTCAAATGATTAACATGTTCACCCTCATTCTTTGAGTAGATCAAAATGTCGTCAATAAACACAATCACAAACATGTCAAGGTATTACTTAAACACTCTATTCATCAAGTCCACAAATGCGGCCGGAGCATTTGTTAATCCAAATGACATTACCAAGAACTCATAGTGACCATACCTAGTCCGGAAAGCCATTTTTGGAATATCATCTTCCTTCACCCTTAATTGGTGATAGCCCGAATGAAGGTTGATCTTAGAGAAATAACTAGCCCCTTGAAGTTGATAAAACAAGTCATCTATCCTTGGTAGAGGATACTTATTCTTAATGGTAACCTTGTTCAATTGGCGATAGTCGATACACATACGGAGTGAACCATCTTTCTTCCTAACAAACAAGACCGGAGCACCCCATGGAGTAATACTTGGCCCAATGAAACCCTTATCCGACAAGTCTTTCAACTGCTCTTTTAGTTCCTTAAGTTCCGCCGGAGCCATTCAATAAGGAGGAATAGAAATAGGTTGCGTATCTGGGAGGAGGTCAATATCAAAGTCTATTTCCCTTTCGGGAGGAATACCAGGCAAGTCATCAGAAAACACTTCCGAAAGCTCATTCACAACGGGGACCGACTCGAGAGTAGGGCTCTCAGAATCTATATCCCTCACCTTAACAAGATGGTAAATGCAACCCTTTGAGATCATCTTTCTAGGTTTTAGATAAGAAAAAAATTGACCTAGAAACATATAATTTCCTCCCTTCCACTCTAGGATTGGCTATTTTTGAAACTTAAATTTGACCATTCGGGTCCTACAATTAATAGGGCATAACAAGCATGGAACCAATCCATCCCAAGAAAAACATCAAAATCTAGCATATCAAGCTCTACAAGATCAATATGAGTTGAAACACGAAAAAGATCTAGCAACACATCCGAAACAACATCAAACCTCATAGACACATATGGCATCACAACGGACAAGGTAGCACCGGGATCAGGCAAAGCATATACATCAAAATGGAAAACTCTTAACATACCGGTAACCACATCGGGAGAGCTTTCTTGCTCATGACGAGCCTGAAGTGTATAAAATCGGTTTTGTTTCTAAGCATTCAACCCGATCCTCTAGGTGGAGCTTGCTTATTCTCTCTTCCCTTGGCCGTGAGAGATGGACAATCCCTCATCTTGTGACCACTCTTTGAACAATTAAAACAACCATCTGTACCGGCTAGACATCTACCTTCATGCTTTTTCCTACACTTGGCATAAGGAGCCAATAAAGAACCACCACTATACCCTCCTTGAGGCTTACACCCTATCATTTTTGGACTTAGGAGGAGCATTGGATGAGCCTTGGTTAGAGAACTTTTGCTGAAATCTAGGACGACCATGTCCATCGGACCTTGCATGCGAAGAGTTACCATCTCCGGTCCTAGCCCTCTTGGTCTCCCTAGACCTTTCCTTAAGCTTTTCTTCTTCAATTTTTTCGGCATAAACCAAGAGGCGAGAAATATCCATGTCGTACACAAGCATGGTGGTGCGGCACTCTTTCACCAACATATCGGACACTCCCGACACAAATTTACTCATTTTTTCCCTTGGGTCGGCAACTATTGACGGAGCATATCTAGCCAATTGTGTGAACTTTAATGCATACTCTTTCACACTCATATTTCCTTGTCGAATGTTGATAAACTCAAGCACCGTAGCCTCTCTCTTCTCAATAGGGAAGAACCTATCAAGAAAAGCAACCTTGAATTTCTCCCAATAAAGAGGACCCTCATTAACTGCCCTCTCACTCTTCCATTGATTGAGCTAAATTTGGGCGACACCCTTGAGTTGATAAGCGGCCAACTCCGCCTTTTCTTCCGGCGTCACACCCATGATCATCAACACCTTGTACACTTCATCAATGAATTCTTGAGGATCTTCCTCAACCCTAGAGCCATGGAATTCCGGAGGATTCATCCTTGTAAAGTCCCTCACTCTTGATGCCGCTGAACCAATATTTGGGTTCACGGAAGCCACCACCTCTCTATTTGCTTGAGCCAATACTTGGAAAGCAGCCCTAAACTCCGCATTAGTCACCTGTTCCGCCAAAGGGTCGGCCGGAACTTGAGGAGCTTTAAGAGAAGCTTCTTGTTCCACATTCTCTCCCATGTTTCTTCTTGCGTAAGCTCTTCGGGTCGACATATCCTGAAACGCATATGATAGGGATTAGGAGAGAGATATATAGAGTTAAACTTTATGGCATGACTTAAGAGTAATGAAAGAAGTGGAATTTCATAAACGTCTTACAGCCTCTCATTCATAAATGTGGCGTGCTTCACACTCATGAACAAGACTCTACTTGACGCGGCTTATGAGAAATCCTAGGATCTTTCTAAAACCTTGTGCTCTGAATACCAAGTTTGTCACGACCCAGGGAAGGCCCTCGATGTAACACGGTGTATAAGACCCCGAGAGGCCTCATACAAGCCCTTAGCATACATAACTACAAGATAATAGAGAAACAAGAGTTTAAGAGAAGATTTTTATAGCAAAGCTTTACTCAAAACATCGGAAGTCTACAACTCATGTCTCAAAGCCTTCTAACATCATAGAATATGAATAAAAGTGATAGCGACGCAGCCCAATACAATATCCAACATAAGGAAAGACATCAAAGTAAAATCCAACAAGGCTATGTCCTCGAATTGATGAGGACTCACCAAGTCTTCTTCACAATCCTAAGTCAATGCTCAAGCCACGACTAGGAGAACTGTTACGTCCTATACCAAAAAAGTTGATGCAGGCAAGAGTATGTGTTAGCACAATAAAGTACTAACTATAATAGAAATGCACATAAACACATAAAACATGCTAGAGATAGAGACATAATCATGACATGCAATGGCAAAGCTAAAAACATGATAAGAATGAGAAACATGAAACATAAAGCATATATCAAGGCCAAAGCAAGCTAAATCATCTTTCCTTCTTTTCTTTACTTCATTATGAGAACACTTGTTCATTAACTTGTGGGGAAAAGCCTTAAGTGACATGTAAGACCATGTGAGCTATCAACACGGATTTCGGTGTCTACCCCACACCGTAAAGGGGTGTCCTACTTGCCAAGGTAAGACCATAAACTTCTTAGCTTATGTGGATCCACTAGCTAATGTCTACTTAAAAACAACATCATATGGTTGCAACATAGTATATTGGATAGAGATTGCTTTAGGAGACTCAGCCTACACCAACGGGAGATAGAGGAAAATCATGTTTTTGACTTGATCATGCTAAATTCATAAGACTATCCTCCATTCATTCAGAATTCATGCTTGATTTCATAGAGAATTCATAAACTTCATCAAACCATAACTCAACCCAACAATCAAAGCATAGATTATCAAATTGGGTAGAATTACCTTGGGATTATGGTGGTTCATGCAATCTTTACATCAAATCATGTAATTCACACTAATTCGTGCACTAAGTTACTTTATCACGCCAAATCACTCACTAGGAATCATAAAATCAATAATTGGAATCATAATTGAAGAATCCGCAATGATTGATCACAAACCCTATTTCAATTGGGTTAGCGTAAACCTTTTGAAAATCATGAAGAAGAGGAAGGGCCAATCGACGGACAGGATCTACGGTCTGTACATCTATTGACGGACCGTCCTTTTCTTTCGTCAATTGATTAAGAAAGTTCATTTTGGGCTGAAAAATTTTCTAAGTCTGCAAAGAATCTACGGAACCCATCGGCTCGTCAACTGGACTACGAACCGTCCTGCTGTTCCGCAGGTCAATGTTAAGAAACTTGGAAATCCTCAAATTTCACAGTGCCATTGACGGTTCCCACCTACGACCCGTCAATCTATCTACGGACCGTAGGTGGCCTCCGTAGGTCATTGTCTTAAGGTGAATTCTTCATTTTAAAATCCCTTGGAAGCTTGGGGTGTTACAAATTATCATAAGTAGACATGGGTGATTGCCTCTTGTCTACATTAGGGAACATGGGTGATCGCCTCTTGTCCCTTCATTAGAATATCTCCTTAGTCATCGATTCAAGTTTGGTTGAGCAAGCCTTTCAACAAGTTATGAATCATTACATGTGAGAAAACCTTTCACAATCATGGGTTAAGAAACACATGAGAAATCCTTTCACAGCTCAACAACAACATCAACATGTCATAGACTTTGGTGCTTCAATCTCAAAGAACCCATAAAACATTATTTATTTCATAAAAGACATGCATGATTTCATAGACTTCTTCTTTACATAGTTCATCATGTTCATAACTTAGAAATCATAGAGTTCACATGGGTTCAGAAGAATTCCTCTTAAATCATGCAATTCAATGCAAACTCATGCTTAGAAAACCATAATTAAGGCAATTTCATCATTAATTGAAGGAACCCGCATGATAGAGGAAAATCATAGATTTTGATTGATCATGTTTACTTTTCTTTCATAAACCATCTTTTGATCATTCATAACTTCATCACAAAATTAGTAACTTAGGAAATATCATTCATGCATGGGTTCATGAATTCTTATCTCAAGTCATTCATTCTCTTCAATTCAACTTTCATGATTCAAAAGATTCATCACATGATCAATTCTAGAAAACATGGATTTCTTATAGGCTCATGGAGACTCAACTTTAAACATGTAATTAAACTAAATTCATGCATAATTAACCCTAATTCAAGCAATCAACTCATAATTTGAAAGAACCAATAAGATGGAAGAAAACCATAAATTCAATTGAGAATTCTTACTTTGAAAATTTAGGAATTTGGGGACCCTATGGAGGAAATGACTCCATAGGTGAAAACTATCATACCTCACGCCACAAGCTTGATATCAATGGAGAATTGGGGACCTTTCCTTGAAATTTTCCTTCTTCTTCTTCTTAAAGATTTCCTAGAGAGAGAATTTATTTTGTGAGAGGAGAATTTTGGGAAAGATTAAGAATGGGTAAAATAAGGCTTAGAAAGTTTACATAGGATCTAGGTTAAGGGAAAAACCGGCTTAGATTAGGAGTTAAAGATTTAGGAAAAAGACCATAAAGCCCTTTAAAAATAACTGTCGTGGTCTATCTATGGTTGAACCTAATGTTCGTAAGTCAATCTACGGACCATCCTGTTCCTCCGGAAATCGATTCAGAAACTTTCAACTTGGGCCTTCCAACGATGATAACCCTGTACCACTCATGGACACATCGATGGTCCGTACATGGTAACCGAGGGTCTGAACTTGAGGCATTAAAATTTAGCTAAGTCTAGAGGAGACCTACGAGACCCATATACGGCTCGTGCATAGGTCGATGAGCCATCCTGGCATACCATCACTAGGGTTCTGAAACTTAACAATTTACAGACATTCAGTGGGCCAACTACGGTCCGTCTGTCTATCTACGGTCCATAGGTGGTCTCCGTCATCACTGGCACCAGAAAGTTTTTGAAGTGCTGCCTTTTTCTTCCATTCTAAATCTGAAGTGTTACAATATCTCCCCCTTGGGAACATTCATCCTCGAATGGAAATCAAGATGCCATAAGGAGGGTAAGAAAGAAGAACTAAAAACCCAACCTAGCATGCAAGCATATAAATGCACATATTTGAGGAGGAAACATCAACTCCGAGCTAAAGCATGCTCAACACATCTTTTCATGAAGACTTGATGCAACTCATAACTAATGCACATAATCATATATAAAACAATCAAGCTAGCTCATTTTCTCAAAATTAGACTCTTTATGAATATGCATAATCAAGGAATCATGGAAATAAATAAGACACATGAAACCAAAGAACGAAAAATGAGGAACTAGGTACCTCAAGCAAGAGTAGGGTCGCACGGAAAGAGATGAGGATATCGGAACATCATATCAGCCTCGGCCTCAAAAGTAGCACCCTCAACTAATTGATTACTCCAAAGGACTTTCACGGAAGCAATTTCTTTATTCCTTAACTTTCGGACTTGCCGGTCTAGAATTTCAACCGAAACTTCTTCCTAAGAAAGGCTATCCTTTATGCCTAGACTCTCCAATGGCTCTATGGATTCGGATCTCCAACACACTTCTTCAATAATGAGACATGGAAGACCGGATCCGATGCCAACTCATTAGGAAAGTCAAGTTCATAAGCAAAATTTGATATGGGCCCACATAACGGGGACTACGATCCCCTTTCTTCCCGAACCTCATTAAACCCATCATGGGTGAAATTTTCAAGTAGACCCAATCATTAACATCAAATTGTAATTCTCTCCTTCAAACATCGGCATAGGACTTTTGTCGACTTTGAGCCATTTTTAACCTTTCTCTAATAAGCCTAACTTTCTCCATAGCCTAATGTACCAATTCGGGACCTATCAAAGCAACTTCTCAAACTTCAAACCAACCTGTAGGAGATCTACACCTCCTACCATATAGAGTTTCAAATGGAGCCATACCAATAATAGTATGGTAGCTATTATTATAAACAAAGTCAATCAAAGGCATTTAACGTTGAAATCAATTACACAAGCTCTTAACATGTCCACTTGCCCATTGATTTGAGGATGAAAGGCCGTACTATGTTTAACAAGAGTACCTAGCCTCTTTGGAAAGATTTCAAAAATTGAGAAGTGAATTGTGCACCACGATCAGAGATAATGGATAAAGGCACTCCATGCAACCTAACCATTTCCCTAAAGTACAACTTAGCATAATCCTCTGCCGAATAAGAAACAATTCGGACACTCCCGACATGAACTTAATCATCCTTGCCCTAGGATCGGCAATCATAGTAAGAGCATATCGAGACAATTGTGTGAACTTCAAAAAATATTCTTTCACACTCATGCTTCCTTGACTATGGTTGATGAACTCAAGCACCCTTGCCTCCCTCATCTCAAGGGGAAAGAACCTATCAAGGAAAGCAACCATGAAATTTTCTCAATCAAGAGGACTCGCATCAACCGCCCTCTCACTCTTCCATTTGTCAAACCACACGAGCCACACCCTTGAGTTGCTAAGCGGCCAACTCCGCCTTTTCCTCCGGCGTCACACCCATGATCATTAACACCTTATTCACCTCATCAATAAACTCTTGAGGATCTTGCTCAACCTCAGAACCATGAAACTCCAGAGGATTCATCCTCGTAAAGTTCGTCACTTTAGATGTCGTTGTACCCACATTTGGGTTCATGGGAGCCACTACCTCCCTATTGGCCTGAGCCATCATGGCTTCAGCCAACACTTGAAAAGCAGCCCTAAACTCTGCATTAGTCACTTGTTCAACTAAAGGGTCGGCCGGAACAGAAGGAGATTGAGGTGAAGCTTCTTGTTCCACATTCTCTCTCACATTATTTCAAGCACAAGCTCTTCAAGTAGCCATATCCTGAAATGTGTAGGATAGGGATTAGGAGAGAGAGAGACCTACGAAGTTAAACTTTATCGCATGACTTTGGAATGATGAAAGAAGTGGAGTTTCCTAATCATCTGGTAGCCTTTCATTCATAAATGTGGCGCGCTTCACACTTATGAACAAGACTCTACTTGACATGGCTTATGAGACATCCTAGGACCTTTCTAATCTCGCGCTCTAATACATAGTTTTTCACATCCCAAGGTACCCCCTAGACGTGACATAGCATACAAGACCCCGAAAGGCCTCATACAAGCCACTTAGCACGCATAAACAAGATAATAGTAGTCAAGAGTATAAAATCAAGTTCAAATCATAAGAGTTTTATAAAACGTAGCGGAAGTCTAATAAATATCTCAAGCCAGCTAACTTCATAGAATAGAAAGAACGTTGGGACATAACCCAATACAAGTCCTAAAGTAAAGCAAAAATAAAAGAATAACAAGCCATTGTCCTCGAACATATGAGGACTCACGAAGTCTTCAAGTCTCTATGTACTCACTAGCCACGAGCGGGATGGGAAGAATTGCCAAGTCCTACACTTATAAGAAAAATGTAGGCAAGAGTATGTGTTAGTACAATCAAGTTCCAAGTATGATAGCAAATGCACAAAATCACTTAATCATGCTAAAATGGGACATTTTTCATACATGCAATAACCAGGCTATCAACATGATAAAAGGGTAGAAAAACATAAGTCAAAATTCATGGTCAAAGCAAGCTAATATCTTTACATCACTTTATGAAATATCTTAGAAGCACTTTAGTTCATTATTGTGGGAAGTTAGACTTAACTGACCTTTAAGACCATGTGAGCTATCAACATGGAATCCGACATACTCCCAACATCGGAAGGGCCATCCTACTTTTCAAGGTAGGACCCATAACATCTAGCTTACGTGGATCCACTAGCTAATATAAGGTCTATTTAAGACATCCTATGGGGGCACATAGATATGGGACATGGGAGATTTCCCCTTGTCCACTCGGTCCTAAGCTTAAATCCCACGGAATTAGTAATCTTATTATCCATGGAAAGGTACAATTAGAGTTACCAATCCAAGCAAAAATTATGTTCATAGACGTTTCATCTTCCATGGACAAGTCAAAGCTTACGTCATTTAGAATATCTCTTTAACCTTAGATTCAAGCTTAGTTGAGAAAACATTTCACCATTATGAATCCTATATGTGAGAAAACCTTTCGCATTCGTCAATTGAGTAATCAAGTAAGAAAACCTTTCTCTATGCAACAATTATCAACATTGAGACTTCAACCTCAAGCATCTTTAAATCATCATAAATTTCATAATTGAACATGCATACATTCATAAAACCCATCTTTTCCTCATTCATAAATTCATCATGAATCATAACTTTAAAAATCATAAAAACATGCATGAGTTCATATAAACTTCATTAAAATCCATCTTCTTCATATTTCAACCCATCATCAATTCATAAATCTAAAAATTAGGGGAATTCATATGGGTTCATGGGGATTCATCTTAAAAACATGTAATTTCACTCAATTCATACTTAGAAAATCATAATTGAAAGTAATTTGATCATAATTGAAAGAACCCACATCATAAAAGAAAACCCTTAAATCAAATTGGGAATTTGATACTATGAAAATTGGAGATTTTTGGGATTCCAAGGAGGAAAGGGCTCCATGGATGAAAACTATCATACCTTGATGCCAAGAGCTTGAAATCAATGGAGGATTGGGGATATGTACAAAAGGCAGGGGCGTAGTCAACGTGAGCTGATGACTCGCACTTACGAGAAATTCCTTTTTAAAGACAAACTATTGCAATGATCTATCCCCATCATGGTGAAAATTCAAAGATTACCCAGGCCTTTCGGCCAAGGCTATAAACTCATTGAATACATCAATGTAGCGCACAAGTGGCACAAAACTTCTAGGTGCAACAAAGACCTTTTATTGCCTCAAAGTTCCGCAGCCTAAAAGGCCATAGTGTCATTATGAAGACGGTTGATGCGCCCGACAGACGTTCTATCGGCCTAATGGCTTCGGGTGTAAGTTGCATTGAACGACTCGATGATGAATGGCCGATGCACACATGACTCGACCGATGCAGGCAGTCCATACCTGATGTCGCGGGATGTCGACCGATGTCGCCTTGCCATTAAGTGACTGCCTCGAACGACACCTGGTATTAAAATTGATTATCCAATAGTAAAATTTGAATTCACATATGTATTAACAATGTATGTCAAACTCAAAATTCATTTTAATTAATTAGAAGCACTACGTATAGTCGCACCACTTTTTAAGGCATATTTTTGCATTTACTGTCACGACCCAAGGTACCCCCTAGACGTGACATGGTATACAAGACCCTGAAATACCTCATACAAGCCACTTAGCAAACATACATACAAGATCATAAAGATTTAAGAGTTCTAAAGATAGTTTCATATCAAAGCTTTAAAGGAAATAGCAGAAATCTACATAAAGTCTCAAGCCATCTAAAAAAGAAATAGAAAGAAACGTTGGGAGGTAACGCAATAAAAGTCTTTAAAAGAAATGACATGAAAGATATAACAATGCAGTGTCCTCAAACATATGAGGACTCACCAAGCCTTCAAGTCTCTAAAACTCACTAGCCACGAGCGGGATGAGAAGAATCGCCAAGTCCTACATTAACTAGTCAATGTAGGAAAGAGTATGCGTTAGTACAATAAAGTACCAAGTATGATTGCAATGCACAAAATCACTTAAACGTATTAAAACGGGACATATTCATAAACATGCAATGACAAAGTGAAAACATGTTAGAAAGAGTAGAAAAGCAAACGTCATCTTCCTAAGGTCAGAGAAAGCTAAACATACTTCAAATACTTAGATAAAATCCTTTAAAGTCACTTTAGTTCATTATTGTGGGGAGTTAGCCTTAACCGACAAGTAAGACCATGTGAGCTATCAACATGGAATCCTGTGTCTACCCCACATCGAAAAGTTGTGTCCTAATACATGGATCCACTAGCTATTGTCTATCTAGACAATTATCCTATGGTTGCACATAGTTTATGGGGCATGGGTAATCGACACTTGTTCACTCGGTGCTAAGCATAATTCCCACGGATTAGACGTAGTTCAATTATGTCACGACCCAGGGAAGCCCCTAGATGTAACACGGCGTATATGACCCCGAGTGGCCTCATACAAGCCCTTAGCATACATAACATACAAGATAATAGAGAAATAAGAGTTCAAGAGAAAAATGTTATAGCAAAGCTTCACTCAAAATAGCGGAAGTCTACAACTCATATCTCAAAGCCTTCTAAACATCATAGAATACAAATAAAAGTGATAGGGACGCAGCCCAATACAATATCCAACATAAGGAAAGACATCAAAGTAAAATCAAACAAGGCTATGTCCTCGGATGGATGAGGACTCACCAAGTCTTCTTCTCAATTCTAAATCAATGCTCTAGCCACGAGTAGGAGAACTGCCACGTCCTACACCAAAGAAGTTGATGTAGGCAAGAGTATACGTTAGCACAATAAAGTACTAAGTATGATAGCAATGCACATAAACACATAAAACATGCTAGAGATAGAGACATAATCATGACATGCAATGGCCAAGCTAAAAACATGATAAACATGAGAAACATGAAACATAAAGCATATTTCAAGGCCAAAGCAAGCTAAATCATCTTTCCTTCTTTTCTTTACTTCATTATGAGAACACTTGTTCAATAACTTGTGAGGAAAAGCATTAACCGACATGTTAGACCATTTGAGCTATCAACATGGAATCCGGTGTCTACCTCACACCGTAAAGGGGTGTCCTACTTGCCAAGGTAAGACCATGAACTTCTTAGCTTATGTGGATCCACTAGCTAATGTCTACTTAAAGACAACATGCTATGGTGGAAACATAGTTTATGGGATAGAGATTGCTTTAGGAGACTCGGCCTCAACTAACGGGAGAGCTCCATCTAGAAAACCCGGCCTCTACTAACGGAAGGGCTTCCATCTCAATATCCACTCGGTACTAAGAATAATTCCCATTGATTAGTCATTAACATATTTATATCCTCAAACATGAAAAGGTATAACTAGGGTTACTAATTCAAGCTAAAGTCATGCTTATAGATATTAATCTTTCATGGACCTTGTCAAAGCTTACATCATTAGAATAGTTCCTTAAGAACATGGGTAATCGCCTCTTTGTTCTTCTTTTATCATAGTGGGAGAATTACGTAAGAGAACCTTTCACTACTCGACCATAGCATCATCATATCATAACTTTGGCACTTTACTCTCAAACCACCCTTAATTCATCATGCTCATATTTCATAGTTCATAGAGTTCATATGGGTTCATGCAAGTTCAACTCATATCATGCAATTCAATGCAAGCTCATGCTTAGAAAGCCATAATCAAGACAATTTATCCATACTTGAAGGAACTCACATAATAGAGGAAAAACATGCTTTTGACTTGATCATGCTAAATTCATAAGATTATCCCCAATTCATTAATAATTCATGCTTGATTTCATAGAGAATTCATAAACTTTATCAAACCATAACTCAACCCAACAATCAAAGCATAGATTATCAAATTGGGGAGAATTAGCTTGGGATCATGGAGGTTCATGCAATCTTTACATCAAATCATGTATTTCACACTAATTCGTGCACTAAGTTACTTTATCACGCTAAATCGTGCACTGGGAATCATAAAATCAATAATTGGAATCTATGTGAAGAACCCACAATCATTGATCACAAACCCTAATTCAATTGAGTTAGCGTAAACTTTTGAAAATCATGAAGAAGAGGAAGGGCCCATTAGAGGAAAAGACTCCTAATGGTGAACACTATCATACCTCAAAGCAATCCACATGATATTTGAGAAGATTGAAGGTCTTCAATGGAGGATTCAAGCTCCTTCTTCTTCTTTGAGAGTTGACAGAGTTTCTTTTTAGAGAGAGAAAAAATTGAGAGAGGAGAGTTTTGGAATGAATTAGAATGAAAGGAATTAGGCTTAGAAAGTATTTATAGGTCTAAGATTATGGCGATAACCGACTTAGCTTAATAGGTAAATAATTAGGAAAAAGACCAAAAAAGCCCTTAATTAAAAACTGTCGGGGCCAATCGACGGACATGATCTACGGTCCGTACATCATTGACGGACCGTCCTGTTCTTCCGTCAATTGATTCAGAAAGTTCATTTTGGGCTGAAAATTTTGCTAAGTCTGGAAGGAATCTACGGAACCTATCTACGGCCCGTCACCTGGACTACGAACCGTCCTACTGTTCCGTAGGTCAAAGTTCCCGTAGGTGGCCTCCGTAGGTCATTGTCTTCAGGTGAGTTCTGCATTTTAAATCCCTTGGAAGCTTGAGGTGTTACAATATATCCCCCTTGGGAACATTCGTCCTCGAATGAGAATCAAGACATCTTGAGAAGGGTAATAGACACGGACTAACAACCCAACCTAGCATGCAAGTCATACTCAAATGCAAATAATCATATAAGACTCTTCATGAACATACATAATCAAGGAATCATGAAAAATCAATTATGACACGTGAGACCAAAAGAATGAACCATGAGGATCAAGATACCTCAAGCTAGAGTAGGATCGGATGGAAAGAGATGAGGATATCGGGACATCATATCGGCCTCGGCCTCCCAAGTAGCACCCTCAACCTATTGGTTCCTCCATAGAACTTTCACGGAAGCAACTTCCTTTTTTCTTAACATCCGGACTTGCCGGTCTAAAATCTCAACCGGAACCTTTTCATACGAAAGACTATCCTTTATGCAAAGGTTCTCTAATGGCACTATAGTGGTCGGATCACCAAAATACTTCTTCAATAATGCGACATGGAAAACTTGATGCACAAATGCCTAATCATTAGGCTAGTCAAGCTCATAAGCAACCTTACCAACACGTCTCAAGATCTGATATGGGCCTACATAACGGGGACTAAGCTTCCCTTTCTTCCCAAATCTCATTACACCCTTCATTGGTGAGATTTTCAAGTAAACCCAATCATCCACATCAAAATCTAATTCTCTTCTCCTAACATCGGCATAGGACTTTTGTCAACTTTGAGACGTTTTCAACCTTTTCCTAATAATTTGAACTTTCTCCATTGCCTCATGCACCAACTCCAGGCCTATCAAAGCAACTTCACCAACTTCAAACCAACCTATAGATGATCTACACCTCCTACCATAGAGAGCCTCAAATGGAGCCATACCAATACTAGAATGGTAGCTATTGTTATAAGCAAGCTCAATCAAAAGCAAGTGATCATCCCAAATACCCTTGAAATCAATTGCTCAAGGTCTCAACATATCTTCCAAGGTTTGAATAGTGCGCTCCGCTTGCCCATCGATTTGGGGATGAAAGGCCGTACTAAGCTTAACACGAGTGCCAAGGCCTTTTTGAAACGACTTCCAAAATTGAGAAGTAAATTGTGCACCACGATTGGAGATGAGGGATAAAGGCACTCCATGTAGCCTAACCATCTCCCTCAAATACAACTAAGCATAACAGGAACACACAAGCGACCTTGATATCTAAGTACTCCGTCTCCCCCTTGGGAGACAGCCATAATGGACTTCTTTAGCACCGCTTTCTTTAATTCAACTCTATTAGGATCAAGATCTTGTTTAGCCTTCACATCATGTACAAAAGATGATTCAGAACCGTTAAAACGATAACACCACCTTTAGTGGAATCCACCAACCGAACACCAAAACGGGTCAATCTATGAACATCATGGATCAATTCTTTCTTACCATCCTCAACATGAGAAACATTACCCATAGACAACTGACTAAGAGCATCTGCCACCACATTAGTCTTACTGGGGTGATAGAGGACACTTATGTCGTAGTCCTTCAACAACTCAAGCCACCTTCTTTGGCGAAGATTTAGATCTTTTTGCTTGAACACATATTGTAAACTCTTATGGTCGGTAAAGACATCAACATGCACACCATACAAATAATGCCACCATGTCTTTAAAGCAAGCACAACCGCCGCTAATTCTAAGTCATGGGTAGGATAGTTCTTTTCATGAATCTAAAGTTTCCTCGAAGCATAAGCAATAATCTTCCTATTTTGCATAAGCACACACCCTAACCCAATTCTTGAAGCCTCATAATAAACCACAAACCCATCGGATCCTTCCGGTAAGGTCAACATCGGAGTCGAAGTAAGTCTATCTTTCAACTCTTGAAAACTCTTCTCACACGCTTCGGAAAACATGAACTTAACCTTCTTTTGAGTCAAAGCCGTCAATAGAGAAACAATCGAAGAGAACCCTTCAAGAAATCTGCTATAATAACCGGCTAAGCCCAAGAAACTATGAATATCCGAGGGTGATAGAGGTCTAGGCCAATTCCTAACCATGTCCGTCTTCTTAGGATCTACCCCAATACCTCTACCAAAAAAAATGTGACCATGAAAAGCCACAGATCTTATCCAAAACTCACACTTATAAAACTTAGGAAAAAGTTGTTAGTCCTTGAGGACTTGCAACACAATCCTCAAATGATCAGCATGCTCATCCTCACTTCTTGAGTAAATCAAGATATGATTAGTGAACATAACCACAAACATATCAAGGTAGTATCTACACACCCTATTCATCAAATCAATAAATGTGACCGGAGCATTTGTCAACCCAAACGACATTACCAAGAACTCGTAGGGACCATATCTATTTAGAAAAGCCATCTTAGGGATGTCATCTTCCTTCACCCTCAATTGGTGATAACCCGAACGAAGACAATCTTAGAGAAATAACTAGCCCCTTGAAGTTGATCAAACAAGTCATCTATCCTTAGGAGAGGATTCCTATTCTTAATAGTAACCTTGTTCAATTGGCAATAATCAATACACATACGTAGTGAACCATATTTCTTCCTCACCAACAAGACCGGAGCACCACATGGAGAAATACTTGGTCGGATGAAACCCTTATCCAACAAGTCTTTCAATTGGTCTTTTAGTTCTTTAAGTTCCGTTGGAGCCATTCTATAAGGAGGAATAGAGATATGTTGCATATCGGGGAGAAGATCAATATTGAAGTCTATTTCCCTTTCGGGAGTAATACCGGATAAATCATCGATAAACACTTCTGGAAATTCATTAACAACAGGGACCTACTCAAGAGTAGGGATTTTGGAATCCACATCCCTCACCCTAAGTAGATGGTATAAGAAACCCTTAGAGATCATCTTTCTGGCTTTAAGACAAGACACAAATTGACCCTTAAGTAAAGAATTTCCCCCCTTCCACTCTAGAGTAGGCTAATTCGGAAATTGAAACTTGACCATTCGAGTCCTACAATCAATAGAAGCATAGCAAGAATGCAACCAATCCATCCATAGAAGAACATCAAAATCTAACATATTTCTACAAAATCAACATGAGTTACTCTATTGGCTAAGGAGACGGGAAAATTTCAATAGACTTTCCTAGCCACAATAGATTTACCAATAGGAGTAGAGACATGAAAAGGATCTAACAACACATCCGGAACAACATCAAACCTTATAGCCACATATGGTGTCACAAAATACAATGTAGCACTGGGAACAAGCAAGGCATAAACATCAAAATGGAAGACTTTCAACATACCGGTGACCACATCAGGAGAACCCTTTTTCTCTTACCAAGCTTAAAGCGCATAGAATCGGTTTTGTTTTTGATTCCCACTAGAGCTCGATGGACTTTAGGGTTGAGTCCGTCGATGATTTTCTCCTTCCTTCTTAGCTACTAAGGGACAATCCCTTATCTTGTATTCCATCTTGGCAAAACAAAAGCATGCATTAGAATCGGCTAGACATTTACCCTCATGCTTTTTCCCACAGTTAGCACAAGTTGTTGATGAAAACCCACTACCATCTCCTCCTTGAGTCTTAGGGTTAGATAACCTATCTTTGTTGAACTTAGGAGGAGCATTGGAGGAACCTTGACCGGAAAACCTTTGTCAAGGTTGGAACGATCATGTCCATCGGACCTTGAATGTGAAAAATTACCATCACCGGTCTTAGACCTCTTTGTCTCTCTAGACTTTCCTTTAGTTTTTCCTCTTCTATTTGTTGGGCATGCACCATGAGATGACAAATATCCATGTCATTGATAAGCATAGCGGTACGACACTCTTTGACCACCATTTCGGACACTCCCGAAACAAAGTTAATCATTCTTGCCCTAGGATCGACAACCATAGAAAGAGCATATCGAGACAATTGTGTGAACTTCAAAGCATAATCCTTCACACTCATGCTTCCTTTATGAAGGTTGATAAACTCAAGCACCCTTGCCTCCCTCATATCAAGGGGGAAGAATTTATCAAGGAAGGCTACCTTGAATTGCTCCCAATCAAGAGGACCCTCATTAATCACCCTTCCATCTTTCCATTGGTTGAACCAAACTTTAGCAACACCCTTAAGTTGATAAGCAGCCAACTCTGCCTTTTGTTCTGGTGTCACACCCATGATCATTAGTACCTTATAAACCTCATCAATGAACTCTTGGGGATCTTCCTCAACCTTAGAACCATGAAACTCTAGAGGATTCATCCTTGTGAAGTCCCTCACTCTAGAAGCCGTCATACCCACATTTGGGTTCACGGGAGCCACAACCTCCCAATAGGCTTGAGCCGTCACAGCTTGAGCCAACAATTGAAAATTACCCCAAAACTCTGCATTAGTCACTTGTTCGGCTAAAGGGTCATCAAAAACTTGAAAAGCTTGAGGAGGAGCTTCTTGTTCCACATTCTCTCCCATATTTCTTCTAGCATAAGCTCTTCGAGTGGCCATATCCGGAACACATAGGATAGGTATTAGGAGAGAGAAATATAGAGTTAACTCTATGGCATGACTTAGGAGTAATGAAAGAAGTGGAGTTTCATAATCATCTTGTAGCCTCTCATTCATAAGTATGGCGCGCTTCACACTCATGAACAAAAATCTACTCGACGTGGCTTATGAGACATCCTAGGATCTTTCTAAAACCTTGTGCTCTGAATACCAAGTTTGTCACGACCCAAGGTACCCCCTAGACGTGACATGGCTTACAAGACCCTGAAAGGCCTCATAAAAGCCACTTAGCAAACATATATAAAAGATCATAAAGATTTAAGAGTTCAAAAGATAGTTTCATATCAAAGCTATAATGGAAATAGCGGAAGCCTGCGTAAAGTCTCAAGCCATTTAACATAGAAATAGAAAGAAACATTGGGATGTAACCCAACGCAAGTCTTTAAAAGAAATGACATGAAAGATATAACAAGGCAATGCCCTCGAACAAATGAGGACTCACCACGTCTTCAAGTCTCTACAACTCACTAGCCACGAGCGAGATGAGAAGAACCGCCAAGTCCTACATTAACAACTCAATGTAGGCAAGAGTATGCTTTAGTACTATCAAGTACCAAGTATGATAGCAATGCACAAAATCACTTAAACATGTTAAAATGGGACATATTCATAAACATTCAATGACCAAGTGAAAACATGTTAGAAAGAGTAGAAAAGCATAAGTCATCTTCTTAAGGTCAAAGAAAGATAAACATACATCAATTACTTAGAGAAAAGCCTTTAAAGTCGCTTTAGTTCATTATTGTGGGGAGTTAGTCTTAGACATGTAAGACCATGTGAGCTATCAACATGCATTCCGGTGTCTACCCCACACCAAAATGAGGTGTCCTACTTGCCAAGGTAAGACCGTAAACTTTTAGCTTACGTGGATCCACTAGCTAATGTCAATCTAGACAATCATCCTATGGTAGCACATAGTTTATGGGACATGGTTAATCACCACTTGTCCACTCGGTGCTAAGCATAATTCCCACAGATTAGATATAGTTCAATAATCATAAGTAGACATGGGTGATCGCCTCTTGTCTATCATTAGTCATAAGTTCATTATTAGTAGACATGGATAATCGCCTCTTGTCTACAATAAGTAACAAGGGTAATTGCCTCTTGTCCCTTCATTAGAATAGCTCCTAAGTCATCGATTCAAGTTTGGTTGAGCAAGCCTTTCAACAAGTTGTGAATCATTACATGTGAGAAAACCTTTCACATTCATGGGTTGAGCAATACATGAGAAATCCTTTCACAACTCAACAACAACATAACCATATCATGGACTTTGGCACTTCAATCTCAAAGAACCCATAAAACATCATTTATTTCCTAAAAGACATGCTTGATTTCATAGACTTCATCTTTACATAGTTCATCAGGCTCATAACTTACAAATCACAGAGTTCACATGGGATCATAAGAATTCCTCTTAAATCATGCAATTCAATGCAAACTCATTCTTACAAAACCATAATTAAGGCAATTTGATCATAATTGAGGGAACCCACATGATAGAGGAAAAACATAGATTTTGATTGAACATGCTTACTTTTCTTTCATAAATCATCATTTGATCATTCATAACTTCATCACTATATTAGTAACTTAGGAAACATCATTCATGCATGGGTTCATGGATTCTTATCTCAATTCATTCAATCTCTTCAATTCAACTTTCATGAGTCAAAAGCTTCATCACATGATCAATTGTAGAAACACATGGATTTCATATAGACTCAAGGAGATTCAATTTGAAACATGTAATTTAACTCAATTCATGAATAATTAACCATAATTGAAGCAATATCCTCATAATTTGAAAGAACCCATAAGATGGAAGAACACTCTTAATTCAATTGAGAATTCTTACTTTGAAAATTGAGGAATTTTGGAACCCTATGGAGGAAAGGACCCCATAGGTGCCACAAGCTTGAAATCAATGGAGGATTGGGGACCTTGCCTTGAAAACCCTAACATTTTCCTTCTTCTTCTTCTTCAAGCTTTCCTAGAGAGAGAATTTATTTTGGGAGAGGAGAATTTTGGGAAAGAATAAGAATGGGTAAAATTAGTCTTAGAAAGTTTATATAGGGTCTAGGTTAAGGGAAAAATCGAGTTAGATTAGGAGTTAAACATTTAGGAAAAAGACAAAAAAGCCCTTCAAAAATAACTGTCGGGATCCATCTACGGTTGGACATATGGTCCGAAAGTCAACCTACGGACCGTCCTGTTCCTCCGTAGATCGATTAAGAAACTTTCAACTTTGTCCTTTCAACGACGATATCCATGTACCACTCTTGGACACATAGACGGTCCGTACATAGTAACTGTGGGTCTCAACTTGAGTCTTTAAAATTTAGCTAAGTCTAGAGGAGACATGTGAAACCCATCTACGGCTCGTGCATAAGCTGACGGGCCGTCCTGGCAGACCGCCACTAGGGTTCATAAACTCGACAAATTACAGACATTCACTGGGCCAACTACGATTCCCACCTACGGTCCGTCTGTCCGTCTAAGGTCTGTAGGTTGCCTCCGTCGTCACTAGCACCATAAAAAATTTTAAGTGCTGCCTTTTTCTTCCTTTCAAAATATGAGATGTTACATTTACGAGCAAACTATTAGGAATTACTTCACTTTATTGATTTTTCGTATGTATTAGCCCATGGATCTGGTGCCTTCGAGGACCTAAAAATATTTTCTAAAAAAGCATTATGAGGACCTCCGTACAGAGTTGGGGAATCATTATGTATAGTCGCACTACTATTTACATCATATTTTTGCATTTACAAGAAAACTATTAGGAGTTACGAGACTTTCTTTATATTTTGTGTAAATTAGCCCATGGATCTGGCGTCAACTTTTTTGTGTGTTTTTTGGCCAAAATTTTTTGTGGGCATCCATGACGGCCAATTTAGTAGCATGTGCTTATTTGGAGGGGCACACGTCTGCATTTTCAAGTTCAAAGACGGCCTAGAATGGAAAATAGGGATTTTTCTATTCGTCACACCTGTTGAAGTGTACTTGCATTTAGGCCAGCCGTACGCTCAAGGTTCACGGGAGGCTAGTTTCAACCCAACATGACATCTTGCGGTGTACTAGGGGGCGACGTGATGCGTGATGCAAATTTAGACATGCTCTCAGCCTAATGCCTACTAGCGCAACTTGAGTTCAAATTCTAGATGGTTCATGGGATTCTGCAATTCACACCAAGTTTGCCTTTCCCTACATTTTTCATCCATGCAAAAGTTGAGATATCCGTTGCTAAAAGTCATTTGAGTTTCAAGAGAAATACATGTCCTCCCACGCACTCCATGGACGAGGCATGAGAGGTGAGCTATCAATTTTATTATTCTTTGGCACTTTCAGCTCTAGGGTTTGTTGGTCACCTAATGCGCATGCCAGGGACGAAAGAGAGGTGTGCGATTAGAGGGCCTAAGCACCACGGCCGCATTTTGCCCCTAGTGTTAAAAGATTTTGACGAGTAGTTCTGCTTTACAGGTTTTTAGAATGATCCTTTCGTATGTTCACCTACGAAAACCTTATTACGATTTCTTCTTCCTCTTAATAATAAGGTTCAAAGGACTTCTCGCGACTTCGCAGGCAATGAAACATCCACGTCACTGCAATCTTAATATCTCACAGGATTATTCAATCGGTAGGAGTGACAGCCGATATGTACAAAGGGCAGGGACGTAGTCAACGCGAGTAGATGACTCGCTCTTACTAGGAATTCCTCATTGAAAACCAACAATTGCAATGATCTATCCCCATCACGATGAAAATTGAAGGATTACCTGGGCTTGTCTGCCAAGGCTATAAACTTATTTAATACATCAATGTAGCACAGTACGGCCCAAAACATATAAGGGCATCACAAACCTGTTACTGCCTCAAACTTCTGCGGCCTAAAAGGCCGTAGTGACTTTAAGAATGTCACGACCCAAGGTACCCCCTAGACATTACATGGCGTACAAGACCCAGAAAGGCCTCATACAAGCCACTTAGCATACATACATACAAGCCACTTAGCATACATACATACAAGATCATAAAGATTAAGAGTTCAAATGATAATGTCATGTAAAAGCTTTTAAGAAAATAGTGGAAGTCTACATCTCATGCCTCAAAGACAATCTAACATAATAAAGAAAATAAGGTTTGGGACGTAACCCAATACAATGTCAAAAGAAAGAACATAAAAGTAAGAACAACTAGGCTATGTCCTCGGATGGATGAGGACTCACCAAGTCTTCACAAATATTCTACTAAGCTCTAGCCACGAGTGGATGGAGAATCGCCACGCCCTACATCAACAGGTCAATGTAGGCAAGAGTATGCATTAGTACAATCAAGTACCACGTATGATAGCAATGTATGAAATCATCTAAAACATACTAAAATGGGACATTTTCATAACATGCAAAGACCAAGCTAAACATGATAACGGTTAGCAACATAAAACATAAACCATAGTCAAAGCAAGCTAAACATCTTTACTTCACTTGAGAAACATCATAATAGACACTTTTGTTCATTTGTTGTGGGGAATAGCCTTAACTGATATATAAGACCATGTGAGCTATCATCATGGAATCCGGTGACTACCCCACACCAAAAAGAGATTGCCTTACTTGCCAAGGTAAGACCTTAACTTCTAGCTTATGTGGATCCACTAGCATTAGTCTATCATACACCATCATCCTATGGTGGCACATAGTTTATTGGACATGGGTAATCGCCACTTGGCCACTCAGTGCTAAGCATAATTCCCACAGATTAGAAATAGTTCAATTATCATAAGTAAACATGTGTAGTCGCCTCTTGTCTATTATTAGTCATAAGTTCATTATTAGTAGACATGCGTGATCGCCGCTTGTCTACATTAGGGAACGTGGGTGATCGCCTCTTGTCCCTTCATTAGAATAGCACCTTAAGAACATGGGTAATCGCCTCTTGTTTGTTTAAAAATCATAGTGGGAGTATTACGTGAGAAACCCTTTCACAACTCAACCATAATATCAACATAAAACATACTTTGGTGCTTCAATCTATAAGCACTGTTAATTCATCATTTAACTTCATATGAGACATGAATAATTTCATAAACTTCATCTATACATAGTTTATCATGCTCATAATTTGCAAATCATAGGGGTTCACATAGCTTCATGAGAATTTTTCTTATTTTTGAATTTGAATGCAAACTCATGCTTAGAAAGCCATAGACAAGTCAATTTGACCATAATTGAAGGAACCCACATAATAGTGTAAAATCATAAATTTTTATTGAACATGCTTTATTTCATAAAACCATCTTTAGGACATTTATAATCTCATTCATGAAAAGTCTTAGCTTATGAATCACAATTCATGCAAGGATTCATAGAGATTTCACATAATTCATCTTTTCATAACTCAACCCCACCAATCAAAGCATAGATTTTGAAATTTGGGGGAAATAGCATGGGTTCATCCTTTTTATACATCAAATCACATAAATCACACTAATCCGTGTACTAAATCACTTTATTAGGCTAGATCGTGCACTAGGAATCATAAAATCAACAATTGGAAATCATAATTGAAGAACCCATAAGAATTGATAAAAACCCTAACTTAATTTTGAGGAATTGATCCTTTAAAATTGAAGAAGAATAGGGACCCATTGGAGGAAAGGGCTCCAATGATGAATGCTAACCTACCTCCACAAAGCCCACAAGAAATTGCTAAGAATTGATGACCTTCAATCGAGGATCCTAGCCCTTCTTCTTCTTTGAGAATTGAGAGAACCTTTCTAGAGAGAGAAATATTTGAGAATAATTTAGAATGAGTAAAATTATGCTTAAGACCGTAGGGTCTGGGTTAAGGGCATAACCGACTAAGATTCGGAATTAAACATTTAGGAAAAACACCAAAAACCCCTTAAATAATAACTGTCGGGGTCCATTGGCGGTCGGGACCTACGGTCCATAGGTTCATCTATGGACCGTCAATGGTCAACGGTTGTTGCGTTAAGAAACTTTCAACATGGAACCTGCAATGACAGGCCCCATGTACGGCTCTTATGTCGAACGACAAACCGTACATGGCAACCGTAGGTCAGGACTTACAGCTTAATAATTTAACAAAGTCATTATGTGATTGCATTCTTGGTTGGGTTGTTAGTCCGTGTCGTCTACCCTCCTCATGATGTCTTGATTCTCTTTCGAGGACAAATATTCCCAAGGGGGTTGATATTACAATACCCCAAAGCTTTCCAAGAAATGAAAATGTAGTTTTTCAACCTGGTGTCAGTGACTACGGAGGTCACCTACGGACCGTAGGTGGAATGACGGGTCGTAGGTGGGAACCGTCGTTGGCACTGTGAACTTTCAGGATTTCTAAGTTTCTGAACCTCAACCTATGGAGCAACAGGACGGGTCGTCGTCTAGTTGACAGTTCGTAGATGGGTTCCGTAGATCCCTTGAAGACTTAGCTAAATTTTCAGCCCCAACTGAGATCTTTGGATCAATTAACGAAAGGACAGGACGGTCCATCGATTGACCTACGGACCGAAGGTCTTGCCCATAGACAGTTCTTATTTGAGGGCTTTTTGGTCTTTTCCTTAAATGTTTAACTATTAATATAAGTCGGTTATACCCTTAACCCAGACCCTATATATATATTCTAAAAAGCCGTGACGGCTCAAGAAAATAGAGAGGTTGTAGTTCACACAATTGTCTCGATATACTCCTTCTATAGTTGCCGATCATAGGGCAAGAATGAGTAAGTTTATTTCGGGAGTGTGTTGGTTAAAGAGTTCCGCACCGTCATGCTTGTTAATGATATGGTTATTTCTCATCTCATGGTGTATGCTCAACAAATAGACGAAGAAAAGCTCAAGGAGAGGTCTAGAGAGACTAAGAAAGCTAGGACTGGTGATGGAAACTTTTCACATTCAAATCCGATGGACATGGTCATCCTAGATTTAGACAAAGGTTCTCTAATCAAGATCCTTCCAGTTCTCCTCCTAAGACCAACAAAGATAGGTTGCCTAACCCTAAGCCTCAAGGAGGAAATGGTGGTCGTTCTTCATCGTCTACTTGTACTAGGTGTGGGAGGAAGCATGAGGGAAAATGTTTAGCCGGTATGGATTGTTGTTACGGTTGTTGAAAGAGTGGTCACAAGATGAGGGATTGTCCATCTCTAACGGCTAAGGGAAGAGAGAGTAAGCTAGCTGCACCTAGTTGTGCGAGTTCGAATGCTCCTAAGAAAAACTGATTCTATGCACTTCAAGCTCGCCATGAGCAAGAGAGCTCTCCTGATGCGGGTTTGATGTTTATGCCTTGCTTGATCCCGGTGCTACCTTATTTTTTGTGACACCATATGTGGCTATAAGGTTTGATGTTGTTCCAGATGTGTTTCTAGATCCTTTTCGTGTCTCTACTCCGATTGAAGAATCTATCATGGCTAAAAGAGTATAGAAATTGTCTTGTCTCCTTATCCCATCGAGTAACTCAAGATGATCTTGTAGAGCTTGATATGTTCGACTTTGATGTTATTCTTGGGATGGATTGGTTGCATGCTTGTTATGCATCTATTGATTGTAGGATCCGAATGGTTTCACTTCCCGAATGAGCCTATCCTAGAGTGAAGGGGGGAAATTCTATGTTTAGAGGTCAATTTGATTCTTACCTAAAAGCTAGAAACATGATCTCTTAGGGTTGCATATACCATCTTGTTAGGGTGAGGGATATAGATTCCGAAACCCCTACTCTGGAGTTAGTCCCCGTTTTTGATGAGTTTCTGAAAGTGTTTCTTGATGATTTACCCGGTATTCCTCCCGAGAGAGAAATAGACTTCGGTATTGATCTTCTCCCAGATACGCAACCTATTTCTATTCCTCCTTATAGAATGGCCCCATCGGAACTTATGGAACTAAAGGAGCAATTAAATGATTTTTTTTATAAAGGTTTCATCCGACCAAGTGTTTCTCCATGGGGTGCTCCGGTCTTATTTGTATGAAAGAAAGATGGTTCACTCCGTATGTGCATTGAGTACCGCCAATTGAACAAGGTTACCATTAAGAATAAGTATCCTCTTCTAAGGATAGATGACTTGTTTGATCAACTTCAAGGGGATAGTTATTTCTCTAAGATCTACCTTCGTTCGGGCTATCTCCAATTAAGGGTGAAAGAAGATGATATTCCTAGTGATGAATTCTTAGTGATGTCGTTTGGGTTGACGAATGTTCCAGCCGCGTTTATGAATTTGATGAATACGGTGTTTAGACAATATCTTGATATGTTTGTGATTGTGTTCATAGATGATATTTTGATTTACTCAAGGAGTGAGGATGAGCATGCCGATAATTTGAGGATTGTGTTGCATGTCCTCAAGGACAAACAACTCTTTGTGAAGTTTAGTAAATGTGAGCTTTGGCTAAGGTCCGTGGCTTTTCTTTGACACATTATCTCTGGTAAGGGTATTGAGGTAGATCCTAAGTAGACGAATGCGGTTAAGAATTGGCCTAGACCTCTATCACCTTCGGATATTCATAGTTTCTTTGGTTTAGCCGGTTATTATGGGAGATTTGTTGAAGGGTTCTCTTCGATTGCATCTCCATTGACGGCTTTGACTCAAAAGAAGTTTAGGTTCATGTGGTCCGAAGCTGTCATGACCCAGGGTAGTCCCTAGATGTAACACGGCGTACAAGACCTCAAGAGGCCTCATACAAGCCCTTAGCATACATAACATACAAGATAATAGAAAAATAAGAGTTCAAAAGAGCATTTTTATATCAAAGCTTTAATCAAACAGCAGAAGTCTACATCTCATGTCTCACAAAGCCTTCTAATATCATAGAATATGAATAAAAGTGATAGGGACGTAGCCCAATACAATATCCAACATAAGGAAAGACAACAAAGTAAAATCCAACAAGGCTATGTCCTCAGATGGATGAGGACTCACCAAGTCTTCTTCTCAACTCAAGGTAAATGCTCTACCCACGAGTAGGAGAATTGCCACATCCTACACCAAAGAAGTTGATGCAGGCAAGAGTATGCGTTAGCACAATAAAGTACTAAGTACGATAGCAATGCATCTAAACTCATAAAACATGCTAGAAACTTAAACATAAACATGACATACAAGTGGTCAAGCTAAACATTATAAGGCATATAAGCAAATAGTATAAAGCATAAACCATTGCCAAAGCAAGCTAAATTATTTTTCTATTACTCTTCTTTTCTTAACTTTACCTTTAGTAACCCATGCATCATTGTGCAAGCTGGAGTGTGGGAAAAGCCTCAAACCGATCTGTAGACCATGGAATAACTCAAATGGAATCTAGTGTCTGCCCTACACTGAAGAAGGGCCATTCTACTTGCCAAGGTAGAATCCTGAACCATAGCCTACCGGGATCAACTAGCTAAGCTGATATGGGCCTGTTAAAGACCACATATGGGGGCACATAGGCATATATCATATGGGGACTTGTCACCCGTCCACTCAGTTGTATGCATAATTCCCACTATACAATCACAAATATGATATCCATGGAAGGGCACAACTGGGCTTGCCAATCCAAGATAAACATGACTTCACATCTCATGGACTAGTCCAAGCTTACTTTATTTAGTGTTTCTTCTTCCATGGACTTGTCCAAGCTAACAACCCTAGAATAGCTTCTTTAAGCTCTTGATTCAATTTTAGTTAAGCAAACCCTTTTAACAAGTTATGAATCATTTACAATGTGAGAAAACCTTGCACAAGCTTAGGTTGAGCATTATATGAGAATACCCTTTCAAGACTCAACATCATCATATCATAGATTTCATATAAAACATGCTAGATTCTATAAGCTTCTTTCTTCATGACTAATGGGTTCATATTGCCTTAATTTTTAACCATGCAACTCGATGCAAGCTAGCTCTTAAAAGTCATAATCAAGGCAATTTAATCATACTTGAAGTAAACCACATAGAGGAGGAAAATCATGCTTTTTACTTGAACATGCTAACTTCATGCAATTAACCCCAATTCATGCTCAATTTCATAGATAATCCATCAATTTCATCAATTCATATCTCAACCCAACAATCAAAGCATAGATTATCAAATTGGGGAGAATTAGCTTGGGATCATGGGGGTTCATGCAATCTTTAACATCAAATCATGTAATTCACGCTAATTCGTGCACTAAGCTACTTTATCACGTTAGATCGTGCACTAGGAATCATAATTGAAGAACACACAATGATTGATCTCAAACCCTAATTCAATTAGGTTAGAGTAAACCTTGGAAAAACATCATGAAGGAGAGGAAGGACCCATTGGAGGAAAGGACTCCTAATGGTGAATACTATCATACCTCAAAGCAATCCACGAGAAATTGGTGACGATTGAAGGTCTTCAATGGAGGATTCAAGCTCCTTCTTCTTCCTTGAGAGTTGAGAGAGTTTCTTTGTAGAGAGAGAAATATTTGAGAGAGGAGAGCTTTGGAGTGTTTTAGAATCAAGGGAATTAGGTTTAGAAAGTATTTATAGGTCTAAGATTAAGGGTATAACCGACTTAGCTTAATAGGTAAACAATTAGGAAAAAGACCAAAAAGCCCTTAATTAAAAACAGTCGGGGCCAATCGATAGACAAGATCTACGGTATGTACATCCATTGACGGACCGTCCTGTTCTTCCATCAATTGATTCAGAAAATTCATTTTAGGCTGAATATTTGGCCAAGTCTGGAAGGCATCTATGGAACCCATCTACGGCCCGTCAACAGGACTACGAACCGTCCTACTATTCCATAGGTCAAGGTTCAGAAACTTGGAAATCCTAAAATTTCATAGTTCCATTGACGGTTCCCACCTACGGCCCCGTCAATCCATCTACAGCCCGTAGGTGTCCTCTGTAGGTAGTCTTCAGGTGAGTTCTGCATGTTAAAATTCATTGGAAGTTTGAGGTGTTACAATATCTCCCCCTTGGGAACATTCATCCTCGAAAGAGAATCAAGACATCTTGAGAAGGGTAATAGACACGGATTAACAACCCTTCCTAGCATGCAATCACATAAATGCACATATCCGAGGAGGAAACATCAACTCCAAGCTAAAGCATGATCAACACATCATATCGTGAAGAATTTATGCAACTCATACTAGGTCCTCGAACATAGGAGGCCTCACCAAGTCTTCACTATCACCGGAATTGACTAGCCACAAGTGGGAGGAGAAGAACCCCCAAGTCCTATAGCAATAGAATCAATGTAGGCAAGAGTATACGTTAGTACAATCATATACCAAGTATGATAGCAATGCACAAAAGGCATATAAAACATGCTAGAATGACATATAATCATGACATGAAATGGCCAAACTAAAACATGATAGAACATAAGAAATATGAAGCATAAACCAAGGCCAAGACAAGCTACCCATCTTTCCTTTACGTTACTTTTGACCATCATCATAACACTTGTTCATTAGTTGTGGGGAAATAGTCTTAACCGACATATACGACCATGTGAGCTATCAACATGGAATCCGGTGTCTACCCCACACCAAAAAGGGGTATCCTACTTGCCAAGGTAAGACCATGAACTTCTTAGCTTATGTGAATCCACTAGCTAGTGTCTATCATAGACAATCACCGTATGGTGGCACATAGGTTATGGGACATGGGTAATCGCCGCTTGTCCACTCGGTACTAAGCATACTTCCCAAAGATTTATCATAGTTCATTTTATCTTAGATAGACATGGGTAATCGCCTCTTGTCTACATTAGGGAACATGGGTAATCGCCTCTTGTCCCTTCATAGAATAGCTCCTTAATCATGGATTCATGCTTAGTTGAGCAAACCTTTCAACAAGTTATGAATCATTACGTGTGAGAAAACATTTCACCTTCATGGTTGAGCATCACATGAGAAACCCTTTCACAACTCAGCATTTCTATTTAAATATCATAAACTTCATAAACATACATGAGTTCATACGCTTCATATTTACATAGCTCATCATGCACTTAACTCATAAATCATGGGTTCATAAGCTTCACCTCACAACATGCAATTCAGTGCAAGCTAATACTTAGAAAGCCATAAATCAAGGCAATTTAGTCATAATTGAGGGAACCCACGTAATAGAGGAAAATCATAGATTTTGATTGAACATGCATCTTTTCATAAAATATCCTCTTTTCATCGTTCATAGTCTTACATGAAATTCATAGCTTGATAATCACAATCCTTAACTCAATTCACAAAGAGTTCATGCAATTAATCTTTTCTAAAATCAACCCACAATCATAAGCATTATAATAAATTGGGGGAAACTTAGCATGGACTCATGGGATTCGTCAAGTTGCTTGTAAATCACGCTAAATCATGCACTAACTTACGTTACCACGCTAGATCCTGTACTATCAACCATAATATCAACAATGGAAAGCATAATGAAGAACCCATAAGAATTTGTAAAAAACCAGCTCTCTTGGGCAAGACTAAACCTTGAAAACCTTAAGGAAAAGAGGACACATTGGAGGAAAGACTCCAAATGGTAAATACTATCATACCTTAATGCCAATGCCTTGAAATAAAAGGAGGATTGATGACCTTGATGAGAACCCTAGATCTCTTCTTCTTCTTCTTGTTCTTCTAGAGAGAGGAATATCTTTGGGAGATGAGAGTTGAAATGAAGGGATTAGGGCTTAGAAAATATAAATAGGGCCAGGGTTAAGGGGCAAAATCGTCTAGGATAAGGAATAACCATTTAGGGAAAAGTCCAAAAAGCCCTTAAGTAAAACTGTCGGGGCCAATCGACGGACAGGATCTACGGTCCGTACATCCATTAACAGACCGTCCTGTTCTTCCGTCAATCGATTTAGAAAGTTCATTTTGGACTGAAAAATTTGCTAAGTTTGATGGCATCTACGGAACCCATCTACGGCCCGTCAATCGAACTACGAACCGTCCTGCTATTTTGTAGGTCAAGGTTCAGAAACTCAAAATTTATAAAGTTGGCAGGGCCATCGACGGTTCACATCTACGGCCCGTCACTCCATCTACGGTCCGTAGATGGCCTTCGTCGTCACTAGCACAAGAAAAATTTTAAAACTGCAATTTTTTCTTTCTTTTACTAAACTCGGGTGTTACAATATCCCCCCCTTGGGAACATTCGTCCTCGAATGAGAACCTGGATATCCTGAGTAGGGCGATAGACTCGGACTAACAACCCAACCTAGCATGCAAGCACATAAATGCACATATCCGAGAAGACCAACTAGGAATGATATGTACAAAAGGCAGGAACCTAACGCGAGCTGATGACTCACACCTACTAGGAATTCCTTGTTGAAGACCAATACTTACAATGATCTATCCCAATCACGATGAAAATTCAGAGATTACCCACACCTCTCTGCCAAGGCTATAAACTCATTGAATACATCGATATAGCGTACGTGCAGCCCAAAAAATCTAGGGGCATCAAAGACCTGTTATTGCCTCAACGTTCCCTCGTCCTAATGGCTTCATGTGTGATTTACGTTAAAAGACTCGATGTCGCATGGCCGATTTGAGCATGTCTCGACCGATGTAGGTAGACCTCAGCCAATGTCCCTAACATCGACTGATGTCGCCTAGCCAATGGGTGCATGCCTCGATCAACGCCTGGTCTTAAAATTTATTATCTAATATTAAAATTGGCATTCACACATGTATTTACAATGTATGTTGAACTTAAAATTCATTTTACTTTATTAGAAGCATTACGTATAGTTGCAACACTTTTTATGGCCTATTTTTGCATTTACGAGCAAACATTTATGAATTACGTGACTTTCTTGATTTTTTGTGTGTATTAGCCCATGGATCTGGGGCCTTGGAGGACCCAAAAATATTTTCTGAAAAAACATTATGAGGACCTCCTTACAGAGTTGGAGAAGCATTACGTAAAGTTGCACCAGAATGGCAAATAGAGATTTGTCCATTCATCACACCTAGTGATGTGTACTCGCATTGAGTCCAGTTACACACTCAGGTTGCATGGGAGTCCAACTTACGCCCCGTATGACATCCTGCAGTGTACCAGGGTGTGACATGATGTGTTAAGCCTAGACAGACGTGCCCTCAGCCTAATAGCTTCAAGCACAACTTGTATTCAAAGACTCGATGGTTCACAGAATTCTACAATTGACACCAAGTTCACATTTCTTTACGTTCTTCATCGATGCAAGAGTCGAGATATCCATTCCCGAGACTCATTTATGTTTCAAGAGCATTACATGTCCTCCCACGCACTCCACAAATGGGGCATAAGGTTCGGGCTGTCAATTTTTGTATTCTTTTTCTCTTTTGGTGCTAGGGTTCATAGGTCAGCTTATGTGCTTGTCGGTGACAAGACGGAGGTGCGCGGTAACTGGACCTCAGCACCCCTGGCCCTGCGTTGCCCCTAGTCTTAAAACATGTTCACGGTTTGTTCTACTTTACAGGTTCTGACAATGATCATTTCATAGGTTCGCCTACGAAAACCTTGTTACGACTTCTTCTTCCTCTACATAATAAGTTTCAATGGACTTCTCACAACATCGTGGGCACCAAAACACCCACGTCACCACAATCTGAATATTTCACCGGATGTTTTAATTGGTAGGAGTGACTTTCAATATGTACAAAGGGAAGGGACGTAGTCAACACAAGCAGATGACTCGCGTTAACTAGGAATTCCTCATTGAAGACCAACAATTGCAATGATCTATCCCTATCACGATGAAAATTCAAAGAATACCCTAGCCTTTCGAAAAAGGCTATAAACTCATTGAATACAACAATGTAGTGCACGTGCGGACCAAAACATATAAGGGCATTAGAGTCCTGTTATTGCCTCAAACTTTTGCGGCCTAAAAAGTCATAGTGCCTTTATGAAGCTGACCGATGAACAAGAAAGACGTGCCATCGACCTACTGGCTTTGGGTGCAAATTGAGTTCAAAGACATGCGATGCCATGTGACATCGGTCGATGTTCCTTGACCAATTGGTTCATACGTCGACCGATGCTTGGTATTAAAATTGACTATCCAATATGAAAATTTACATTTACATATGTATTACTATTGTATTTCAAACTCATAACTAATTTTATTTCATCATAAGAATTATGTATAGTCACACCACTTTTTAAGGCATATTATTACATTTAAGAGTCAACTTTTAGAATTATGTGACTTTCTTGATTTTTTGTGTGTATTAGCCCATGGATCGAGGGCCTTGGAGGAACCAAAACATTTTAAAAAAAAATCTTCATGAGGACCTCGGTAATGAGTCGGGAAAGCATTACATATAGTTGCACCATTTTTAAGGAATAGATCTGGCGCAACCTTTCTCTTCTAATTTTTGGCCAAAAAATTTTGTGGGCATCTGTAACGACCTATTTAATGGCATGTCACTATTCGGAGGGCCATACATCGCAATTTTCAAGTTCAAACGAGGCCCAGAATTGGAAATAAGGGGTTTTCCATTCGTCACACCTAGTGATGTGGACTCGTATTTAGGCGAGCCTCATGCTCACGGTGCACGGAAGGCCAACTTCTGCCTAGCGTTACATCTTGCGGTGTGCTGGGGATGATGTGATGCATGACGCCCAGAAAGATGTTCCCTCGGCCTAATAGCTTCGAGCGCAACATGCATTCAAAAACTCAATGGTTCATGAGATTTTGCAATTCACACCAAGTTCGCATTTTGCTATGTTCAGCGATGCAAGAGTCTAGATAACAGGTTTTGATAATCATTTATATTTCAAGAGAAGCAAATGTTCCCCCACACACTCTGCAGATAGGGCACGAGGCGCGGGCTGTCTATTTTTGTATTCTTTGGTCCTTTCGGCACTGGGTTCATTAGTCACTCCACGCATACGTAGGGGACGAGACAGAGGCGCGCAGGTGGAGTGCCTAAGCACCCATGGCCGCGCATCGCCCCCAAGTGTTAAAACATATTCGCGGGTCATTCTGCTCAGCAGGTTTTTGCAATGATCCTTCTGCAGGTTCACTTATAAAAACCTTGGTACAACTTCTTCTTCCTCTAAATGATAAGGTTAGACATCTCGCAGTGTTTCGGGCAGCGAACCGCCTAAATCGTTAGGAGTGATAGGCAATATGTACAAAAGGCAGGGATGTAGTCAACACAAGCTAATGATTCTCGCTTAATTGTAATTCCTCATTGAAGACCAACAACTGCAATAATCCATCCCCATTTTAATAAAATTTTAAAGATTACCCAGGCCTATCGGCCAAGGCTATAAACTCGTTGAATAGATCGATGTAGCGCACATGCAGCCAAAAACATCAAAGGGTATCATCAACCCGTTATTGCCTAAATCTTTCGCGACCTAAAAGGCCGTAATGCTTTTAAGAAGCTGGTTGATGCACCCGACAAACCTGCCTTCGACCTAATGGCTTCCGGTGCAATTTGCGTTCAAAGACTCGATGTCGCCTGTCCGATGCGCAAATGCCTTAGCCGAAGCACACAGGCCTCAGTTGATGTCGCCTGACCAATGGACATATGCCTCGACCGATGCATGGTATTAAAATTGATTACCCAATATTAAAAATGACTCACATATGTAATAACAGTGTATTTCAAAATCGTAATTCATTTTATTTCATCAAAAGCATTATGTACGGTTGCACTACTTTTTAAGGCATATTTTTTCATCTACGAGCAACTTTTTATTAATTACGTGACTTTCTTTTTTTTTCGTGTGTATTAGCCCATGGATCTGGCAAGGTGGAGGACCCAAAATTTATTTCTGAAAAAACTTTATGAGGAACTCTGTAGTTAGTTGGGAAAGAAGTACGTACAGTTGCAAAAAATTTTAAGGCATATTTTTGCATTTACGACCTACTTTTATGAATTACATAACTTTCTTTGTTTTTTGTGTATATTAGCACATGGATCTGGCGCCAACTATTTCATGTGTTTTTATCATAAATTTATTGTGGGCGGCTATTAAGACCTATTTAATAGCGTGTGTTGGTTAGGAGGGACACACGTCGGCATTTTAAAGTTCAAACAAGAGCGAAAATGGGAATTAGGTATTTTTCATTTCGTCACACTTAGTGATGTGGACTCGCATTAAGGCCAGCTGTGCGCTCACAATGCAAAGGAAGCAAGCTTTCATTCTGTGTGACATCTTGTGGCGTGTTGAGGCAGTGTTGTGATGCATGACGTATAGACAGACGTGCCCTTGACCTAATGGGTTCGAGCGCAACTTGCATTCAAACACTCGATGGTTCACAAGATTCTGCAATTCATACCAAGTTTGCAATTTGTTATGTTCATCGATGCAAGAGTCCAGATATCCGGTTTTGAGAGTCGTTTATATTTCAAGAGCACCACAAGTCCCCCCATGCACTCTGCAGATGGGAACGAGTTACGGCCTGGAAATTTTAGTATTCTTTGGTGCATTCAGCTCTGGGGTTCGTTGGTTATTCGCCGCGCACGTAGGGGACGAGCGGGAGCCGCGTGGGTGGAAGGCCCAAGCACCCTTTGCCGCGCATCGCCCCCAAGTGTTTAACGTGTTCGCGGGTGATTCTGCTTTCCAGGTTTTGATAGTGATCCTTCAGCGGGTTCACCTACAAAAATCTTGTTAAGAATTCTTCTTCCTCTAAATGATAAGGTTCAATGTAATTCTCATATTTTTGCAAGCAGCGAACAACCCACGTCACCGTAAAGTTAATATTTCATTGAATAATTCAATTGGTAGGAGCGACGGGCGCTATTTAAAAAGGGCAGAGACGTAGTCAATACGAGCTGATGATTTGTCTTACTAGGAACTCTTCATTGAACACCTACAATTGCAATGATCTATCCCCATCATGATGAAAATTCAACGAATACCCGAGCCTATCGGCAATGGCTATAAACTCGTTGAATACATCAAAGTAGTTCATGGGTGGCAAAAAACATCAAAGGGCATCATAAACCTGTTATTTCTTAAAACTTTTGCAGCCTAAAAGGTCGTGGTGCCTTTAAGAAGCTGGTCGATGCACCCAACAAATGTGCCCTCAGCCTAATGGCTTTCGATGCAATTTGCATTAAAAGACTCGATGTCGCCTTGCCGATGCACGCATTCCTCGGCCGATGCACACAGGCCTCAGCCGATGTTGCCTGACATTGACATCGGCCGATGTCGCCTGGCCAATGGGTGTATACCTCGACCGACGAATGGTATTAAAATTGATTATCCAATATTAAAATTGACATTCACTTATCTAATAACAATGTATTTATACCTCAAAATTCATTTTATTTCATCAGAAGCATTACGTATGATTGCACCACTTTCTAAGGCATATTTTTGCATTTACCATAAACCTTTTAGGAATCATGTGACTTTCATTGTTTTTTCGTGTGTATTACCCATGGATCTGGCACCATGGAGGACCAAAAATATATTTCTGAAAAAATTTTATGAGGACCTTCGTAATGAGTTGGGGAAGCATTTCATATAGTTGCACCATTTTTTAAGGTATATTTTTTCATTTACGAGCCAACGTTTACGAACTATGCGACTTTCTTTGTTTTTTGTTTGTATTACGCCACGGATCTAGGGCCAACTTCTTTGTGTATTTTTTGGCCGAAAGTTTTTGTAGACATCTGTGACGACAAATTTAATGGCGTGCGTTGGTTCGGAGGGGCACACATCAGCATTTTCTAGTTCAAACGATGCCCATAATGGAAAATAGGGATTTTTCCATTTATCACACCTACTGATGTGGACTCGCATTTAAGCCAGTCATGCGTTCAGGGTGAACTGAAGGCAAGCTTTCACCCCGCATGACATCTTGAGGCATGGAGGGGGGCGACATGATGCGTGACACCCAGATCGACGTGCCCTAGGTCTAATGGCTTCGAGCGCAACTTGCATTCAAAGAATCAATGGTTCACGAGATTCTGCAATTCACGTGAAGTTCACATTTCGCTTCATTGTTCATTGATGCAAGATTCGAGATTTCTGTTGCCGAGAGTCGTTTGTGTTTAAAGAGGAGCACCTATCCCACCACGCACTCCCTGGATCGGTCACAAGGAATGTGTAGCCACCCCCTCGGAACGATGTTACTTCTTCAAAAGAAAGCTAATACACTACATATGACATTTAAAAGACATTAACATAGGACTTATTAAGTATAATCTAACAAAGCGATTAGGCCCAAAAAATATAGTTAAGGATGTGAGGGCTTGTTATTTAGAAATTTGTTTAACCTAAAATTTAAACAAGGTAAAAGTATCAATATTCGGCGGAGGAACCTTCCCAATAAATTAATTAAATACCTTAAGAAACTTCCATGTTTTTATCATCCTTACTCCTACAATTCCCATTACCAATTATTACAACTTCCAAATACCAAAAGTTTTTGTGTCATGCTTCATACAAACACTCAAACAACCAGTAAATTTAGTACATTACAAGACTGGGTTTACAAACCCAAAAACTACAAAACATGTCAAAACTTATGTTACAACCCATGGTGCCATGATAAAACAAGTCTTCAAAATTACATATTAATTTAAAACTCATGGATCACATACAAGTCCCAATATTTCTACAAAATATAGATGCCTATATGTAAATGTAATCTTCCTTAAAGCTCTCAAAACTTCATCTACAATGATCAGCTTCAAGTTTCTCCTCGGACATTCCCTACGATAGAAATAACTATCGCTTAGCATAAAGCTTAGTGGTGTAAAACAATATGTGTGGATCCATCAGATTTTCAAAGTTACCTTCCTCAAGTCATGAGCAGCACAATCTAAACATAACAAATAAATCAAGTAACAAATACATCAAGAGTATTACGTTCGATATTTAAAGATCTAAGTGTTAAGAACACTTATAGTAATATATCATAAGAGGTCAAATAACAAGGCTCGCCCAATATATACGTAATGCCGTCACACCCAGCATAAACCAGTATCAAGAAGGGTAAAAGCCCAATAATCAAGAGGACAATAACCATATTAAAAATGGCTTTCTAATTCGTACTTAAAATGGAGAACTTCCATGCTTATGACGAAACAAAAATCCTTATTCAAGATGGTAAAAGATCCGAAACAAGAGGCATGCCAATAGTGACAAAGTCACAGCCACAAGAAGGACAAAGTCCCAAAAAGAATGCAGAGTAATCAAGCAATCCGTACAAGTGGGCTAGTTACACAAGTGTTTTGAAAGTCTCCAAGGATACTAGCACGACAAGACAAACGAGCATGGAGTGATCAAGGTACCGAGATAAACATTCAAATATACCAGCAGGCAATAAGAGTACAAGTATGAGTTTATACACAAACCTCAATCTCTTAGCATAGAAATTGTCCAACACAACTTCAAGAGTTCAAACCATAGAACAATCAACGTATCAAGGCCCTCAACTTGTACACGAGTATAAAAAACCTTAAGAATACGATCAAATAACTTCTCAAATATCTAGTAGCACAATAATGTTGACATAAAACGAGATTATTATCCAACAAGTAAGCCTAGCCCGTACAAATACGACTATGCTCCCAAAACAGTAAATCTTGCCAGATTGTTACCTCATCTCGTAACTTAGTTTTGAAAAGTAAAACAGCAAAAATGGACTTTATATCCTGCATGAAAGATTCTGGTACATCTCTTAAGTTTTCAAATAATCAAGAAACACCGAAAAATACATCTTGTAAAAAAAAATATAATCAAATCACTAACAGTTGAACATACAGGATTTCAAAATCAGAAATCTGGACAGAATTTGGCCTATGTTGCGTCCCATATTTCAAATCGATAATAGTAAAATTAGATTTTTACATAGGCATAAAAGTTGTAGGTTTATGCATTATCTTTCCAAATAATATTTATTTACTGAAAACGGAGTTCAATAGAACGAGATATGCTTAAAGTACTACACACTACCCAGCTCAAAATCAGATTTGATCATTTACAAAAAGGGAGGGTGTCTTCAGTTTTCAGCCAAATGAAACAAGTGTTTCCTTGTGCTTTTGTGAATATTATGGTAAGAAGAAGTACTCAAGGTTTCTTAGAGTTGAGGAAAACGAATATTAATAGAGGAGGTGTTAAAATATATATTACAAAGTGATGCGTGTCCCTTAATAAAGTTGGCTGCCCCAAAAGTCAAATAAGGTTGGCTGCCAAAATGTATACATATATACGTATATATATATATATATATATATACGTATGTATCACCTCCCTTTATCAAATTACATGTAATTATAATTACCATATTACATAAATGCACCTATACAATATATATGTATGTATATATATATATCTCACCTCCCTTTATCAAATTACATGTAATTATAATTACCATATTATGTAAATACCCCTATACAATACCTTAAATTACCGTCACAAGTTATGGTAGGCAAAATTTCAAATATCACCAAATTTCAAGTTCCTAAAATGAGAATAAAACATACCGAAGTAATTAAGAAATATTGTATCAAAATGTGAATATTGGTTTTAGTATTTAGGGGTGTTACAACTCTCTCCCAGTTAAAGAAATTTCGTCTCGAAATTTACGCTACGCTAGTCCTGAAACAAGTGTGGGTAATGGGTCCTCATGTCTTCTTCTCGCTCCCAGGTTGCTTCTTTCTAATATCATAGAATATGAATAAAAGTGATAGGGACGCAGCCCAATACAATATTCAACATAAGGAAACACATCAAAGTAAAATCCAACAAGGCTATGTTCTTGGATGGATGAGGACTCACCAAGTGTTCTTCGCAACTCTAAGTCAATGCTCTAGCCATGAGTAGGAGAACTGCCACGTCCTACACCAAAGAAGTTGATGCAGGCAAAAGTATGCGTTAGCACAATAAAGAACTAAGTATGATAGCAATGCATATAAACTCATAAAACATGCTAGAAACTGAGATATAAATATGACATGCAATTGGCCAAGCTAAACATGATAAGGCATATAAGAAAATAGCATAAAGCATAAACCATGGCCAAAGCAAGCTAAATCATCTTTCTATTACTCTTCTTTTCTTTACTTTACTTTTAGTAACCCATGCACCATTTTGCAAGCTGAGTTGTGGGAAAAGCCTTAAACCGATCTATATACCGTGCAATAACTCAACGTGGAATCCGGTGTCTACCCTACAACGAAAAAGGGCCATTCTACTTGCCAAGGTAGAATCCTGAACCATAGTCTACGTGGATCCACTAGCTAAGCTGATATAATATGGGACTGTTAAAGACCACCTATGGTGGCACATAGGCGTAGGACATATGGGGACTTACCACCCGTCCACTCGGTTCTATGCATAATTCCCACTATACAATAATAAATATGGATATCCATGGAAAGGCACAACTGGGGTTGCCAATCCAAGCTAAACATGACTTCACATACCATGGACTAGTCCAAGCTTACTTCATTGAGTGTTTCTTCTTTCATGGACTTGTCCAAGATTACACCTCTAGAATAACTTCTTTAAGCTCTTGATTCAATTTTAGTTAAGCAAACCTTTTAACAAGTTATGAATCATTTACATGTGAGAAAACCTTTCACAAGCTTAGGTTGAGCATTATATGAGAAAACCCTTTCAAGGCTCAACATCACATATCATAGATTTCATATAAAACATGCTTGATTCTATAAGCCTCTTTCTTCATGATTCTATCATGCTTTTTCTTCATAGCTAATGGGTTCATGTTACCTTTATTTTAAAGAATCGTGATTTCTAGTTGATCATGCTAAATTCATGCAATTAACCCCAATTCATGCTCAATTTCGTAGATGATCCATCAATTTCATCAATTCATATCTCAACCCAACAATCAAGGCATAGATTATCAAATTGGGGAGAATTTACTTGGGATCATAGGGGTTCATGCAATATTTACAATAATCATGTAATTCACGCTAGATCGTGCACTAAATTACTTTTCCCACGCTAAATTGTGCACTACAAAGCATTAAATCGGTAAATGAACTCATTCTTGAAGAACCCATAACCATTGATCAAACCCTAGCTTACTTGAAGGGAATTGAACCTTGAAATTCATGAAGAAAAGGGAGGACCCAATGGAGGAAGTAACTCCATTGGTCGATACAATCATACCTTAGCAAAGCCCATCAGAAATTGGAGGAAATTGGATGATCTTCGATGGAGGACTTAGCTTCTTCTTCTTCCTTGAGCTAGAGAGGATGTCTTTTAGAGAGGGAAATATTTGAGAGATGAATTTAGGGAATAATTTAGAATGAAGTGATTTAGGTAAGGAGAACTATATATATGGCCTTCATTAAGGGTAAAACCGACTTAGTTAATTAGGGAACTAACCAGGGAAAAGACCAAAAAGCCTTTAATTAAAATTGTCGGGGCCCATCTACGGTCAGGACCTACGGTCTGTACATTCATTGACGGACCGTCCTGTTGAACCGTCAAAAGATTCAAAGAGTTGGTATCTGGGGACCTATAACGAAGGCTTAAATCTATGGTTGGTAGGTCCATATACGGACCATACACCTCAACCGTGGATCACAGCCTGAGGTTCAAGAATTTAACAAAGTGTGGGGGACATCCGTGGGTCATTGCCCACAGGTATATTCTGCATTTTCATTCCTTGGAAAGCTGGGGTATTACACCACTAGTATGGGGAACATTTTGATCCGAGAAATGCTCTCCAACACCTTCGAGTGGATGAGGTTGAGAAATAGAGTTACCTGAACCTTCACGAGCAGCTTCCATATGTATATTAGAAGAAGAGGGTATAACTTAAATCCTTCAAAAGGGAAGAGCACATTGCATTAGGGACGTGTACATGATGCTTATGCACTTTACATGCAATAAAAATAATATAAACCATGTAAGTGAAAATATAATGTAACCAGAACCTTCTCAAAGTGAAACAAGTATACAAGCACTTCACCACAAAATTCCTAGAACCTCAAACCTAGGCTCTGATACCAACACATGTAGCGACCCCTTCGGAATGATGTTACTTCTTCAAAAGAAAGCTAATATACTACATATGACAGTTAAAAGACATTAGCATAGGACATATTAACTATAATCTAACAGAGCGATTAGGCCCAAAATAAATAGTTAAGGATATGAGGGCTTGTCAGTTAGAAATTTGTTTAACCTAAAATTTAAACAAGGTAGAAGTATCAATATTCGGCGGAGGAAACTTCCCAATAAATTATTTAAATACCTTAAGAGACATCCATGTATTTATCATCCTTACTCCTACAAATCACATTACCAATTATTACCAGCTTCCAAATACCAAAATTTATTGTTTCATGCTTCATACAAACACTCAAACAACCAGTAAATTTAATATATAACGAAACTGGGGTTTACACTCCCCAAAACGACAAAACATGTTGCAAAACTTATGTTACAACCCAAGGTGCCTTGATAAAACAAGCCTTCAAAATTACATATGTATTTAAAACTCATGGATAACATACAAGTCCCAATATTTCTAAAAAATATAGATGCCTCTATGCCAATGTGATCTTCCATAAATCTCTCAAAACTCCATCTACAATGGCTAGCTTCAAGTGTCTCCTCGGGCATTCCCTACGATTGAAACAACTATTGCTAAGCATAAAGCTTAGTGGTGTAAAACTATATGTGTGGAGCCATCAGATTTTCCAAGTTACCTTCCTCAAGTCATGAGCAGCACAATCAAAACATAACAAATAAATCTAGTAACCAATACATCAAGAGTATCACGTTCGTTATTTAAAGATCTAAGTGTCAAGAACGCTCATAGTACCATATCTTAAGAAGTCAAATAACAAGGCTTGCCCAATATATACATCATGCCGTCACACCCAGCATAAACCAGTATGAAGAAGGACCGAAGCCCTGTATCAAGAAGAGTCAAAGCCTAATGATCAAGAGGACCAATGACCATATTGAAAACGGCTTTCTAGTTCGTACATAAAATGGAGAACTTCCATGCTTAAGACAAACCAAAAATCCAGATTCAAGATGGCAAAATATCCAAAACAAGAGGTATGCCAACAATGACAAAGTCACAGCCACAAGAAGGACAAAGTCCCAAAAAGAATGCCAAGTGATCAAGCAATCCGTCCAAGTGGGCGAGTTACACAAATGTCTTGAAAGTCTCCAAGGATACCAGCACGACAAGACAAAGGAGCAAGGAGTGTCAAAGGTATCGAGATAAACATTCAAATATACCGAAGGAAATAAGAGTATACGTATGAGTTTAAACATACACAAACCTCAATCCTTTTGCATAGAAATCGTCCAACACAACTTCAAGAGTTCAAACCGTAGAACAACCAACGTGTCAAGGTCCTCAACTTGTACACGAGTACAAAAAACCTTAACAATAGAATCAAATAACTTCTTAAATTTCTAGTAGCTCAATAATGTTGAAATAAAATAAGATTATTATCAAACAAGTAAGCCTAGCCTATACAAATACGACTCAGCTCCCAAAACAGTAAATCTGTCCAGCTTGGTACCTCATCTTGTAATTTAGTTTTGAAAAGTAAAACAGCAAAACTGGACTTTATATCCTTCATGAAAGATTCAGGTATATCTCTTAAGTTTGTAAATAATCAAGAATCCCCGAAAAATGCGTCTTGTATAAAAATATAGAAAAATGCGTCTTGTATAAAAATATATAATCAAATCACTAACAATTTAACATACAGGATTTCTGAATCAGAAATCTTGACAGAATTTTCCCTATGTTGTGTCCCATATTTTAAATCGATAACAGTAAAATTAGATTTTCACAAAAACATAAAAGTTGTAGGTTTATGAATTATCTTTCCAAATCATATTTATTTACTTAAAACGGAGTTCTATTGAATGCGATATGCTTAAAGTACTAAACACTACCCAGCTCAAAATCAGATTTGATCACTTACCAAAAGGAAGGGTGTCTGCAGTTTTCAGCCAAATGAAACAAGTGTTTCCTTGTGCTTTTGTGAATATCATGGTAAGAAAAAGTTCAAAAGGTTTCTTAGAGTTGAGGAAAACGAATATTTATGGAGGAGGTGTTAAAATATATATATTACAAAGTGGTGTGTATCCCTTAGTAAAGTTGACTGCCCAAAAAGTTAAATAAGGTTGGCTGCCAAAATGTATACATATATACCTATATATATATATATATATATATATATATATCTCACCTCCCTTAATCAAATTACATGTAATTATAATTGCCAAATTACATAAATACCCCTATACAATAGCTTAAATTACCGTCAAAAGTTATGGTAGGAAAAATTTGAAATATCACCAAATTTAAAGTCCCTAAAATGAGAATAAAACATACCGAAGTAATTCAGGAATATTGTATGAAAATGCGAATATTGGTTTTAGTATTTACGGGTGCTTTTGGTGATAGGGTTTGTAGGTTGCCCGATGCGCACATCATGGACAAGAGGGAGGTGCGCGGGTGGCGGGCCTAAGTACCCTCGGCCGTGCGTCGCCCCCAAGTGTTAAAACATTTCACAGGTCGTTATGCTTTGCAGGTTCTGTCAATGATCCTTCCGCAGGTTCACCTACGAAAACCTTGTTAAGACTTCTACTTCCTCCAAGTGATAAGGCTCAATAAACTTCTCACAACGTCGCAGGCAGTGAATCGCCCACCTCGCCGCAATTTGAATAGTTCACCGGATTATTCAATTGGTAGGAGTGACATGTGATATGTACAAAGGGCAGCGACGTAGTCAACGTGAGCTGATGACTCACGCTTACTAGGAATTCCTCATTGAAGACCAACAATTTCAATGATCTATCCACAACATGATGAAAATTCAAATATTACCCGGGCTTGTTGGCCAAGGCTATAAATTCATTGAATACATCAATGTAGTGCACGTGTGGCCAAAAAAATTAAGGGCTTCACAGACATGTCCGGTGCACCCGAGAGACATGCCCTCGACCTCTAATGTCTTCATTTGAAGTTTGCGTTCAAAGACTCGTTGTTGCCTTGCCGATGCGCGCATGCCTCGGCCAATCCATGCAGGCCTCAGCTGATGTCGTGTGACGTCAGGTTATGTCACCTGGCCAATTGGTGCATGCCTCGATCGACGCCTGGTATTAAAATTAATTATCCAATATTAAAATTGGCATTCACCTATGTATACCAATGCATTTCAAACTTAAAATTCATTTTATTTCATCTGAAGCATTACGTAAAATTCATTTTATTTCATCTGAAGCATTAAGTATAGTTGCACCACATTTTAAGGAATATTTTTGCTTTTACGAGTCAACTTTTAGGAATTACGTTACTTTCTTAATTTTTCTTGTGTCTTAGCCCATTGTTCTGGCTTCTTAGAAGACCCAAAAAAAATTTCTGAAAAAAACTTTATGAAGACCTCCATAAGGAGTTGGTCAAACATTACATATAGTTGCACCATTTTTAAGGCGCATATTTTTGCATTTACGAGACAATTTTTATGAATTACCCGACTATCTTGGTTTTTCATGTGTATTAGCCCTTGGATGTGGCCCAACCTTTTTCTTCTGATTTTTGGCTGAAATTTTTTGTGGCCGTCCGTAACGACCTATTTAATGGAATATGTTGGTTCAAAGGGGCATACGTCAGCATTTTCAAGTTCAAACAAGGACCAGAATAGGAAATAGAGATTCTTCCATTCTTCACAGCTGGTGACATGGACTTGCATTTAGTCCAGCCTATCACGACCCAAGTTCCATTGAGACGGACAGGCACCCGATGCCCTAAAGGGCTGAGAGAATCAACTTATGACTTGTGCTTATCGTACATACAACTATGGTAACTATAAATCTTTGATGAGTATAGGTCAAATACCTTGATAAAAGACCAACATAGATATGCCCAAAATAAATGTACACAATAGGCCATTGAGGCCTTAATTACTACAAATAGGACATAACCACGCTTTACTTTGACATTTAGTCTATAAAGCCTCTAAAAGATAGGCACTTAGCTTAGGTCGGGACATGACCCTTCCATACCCTTACCTATAATATAACATAAAAAATATGTTAGAGACTCAGCATGCCCCGAATCAACATGAAGCTCACCAAAGGCCGTTGAGTATCATGTGCTTATATTGGACAGATTCTATTAGCTTGAGTACTTGTACCTGAGGCATGAAACAAAACGTCCCCATGAGGGATGTCTGTACGAAATAATGTACTGAATATGTAAGGCATAAAGGATCCATATATAAAATAAGAGCTCAAGTGAAATCAAGTACAAATGTACAAATATTCTGTATAGATAAGGATAAGAGATCACCTTTGCTTATACTTGTGGAATCATGTACATTACATTTTCTTCTTTTTTTTACTCATCTTTGCATTATAAACTTTGTAGCATGTGACTGAATGACCAGCTGATCAGTGGTAGAATAGGATGACCCATTTTAGGCATTTTAACCCCTAGAATGCAGTCCTCATAAATATACAAATTGGGATCAACCCATGCTAGACTTTTTTCCCCTGGGCTGCCACCCATAATAATATAGATTGGGATTGGCCCATGCTAGGTATTACCACCCCTGAGCTGCCAACCATAAGTACAAGAATTAGGATCGGCCCATGCTAGGTATATTAACCCCTGAGATGCCACCTTTATGTAAAGGAATTAGGATCGGCCCATGCTAGGTATTTTAACCCCTGAGCTGCCACCTATAATTATATAGATTCACCTTAACTTGTCTCTTTAATTTTTGAGATTATTCTTTTGATGTTCATAACTCTTTTGAGATTTAGGACTATATACCGTGATGTAGACATGTGAACAAATTAACTGAGGTAGAAACAATGATAGAGAAAGAAAATGTAACTTTATTGTGATGCTTAGGAACTCATATGACTCAAATAATATATACAGATGATCCATGAAGGTGTGTGGCAGGTAAGGGCCCTTAACAAATGAGTCATTAAGGAGTATAACAAGTAGGCAAGTGATTCTGCTTAGAAGATGCTTCATTTAAAACACATTTGGACCTTTCACATGGGGCATATATGCATTTGTAATAAAGACGTAACTCCTCAAATATAGAGGCAAGGACTGTATACAATGATACGATAGCTAAACACTTAGTAGACAATATCAAATGAGAGAGCGCATAAATATCTGAACTAATGAAGCACATGACAGAACCCAAATAATTGTTGTACATTCTCCGTAAGGACATATAAATGAATAATGGACATAATGTGTATCTGACATATAAATACTTGTAACATGTATCATGTATGATCTTATTGACTTAAAGAACCTCATTTGACTTTGTGGATAACTCATGAAACTTACTGTTCAAAGTACCTTTGTCAAAATAGTACTTTGGAAGTATAAACACACCAATATTAGACAATGAACACGTATGGAATTTGTTTGACACTCTTTTGAACATTTTGACAGTATAAGGAAGATCACTAGCTACTTTGTAGATTGTACACCCTCACATTTATCTTTTACCATGAAGATCACTTAGAGATCTCAATTTGTTGGTACACAGAGTATAGGACTTCATTCCAAAAGATAAGGAATCAAATAGCCTTACATACCTCAATTCCCAATTAATATAGCTTATGAAGTGTCAACGTGTCCTTTAACGTGATAATCTTCATCTACAACAAATGTAAATTAATAAAGCTAATATTAGCAGCAAACCAACCAACTTGGGATATTTCAAATCATCAAAACATACCCATGCAGCCAGCCCATAATCCTTCAAATTAAGAGTGTTCTTTCACGCATTTTGTCCGCTATAGTTATTTTCATGAAATGACCTTCCATGAAGTTTTTTTCCCACTCCCCGGGCTTCATGAGGCGGGCAATATGCTTACAACAATTTCGACATTAATGGTGTATCACCACAGCCTATGAATCTGCCCCATAACAGTTATACCAAATAATTATTCTCTAAGTTCATCCACGAACTCCCATAAATAAATGAATATAATAATACAGTACTCAACATCCCAAAATAACCAAAAGACTTGAATTCATGGCTTTCAATCACCATCCCATGAGTTCCAATTAACAATTATGTGTAGAATTATCAAATTAACTAATAATTAGAGGTTGTGGCAGCGCCTTACCTTGGCTGTCTTAATCTTTTATTCTCCTTCAATTACTATTTTTGTAACCTTTTCTAAACCAAAAAATAGGAAAGGAGAATCAGAACAAAAATCACATGAAAATGAGGGAAAGAACCCGGGCTTATAAAATAAAACATTTACCTTAATCTTTGGAAGAGAGTGGCAGAACCTTGGCTGCCAACACATATAGCTATCTATGTTTCACTCCCCTTGAAGAACTGTACAATATACTTGAAGCCATGGAGGAGAGAAGGTGGTCTTGTGGCTGCTTTGGGAGAAACAAGATGAAAAATACTTAGAACCCTAGTGGGAAAATTGGGTGGCTGTTTTATCTTGAGAGACAGAAATATATGAAATTGAGAGCTTAAAATTTGGATGAGAGGAAAATGAGATATTTCAATCAGATTTTTGTCCTAATAGGTTATATTTTGCAACCTTTCTTGTACATATTTTTCAGCAACCTTGTGTCTTTAATTTAGGCCATACATTTATTTAGGTGATGCCCCTACTTTTCCATTAAACTTATTTCTTGTGGGCTTTGAAAGATTGGGCCTTTGACTGCCATTCTTTTTCATTTTTTTTCCGTTTTCTTGGACAAATTGGGCCTTAAATTAATCACTTAATGTAGGCCTCCATATGGCCCAGAAGTCAAAGCAGGTGATGCACCTACTTGGTCCTTTTAACTTGGTCCATATACCTTAAGTAGGTGATGCACCTACTTGTCACCTACTAGCTTAATTTAGTCAAGCAAACACCTCACTTATTTTACACCATTTTCTAGATCTTAGCTTCTTTACAAAACCTTAACACTAATAGACACTTGACCACTTATGACTTTAACATCAAATACCGCCTTTTACTATCTTGAGTGGAAATATTTTTTCACATTCACTTAATTGTATAAGTGCTGGAAGGTACCTAGATGTGACATAGCGTACAAGACCCCGAGAGGTTTCATACAAGCCACTTAGCATACATTACATACAAGATAATAGAGAATAAAAGTTCAAAAGAGAATTTCATATCAAAGCTTTTAAAAGAAACAGCGGAAGTCTACATCTCATGTCTCAAAGCCAATCTAATATAAAGAACAAGGTTTGGGACGTAACCCAATACAATTCAAAAACTGAAAGGAAATACATGAAAAAGAAATAAGAGCTAGGCTATGTCCTCGGATGGATGAGGACTCACCAAGTCTTCTATAAACTCTCTAATCAATCTCTCACAACGAGTGGAAGGTGAATTGCCACGTCCTACACGAAAGAAGTTAATGTAGGCAAAAGTATGTGTTAGCACAATTAAGTACTAAGTATGATAGCAATGTACATAAACACATAAATCATGCTAGAGTGAAATAAAATCATGACATGCAATGGCCAAACATAAAACATGATAAACATAAATCGTAAAGCATGTATCAAGGCCCAAACAAGCTAAATCATTTTTCTTTCTTTTCTTTACTTCATCATGAGAACACTTGTTCATTAACTTGTGGGGAAAAACCTTAACCGACATGTAAGACCATGTGAGCTATCAACATGGAATCCGGTGTCTACCTCACACCGAAAAGAGGTGTCCTACTTGCAAAGGTAAGACCATGAACTTCTTAGCTTATGTGGATACACTAGCTAATGTCTACTTAAAAACAACATCCTATGGTGGCAACATAGTTTATGGGATAGAGATTGCTTTAGGAGACTCGCCCTCAACTAACGGGAGAGCTCCATCTAGAAAACCCGGCCTCTACTAATGGGAGAGCTTTCACTAGAAGACCCGGCCTCTACTAACAGGAGGGCTTCCATTTCAATATCAACTCGGTACTAAGCATAATTCCAACGGATTAGTCATTAACATATTTATATCATTAAACATGAAAAGGTACAACAAAGGTTACCAATTCAAGCTAAAATCATGCTTATAGAAATTCATCTTTCATGGACCTTGTCCAAGCTTACATGATTAGAATAGCTCCTTAAGAACATGGGTAATCGCCTCTTTGTTCTTCTTTTATCATAATGGGAGAATTACGTGAGAAAACCTTTCACTACTCAACAATAGCATCATCATATCATAACTTTGGTATTTTACTCTCAAAGCACCCTTAATTCATCATTTACTTATATGAGACATGCATAAGTTCATTAGCTTCTTCTTTACTTCGTTCATCATGCTCATATTTCATAGTTCATAGAGTTCATATGGGTTGATGCAAATTCAATTCATATCATGCAATTCAATGCAAACTCATGCTTAGAAAGCCATAATTAAGACAATTTACCCATACTTGAAGGAACTCTCATAATAGAGGAAAAATCATGCTTTTGACTTGATCATGCTTAATTCATAAGATTATCCTCGATTCATTCATAATTCATGCTTGATTTCTTAGAGAATTTATAAACTTCATCAAATCGTAGCTTAACCCAACAATCAAAGCATAGACTATACAATTAGGGAGAATTTGCTTGGGATCATGGGGGTTCATGCAATCTTTACATAAAATCAAGTAATTCACTCTAATTCGTGCACTAAGTTACTTTATCATGCTAGATTGTGCACTAGGAATCATAAAATCAACAATTGAAATCATAATTGAAAAACCCACAATGATTTATCAAAACCCTAATTCAATTGGGTAAGAGTAAACCTTTGAAAATCATGAAGAAGAGGGAGGACCCATTGGAGGAAAGGACTCCTAATGGTGAACACTATCATACCTCAAAGAAACCCACAAGAATTTGGTGAAGATTGGAGGTCTTCAATGGAGGATCCTAGATTCTTCTTCCTCCATGAAGCTTGAGAGAGTTTCTTTTAGAGAGAGAAATATTTGAGATAGAAGAGTTTAGGAATGAATTAGAGTGAAAGGAATTCGGCTTAGAAAGTATTTATAGGTCTTAGATTAAGGGTATAACTGACTTAGCTTAATAGGTAAATAATTAGGGAAAAAACCAAAAGCCCTTAATTAAAAACTGTTGGAGGGCCAATCGACGGACAGGATCTACGGTCCGTACATCAATGGACGGACCGTCCTGCTCTTCTGTCAATTGATTCAGAAAGTTCTTTTTGGGCTAAAAATTTGGCTAAGTCATGAAGGCACCTACGGAACCAATCTACGGCCTGTTAACTGAACTACAAACAGTTCTACTATTCCGTAGGTCAAAGTTCAGAAACTTGGAAATTCTGAAAGTTCACAGTGCCATTGGCGGTCCCCACCTACGGCCCCGTCAATCCATATACGGCCCGTAGGTGGCCTCCGTAGGTCACTGTCTTCAGGTGAGTTCTGCATTTTTAAGTTGTTTGGAAGCTTGGGGTATTACAATTACATCATCCCCCCTTTGGATCATTCGTCTGCGAATACGAGGTGTTGCTCAAAACAAGGTCAACTGTGTGTATTCTTAAAAACTTTTGCCAGAGTTTCCTTTGTACATCAAACTACCAAAAACATATTAGCTGACCAAAAGCACGTATGGGCATGCCTCATAGGGGCATTGCAGCAAATATAGCACATGGAATAATCAAACAAGTAAGTCTCCTCTTAGACACATATAATCAAGTAACAATTCGGTACAGTAAAATTTAACGTTCTCTCCTTTTTATAAACTAGCCTAACAAATACTTGGAACACGAGAATTGCAAATATTAGAATAAGTTAACAAATGTGAAACAAACCTATGAACAAGTTGATATATGCATATGTTATAATCGTGTAGGAAAGACACATAATATAGGAACTTGTAAACTTTCCCTAGCCATTTTCTACATATAAGGGCTGTACTAAAATTTACTAGGTCCCCAACCTTTTTTGGCAAAATTCTTACTTCATCCCGACATGGGGAAGCTTTTTACTAATGTGTTTAACACTTAAGTCAATAAGAACAGAGGGGTATAATATATTAATGCATATGCTGAAGCCTTTGACACATAAGCAAGAAGGCATGTGTGAACAATGAGCCATAAATGAAGTTCCTTTAGCATATTAACAAGTGTACATAAGAGACATACGATACATAGAAATTTGAGTTATAGGGACATCTGTTGTAAAAATCAGTAATGTATAAGCAATTGAGCTATATAGCATGTGAGAAAATGAACTTAAGACATTTAGCACATTGGAAGATGAATTACAAAAAGTTAGTACATAAGCATGTGGACTACAATATATGCATTTATAAATCATGTGAGCACGTGGACTATCACATGAACAAATATACTTCATGAAATTTGAGCAAGTGAAAATAAACTTTGGGGCCTATAATGCTTAAACAAGTAGGCTATCAGACATGTAACATCTAGGTTGATGGTGTATGAAGCATATGACATGTAGACAAGTGACTTATGGTACATATAACCCATGAGCAAGTAATTTATAATGCCTATAGTATATGAGTCATTAATCTATAATGAATATAAAATATGGACAAGTGATTCGTGGCAAGTCATTGACGAAATAAGGCAACATTCTATAAAATGTATAACATTAAGCAAGTTTGGATTTTATGAAGCAAATAACACCTATATGCCAAGTGTTTTATGACATATGTAACATGTGTTAAAGTGATCCATAAAGGGTAAATGAATACAAATAGTTGAGCTATAGGATATATAGCATGTACAATTATATAGGCAACCAGAGCCTTTGAAACCCGGAGACATCCTATAGAAACACTGTACCATTTCTTAAGTAAAACATACTGCCACTAGTTCTAATTCATGGGTGTTGTTTCACTTACTTTTATTTACTCCCCTCAAAACATATGCAATTGATCTTCATTGTCTTTTAACTCTTGAGAATTGTTTCTCACAAGTGTTCCAACCATTAGAATCGAGCATCATTTTGAGTAAATTCAAACATTAGGTCAAGGATAGGAGAAGTCTCCTATAATTTGTTGTAGTGATTGGGGTCTGAGACTAACTATGCCTTTGTTACTAGCCGACAACATAATCACCCTTGATGATTAATACCTTATTAAGTTTTAAATAAGTAAATAAATCTTGATGGCATCATAATCAATGATTTTTTACGCGTTACCTATTTCAAATAATATCAAGTACATGCAAACTCATGTCATGATTTTATAACACATAAGGGTTAGCCACTTTAACCCAACAAGTAAGGCATGTCCTAGCTAATGGATTTTCTATAACAATATAACAAGTGAGTGTGCCCCAACCCCTTTCCATGTAAAGGAACCAAATAAGAACAATTGGCAGATATGATCAACCATCCTCTCCTTTTGTCGACCTATGATTGCAACTTTATTTTGTTTGCTCCACACACATGCATAATAACCCATCTTTATTTTGCATGAGTGATGTAGGTGTACTTCAAGGTACAACACTGGCCAATGTATCTTCTATGAATGCGATCTTTTTATCTCCCTCTTTATTCTTGTAACTATTAAGATTGGGTACTAAAATTCACATCAATACTATAATGATTTCTCTGTCTAACAAAAGTATAAAGAAAATGATTGTTTAGGGAGTTCTTCTGGTGCACCTTTTCAACTGGTTAGGATCCAAGAGTCAATATCTCTCCATCTCTTTTTTTCACATCACATGCTTAATAAGAATCCTCTATAATAAGTTTATAACCTATGTCTTCTATTCCTTTAACACTCATATACGTCATTTTCTTGTACTATTAGGGAACTTCACTCAGCTCATCCCTCCATTGTATGGATATTCAAATGTAGTTCTCCGTCATTTCCTATGTAACCAAATGCTCTTTTGCTAGTGCTTAATTAATATTACACCTTCCTCTACTATTAATATTCTAATAGGCCACAACTTATGTCTAACCCTTCAACATTTTCAACCTTAATCTTTAGTTGCATTCTATTCTATAACAAAAACATAAATAACAGTAGGGAAAGAAAATACATATAGTTTTATAAGAAACAATTGAAACACTTATCCTGCGAGCTTACAACCATAAGGATCACACATTAACCTAACTAGGGTGATCATACACACCTATCTTGTAATTTTAGCTGTGCCCGAGAAGATGAGTAATCATTGGGCCCCGTACCTCAAGTAAGAATATCTCTAGCCAATACCATTGTGGTATATTCACCTATAAGACTATGCTTCTACCACATCTTTTAACTAATACATAGCTAAATCAACAACTTCTATTTCCAATACATGCCTATTTCGAAAGATTTTATTTCTATTATTGAAAAGGTACTAACTACCCCCTAAAGGATTAGATCCTCAAACTACTAAAGTAGTCATGAGGAGGAAATCTCGAGCTCAAGAACAAGTCACATTCTCCTAAGAAGTTTTATACCGTTGCAGCCCATCTCTATGACTAGGTAAGCATTTATTGTGAAACATATGAATAACCTATTATATCTCGCTTAGATAAATCAAGATGATAAAAGTGGTACAAATGCAGTTGTTGATGAGACCTTTGTTAGAAACCTTTACAAGCCTTTCTCTGAATTTTGATAACATAAGACGTATCTTTCTCTTGAAATTTCCTCTTGGATGATGCTGGTATTGGCCTTTTTGCCACCTTTGACCTTAACTATGGTAGGGATAACCTGGATGAAATAGATCATAATATGAGTGGGAATAGACTTCTTAACATAGCTCTATTGCACGATCGAGATTATGAAAAGTCACAATTTCTAAATGTTCAAGCAGCCCCTCAATTATAAATATGGGCCGCAACACATTCATAAGTAAGGCTCTACTAGACACTTCTTTGTAGACACCCTAGGATGACCTACTCTGATACCACTTTTGTGACGCCCCAAGTCCCATTGAGATGGACCGGCACCCGATGCTCTAAAGGCTTGAGAGAACCAACTTATGACTTGTGCTTATCGAACATGCAACTATGGTAACTATAAATCTTTGATGAGTATAGGTCAAATACCTTGATAAAAGACCAACATAGATAGGCCCAAAATAAATGTACATAATAGGTCGTTGAGGCCTTTATTACTAGAAACAAGACATAACCACGCTTTACTTTGACATTTAGTCTACAAAGCCTCTAAAAGATACACACTTAGCTTAGGGCGGGACAGGACCCCTCCATACCCTTTACTACAATATAACATCAAAAATATGTTAGAGACTTGGAAAGCCTCGAATCGACATGGAGCTCACCAAAGTCCGTTGAGTATCATGTGCTTATATTGTACATATTCTATTAGCTTGAGCACTTGTACCTGCGGCATGAAGCAAAATGTCCCCATGAGGGATGTCAGTACAAAATATTGTACTGAATTTGTAAGGCATAAAGTATCAGTATATAAAATAAGAGCTCAAGTTAAATCAAGTACAAATGTACAAATATTCTTTATAGATAAGAATAAGAGACCACCTTTGCTTATACTTGTGGAATCATGTACATTACATTTTCTGCTTTAGTTTACTCATCTTTGTTTTATAAACTTTGTAGAATGTGACTCAATCACAAGTTGATCAGTGGTAGATGAGGATGACCCATGCAAGGCATTTTAACTCCTGGGATGCGGTCCTCATAAATATAAAAATTGGGATTGACTCATGCTAGGATTTTAGCCTCTGGGCTGCAACCCATATGTACCTATAAGCCGCCACGGCCCGAATTAATTTTAAAAAAGCCACTTCAACCCGCACTGCATCCCACTAGCCCAGCCAAACATTTAAACCCGCCCCGCCCCGCATCTGCCCGACCCCATTTCTATCCCTACATGAAAGAACCCAAATATGTGTTGTACATTCCACGTAAGGACATATAAAATGAATAATGGACATAATGTGTATCTGACATATATTTACTTGTAACATGTCTAATGTATGATCTTATTGACTTAATGAACCTCATTTGACTTGGTCGATAACTCATGCAACTTACTGTTTAAAGTACCTTTGTCAAATTGTACTTTGGATGTATAAACACACAAGTATTAGATAATGAACATGTATAGAAGTTGTTTGACATACTTTTGAAAATTTGGACAGTATAAGGAAGATCATTAGCTACTTTGAAGATTGTACACCCTCACATGTATCTTTTACCATGAGGATCAATTAGGGATCTCAATTTTTGGTACACAAATTATAGGACTTCATGCAAAAAGATATGGAATCAAATAGCCTTACATACCTCAATTCCCAATTCATATAGCTTACAAAGTGTCAACCTGTCCCAATTCATATAGCTTACAAAGTGTCAACCTGTCCTTTAACGTGATAATCTTCATCTACAACAAATATAAATTAATAAGACTAATATTAGAATCTAACCAACAAACTCGGGATATTTCAACTCATCAAACTACAGTAGCTAGGCAAAAAACCCAGAATTCTTCTAATTAATAGTGTTCTTTCACGCATTCCGTCCACTATAGTTATTTACATGAAACGACCTCCATGAGGTTTTTTTTGGCACTCCTCGAGCTTCATGGGGCGAGCAGTATGCTTACAACAATTTCAACTTTAATGCTGTATCACCACAACCTATGAATCTATCCCATAACAATTATACAAAATTATTGCTCTCTAAGTTCATCCATGAACTCCCATAAACAAATCTATACAATAATACAGTACTAACATCCCAAAATAACCAAAAGACTTGAATTCACGGCTTTCAATCACCATCCCATGAGTTCCAATCAACAAGTATGTCTAGAATTATCAAATGAACTAATAATTAGAGGTTGTGGCAGCGCCTTACCTTAGCTATATTAATCTGTTATTTTCCTTCAATTACTATTTTTGTAACCTTTTCTAAACCACAAAATTTGAGAGGAGAATCAGCACAAGCAGCACATGAAAATGAGGGAAAGCACCCGGGCTTATAACATGAAAGTTTTACCTTAATCTTTGGAAGAGAATGGCAGAACCTTGGCTGCCAACACATATAGCTATCTCTATTTCAATCTCCTTGAAGAATTGTCCAATATACTTGAAGCAATGGAAGAGAGACGGTGGTCTTGTGGCTGCTTTGAAAGAAACAACATGAGAAATACTTAGAACCCTAGTGGGAAAATTGGGTGGCTGTTTCAACTTGAGAGAGAGAAATATATGAACTTGAGAGCTTAAAATTTGGATGAGAGAAAAATGATATATTTGTATAAGATTTTTGCCTTAATAGGTTATCTTTTGCCACCTTTCTTGTATTTAGTTTGTAGCCACCATGTGTTTAATTTAGGCCACACATTGTAGGTGATGCACCTACTTTTCCATTCAAATTATTTCTTGTGGGCTTGGACAGATTTGGCCTTGGACAGCCATTATTTTTAATTTTTTCCCCTTTTCTTGGATAAATTGGGCCTCAAATTAATCACTTAATCTAGGCCTCCATATGGCCCATAAGTCAAAGCAGGTGATGCACCTACTTGGTCCTTTTAACTTGATCCATATACCTTAAGTAGGTGATGCACCTACTTGTTGCACCTATTTGTCACCTACTAGCTTAATTTAGTCAATCAAGCACCTCACTTATTTTACACAATTTTACAGATCTTAGCTTCTTTACAAGACCATAACACTAATACACACTTCACCACTTATGACTTTAACATCAAATACAACCTTTAACTATCTCGAGTTCAAATATTATTATTTTTCACGTCCACTTAATTGTATAAGTGCTGGAAGGTATGTGGTATTACTCAGCAGAGCGCTTAGGGTGCACGGGAGGGTAGCTTCTGTCCCGCCTAACATCTTTTGACGTGCCAGGGAGCGACGTGATGCATGACTCTCAGTCTTACGTGCCCTAAGCCTAATGAATTTTAGAGCAACTTGGGTGCAAAGACTTGAGGTTCACGGGATTCTACAATTCTTACCAAGTTCGCATTTCGCTACGTTCTTCATCAATGCAAGATTTGAGATATCCGTTGAAGAGAGTCGTTTGTGTTTTAAGAGCAGCACATGTCCCCCCACGAACTCCGTGGACAGGGCACGAGGCGTGGGTTATATATTTTAGAATTCTTTGGACTTTTGGCATTGGGGTTTGTTGGTCACCCGACGAGCATGCTAAGGACCAGCAGGATATGCGCGGGTGGAGGGTGTAACTACCCCCGGCTGCGCATCGCCCTGAAGTGTTAAAATGTGTTCGCGGGTCGTTCTGCTTTGCAGATTTTGAAAATGATCCATCCACAAGTTTACCTATGAAAACCTTGGTACGACTTCTTCTTCCCCTAAATGATAAGTTTCAATTGACTTCTTAAGAAGTCGCGGTAAGCGAACCACCCACGTTGCCGCAATCTAAATATTTCACCGGATCATTCAATCTGTAGGAGTGACGGGAAATAGGTACAAAGGGCAGGGATGTAGTCAACGCGAGCTGATGACCCGCACTTACTAGGAATTCCTTGTTAAAGACCAACTACTGCTATGATCTATCTGATACGCCTAAATTACACCTCCCTAAAGAAGTATAAGTGGTCACAGTCAAATAAAGAACCTAAAGAACGTTAGGGTCGATCCCACGAGGAATATGGTTTAGACGTAGGCTAATTTAGGTTAGTTGTACGTTTAGTCAAATAATCTCTAAAAGGAAGGGGGGAGTAAAATATACTAAAATTATAATTGATTAATATGAAACAAAAAAAGTAAACAAATAGCAGGAATTATGTAGTTTGAGATATCAATACGAGAATGAAACTAGGGTATATGTGTTCCCCATAAGCTCTTAACTCAGTAATCCTAACAATGGTAATTCTTTCTAGTGACTAGCATGCATGATCGATAAGTTAGGTATCCCTATGTGATTGGTCCTCCAAATAGGGAATTTCACTATGCAACTTGGTCCGTCTACATGTGTCGATTTACTAGCCCTTACCTTTGACCCAGATTAATCCGCAGCTTATTAGTTTGGGCTATTAGATAGCAGACTAAATCAACGCTAAATCTCCGTTATATAATCTCTTTCTCATTCGTTATCTCCTTGGTCCGGCAAGTAGGAATGAGGCGGGTTCTAACGTTGCGCACTCTTAAAAAGCATTCTAAACGAAGAGATACACAAATATGGGCATAAACACTTTCAAGAATTACAACAATATTAGATTTACTTTTGTTAATTACTCATAGTTCCCACAACCCTAGTTGTTGATTTAGATACTCATGCTTGAGGGTTCACAGTTCATATTAGGGTTTGAATAATAAATCATGAACTTACACTGATGATAGATGAATTCCACAATCTTGAATTGAAAAGTAAAATCAAACTTTACAATTCAACACTTCAAGAATTGATTTCCACAAAAGTTGTAAAATAATTCCCAAAGTTAAAGCTAAGTATTCAAAAATAGTTCCACAACCTCAAAACAAAATTTAAATGAGGTATATATAAAAAATAAATCCTAAGTAAACTAGGAAAAGGAAATAGAAAGAAATACGGTTCTTAGCAGTTTCATCTACGAGCTTCGACCTACGGCACGTCATAGTAACAATGGCTCGTAGGTCGCGTACATCAGTCAAAAGATCATCAATCATTCTGATCAAGTCCACCTACGGGCAGGACCTATGGCTCGTATCTCTAAGCACAGCCCGTCCTCTCGTGTCATCGTCCAAGTCCTGCAACTCTAACTCTCTGAATCTATTGATGACTTCCACCTACGTTTCATAGCAACAACGAGGGTCCGTTGTTTGGAAACCGTCACTCCATACTTAGCCCTTTTTCTCCAGCTTCTACACCACATCATTCACCTACGGCTTGTCAGTCAAACGACAGCCTGTAGGTCCTTGTCGTAAGTCACCATATGAACACTGCTGCTACTAACTCTTCCAACACTTGCTCAAAAACCTATTTCCTGTACAATTTAACACATAAATCATCAAATTTACTACCTTACGCCTAAGAAACATGCAAGAATCCTAAGTTTAATGGATCAAAAGCACCATAAATTCACGGTACATCACTATCCCCATCACGATGAAAATTCAACGATTACCCAGGCCTGTCGGCCAAGTCTATAAAGTCATTGAATATATCAATGTAGCGCACGTGCGGGCCAAAATATCTAGGTGCATCAAAGACCTGTTATTGCCTCAAAGTTCTACAGTTTAAAAGGTCGTAGTGTCTTTATGAAGACGGTTGATGCGCCAGACAAATGTTCCCTTTGCCTAATGGCTTCGGATGTAATTTGCGTTCAACGACTCGATGTCGCATGGCCGATGTGTGCAGGCCACGATCGATGCAGACAGACCTCAGCCGACGTCTCCTAACATTGACCGATGTTGCCTTGCCAATGGGCGCATGCCTTGATCGATGCCTGGTATTAAAATTAATTATCCAATATTAAAATTTGCATTCACATATGTATTAACAATTTATGTCGAACTCAAAACTTAGTTTAATTTATTAGAAGAATTACTATAGTCTTACCACTTTTTAAGGCATATTTTTACATTTACGAACAAACTTTTAGGAATTATGTGACATTCTTTATTTTTCGTGTATTTAGCCCATAGATTTGGCGCCTTGGCAGACCCAAATTTATTTTCTGAATAAACATTAATAGGACCTCCGTGTAGAGTTGGGGAAACATTACGTACAGGTGCACTACTTTTTACAACATATTTTCATATTTACGAGCCAACTCATAGGAATTACGAGACTTTCTTGGTTTTTTGTGTACATTAGAACATGGATCTGGCACAAACTTTTTTGTATTGTTTTTGGCCGAAATTTTTTAGGGGCGTCCATGACGGCCTATCTAATGGTGTGGGTTTGTTTGGAAGGGCACACGTTGGTATTTTCTAGTTCAAACAATGCCCAGAATGCGAAATAGGGATTTTTTCATTTATCAAACCTAGTGATGTGGATTCGCATTTTGGCCAGCCGCACGTTCAGGGTGCACTGAAGGCCAGGTTCCGTCCCGCATGACATTTTGTAGCATACCAGGGGGCGATGTGATGTGTGATGCCTAGACATATATGCTCTCGGCCTAATAGCTTTGAGCACAACTTGTATTCAAAGACTTAATAGTTCACAGGATTCTGCAATTCACACCAACTTCACATTTCAATACATTCTTCATCGATGCAAGTGTCGAGATATCCATTGCTGAGACTCATTTATGTTTCAAGAGCATCACATATCCTCCTATGCACTCCACAAATGGGGCACAAGGTGCGGGATTTTAATTTTAGAATTCTTTGCCTCTTTTGGTGCTAGGGTTCATAGGTCACCCGATGTGCGTGACGTGGATGAGAGGGAGGTGCGCAGTTAGAGGGCCTCACCACCCCCGCCCATGCATTGCCCCTAGTCTTAAAACATATTTGCGTGTCATTCTTCTTTTTAGGCTTTTCCAATGATCCTTCCGTATGTTCACCTACAAAAACCTTATTACGACTTGTTCTTCCTCTAAATAATAAGGTTCAATGAACTTCTCGAGACGTCGCGTGCAATGAAACACCCACGTCACCGCAATCTTAATATTTCACCAGATAATTCAATTGGTAGGAGCAACACGCGATATGTACAAAGGGCATGGACGTAGTCAACACGAGCTGATGACTTGCTCTTACTAGGAATTTCTCATTGACGACCAAGAATTGCAATTATCTATCCCCATCACCGATGAAAATTCAAAGATTACCCTGGCCTTTTGGAAAAGGCTATAAACTCATTGAATACATCAATGTAGCGCACATCCGGCCCAAATCATATAAGGGAATTAGAGACATGTTATTGCCTCAATTTTATGCGGCCTTTTAGGTCATAGTGCCTTTATGAACCTGGTCGTTATGCCCGACAGACGTGTCATCGGCCTAATGGCTTCAAGTACAATGTGCGTTCAAAGACTTGATGTCAGCTTGCGATGCGCGCATGCCTCGGCCGATGCATGTAGGCCTCAGGTGATGCCATGTGACGTCGATGGATGTTCCCTTACAAATTGGTGCATGCCTCGAACGATGCTTGGTATTAAAAGTGATTATCCAATATTCAAATTGATATTTACATAAGTATTACCAATGTATTTCAAACTCAAAATTAATTTTGTTTCATCATAAGTATTACGTATAGTCGCACCACTTTTTAAGGCATATTATTGCATTTAAGAGTCAACTTTTAGGAATTACATGACTTCTTGATTTTTCATGTGTATTAACCCATGGATCTGGTGCCTTCGAGGACCCAAAAAGTTTTTCTAAAAAATATTATGAGGACCTCCGTAGTGAGTTAGGGAAGCATTACGTATAGTTGCACCATTTTTAAGGCATATTATCACATTTACGAGCCAAATTTTAGGAATTACGCGTGTTTCTTAGTTTTTCATGTGTATTAGCCATACCCATAATCATAAAACTATATTTTCATTTCTTGGAAAGATTTGGGTCGGTCCCCGTTGTTAATGAGTTTCTGGAAGTTTTTCCCGATTATTTACTCGGTATTCCTCCCGAGAGAGAAATAGATTTCGGTATTGAACTTCTGCCGAATACGCAATCTATTTTTATTCTACCTTATAGAATGGCTTGGGCAGAATTTAAGGAACTAAAGGAGCAATTAAAAGACTTGTTGGATAAGGGTTTCATCCGACCAAGTGTTTCTCCATGGGGTGCTCCGGTCTTGTTTGTAAGAAAGAAAGATGGTTCACTCCGTATGTGAATTGACTTCCGCCAATTGAACAATGTTACCATTAATAGTAAGTATCCTCTTCCAAGGATGGATGACTTATTTGATCAACTTCAAGGGGTTAGTTATTTCTCTAAGATCGACCTTCGTTCGGGCTATCACCAATTAAGGACGAAAGAAGATGATATTCCGAAAACGGCTTTCCGTACTAGGTATGGTCACTACGAGTTGTTGGTAATGTCGTTTTGGTTGACAAATGCTCCGGCCGTATTTATGGATTTTATGAATAGGGTGTTCAAGCAATACCTTGACATGTTCGTGATTGTATTTATTGATGATATCTTGATCTACTCAAGGAATGAGGATGAGCGTGCTAATCATTTGAGGATAGTATTGCAAGTCCTCAAGGATCAACAACTCTTTGCGAAGTTTAGTAAATGTGAGTTTTTGCTAAGGTCCATGGCTTTTCTTGGTCACATTGTCTCCGATAAAGTTATTGAGGTAGATCCTAAGAAGACGAATGCTGTAAAGAATTGGCCAAGACCTCTATCACCTTCGAATATGCGTAGTTTCTTGGGCTTTGCCGGTTATTATAGGAGGTTTGTTGAAGGGTTTTGTTCTATTGCTTCTCCATTGACGGCTTTGACTCAAAAGAAGGTTACGTTTATATGGTCCGCGGTATGTGAAAAGAGTTTCCAAGAGTTGAAAGATAGACTTACTTCGGCTGCGATATTGACTCTACCGGAAGGATCCGATGGGTTTGTGGTTTATTTTGATGCCTCAAGAATTTTGTTAGGATGTGTTCTTATGCAAAATGGGAAGGTTATTGCTTATGCCTCAAGACAACTCAAGGTGCATGAAAAGAACTATCCTACTCATGACCTGGAATTAGCGGCAGTTGTGTTTGCTTTGAAAATATGGCGACATTATTTATATGGGGTACATGTGGATGTCTTTACCGACCATAAGAGTTTAAATATGTGTCTAAACAAAAAGATCTGAATCTTCGCCAAAGAAGGTGGCTTGAGTTGTTAAAAAACTATGATATGAGTGTCCTTTATCACCTCGGTAAGGCTAATGTGGTGGCGGATGCTCTTAGTCGATTATATATGGGTAGTGTTGCTCATGTTGAGGATGGTACGAAAGATATGGTTCGCGATGTTCATAGATTGGCCGATTGGGTGTTCGATTGGTTGATTCTGCTAAAGGTGGTGTTCTGGTTCACAATGGTTCTGAATCCTCTTTTGTGCATGATGTAAAAGCTAAACAAGATCTTGATCCTAATTTGGTTGAATTAAAGGAAGCGGTTCTCAAAAGGTTCGTAGAGGCTTTCTCCCAAGGGGGAGATGGTGTGCTTCGTTTTCAAGGTCGCTTGTGTGTTCCCAATGTAGATGACTTAAGAGGACAAGTTTTATCAGAAGCCCATAGTTCTCAATATTCCATTCACCCGGGAGCTACCAAGATGTACCGTGACTTGCGAGAGATCTATTGGTTGAATGGAACGAAGAAAGATATTGCGGAATTTGGGGCTAAGTGTCCTAATTGCCAACGAGTGAAAGTTGAGCATCAAAGGTCGGGATGTTTGACCTAAGATATTAGTATTCCTACTTGGAAGTGGGAAGAGGTGAGTATGGATTTTATTGTTGGTTTACCTCTCACCCGGTGTCAATATGATTCGATTTGGGTTGTTGTAGGTCGAATGACGAAATCAGTGCATTTCATTCCCGATAAGACTTCTTATTCGGCAGAGGATTATACTAGGTTGTATTTCAGGGAAATGGTTAGGCTGCATGGAGTGCCTTTATCCATTATCTCCGATTGTGGTGCACAATTCACTTCTCAATTTTGGAAGTCGTTCCAAAAAGGTCTTGGTACTCGTGTTAAGCTTAGTACGGCCTTTCATCCTCAAACAGATGGTCAAGCGGAGCGTACTATCCAAACTTTTGAAGATATGTTTAGAGCTTGTGTAATCGATTCCAAGGGTAATTTGGATGATTATTTGCCTTTGATTGAGTTTGCTTATAATAATAGCTACCATTCTAGCATTGGTATGGCTCCATTTGAGGCTCTCTATGGTAGGAGGTGTAGATCTCCTATAGGTTGGTTTGAGGTTGGTGAAGTTGCTTTGATAGGCCCCGAGTTGGTGCAGGAGGCTATGGAGAATGTTCGACTTATCAAGGAAAGGTTGAAAATGGCCCAAAGTCGACAAAAGTCCTATGCCGATGTTAGAAGGAGAGATTTAGAATTTGATGTTGATGATTGGGTTTACTTGAAAATTTCACCGATAAAGGGTGTAATGAGATTTGGGAAGAAAGGGAATCTTAGTCCCCATTAGGTAGGCCCATATCAGATTTTGAGATGTGTTGGTAAGGTTGCTTATTAGCTTGACCTGCCCAATGATTTGGCATCAGTGCATCCGGTCTTTCATGTCACATTGTTGAATTAGTGTGTTGCTGATCAGACATGTATAGTGCCATTAAAGAATCTTTGCATAAAGGATAGTCTTTCCTATGAAGAAGTTCTGGTTGAGATTTTAGACTGACAAGTACGGAAGTTAAGGAATAAAGAAGTTGCTTCCGTGAAAGTCCTTTGGAGGAATCAATTATTTGAGGGTGCTACTTGGGAGGCCGAGGCCGAGGCCGATATGATGTCCCGATATCCTCATCTCTTTCCTTCTGATCCTACTCTAGCTTGAGTTACGTAGTTCCTCATGGTTCATTCTTTTGGTCTCATGTGTCTTAGCTATTTCCATGATTCCTTGATTATGCATGTTCATGAAGAGTCTAATATGATTATGTGAATTGAGTTTGAGTTGCTTAAAGTCTTCATGAAATAATGTGTTGAATATGCTTTAGCTTGGAGTTGATGTTTCCTCCTCGGATATGTGCATTATGTGATTGCATGTTAGGTTGGGTTGTTAGTTCAGGTCTCTTACCCTTCTCATGATGTGTTGATTCTCATTCGAGGACGAATGTTCCCAAGGGAGAGATATTGTAATACCCCAAAGCTTTTATGACCCCGTATGAACTCTATGATTCATGAATTATGAGCATTATGAACTATGTAAAGATGAAGCTTATGAACTTATGCATTTCTCATATGAATTTAATGATGAATAAAAGGTGCTTTGAGAGTGAAGTACCAAGGTTGTGACATGATGATGTTGTGTTGAGTTGTGAAAGGGTTTCTCACGTAATGCTCTCACTATGAATTAAATGAACAAGAGGCGATTACCCATGTTCTTAAGGAGCTATTCTAATGAAGGGACAAGAGGCGATTACACATTTTCCCTAATGTAGACAAGAGGCGATTACCCATGTCTGCCTATGACAAATGAACTATGATTAATCCGTGGGAAAATATGCTAAGCACCATGTGGAAAAGCGGTGATTACCCATGTCCCATAACCTATGTGCCACCATAGGATGATGGTCTATGATAGACACTAGCTAGTGGATCCGCGTAAGCTAAGAAGTTATGGTCCTACCTTGGCAAGTAGGACATCCCTCTTTCGGTGTAGGGTAGACACTGGAATCCATGTTGATAGATCACATGGTCTTATATGTCGGTTAAGGCTAATTCCCCACAACTAATAAACACAAGTGTTGTTATGATAATCTAAAGTAAAGAAAGATGCTTTAGCTCACTTTGGCCATGGTTTATGCTTCATGCTTCATATGCTTTATCATGTTTTAGCTTGGCCGTTGCATGTCATGATTATGTCTCATTCTAGTATGTTTTATGCATTTTATGTGCATTGCTATCATACTTGGTACTTGATTGTACTAACGCATACTCTTGGCTACATTAACCTCTTTGATGTAGGACTTGGCGATTCACCATCCACTCATGGCTAGAGCTTAGTAGAAGATTGATAGAAGACTTGGTGAGTCCTCATCCATCCGAGAACATATCCTAGTTGTTCTTATTTTCATTTTATTTCATTTAAGATGTTGTATTGAATTACGTCCAAAACTTTATTTCTATGTTATATTGGCTTTGAGACTTGAGATATAGACTTCCGTTGTTTTTTAAAAGCTTTGATATGAAAAGCTCTTTTGAACACTTAATCTCTCTTATCTTGTATGTATGTATGCTAAGTGGCTTGTATGAGGCCTCTCGGGGTCTTGTACGCCATGTCACGTCTAGGGGGTACCTTGGGTCGTAACAGGTTTATAGGTCTCCCGATGCGCACATCGGGAACGAGAGGGAGGTTCACGGGTGGAGGGACCTAAGCACCCCCGGCTGCGCGTAGCCCAAGTGTTAAAACATTTCAGAGATCGTTCTGATTTGCAGAATTTGTCAATGATCTCCGCATGTTCATCTACGAAAACCTTGTTTTGATTTCTACTTCCTCTAAATGATAAGGCTCAATATACTTCTCGCGACGTAGAAGGGAGCCAATCGCCCACATCGCCGCAATCTAAATATTTCACGGATTATTGAATTGGTAGGAGTGACAGGTGATATGTAGAAAGGGCAGAGACGTAATCAACGTGAGCTGATTACTCATGCTTACTAGGGATTCCTCATTGAAGACCAACAATTTCAATGATCTGTCCCCATCACGATGAAAATTCAAATATTACCCGAGTCTGTTGGCCAAGGCTATCAACTCATTGAATGCATTAATGTAGTGCACGTGCAGCTCAAAAAATCAAGGGCATCACAGACCTGGCCGATACGCCCGACATACGTGCCCTCGGCCTAATGGCTTCATGTGTAATTTACATTCAAAGACTCGATGTCAACTTGTGTTGATGTGCACATGCCTCGGCCAATCCACGTAGACCTCAGCCGATGTATCATGACGTCAGTCGATGTCGCCTAGCAAATTGGTGCATGCCTCGACCAACGCCTGGTATTAAAATTTATTATACAATATTAAAATTGACATTCACATATGTATACCAATGTATTACAAACTAAAAATTCATTTTATTTCATCAGAAGCATTACGTATATTCGCACCACATTTTAAAGCATATCATTTTGCATTTATAAGCCAACTTTTAGGAATTACATTACTTTAATAATTTTTCATGTGTATTAGCCCATATATCTGGATTCTTAGAGGACAAAAAATTATTTTTCTGGAAAAACTTTATGAGGACATCCGTAATGACTTGGTGAAGCATTACATATTATTGCACCATTTTAAGGCATATTTTCACATTTACGAGCCAACTTTTAGGAAATACACGACTATCTTGTTTTTTGTGTGTATTAGCCCATGGATCTGGCTTAACTTTTTTCTTGTGTTTTTTGGCTGAAATATTTTGTGGGAGTCCCTAACGACTTATTTAATGGCATACATTGGTTTAGAGGGGCACACGTCAGCATTTTCAAGTTCAAACAAGGCCCATACTGGGCAATAGAGATTTTTCCATTCTTAACAGCTGGTGACGTGGACTCGCATATAGGCCAGCCGAGCCCTCATGGTGCACAGGAGGCTAGCTTATGCCCCACCTAAAATCTTTCGACGTGCCGGGGAGCGACATGATGCATGACGCTTAGTCAAACCTTCCCTCAACCTAATGAGTTCGAGAGCCATTTGGGTTCAAAGACTTGATGGTTCACGGGATTCTGCAATTCACACCAAGTTTGCATTTCGCTACATTCTTCATTAATGCAAGATTCGAGATATCAGTTGCAGAAAGTCGTTTGTGTTTTAAGAGCAGCACATGTCTCCCCATGAACTCCGCGGATAGGGAACGAGGGGTGGGCTGTATATTTTAGTATTCTTTGCACTTTCGGTGTTGGGGTTTGTTGGTCACCCAACAAGCACGATGGGGAAAAGCAGGAGGTGTGCGGGTGGAGGGCCTAAGTACCCCCGGCAGCGCGTCGTCCCCTAGTATTAAAATGTGTTCGCGGGTCGTTCTGTTTTGCAGATTTTGACAATGATCCTTCCACAAGTTCACCTATGAAAACCGCGATATGACTTCTTCTTCCTCTAAATAAATTGTTTCAATTGACTTCTCACGATGTCACGGTCAGCAAATCGCCCACGTTGCCGCATTCTAAATATTTCACCAGATCATTCAGCCAGTAGGAGTGATGGGCGATATGTACAAAGGGCTGGGACGTAGTCAACACGAGCTGATGACTCACACTTACTAGGAATTCCTTGTTAAAGACCAACTATTGCAATGATTTATCCCCATCACGATGAAAATTCAAAGATTACGCAGGCCTTTCGGCCAAGGCTATAAACTCGTTGAATACATCAATGTAGCGCACAAGTGACCCAAAATTTCTAGGTCCATCAAAGACCTGTTATTGCCTCAAAGTTCCACCGCCTAAAAGGCCGTAGTGTCATTATAAAGACGGTTGACGCGCCCGACAGATGTTCCATCGGCCTAATGGCTTCGGGTGTAATTTTCATTGAACGACTCGACGCCACATGGCCAATGCACGCATGCCTCAATCGATGAAGGCAGGCCTCAACCGATGTCGCCTAGCCATTGGGCGCATGCCTCGATTGACACCTGGTATTAAAATTGATTGCCAAACATTAAAATTGGCATTCATACATATGTATTAACAATGCTTGTCGAACTCAAAATTCATTTTAATTTATTAGAAGCATTATGTATAGTTGAACCACTTTTTAAGGCAGATTTTTGCATTTACAAGAAAGTTTTTAGGTATTACATGACTTTCTTGATTTTTCGCATGTATTAGCACATTGATCTGGCGCCTTGGCCGACAAAAAAATATTTTCTGAAAAAAAATTATGAGGACCTCCGTACAGAGTTTGGGAAGTATTATGTATAGTCGCACTACTTTTTACAACATATTTTTGAATTTACAAGACAACTATTAGGAATTACGAGACTTTCTTGGTTATTTGTGTACATTAGTCCATGGATCTGGCACCAACTTTTTTGTGTGTTTTTTTGCTTAAATTTTTTGTGGGCGTCCATGAAGGCCTATTTATTAGCGTGTGTTTGTTATGAGGGGCACACGTCAGCATTTTAAAGTTCAAAGAAGGCCAAGAATGGAAAATTGGGATTTTTCTATTCGTCACACCCGATGAAGTGTACTTGTATTTAGGCCAGCCGTGTGCTCAAGGTTCACGGGAGGCTAGCTTCAACCCCACACGAAAACTTGCGGCATACCAGGGGCGACGTGACGCGCGATTGCCAGTTAGACGTGCTCTTGGCCTAATGGCTACGAGCGCAACTTGCGTTTAAAGTCTAGATGGTTCACGGGATTTTTCATTCGTGTTTCAAGAGCAGGACATGTCCCACCACGCACTCCATGGACGAGGCGCGAGCTATCAGTTTTATTATTCTTTGGCACTTTCGACTCTAGGATTCGTTGGTCACCAAATGCGCACACGAGGGACAAAAGAGAGGTGCGCAGGATGAGGGCCTAAGCACCCTCGGCCGCATATGGCCTCTAGTGTTAAAACATGTTCACGAGTCGTTCTACTTTACAGGTTTTGACAATGATCCTTTCGTAGGTTCACCTATGAAAACCTTGTTACGACTTCTTCTTCCTCTTAATAATAAAGTTCAATGAACTTCTCACGATGTGGCATGCAATGAAACACCCACGTCGCTGCAATCTAAATATTTCACAGTATTATTCATCGGTAGGAGGACAGGCGATATGTAAAAAGGGCAGGGACGTAGTCAGAACGAGCGATGACTCGCTCTTACTAGGAATTCCCTATTGAAGACCAACAATTGCAATGATCTATCCCCATCACGATGAAAATTCAAGGATTACATAGGCTTGTCGGCCAAGGCTATAAACTTATTGAATACATCAATCTAGCACAGTGTGGTCCACAACATAAAAGGGCATCACAGACCTGTTATTGCCTCAAACTTCTTTGGCCTAAATGGCCGTAGTGCCTTTAAGAAGCTGGGTGATGTGCCCGACAGACGTTCTCTCGGCCTAATTGTTTTAAGTTTAAATTGTGTTCAAAGACTCGATGTCGGATTGCCGATGCGCGCATGCCTCTGCTGATGCAAGTAAGACTCAGGTGATATCACGTGACATCGGTCGATGTTGCCTGACCAATTGGTTCATGACTCGACCGACGCTTGGTATTAAAATTAATTATCCAATATTCAAATTGACATTTACATATGTATTACCTATTTATTTCCAACTTAAACTTCATTTTATTTCATCAAAAGCATTACGTATAGTTGCATCACTTTTTAAGGCATATTTTTGCATGTACGAGTCAACTTTTAAGAATTACGTGACTTTCTTATTTTTCGTGTGTATTAGCCTATAGATCTGGCGCCCTGGAGGACCCAAAACATTTTTCTAAAATTTTTTTATGAGGACCTAACTAAGGAGTTGGGGAAGAATTACGTATAGTTGCTCCATTTTTAAGGCATATTTTTAAATTTACGAGCCAATTTTTCGGAATTACGAAACTATCTTTGTTTTTTCGTGTGTATTAGCCCATGGATTTGGCGTAACCCTTTTCTTATTATTTTTGGCTGAAAGTTTTTGTGGACATCCGTAACGACCTATTTAATGGCGTACGTTAGTTAAGAGGGGCACACGTCGGCATTTTAAAATTAAAACAAGGCATAGAACGGAAACTAGAGATTTTTCCATTCATCACACCTGGTGACGTGGACTCGCATTTATGCCAGATGCACGCTCAGAGTGCATAGGAGGCCAGCTTTTACTTCGCCTAACATATTTCGACGTGCCGGGGAGCAACGTGATGCGTGATACTCAGTAAGACGTGCCCTCAGCCTAATTAATTTGTGTACAACTTGCGTTCAAAGACTCGATGGTTCACGGGATTCTACAATTCACAACAAGTTTATATTTCGCTACGTTCTTCATCGATACAATAGTTGAGATATCCATTGTTGAGAGTCATTTGTGTTTTAAGATCAGGAAATGTCACCTCACGCACTCCGCGTACAGGGCGCGAGTCGTGGGCTATAAATTTTAGCATTCTTTGCGCTTTTGGTGTTGGGGTCCATTGGTTGCCCGACACGCACACTGGTGAATAGTGGGAGGTGCAGGGGTGGATGGACTAAGACCCCCGGCCGCGCGTGGCCCCGAAGTGTTAAAATGTGTTTGCGGGTCGTTCTACTGTGCAGGTTTTGAGAATGATTCTTTCGAAAGTTCACCTATGTAAACCTTTTCATGACTTCTTCTTCCTTTAAATGATTAGGTTCAATTGACTTCTCACCAAATTGCAGTCAGCGAACCTTCCTTATTGCCGCAATTTCAATATTTCATCGGATCATTAAATCTGTAGGAGCGTGGGTGATATGTACTTAGGGCAGGGACGTAAGGCGAACTCGTGGCTTGCGCTTACTAGGAATTCCTTTTTGAAGACCAACAATTGCAATGATCTATCCCAGTCACAATGAAAATTCAATGATTACCCAAGCCTGTTGGCCAAGGCTATAAAGTCGTTGAATACATGAATTTAGCGCATATGCGGCCAAAAATATCTAGGGGCATCAAAGACCTGTTATTGCCTCAAAGTTCTGCAGCCTTATAGGCCGTAGTGCCTTTAAGAAGACGACTAATGCGCCCAATAGACGTTCCCTCTACCTAATGGCTTCACGTGTAATTTGCGTTCAACGACTTGACGTTGCATGACTGATGTGAGCATGTCTCAAGAGACGCAGGCAGGCCTTAGCCAATGTCGCCTAACATCGATCGATGTCGCCTGGCCAATGGGTGCATGCCTTGACCAACGCCTGGTATTAAAACTGATTAACCAATATTAAAATTTGCATTCACATATGTAATTACAATGTATGTCGAACTCAAAATTTCTTTTATTTTATCAGAAGCATTACGTATATTCGCACCATTTTTTAAGGAATATTTTGGCATTTACGAGCAAACTTTTAGAAAATACACGACTTTCTTGATTTTTCGTAGGTATTAGCCCATAGATCTGGCGCCTTGGAGGACCAAAGAATATTTTCTGAAAAAACATTATGAGGACCTCCGTACAGAGTTGGGGAAGCATTACGTATAGTTAACCATTTTAAGGCACATTTTTGCATTTACGAGCCAACTTTTAGGAATTCCGCGACTTTCTTATTTTTTCTTATATATTAGCCCATGGATCTGGCACCAACTTATTTTTGTGTTTTTTGGTTGAAACTTTTTCTGGGTGTCCATGATGGCCTATTTAATGGCGTGCATTTGTTTGAAGGGGCACATGTCGACATTTTCAAGTTCAAACAAGCCATGAATGGAAAATAGGGATTTTCCATTTGTCACACCTTGTGACTTGGACTTGCATTTAGGCCAGCAGTGTGCTCAAGGTGCACGAGAGGCAAGGTTCTGCCCCGCGCAATATCTTGCAGCCTGCCGAGGGGCAATGTGATGTGTGATGCCCAATTAGACGTGCCCTAGACCTAATGGCCACAAGTGCAACTTGCGTTCAAAGTCTAGATGGTTCACGGGATTGTGCAATTCTCACAAACTTCTCCTTTCCCTAAAATCTTCATCCATGCAAGAATCAAGATATTTGTTGCCGAAAGTCATTCGTGTTTCAAGAGCAGCACATGTCCCCCCCCCCACACTTCATGGATGAGGCAAGATGCGCGGGCTGTCAATTTTAATATTCTTTGTCGCTTTTGGCGCCGGGGTAGGTTGGTCGCCCAATGCACACGCCATGGACGAAAGAGAGGCGAGCGAATGGAGAACCTTTGCATTGCTGTCCGCGCATTGCCTCCCAAGTGTTAAAACCTACTCACGAGTCATTCTGCTTTGCAGGTTTTGACAAGTATTCATCCAAAGGTTAACCTAAGAAAACCTTGTTACGACTTCTTCTTCCTCTAAATGATAGGTTCAATAGACTTCTCATGACGTCGCACACAACAGACCACCCACGTCACCGCAATCTGAATATTTCACTGGATCATTTAATCGGTATGAGCGACGAGTGATATGTGTAAATGGCAAGGACGTAGTCAACCCAAGCTGATGACTTGCAGTTACTCGGAATTCCTCATTGAAGACAAAAAATTGCAATGACCAATCCCCATCATGATTACAATTCAAAGATTACTCGAGCCTATTGGCCAAGGATATAAACTTGTTGAATACATCAATGTAGCGCACGTGCGGCCCAAAATATCTAAGGGCATCGCAGAACTGTTATTGCCTAAAATTTATGCGGCCTAAAGTATATAGTGCTTTTGAGAAGTAGGCTGATGTGCCCTCGTCCTAATGGCTTCAGGTGCATTTTGCGTTTAAAGACTCGATGTCCCCCGGCCGATGCATGCATTCCTCGACCGATGCACGCAGGCCTCAGTGGATGTCGCCTGACGTCGGCCAGTGTCGCCTTGCCAATGGGAGCATGCCTCGACCAATGCCTGTTATTAAAATTGATTATCCAATATAAGAATTGGCATTCACAAATGTATTAACAATGTATTTAGAACTCATAATTCATTTTATTTCATCAGAAGCATTACATATAGTCGCACTACTTTTTATGACATATTTTTACATTTACGAGCCAACTTTTCAGAATTACGAAAATTTCTTTATTTTTCATGTACTTTTTAGTCGTTATTTTTAATGGGCGTCCGTGGTGACCTATTTATGGGGTGCGTTGTTAGGAGGGGCACACAACGGCATTTTTAAGTTCAAACATAACCCAAAATGGCAAATAGGGATTTTTCTTTTCATCACACCTATTGATGTGTACTCGCATTGAGGCCAGCTGCGCGCTCAGGTTGCATGGGAGGCCAACTTTCACCCCGTGTGACATCTTACGACGTACCAAGGGGTGACATGTTGTGTGATGCCTAGATAGACGTGCCCTTGACCTAATATCTTCAAGCACAACTTGTATTCAAACACTCGATGGTTCACGAGATTCTACAATTCACACCAACTTCACATTTCATTACATTTTTCATCGATGCAAGAGTCGAGATGTCCGTTGCCTGGACTCATTTATGTTTCAAGAGCATCACATGTTCCCCCACGCACTCCAAAAATGGGGCACAAGATGCGGGTTGTCAATTTTAATATTCTTTGGCTCTTTTGGCGCTTGGGTTCATAGGTCACCCGATGTGCATGTCAAGGACGAGAGGGTGGTGTGCAGTTAGAGGGCCTCAGCACCCCCGGTCGCGTGTTGTCCCTAGTCTTAAAACATGTTTGTGGGTCATTCCGCTTTAAAGGTTTTGACATTAATCCTTTCGCAGGTTCATCTACAAAAACCTTGTTACAACATCTTCTTCCTCTAAATAATAAGGTTCAGTGGACTTCTTGTGATGTTGTGGGAAATGAAACCCCAACGTCGCCGCAATCTGAATATTTCATCGAATAATTCAATCGGTATGAGCGACACAAAATATGCACAAAGGGAAGTGACGTAGTCAACACGAGCTGATGACTCGTGCTTACGAGGAATTCCTCATTGAAGACTAACATTTGCAATGATCTATCCCCATCACGAAGAAAATTCTAAGATAACACTGGCCTTTCGGAAAAGGCTATAAACATAGAATACATCATTGTAGCGCACATGTGGCCCAAAACAAATAAGGGCATTAGAGACCTATTATTGCCTCAAACTTCTATGGCTCAAAAGGTCATAGTGCCTTTACGAAGCTGGTCGATGTGCCCGATAGACGTGTCATCGGCCTAATGGGTTAGGGTGCAATTTGAGTTCAAAGACTTGAAGCCGGCTTGCCGATGCGTGCATTCCTTGGCCAATGCATGTAGGCCTCAAGCGATGTCATGTAATGTCGGTCGATGTTCCCTAACCAATTGATGCACGCCTCGACCGATGCTTGGTATTAAAATTATTATCCAATATACAAATTGACATTTACATATGTATTACTGATGTATTTCAAACTGAAAATTAATATTATTTCATCATAAGCATTACGTATAGTTGCACCACGTTTTCAGGCGTATTATTGCATTTAAGAGTCGACTTTTTGGAATTACGTGACTTTCTTGATTTTTCGTGTGTATTTAGCCCATGGATCTGGCGCTTTGGAGGAACCAAAACTTTTTTCTAAAAAATCTTTATGAGGACTTCCGTAATGAGTTGGGAAAGCATTATGTATAGTGGCACCATTTTTAAGGAATATTTTCACAGTTAGGAGTCAACTTTTAGGTATTACGTAAGTTTCTTAGTTTTTCGTGTGTATTAGCCCATGGATGTAGCAATACTTTTTTCTTATATTTTTTGGCCCAAAAATTTTTTGGGCATCCGTAACGACCTATTTAATGGCGTGTGATAGTTCGTAGGGCCACAAATAAACATTTTCAATTTCAAACGAGGCCTAAAATTGGAAAGAATGATTTTTCTATTCATCATACTTGGTGACATGGACTCGTATTTAGGCGAGCCTTGAGCTCAGGGTGCACGAGAGGCCAACTTCTGCCCAGCGTTACATCGTGCGGCGTGCTGGGGATGACGTGATGCATGAAGCCCAGACAGATGTTCCCTCGGCCTAATAGCTTCGAGCACAACTTGCATTCAAAGACTCAATGTTCATGAGATTCTGCAATTCACACCAAGTTCACTGATTTAAATGCTTTTATGCTGTGGCATGACCGAATAGGTCATTCCGGATCAATAATGATGAGGCGAATTCTTGAAAATTCAAATGGGCATCCCTTAAAGAACTTGAAGATTCTTACAAATGATGAATTTTCATGTGCTGCTTGTTATCAAGGAAAGTTAATCGCCAGGCCATCATCACTGAAGGTTGGCATTGAATCCCCTGGCTTTTTAGAACGTATACATGGGGATATATGTGGACCTATTCATCCACCTAGTTGAATGTTTAGATATTTTATGGTCCTCAAAGATGCATCTTCAAGATGGTCTCATGTGTGCCTTTTATCATCTCGCAACTTGGCATTTGCAAAGTTATTAGCACAAATAATAAGACTAAGGGTGCAATTCCCAGATTATCCTATTAAGGCTATTAGCCTCGATAATGCTGGAGAATTTACATCCCAATCTTTTGATGATTATTGCTTATCAATTGGGATAAGAATTGAACATCATGTTGCTCATGTCCATACTCAAAATGGCCTTGCAGAGTGTCACTGCCCGATTTCTCGAATCATGATGGTGCCTAGCAACCCACAGTAGGCCACCCGAAACCCTATCCCGGAACTTAGCAGTAATGTGACTACAGAGGCAAACTAACCTCAACAAACAGAAAGCAACAAATACAGCACATATAGAAGGCTGAAGCGAAACCAAACTATATATATACACGACACCTCCAAAAACTTGGAAGTCACAAGTACAGAACTACTAACACAAGTGCAAGTCCCAAAAGTGGACCACAAAAACAAACTGTCTCAAAAACAAAAGAGAAGAAAAAATATAATAATAGAAGGACACAGGTAAATCCCAGTACGCCATGTGCTCACCCTCGTCTCCCGAACAGACAACTGCAGGCTCGAAATCAACGCTAATAACTGGTGCTCGGATCTGCATCACGAAAACAGATGCAGAGTGTAGCATGAGTACCAAAACAATAGGTACCCAGTAGGTATCATAGGCTGACTAAAAATAGGCAGACAAGATAGAATCAGCACAAACAAAGGTCAAGGGAAACAGGAGCAGAGAAAATGGAAAGCAAACTAAGAACAACTAAGCTAAACCCAGCTGAGCCCCCCATAAGACCCTCTGGGCACACTCATGCGCAAGTTTCAATAAAACTCGAACGGACCCCCATAAGCCCGACAGGTACACAGAAGAGCTATTCTACAGAAATGAAACAAAACCAAACTCCAGAAGCCTCAACAACATGGGTCCCGGACCCGAAAGACAACACATGGGCTAACCCAGTCATCAGTCTCGAGCTGGAAATACCGAGTCCCACCCGCGTAACCTCAGCCTCATACTGGAACAATACCTGGGCCTGACCCAGTCATCAGCCCCGAGCTGGCAATACCGGGTTCCACCCGTGTAACCTCAGCCTCGGACTGGAATAAACAACATACACTCGGCAGTCTAGCGCTGGAAATACCGGCTCTAATCGGATAAAGTCAGCTGCGTAGCTGGGACTAGTAGCCTACGAGCAATGGCCTCGCACTGAAAATACCTGGCTGACATCGTGTAACGTCAGCTATAGACCGAAAATAACAGACTACCCTCGACAGCCTAGAGCAGGAAATATCGAATGCTAATTGGGTAACATCAGCTGCGTACTAGCCCAGAACCTCGAACAGGTTAAAGTCACCACTAAACAATACAATGCCAAGCTAAACAGCACGGGCTGCCCCCCCCTAAGAATATCAACGAAAGGCTCCCAGCCTAGCAAAAACCAACCGACAATCGGTGCAACACCGAAATCTTCTAGCAATAACCCAAAATCGCAGAGATAGAAGAAGAGAAGAAATAGCGGATCCCAAGCCATGAAATCCCCTAACCTAAGGCTCAAACTATTAGACCCAAGTCTGCTATGAAGTCTGCAAGAATCTAGTCCATCCGAATCGACGTCGGATACATACTCAAATCAACTAGGTACATGGGACAAAGGCAACACTACCCTGCCCTAATCTAAGGCCGAAAAACACAAGCAATCAACACAACGAAGGCAAATAACCCGAACCCACGCATTCAACAATAGATAACCACCCAACAGATAATTCACAACACAAACACCAACAATCCAAGTCAACAACCCAACCTACAGCATGATACTAGCCCCGGACAGCCCACAAATCAACTCTAAATGAAGGAAACAAAACGGAGAAGAAGAAGAACAATACTAGCTAGCCAACCCCAGATTCACACAAGTTCACAAGTAATCACGCATTCAAGCTCAATCTAGAAATAAGGGAAGCCGTAACCTACGGAAAGGTCGATCACGCGCGCTCCAAGTCACTTTACTTGAAATTTCCCTTTTGAATGGCCTCAGATTGCTGCCACGCTGTCAAAAATAAAGTCACAACGTTAATACGGTCGTTTAGATACTAAAATCAACAAAATTGGAGACTAACCAATTTCGGAGTCAAAATTGGGAGCGTGGGACTTGCTTCAGAATTTCTAGAATTGACTCCGAGAAGTGATCCCAAATCCTCCCCCAAACCTGCAGCCCAAAACGGAATGCCAATAGGGGCTCGAATAAGCTCAAAACAGCCAACACAAGAAAAAAATTCAAAACTTTACACAATTAGGCCAAGAAAGCAACTTACGCCTCGAATTCATGACAATCAAGGAGTACCCAATGCAAAAAGACCAAAAACCCACGAAGCCAATGAAAAATGAACGCCTGGGACTTCGATTCACTAAAAACCAAAAAGTGAAAATCGAAGAGGGAGATATGAATTTTCAAATATATCATGCAAAAGAGCCTCGACCTGTATTATATAACCACTGAACCCCGCTCATCTCCGCGAACACGGCCAAAGCTCCACGAATGTGGAGGGAATCTAATCGCAACTCCACAAACGCGGCCCCAGACCCGCGAACACGGAGAACATGAACTCCACGCACACAGACCTCCGCGAATGCGGAGAACAAGGACACACCACAAACCTCCGCGAACGTAGGGCACAGGGTCACAGACCTCCGCAAATGCGGAGAACCCATGTGAAAGCGGAGCACAAACACCCAGACCTCCGCGAACGCGGAGTAAACTCCATCACTCTTCCGCGAACGCAGAGAGATGTGATGTCTGCAATTTTTTACAGCTGCATCAGCTGAGTTTTAGCACCTCTAAAACTCTGACGGGGTGTTCGGGATTCGTTCAGAACCCCGTGCACGCAAACAAAATATGCTACCCCCTCAAATTCGATGTTTCGGACTCAATAGAACAGTAAAAAATTCCATACGAGGTCGTTTCAAAAAAAAGTGGGCCCCACACCCATTGGGCCATTTTAGCCTATTTCTATCGGAGACCTCGAATTTTGATTGGAAGCTTCCGGAAGTTTTCGAAGGGACATTATAGATGAAACTCGACATTCCGGAACTAACAGCGCTTTCGGAATTTTCATCCGAGCATGTTTACCAAGAATGTTGACCAAAGTCAACCTTAAGCCAAATTTCGAAGGCTAAAGAGCTAACTGTCCCCACAACCACACCGGACACCCCAGGACTAGGGCAATACCATGCTTCTAGCCTAATTTGGCCGCTTCGGAGCTGATGGAACCATTGAAATTCCCATATGAGGTCGTTTTCCTGAAGTTATGACCGAAATCAACTTTTCAAGGTTCAAAAGCACCAAAATAGGAAAACAGGCATAAAACCCAGATGAATGACCAGGCGACCGAACAGTCAGTACCTGCAAGTCATGAATCACTTAGGGTCGCTATAGTAATGCTCTAAACGGCAGAAAGAAGGCATCGATACAAAAATGACCTGCAGGGTCAATACAATATCTAGTAATAAAAGGACTTTCGTCCCCGAAAGTAAGGATCAAGAAGTACCTGAGGGCTCAAATAAGCTGGGGAACTGCTCCCGTATCTCCCAGTCCGACTCCCAGGTAGCCTCCTCAACTGGACGGTACCTCCAACGGACCTTAACTACAGGGATGGCGCTCAACTTCAGCTGCCTCACATCTCTAGCTAGAACTGCAACTGGCTCCTCAATATAGGTCAGGCGATTATCCAACACAAAGGCATCATACTGGAGCACATGAGACTCATCTGGAACAGACCGGCTCAACATCAAAACATGGAAAACTGGATGAATAGCGGCGAAAGCTGGAGGTAAAGCTAACTAATAAGCCACCTAACCAACTTCCCTCAAAACCTCAAAAGGCCAAATAAACCTGGGACTAAGCTTGGCCCGCCTCCCAAATCTTACCACGCCCTTCACGGGTGACACTCGGAGGAATACTCTATCACCCACAGAAAATCTCAATGGTCGACGCCTGCGGTCTGCATAACTCCGCTGCCTACTCTGATCCGTCCTGAGCCTATCCTTAATCAACCTCACATGCTTCAAGGACTCCTGAAACAAATCCGTGCCACGTGGCCTAGGCTCCGTAGACTCAAACCAACTGACTGGATTGCGACAATGCCTTCCATATAAGGCCTCAAACGGGGCTATCTGGATATTGGAATGGTAGCGGTTATTGTACGCAAACTCCGCCAAGGGCAAGAACTGATCCCACTGGCCTCCAAAGCCCAACACACAACCCACAACATATCCTCAAGAACCTGAATAGTGCGCTCTGACTGGCAGTCAGTCTACGGATGAAAAGTTATGCAAAGGTCGACACGGGTGCCCAACTCCTCCTGAAATACTCTCAAAAACCTGGAAGTGAACTGTGATCCCCGGTCTGAAATGATATAAATAGGCATACCATGAAGACAGACTACCTCCCGAATGTAGATACGAACCAACCTCTCAGAATTGAAGGAAGAATGAACTGCAAGGAAGTGTGCTGACTTGGTCAATCGATCCACGATGACCCAAATGCTTTCAACTCCTCTAGAAGTCCGTGGCAATCCAAAAACGAAGTCCATGGTGATACGCTCCCTCTTTCACTCAGGAATGGGTAATCTCTGCAACTCTCCACAAGGACTCAAGTGCACTGTTGGCAACATAAGCAACGGGACACATAGTCTAAGATGTCCCTCCTCATACCGCTCCACCAGTAGTTCTACCTCAAATCACGATACATCTTAGCTGTGCCCGGATGGATAGAATACCTGGAATCATGCGCCTCGCTAAGGATCAGCTGAATCAAGTCACAAACTCTCGGAACACACAAATGGCCAGCAAATCTCTAAACACCATCTGAATCAAAGTAAACCTACCCGACATCACCCGCCAAAACTCTATCCCTGAGTGCCACCAACGCCTGATCCTCAAAATGACGACTACGGATCTGATCAAGTAGAGATGACTGAACCCCCACATAAGCTAACACTCGGCTGGAATATGAAACATCCAGCCTGATCATCTGATTGGCTAAAGACTGAATGTCCATAGCAAAGGGCTACTCCAAAACATAAAGGAAGGCTAGACTACCGATACTCCCTGCCCTTCGACTCAAGGCGTCCGCTACTACATTCATCTTGCCCAGATGGTAGAGAATAGAGAGGTAATAATCCTTCAGGAGCTCAATCCAACGGCGTTGCCTCGAATTAAGATCCCTCTGACTCAAAATGTACGGAAAGGTCTTCTGATCAGTATATATCTCGTAATGAACTCCATAATTGTAGTGCCTCCAGATCTTAAGCACAAAAACTACCGCTGCCAACTCCAAGTCATGAGTGGGGTAGTTGCGCTCATGCAGCTTAAGCCGCCTCGATGCATAAGCAATAACCCGGCCCTACTGCATTAGAACACAACCCAAACCAACGCCGGATGCGTCACAATAGACCATGAAGCCCTCGCCCTCAACTGGAAGAATCAATATAGGAACAGTGGTAAGTAACTCCTTGAGCCTCAGAAAGCTCCTCTCACACTCCTCCGACTACACAAAGGGAACATCCTGGCGAGTCAACCGAGTCAGAGGTGCTGCTATAGTGGAGAAACCCTCGACAAAGTGCCTGTAGTACTCTGCCAATCCAACGAAGTTCCCAATCTCAGTCAGAGAAGTGGGCCAAGCCCAACTACGAATAGCCTTAATCTTTGCCGAATCTACCATAATTCCATCCTATGACACCACATGCCCTAAGAATGCTACAGACTCAAGCCAAAACTCGCACTTTGAGAACTTGGCATAAAGTCGTTGATCTCTCAAAGTCTTGAGCACTATCCTCAAATGTTGCTCGTGCTCACCATGGCTCCGCGAGTATACCAAGATGTCATCAATGAAGACTATGAAAAATAAGTCCAAATACTGCCTGAATACGCAAGTCATCAAGTCCATAAAGGTGGCATGGACATTAGTCAACCCAAAAGACATCACCAGTAACTCATAATGGTCGTAACGAGTCCTGATTGTTGTCTTAGTGATATCCGCTGCTCTAATCCTCAGCTGATGGTACCCAGATCTCAAGTAAATCTTCGAAAACACGGTGGCACCCTGAAGCTGGTCGAATAGATCATCAATACGAGGCATAGGATAACAGTTCTTCACCATTCACCTTATTCAACTGCCTGTAGTCAATACACATCCTCATGGTGCCATCCTTCTTCTTCACAAACAGGACTGGGGCACCCCAAGGCCACACACTGGGCCGGATGAATCCCTTACCCAAGAGATCCTGAAGCTGATCATTGAGCTCCCTGAGCTCTGCAGGTTCCATACGGTACGAAGGAATAGAAATGGGTCGAGTACTTGGCTCCAAGGTTGGCAGGAAACACTTCCACGAACTCTCGGACTATAGGTACTGAATCAACTGTAGGGCCCTCCCTACTCACATATCTAATATAAGCCAAGTATGCAAAACATCCGCCAACCACTAGCCTCCAAGCCCGAACATAAGAAATGAACCTAACCGGCATGTGACTACAAGAACCCTGCCACACCACCGGTAGAATACCAGGCATTGCTAAAGTCACGGTCTTGGCATAGCAATCCAAGACAGCCCGGTGAGGAGATAGCCAATCCATGCCAAGAATCAGATCGAAATCCACCATACAAAGCACTACAAGATCAACCAGTGTGTCCTGCCCCTGAATGGTCACCAAACAAGATCTACACACCCGATCCACTACTAAAGAATCCCCTATTGGGGTTGAAACACGAAAAGGCACAAATAAGGGCTCAGGACTCACTCTCAAACGAGGCACACAATAATCAGAGACATATGAATAATTAAATCGAGGATCAAATAACGCTGAAGCTGGCTGATGGCATAATCACCGCATTTGACGCCTCGGCCTCTGCTCTAGCTGGATCCACATAGAAATGGGCCTGGGTGCCTCTACCCCGAGCATTCACTCTACCTCCTAACCTGCCTCCCCGAGGACCTCCCCGGGCACCCTGCTAATGACCTCCTCTTCTAGTTGGAGGTGCTACGTCTGACACCGGTCTCGCTGGCTGCAGAGCCCGGTAAGGCTGATCTAGACAAAGGGCATCCCCTGGCCCAATGACCGAGCTCTCCACATGTAAAGCAACCCTGCGAAGCTCTGCTCACCGCTGAAGGCCGACCACCCCGACCTGACGAACCTGTCTGGAACTCACCTCGGCCCTGACTCGAGCAGGCACTATGCAAAGTCTGGCGGTGCTGGTCACCCTCGGAGATCTATAAGGAAACTTGGAACGGGCGACCGGATTGCCCTAACTAAAACCTCTGAAAATCCCAATCTCGGGTATCCCTAGACCTATGATGGGCCCCGCCGAAACTATCATCTGGCCTGGCCCTCTTGCCGCTGCTCCTGTGGGCCTCGCGATGAAGCTGCTCAATAGTACGGGTGTGGTCCACCACATCTAGTAAAGAACGGCGCGTTGACAACATAGACTACGACTAAATCCTCAACTGCAGCCTCAACCCTCTAACAAATCATTGGACCCTCTCCTCCTTTGTAGGTAGAATCACGGTGGCATGACGGGACAACTCAAGAAATCTGGCCTCATACTCGGACACTGTCATTGAGCCTTACTCCAACCTCGAGAACTCATCACGGAATCGGTTCCTGACGCTCCTTGGAATAATACTGGTCAGAAAAGCCTATGAAAACTCCGTCCAAGACATTAGTGAGGATCCAGCTGGCCTGGACTCCATAATAAAATGCCACCACTGCCTAGCCGGTCCGTCTAGCTGGTAAGTCGTGAAGTCGGTTCCTCTAGACTCCACTAGACCCAATGTCTGTAACCACTCCCGATAGGTGGTGATGAACTCAAGGGCGTCCTCACTGGCAGCCCCTAAAAACCTCGACGGTGATAGTCTAAGGAACACCCCGAGCATCTTCTGCTCTCTCAACGGGATAACCCCATCCAAAGGGTCCGACTGAACTGCGACCGGTACTGGTGGCTGATGAACCTCTGGGGCCGCTACCACAGACTGGTCCTGCTGTGTTGGAACCGGCTTTGGGACAGGTGGTGGGGCCAGTTGCTACTGCTGCATACCCCCGATGGCAGCTAGGATCTGGGCAAGCATGTACTGAAGATCTGGGGTGACAACTGGTGCGGGGGCTGGCTGGGCTGGTCCCGGCCCCACCGGCTGTGGAGGTATCTTCTCTCCCCGAGGCTCCGGCTCCAGCTCCAGAGTCCTCGCTCTTGCTCCAGCTCCGGAGTCCTCGCTCTATCGCGGTCTGCTGCTGCGGCACCATCTTGACCTCGGAGCCGGCTTCCACTGCGCATGCGAGCCATCCTGCACTAGAATGAAACAAGTGAGATTTCATGAACACAATCAGACACAACACACGAACATGAATCAAAACAAGAAAACATTCTAAAGACATCCTGTAGCCTCCCGAAGATAAGTCACGGACGTCTCCACGCTGATCCTTAGTAGTTCTATACAAGTGAAACCAACGAACCTAGGCTCTGATACCAACTTCTCACGACTCGATTTCTTGAATCATGTTGGCGCCTAACAACCCACCAGTAGGCCAGTCGAAACCCTATCCCGAAACTTAGTAGTAATGGGACTACGGGTGGAAACTAACCTCAACTGAGAGGAAACAAAAAATACAACACAAAAACAAGGCTGAAGCGAAACCAAACTATATATATACATGACACCTCCCAAAATCTGGAAGTCACAAGGCAACTACTAAAACGAGTAGAAGTACCTAAAGCGGACCACATAAACAAACTGTCTCTAAAATAAAAGGCAAGTCAAAATATAATAACAAAAGGAGACAAGTAAATCCCAGAACGCCATGTGCTCACCCACGTCTCCTGAATAGACAGCTGCAGGCTCGAAATCAACTCTGATAACTGGTTCTCGGACCTGCATCACGAAAACAGATGCAGAGTGTAGCATGAGTACCAAAACAACAGGTACCGAGTAGGCATCATAGGTCGACTGAGCAAGAAAGGTAAAAACAGGCAGACAAGATAGAATCAGCACAAACAGAGGCCAACGGAAATAGGAGCAGAGAAAACGAAAACCAAACTAAGAACAACAAAGCTAAACCCAGCTGAGCCCCCCATAAGATACGCTGGGCACACTCGTGCGCAAGTTTAAATAAAACCTAAATGGACCCCCATAAGCTCGACAGGTACACATAAGAGCTATTCTACATAAATGAAAGAAAACCCAACTCCAGAAGCCTCAGCACCATGGGTCCTGGACTCGAAAGACAACACATAGGCCTAGCCCAAACATTAGTCTCGAGCTAGAAATATCGAGTCTCACCCACATAACCTCATCCTCGTAATGGAACAATACCTTGGCCCGGCCCAGTCATCAGCCCGAAGCTAGAAATACCGACTCCAAACGGATACGTCAGCTGCGAAGCTGGGACTAGTAGCCTACGAGCAACGACCTATCACTGGAAATACCTGGCTGCAATCGTCTAACGTCAGCTGCGGACCAAAACTAATAGATTACTCCCGATAGCCTAGCGCTGGAAATATCGAATGCTAACCGGGTAACATCAGCTACATACTGGAGCCCACAACCTCAAACCGGATAAAAGAGCCAACAGCCTCGAACCGGATAAAGTCACCTCTAAACAATACAATGCAAAGCTAAACAGCATGGGCGGCTGCCCCCCACCCCCATAAGAATATCAACCGAAGGCTTCTAGTAGCATAAACCAACCGACAATCGGTGCAACAACGAAATCTTCAAGCAATAACCCGAAATCGCAGAGATAGAAGAAGAGAAGAAATAGTGGATCCCAAGCCACGAAATGACCTAAACTAAGGCTAAAACTATCAGACCCATATTTGCTATGCAGTCTACAAGGATCTAGTCCATCCGAATCGACGTCGGATACATACTTAAGTCAACCGGATACATGGGACTAAGGCAATACTACCCTGCCTTAATCTAATGACGAAAAACACAAGCAATCAACTCAACGAAGGTAAATAACCAAAACCCACACATGCAACAACATATAACCACCCAACAGATAATTCACAATACAAATACAAAAAATCCAACTCAACAACCCAACCTACAACATGATAGCCCCGAAGAGCCCACAAATCAACTGCTAAACAAAGGAAAAAAATGGAGAAGAAGAAGAACAATATGAGCTACCCAACCCCAGATTCACACAAGTCCACAAGTAATCACACATTCAAGCTCAATCTAGAAAGAAGGGAAGTCGTAACCTACCAAAAGGCCGATCTTGCCCACTCCAAGTCATCTACCGAAGATTTCCCATTCTGAACGGCCTCACACTGCTGCCACGCTTTCAAAAATAGAGTCACAGCGTCAATACGGTCCTTTAGACACTAAAATCAACAAAATTGGAGACAGACCAATTTCGTAGTCAAAATTGGGAATGTGGGACCCGCTCTGGATTTTTCAGAATTGACCCCGTGAAGAGGTCCCAAATCCTCCCCCAAACCTACAGCCCAAAACGGAATGCTAATCGAGGCTCGAATCAGCTCGAAACAGCCAACACAAGAAAAAATGCAAAACTTTACACATTTAGGCCAAGAAAGCAACTTACGCCTAGAATTCATGACAATCGAGGAGTACCCAACGCTAAACGACCAAAAACCCTCGAAGCCAACAAAAAACTGCACGCCTGGGACTTCAAATCACTAAAAACTGACAACCAACAACCGAGGAGGGAGATATGAATTTTCAAATATATCACCCAAAAGAGCCTCGACCTCCATTATATAACCACTGAACCCCGCTCTTCTCTACAAACGTGGCGAAAGCCCCGTGAACTGAGAGGGAAACAAATCATAGCTCCACGAATGCGGAGAACAAGAACTCTACACGCACACAGACCTTCGTTAACGCAGCCCCAGGCCCACGAATGCAGAGCAGTGGGGCACAGACCTCCGAGAACGCGGAGAACCCACGCGAACGCGGAGCACCAGCACCAAGACCTCCGCGACCGCGGCCTCTGGCCCGCGAATGCGGAGTAGACTCCATCACTCCTCCGCAAATGCAGAGCCTATCCCGCAAACGTGGAGAGATGGGATGTCTGAAATTTTTGACAGTTGCATCAGCTGAGTTTTGGCAACTCCAAATCTCTGACGGAGTGCTCAGGATTCTTTCAGAACCCCATGCACGCAAACAAAATATGCTACCCCCTCGAATTTGACATTCCGGACTCAATGGAGCAATCAAATTTCCATACGAGGTCGTTTCGACAAAAAGTGGGTACTACACCGATTAGGCCATTTTAGCCTCGGATTTTGATCGGAAGCTCCCAGAAGTTCTCAAAGGGTCATTCTAGACCAAACTCGACATTTTGGAACTAACCGCGCTGTTATAATTTTCATCTGAGCACGTTTACCAAGAATGTTGACAAAAGTCAACCTTAAGCAAAATTTCGAAGGTTAAAGAGCTAACTGGCCCCACAACCACACCAAAAATTTGGGACCCGAGAAAACCATGCTTCTAGCCTAATTTTGCCACTCCGGAGCTGATGGAACCGTCAGAATTCCCATGTGATGTCGTTTACCTAAACTTATGACCGAAATCAACTTTTCAAGGTTCAAAAGCTCCAAAATATGAAAACAGGCATAAAACCCAAATGAACGACCAGGCGACCGAACAGTCAGTGCTAGCAAGTCATGAATGACTTGGGGTCACTACAGGAATGCTCTAAACGATAGAAACAAGGCTTCAACACATAAATGACCTGGAGGGTCATTACACAGAGTCAGTTATTTAGCGCCTACAATTGATAGCAAGACCACTACTTATGAAAATGAAATTACCCACTACTGTATGGGGTCATGCTATCTTACATGTAGCGGCACTCGTTCGTATTAGACCGACTAATTATAATAAATACTCTCCGTCACAATTAGTATTTGGTCATGAGCCGAATATAGCTCATCTACAAATCTTTGGTTGTGCTGTATACGTGCCTGTAGCACCACCACAACGTACTAAGATGGGCCCTCAATGAAGGTTAGGCATATATTTTGGGTTTGACTCACCCTCCATAATTCGCTACTTTGAACCGTTAACAAGAGATTTATTCACTACTCGATTTACAGATTGTCTATTTGATGAAACAACTTTTCCGCAATTTGGGGGAGAGAAAAAGGAACCCAAAAGGGAAATTGCGTGGAAAGTTTTGTCACTATCTCATTTTGATCCACGTGCCCCTATATGTGAACTGGAGGTCCATAAGATCATCCATTTACAGAAAATAGCAAATCAAATGCCAGATGCATTTACAGATTTAAAACGGATAGCTAAGTCATATATTCATGAAGTGAATGTGCCTATCTGGATTGACATCCCAAAAGGACCATTTACTAGTGTCATGACTTCTGAATCCCAAACACGCCTGAAGAGTGGTACACCATTTGGTTCAAAGGATAAAAATCCTAGAAAAAAAGCGCGAAAAATGATAAAGATGACACTATAAAAGAGTCTCATGAAGAAGTTCAAGATCTCATTAATCCTGATATTCCTGAAAAAATCAGTGAACCCGAGACTCAAGTGAATGAAGAACTTTCAATAAGTTCCACTGGTAATGAGATAAATTTAGATAGATCGAAAATTATGGTGGATAATGTTTTTGCACATAATGCTGCACTTAATCTTATGCAAGACAGTGAGGATCTTGAGCCTAAATCTGTCGAAGAATGTCAACGAAGGTGTGATTGGCCAAAATGGGAAGAGGCAGTTCAATCGGAATTAGACTCACTTGCTAAACGTGAGGTTTTTTGACCTGTAGTCCAAACCCCTGATGGTGTAAAATCGGTTGGCTATAAATGGGTTTTTTTGCGAAAGCGAAATGAAATCTTAAGATACAAGGCACGCCTTGTTGCACAGATTCTCTCAGAGACCCGGCGTCGACTATGAAGAAACATATTCACTAGTTATGGATGCAATAACTTTTTGATATCTCATTGGTTTAGCTATACATGAAAACCTTGAAATACATCTGATGGATGTCATTAGAGCTTATCTTTATGGTTAACTTGATAATGAAATTTATATGAAAATCCCAGAAGGATTCAAATTGCCTTAAACTTGTAATTCTAAGTCTCGAGATATGTTCTCAATCAGATTACAAAGAACATTGTATGGTCTAGAACAATCAGGACGTATGTGATATAATCGCCTTAGTGAGTACTTGATAAACGAAGGTTATATAAATGATGTCATTTGTCCTTTTATTTTCATTAAGAAAACGGCATCAGAATTTGTTAGACTTGCCATTTATGTTGATGACATTAATCTTATTGGAACCCCTGAAGAGGTCCAAAAGACAATTGAATATCTAAAGAAAGAATTTTAGATGAAAGATCAAGACAAAGCTTTGTCTTGGTCTGCAAATTGAACATTTAGCAGACGGAGTCTTCATCCATCAATCTGCCTATACTGAAAATTTTTTGAAACGATTTTATATGGACAAAGCACATCCATTAAGTACTCCAATGGTTGTTCGATCACTTGAAGTGAGTAAAGATCCGTTCCGACCCTAAGAAGAGAATGAGGAACCTCTTGGTCCTGAAGTACCATATTTCATTGCAATTGGTGCACTTATGTATCTTGCTAATGCTACGAGACCTAACATAGCATTTTCTATTAATTTGTTAGCAAGATATAGTTCATCCCCTAGACGAAGACATTGGAACGGATTTAAACATATATTGCGATATCTAAAGGGGACCAGTGATATGGGTCTATTTTATACAAACAAGGATAGTACAGATCTTGTTGGTAATGCATATGCAGGTTATTTATCTGACCCACATAAAGCTTGATCTCAAACAGGCTATCTGTTCACATACGATGGTTCTGCTATATCATGGCGATCTACGAAGCAGTCCATTGTCGCTACTTCTTCAAATCATGCTGATATAATACTTATTCATGAAGCAAGTAGAGAATGCGTATGGTTGAGATCAATGATACAATTCATCAAAGAAAGATGCGGTCTAAAGTGTGATATCAAGGTACCCACAATCCTATTGAAGACAATGTTGCATGCATAGCTCAATTAAGAGGAGGCTTCATAAAAGGAGATAGAACGAAGCATATTTCACCAAAATTATTCTTCACACATGATCTCCAGAAGAATGGTGATATTGATATACAACAAATCCGTTCAAGTGATAATCTAGCAGATTTATTCACCAAATCCTTATCAGCCTCCACTCTTAAGAAGATGGTACACAAAATTGGAATGCAAAGATTGAACACTCTAAATCGTGGTCTTCATCAGGGAGAGTAGAATACGCAATGTACTCCTTTTTCCCTTAGTCTAGGTTTTGTCCCATTGGGTTTTCCTAGCGAGGTTTTCAATGAAGCAGCAAGCAATGCGTATTAGGAATAACCATGTATATTTTTCTTTCTTCAACTTTTCTTTTACATGAACATCCAAGGGGGAGTGTTGTAAAGGCGGTGGATGCCCATGTGAAATGGGACCCACCATTTGTATTCAAGAAACAAAAATCAAAATTCTCACCTTTTGACTTTGGCTATAAATAGCCATTTTACGTTATTCAGGAAAAAAGACATACAATAGATTCTCTCTCTCTCTCTCTTTGTTTAATTTAAGCACTCTCTCTATTGTTCTTCCTTTTAATTTTAGCTTTACTTTTATTTATAACATAAAGTATATTCTGAACACTAGAAATTGTACAGCAATACGTAAGTGAATTTAGAATAAAATTCAATGAAAGAATAGATTATCTATCAATTCAGTTAAGTTATCAACTTAAATTGACTAGTTTGATTATTTGTTTTATTAATCAAGAGTTAAGCTCATGAAATCTTTTGGGTTCTTACCTGCCTAATTAAGTCATCTAACACCTATATTCCTACTGAGTTAGAATTAACAAGAATGCAAGAATAGTTCTTGTATCATGACTAAGCAAAGATAGGTATTTTCCTATCTTAATCACAAGTTCATTCTCGAGGCCTAGATTCAAAAACTTGCCTTATTTGATTCTGTTTCAATCAAATTCCTTTTTCCAAGTTCAATTCTGCATGCATTGATAGTATTTCAGTGTTAGCGAGGCAATGAAATAACTAAGCACCATAAATGAATAAAGAAGCCAACATAATCATCACACACACACACTCACACACACACATACACACACACACACACACACATATATATATATATATTATACTAAAAGTGGGAAGGTTTCAAGTCAAAAGTTGGATTACGATTTTACCCTTTGTTATAAAATATCTAATTGAATCATTGTTTACCCTTCATGCAAGTATGTTTTATGCACAATTGTAAATCTAAATTCATTAAAATAGTAAAACTGAAGTCATAGAAAATAATTAAAGAAATAAACGTGGGAGAGCCTTTTTTCAGATGGCCACATGAAACTGTTTTTCATTCCATTGCTTTATTAAATATTAAATGGATGCAGTGATTGAAACATGCTAAGAAACTTAAAAGATTTAATATATTTATTGGTCAAACATTTCCTATTCCATTATACTTACTTCTTGAACTCCTCCATATTTCAAATGCTATTTATTTTGCTCATATTTAGACTGAGAGGCCTTCGCAAAAATATGGCGACAGATTTGAGCACTCGTGCTTTATTTAGAAATAATACTTTTTCTACTCTTATCTATTATTTCTTTCAGTTACCTTAGATAATTGAGTAGTGATTTTAAATATTATTATTCTAATTAAGTTAGCACAATGTAAATTCTTACATTTTGATGAATATGCAATTGCATGATGACTACTAAAGATTTTAGATAATACATAATTTTAATTTGGTAGGATTCAATGATGTAACCTTTATTTATGCTTTAACCCTATGAGATTACTACCAAGATATTTTCATTTTTCATCTTTCTCTTTTCTCAAAATTTTATCTTGCAGGTAATTTGCATGTATTATATAAGAATATACATCTATTATAGCACCTGTTTAATTATAAAATATTTTTGAAATACATTGGTAGTTTGCAATATTTTGTGGCAATTTAGATGGGATACACGTGCAACACACGTGTCCAGAGACTAGTAATTAAAAAATCTAAGTTTTTTGTTGGGTCGTGGATCGCCCGTGTGGACTGACCCGACCTGATTCGTTTTATTTAATTATTTTCTTAAGAAAATAATTAAATAAATGGATAAGATCAAGTTTTGAAAAGAAGGGGGAACAATTAGGAAGTTGTAACTATTCCATCTTCTCCTTTTAAAAGGAGACCTCTTCTTTTCAGAAAGTGAAAGAAAACGTAAAAAAGGAGAGGAAAACGTGTGAACGTGAAAATATGAAAGCAAAAGCAAAACAGAGAAAAACAAAACATTGTCCTCTTTCCAATATTCAATCGACACATACACATACACTTAGTTTGTGAACAAGAATAATCTTTGTTTCCTAGTGATTCAAGGAGATATTTGGAGCAAATCGTTTTGGTAGCGAAATCGACATCAAGAACTTCTGCTGCAAGTATTATGGTACACTTCTTGTTGTCAATTTGCCCTAAAAATTCCTTCATTGGTATCAGAGCCATGATTAATTGATCCCATTATTCGATGTTTCCATGTGAATTCACTGTGTTGTTAAAAAGAAATAAACTATGACTAATTTTTCTTGAAAATCGGTGAAAAAAATGGAAGAAGTTAGGGTTTTTTTAAAGCCTTTTGAGTGTGGATTAAATATATTGTAAATAGGATTCCGTGTGTTATATGATTCTGGTTCATATTGTAGAAAAGATTCCTTGTCTTACAATTAAAGAGTTTCTGGACTTTTTTTTTAGAAAATCTGCTTTTGTTTTTTGTTATGTTTGTTCTGCATGTTAAAAAACTCTAATATTCGTGATCTAATCGTTCATAGCTTTCCGTAAATATATAATAATAGAAACACGGATTTAAAATGAGTGAGATATAATTTTTTTAAAGTTGGCTGTTTTTGGACTGTTTTTCTGAAAATCTGCTTATGCTGATTGCGATCTGGAAATTGGTTGTACTATATTTTATTTCAAAACTTAAGTTTTCATGATCTACTCGTTCATAGCTTTCTGTAAATATATGACAATACAAAAACAGTTTTAAAACGAGTGAGATATGAATTTTTGAAATTGGGCTAAAAAAATTTTAAAAAATTTTTTTTAATGTTTTTTTTGAGTAAGTTGTGTGTCCTTTTAGGATTATTCTCTTGGAAAAGGAATTTTTTTCCTTTTAGGATAATATTTTATAATATATGTGTTTATATATTTGTTTTTAAAATATTGATCTTGATAATTCGTTCAGTCCTGATGGTCCTTATATTTTTTTGCCTTTTCCATATGAAAGTGACATATGTTGTCACATTGAATTGTTCAACCATTCTTATTGTTTCCTTGTTCCTATTTCAGCCATGGCTGAACAAGAACAAACTCGAATTATTCCAAGTGGGAGTTCTCGAAGTCGAGCAAAAGGACAATGTAGAAGAGCATGTCACTGTAGGACATGTTTTTGAGGATGTGAAATCATACGGATTGGTGTCTAAAGGGTGACACAGAATCTGTTAAGGAATCAAAGGTTTATTCGAAGGAAAAGAGATAAAGATCTTAAAGAGTTTATGTCTTTCAAGATGGATGCTCTTGACTTGTTACTAAACTTCCTCAAATCCTTTATGAAGAAATTTGATGAGATTAATGAAAATTTCATTTAAGTTGAGGAGTGGGTTGCTTGCGACGTTTTGTACCATTCCTTACCAGAATACTGGAAGAATGAACTCATTAAAATTTGTTTCGACATTGGATTTAATGAACCACTATGGAAGTATGCGGTGAAAATAGGAGTTAAGTGGGTGAAACTTCACAACATAAGCATAATTTAGTATTGTTTTGTTTTATTCTTTACAAACTTTATACTGAGCACCTTTGATTATGTTTTTATATTAATATTTGAGTTTTATCCTTTTTTTATGGATTAATGGATAGTTATTCTATTGCGCATTATCATATGGTGTTTGATTATTAGACATGTAAATCTTTGTGATTATGGTTTAAAATATATTAGTATACACATTAGGAAATTAGTTTTGAATTTTGGTTAAATATTTAGTTCGTAGATGATGATTTGATACTTATGTATCTTTTCTATTTTACATTAAATATGAAACCTTTATGACAATTTATTTTTTTAAATGTGTATGTCACATGCAAAATTGATTAAAAAAATTTCGTTGCCTAATTGCCTCTCAAATACAGTCATGGCATCAAAAAGTATCGTTGCTGACTTAAACAAATGTGAAAAATTGAATGGTGATAATTATGACATCTGAAGTCATAAAATATGGTATGTACTGGAAGAGCAAAATGCCCTCGAAGGTATAAATCATGTTTTAAATCAATCAGAAGAGGGAAACACTGTACAACACAGAAGAGACCTTGAAGCTTATAAATCTTAGAAAAAGGCTAATTTCACTGCACGTGGAATAATAGTTAATTATGTGGTTGATGGCCTCATAAATGAATGTGAGGAATTTTCTACTACTCATGCTATGTGGGCACATCTGCGAGGAACATATGGGGGTACATCTGTAACCCACCTCCGAAAGTTGACTATCAAATTTGACACTTACAAGAAGCGTCATGATCAAAATGTCAAACAACACCTTAGGGTGATGTCAAACAGGATAGCCCAACTCAAGAGTGCTGGCCATGTTCAGAGACAAGAGCAAAATAAAGTGCTATAATTGACAAGTGTTGGGACACTTTGCTCGTGAATGTACCAAGCCAAAAAAGGTAGCATTTCTAGATACATCTCTAAGTGCTACATATGTTTCTAGCAGTTCCTTATTAACTAAATCTTATCCTGTGTGGATTGTGGACTCAGGATCCACCGACCATGTGAGTCTAGATTGAGAAGCATTTGTGGAGTTTCACCGAGTTTCATTTAAATCAAGGTAGATCTACGTGGGAAATAATGCGAAATTAGAAGTCAAAGGAATATACCCTTGCAAAGTGGACTTGCGTGGTGGCCGTTCTTTGATGTTGCATGACGTCCTATATGCTCTAGAGGTTCTATGGAACTTAGAATTTGTGTCTGTTCTTTTAGACGTTGGTTTTGATTTGTTTTGTTTTGGTCATAATGGTGTTAGAATAACTCTAGATAATGTTTTATATGGTTTTGGACTATGTTATAACCGTTTTATCATTTTAGATTGTAATCCTTCAACTTATGACCATTATATTGACCGTTGTGTAATGACATGTTATTCAAGTAATAATGATATTGATGTTATTACATGGAATGCAAGATTAGGTCACATAGGGCAAGATCGAATGAATAGGTTGACAAAGGAAGGACATTTATGTTCTTTTACCAAAATTGATATGCCAACTTGTAAAAATTGTCTTGCTAGAAAGATTACGAGTAAACCATTTGGGAAGGCTAAGAGAGCTGAGTTTCCACTTCAATTAATTCATTATGATATTTGTGATCCAATGAATGTGAGGGCAAGGTCTAGTGCTACATATTTCATTTCATTTATTGATGATTTCACGCACTTTGGTTATGTCTATTTGATTTCTCATAAATCTAAAGCACTTGAGTGCTTTAAAAGATATATGAATGAAGTTGAAAATTAATTAGATAACTGACCGAAGACGTGAATATTTGTCAAAACAATTTGAAGAATTATTTACTGAAAAGGGTATTATCAGACAGTTAACTACTACTTATACACCTCAACAAAATAGTGTAGCTGAAAGAAGGAATAAAACATTATTGGAAATGACAAGATCAATGATGATGAAGGCAAATTTGTCTATCCGTTTATGGGGAGATGCATTATTGACTGCGGCTTACATATTGAACAAAGTGCCTTCTAAATCAATGTCTTCCACTCCTTAAGAACTTTGGAGTGGTCATAAAACAAACCTGGATGATCTACGACCGTGGGGTTGTGTAGCATATATTAAAGATCATTTTGGTGAGTTTGGTAAACTATGTCCAAAAGGAAAGAAATGTATCTTTATAAGGTACTTTGAACGCTCTAAAAGGTATGTGTTCATCGATGAACTGGAGGATGGAAGTATTACTAAAATTGTATTACGAGATGTCAGATTTTCGGAAAATGATTTTCCCAAAAACGGTGAAAATAGATGAAGTTGAGCCTCTCTACTAAACGTTGAATTCAAAAGATCAGGTAATGTTGTCAGATATACTTGATAATTCAGTGGATCAAGAAATGATTCCTGGTCCAAGTGAGATTTATTCAAAAAATCCTATAGAGAAATCTGAACTTCAAATACGTAAGAGTACAAGAAAAGGTGTACCTAAACGATCCTATGAGATTGAGGATTATATTTCCTTGGTATCTCCTACAGAATTGGATGAACATAATTTTGTAACTGGGGCCTTAGCGAGCCCTAAAAGAGATAAATGGCTAAAAGCGATGAAAGAAGAATTAGAGTCCATGAAAATCAACAAAGTATGGGATCTAGTTGACCTTCCTAAGGAATGTAAAACTATTGGGAATAAATGGATTTTCAAAGTTAAACGCAAATCAGATGGGTCGATAGAAAGACACAAAGCACGATTGGTGGAAAATGGTTTTACTCAAGAAGTTGGAATAGACTATGAGGAAACTTTTTCACCAGTTGTGAAGTTTACCTCCTTACTATTAACTTTAGCTATTGTTGCACGTTTAGATCAAGAATTACACTAAATGGGTGTGAAGACCGCGTTTCTCAATGGAGAATTAAACGAGAAAATCTACATGGAGCAGCGAGTAGGTTTCGTTGTTAAAGGCCAAGAAAAGAAAGTTTGTAAATTGAAAAGATCAATTTATGGCCTAAAGCAATCTTCAAGGCAGTGGTACATGAGATTTCATAAGGAGGTAATGTCATTTGATTTCACCATGATCGATGAAGACCACTGCATCAATGTGAAAAAGTCCAATAAAAATTTTGTAATTCTTTCTCTTTACATAGATGATATTTTATTAGCTGGAAATAATTTGAAGTATCTGAAAACTATCAAGTCATGGCTTTCAAAATTATTTGATATGAAAGATATGGGTGAAGCAGACTATACATTGGGTGTTAAGATCCAAAAAGATCGTTCCAAGAAATTTTTGAGTTTATCTCAAGAGACTTATATAAAGAAAATATTTGAATGTTTTCGAATGAATAGTTGCAAATCCATGGATACTCTTGTAGAAAGGGGTAAAACTTTAAGCCTTGAAATGTGTCCAAAGTCTGAAAAAGAAAAAGAAGACATGTCTCGAGTTCCTTATAGTGCTGTCGGGAGTTTGATGTATGCTATGATATGTACTCACCCAGACATTTGTTATGTCGTGAGTCTAGTTAGAAGGTATCAATCCAATTCTGGAAAAAATTATTGGAAAGCAGTAAAGAGAATATTCCAATACCTGAAGGGACCTGCAGATCATACACTGAGTTATGGTGGATCTAATTTATTCATAAGATGTTATACAGATGTTGATTGGGCTGCTGACCGAAATGATAGAAAATCGACATTCGGTTATGCTTTCTTACTAAATGGTTGTGCTATTTCATGAAAAAGTAAGAAGTAAACTTGCACAACTCTTTCAACCATGGAATCTGAATTCAGGGCTTGTGTGTATGCAGTACAAGAAGCTGTTTGGTTAAAGAGATTCTTTGAGCATTTGAGTATTGCAAAGAATTCTAAGGGTGCTGCCATGGTTCTATATTGTGATAGTCAAGTGGCTATCGCATACACGAAGGATCCTAAGTATCATAGAAAGACCAAACACATTGACATTAAGTATAACTTTGTGAGAGACGTAGTGGCAAGTGGAGAAATAACTTTGCAATACATTTCCTAAATGCCTTATAGCCTCTCATTCATAAGTGTGGCGCGCTTCACAACCTTGAACAAGACTCTACTTGACGTGGCTTATGATCCTTCCTAGGAACTTTCTAAAACCTTGGGATCTGAATACCATGTTTGTCATGACCTAAAGTACCCCCTAACCATCACAAGGCGTACAAGACCTCGCAACGCCCCATGCAAGCCACTTAGCATACATCATACAAGATAATAATTGATAAAGGTTCAAAAGACATTCAATATATATATATCAAAGAAAGGACAAAAGCGTAGCGGAAGTCTAACATTGTCTCAAAGCCAACTAGTACATGAATCGAATGAAAGTGGGACGTAACCCATAAAAGTTCTAAATGAAATGACATAAAAGCATAAACATGGCCTTGTCCTCGAAGTATGAGGACTCACCAAGTTTTCAAAGTCTCAATGTAACGTACTGGGCACGAGTGGATGGAGAGGAACCGGATCCTACATTTGAAAGAAAATGTAGGCAAGAGTATGCGTTAGTACAAGAATGTACCAAGTATGATAACTATGCACATAGGTTATAAAAATTATGCTAAAAAGGGGCTATACATAAGATACAATAGTCAAGTCAAATCATTGGCATGATAGAAAATATGAGATAAAAGCCATGGTCAATGCAATGAAATCATCTTTGAGGCACATTTAAAAACACCTTTAGAAGTAACCTTTGTTCATTATTGTGGGAAGTGAGCCTTCACCGACATAGACCATGTGACTCATAACATGGAATCCGATGTCTACCCCACACCAAAAAGAAGTTTCCTTACTTGCCAAGGTAAGAACCATAACTTCTTGCTTATGTGGATCCACTAGCTAATGTCTATCTAAGACAAACCTATGGTGGCACATAGTTATGGGATAAGGAGATTGTTGCTAGAAACCTGGCCTCTAATAACGGGAGAGCTTCCATCTAAATATCCACTCGGTGCTAAGCATAATTCGCACGGATTAATCGTAATTTATAACTCATCTCATCATTAAAAGACATGGGTAATCGCCTCTTGCCTTATCATTAGAATAGCTCCTCAATCTTGATTCAAAGTTTAGTTGAGAAGACCTTTCAACCCTTATGAATCCTTTATGTGAGAAGATCCTTTCACAACAACAACATCAATGCTTCACTCTCAAAGCAAATCTTAAATCATCATAAATTTCATAATTGAACATGCATATTTTCATAAAAATCCATCGTTTGATCATTCATAGTTTCATCATGGAATCATAGCTTAGAAATCATAAATCATGCAATTTTCATTATTCTCCTTCCATAATACAAAACCTCATCATAAGATCAAAGTATAGAAATCATGGATTTCACATAGGTTCATGAAGATTCAACTCCAAAACATGCAATTTACTCAATTCATGCTTAAAAAGACTTAAATCAATCAATTAGATCATAATTTGAAAGAACCTATAAGATAGAAGAAAACCCTAATTTCAATTGGAGAATTCTAACTTTGCAAAAGTGGAGAATTTAGGAACCCTTTTGGAGGAAAGGACTCCATAGGTGAAAGCTATCATACCTTGATTCCAAAAGCCCCCAATCAATGATGAATTATGAGTCTTGACTGGAAAACCCTAGATCTTCCTTCTTCTTCTTCAAGCTTCTAGAGAGAGAAATATTTTTGGGAAAGATTTGGAGGGAGTTTGAAAGGTTTAGAATGAATAGAATTAGGCTTAGAAGTCTTATATAGGGTCTAGGATTAAGGCTTAACCCACTTAGATTAAAAATAGATCAATTAGGAAAAAGACCAAAAAGCACTTAAAAATAACTGTCGGATCTCGACCTACGATTCGTAGGTCCAACTATGGACCGTCCTATTTCTCTGTAGAAAAGTTCAGAAACTATGGTTTTGGACCTTCAAACGATGGGGCCCCATGTACAGTCCGTAGGTCTATTTACGGACCTTACATGCAAACCATAGGTCCCAACCTAAGGCCTTAATATTTAACTATGTCTGGAAGAGACCTACAAGACCTATCTACGACTCATTCATGGGATGCCGGGCCGTCCTGGTGAACCGTCATGGGATCCTGAAACTTGACTTTTTTAAAAGTTTACCTTGCCATCTATGATTCCCACCTATGGCCTGTAAGTCGACCTACGGTCCGTAGATGGCTTCTGTTAGTACTGTCACTAGACCTGAAAACCATAAATTTTCCTTCTTTACTTATCCGAGGTGTTACAGTCGGGGAGCATTGGGGAGTAGCAAACTTGGACGGAGTTTGGGTAGAGTGTTTGGCACTGGGTAGTAATGACCTCAGTGTCAAGAGTCTGTTCCACTTCAACTGGAGGAATGGTTGGTGTAGGGGTTGAAGGAGACATATTTTTAGATGGAAAAGCAAACAGTGACAAATCAATTTCGTTCACAACTTCTAGCATTTTCTCAGAGGGAATATTGGGTTGAGATATTGTTAATGCGTTTAGAATGAAGAAATAAGAGGGTTTTGATTTTTAGATTTTGGAAGCAAATTTGAATTTTGGGAGATTGAAAGAAAGATGGAGTATAAAAAGCAGATGAAATGTTGTGTTAGGTCCCTTGGAAGGAAGTGCTATTTCGTATTCAAATATGGGACAATGGTAAAAAATCTAGATGACTGACATGTGGCAAATGCAATGTTTCTCAAAAGTAATTTAATTGCAGTGTTAAGAATGCTAACCTTCTAGATAGAACCAGGTCCCTCTCTGCAGTGTGAATATAATTTTCCCAAATCTATTCTGAACTCCCTTTCCTTCAGCACATCCACCATGTGTATATACCTACAAAAGGTATAAGACTAATTTTACCAAAACATACATTACTAAAAACAAGGATATCTTCTCCCTAGAAATAGTCATGAAAGAAGTTGATTGCTTCAGGCATGATCAACTCAGTCTGGTTTCAGCATACCCACTTCAATATGTTTTTCTCGAACTGGTCCCTACTCAGAGCCTTCGTGAAAATATCAGCATATTGATCTTCAATCTTACAGAATTGCATGTAGATGTTTTAGCTTCGTTTTGCATTATCTTGCCCTTGCCTCGTTTTCAAGTCTCCTTGCGGCACATAAACAATTTAACATTAGTTATGAGTACAAACTAGGCATTAAGGACACAAATTTAGTACAAATGAAGCTCTAAATGAGAAAATACTACCGACTCATCACTTTCCCTATTCTTAAAATAAATATCAAGCTTCAAAGGTGTTTTCGAGTAAAAACCTAAACCCGATAGAGCAGCCACCACCTCAACATAAACTTGGATATCTTCCCCGTCATAATTCAAGAGTACGGCAGCCAAAGATTCACCATTGCATGAAATATCACCTGTACTCACAACCACTTCATCGAACACATCAATAACCGATACCACATGGAGGTCATTTGGCTGCTTTATAGACTTGCAGATGTTAAAAGTAACTTCCTCCTCATTAACTCTAAATTTCAAATCGCTGCTCTCCACGTCAACAAGATCCCTCCCATGGCCAAGAATGGTCTACCAAGAATAATAGGTATCTCGGCATTCATCTCACAAACGAGAATAATAAAATCTGCTAGAAATATGAATTTGTTGACCCACACCAAAATATCATAAAGAACACCGATTGGTCACTTTATAGAGCGATCAGCCATGAGAAGTCGCATTGTGGTTGACTTTGTCTCACCTAGCCCAAGTTGTTTGAAGATAGCATAGGGCATCAAATTTATACTATCCCCCAAGTCACACAACGCTTTGGCAAATTTGAACATCCCAATAGTGCAAGGTATAGTACACGCACCTAGGTTCTCCTTTTTACCAACCACACTTGACATAATAGCGTTGTAACTATGGGATACTTCAACTGTCTCGATTAAGGGTATAACAGACTTAGCTTAATAGGTAAACAATTAGGAAAAAGTCGAAAAAGCCCTTAATTAAAAATTGTAGGGGCCAATTGACGGACAAGATCTACGGTCCATACATCAATTGACAGTGTCCTGTTCTTCCGTCAATTGATTCAGAAAGTTCATTATGGGCTAAAAATTTGGCTAAGTCTTGAAGGCATCTACCAAACCCATCTACGGCCCGTCAACTGAAGTACGAACAGTCCGTCTATTTGGTAGGTCAAAGTTCAGAAACTTGGAAATCCTGAAATTTCACAGTGACATTGACGATCCCCACCTACGACCCATCAATCCATCTACGGCCCATAGGTGGCCTCCGTAGGTCATTGTCTTCAGCAGGGTTCAACATTTTAAAAATTCCTTGGAAGCTTGGGGTGTTACAGTTATAGAACTCAACTGGAGTTGAGGTCGATCCCACACGAAATTTGATACAGAAACAATTTTACTAGCGCTTTTTTTCAATTGTGGTTGATATTTCCAAAAATAAGAATATAAATGCAAGAAAGTAAATACTGGGAATTTAATGTTTAACACTAGGTGCTAGGTTATTAACACTTTAATTGAACTGGAGAAATAATAATTGCAAGATGTTGTCAAATTATAAAGGAGACTAGGGTTGCATTCCACATGACACTACTGCACTCGTACAATTTAACTTCGACTGATTTTAGCCTATTTAAGTCTATGTTCCTAGCAAGATAGTTTCATCTTACTACTTCTCAGTCTTATTAGATGCTTTTTCACTCTTTGCTTCTCAGTCTTTGAGTATCTAAACTTTACAATTGTTGTTTTAGTGTAGAAGTTATTTTCTCTCAAACTCTAACAATCTACACCACTTTTACGGAGTTTGTTTTCGCTTTATCCCAATCGATACTTTTCTCTCGAACAAGTAAAGAATACAGGCTACTCTAATGCGTGCACTCATTAAAGCCTACTTATTTCGAAAGCAAAAACACATAGATCATTCCCAAGTAGAGATCAATCTTGTTAAATCTGGAGTTGCATTCACGTCATGTTTCCCACAACCCTAGTTGTGGTGTTTAGCTACTCATTTATCGAGGAACAATAGGCAGTATAGTATTGAAAGCATAGTAATACGACTTACAATATTAGATATCCAAATGTTCCTAGAATATTGATGCTAATCCAAGAACAACAAAATCCAAATCCAACAATTTCAGTAATCCAGATCGAATGATGTTTTGAGTTTCGAAGATAGAGTTTTCTCCGCTAAAGAAATATTTAAAAAACAGTCAATAATCGAAGACGCCCTAAAACAATGAACTCTAAATAATTTAAATAGTCTATGAAAATAAGTCCTATTCTACTTAGAATTCTTCTATCGCCTACCTTCACGAAGGGCTTCACGATTCGTGGTCTGCTATATGGCTTGTGATGTTAATCGTGATCCACACTTAGACCAAACTCAACCCTTAGCTGGTACACTTCTTCACGAGACTCCATACGACCGGTACAGTGCTTCACGACTCGTGGAGTGTGTCGTGGTCTTGAGTTAATCAAAATTTCAAGTCTTCTAAGGTTCCTTTTCACGAGTCATCATACGGCTCGTGGTCATGTTCACGACCCATTTGAGGTTTCGTGAAGCTTACTTCAGTTTATTTCCAAGAATTCACACCAAAGAGAACATCATATCTACAAAGAAACACTTGATTTCGCGCTTCAATCCTTTGTTTTAAATGTCAAATGTTTTGTGAAATCACGACACATCAATACCCTCAACTTAGATCATTGCTTGTCCTCAAATGATAAAAAGAAAACACTCAATCATTCAAAAGAAAAAATCACCTACAAAGATGTACCAGCTCTCTTAACCACAACCTTATCTGGATTCGACATGCAAGAATCAATGGATGACATCTTTATTACACAAAGTCGATCATGCTTATGTTATTACCCATAATTAGTTTACTTAATCAACTATCAAATGCACCCATGATGCCCTTACAACAAAGATATCCCATACACATGATATTTTGGGATTGATGGCTACTCTCACACTCCGAAACGAACTCCTAACACTACACATAGTAAGACCATAAGCTTGCCCTTGTTTTCTACGCTTCAACCATTAAAAACCCAGAATAGGATCACTATAGGACTTTTATTGGCTTGTAACGTTGGCTCGGGTTAGGGTTTGGAACATTTGGTCTATAAGTGACTATTACCCTATTTCTCCAAAGTTCTTACCGGCATAAACTTTATTTCAATACGTCGTGTTACCTGCACCTTTCCTTTTTATGCACTTTTTTTTTTAAACTACCATTTGCATTTTTGTTTCGTGCCTTCGGATTAACTAAGGAAACGATCCCGCTATGCCTTTTATTCAGTTCATGACTACCCTCAACTTAAGCTTTTGACTTGAACTCCGCTCATGACCACCCTCAACTTAAGCTTTTGACTTGAATTCCACTCATGACCACCTTCAACTTAAGCTTTTGACTTGAGTTATGGTATTTCGCCTACGGAGAACCAAGGGTATGATTTTACAGGGTGAAAAAAAATATTAGCATCTAGGTTCAAATAGGGTTCAAGGGTCCATGATTTCATTTGGTAGTGTTTTTGGTTAAACTGGACTAAATTAAAAATGGCCTATGATCGCTTCCTATCTAGTCATTCATTCATTTCATCAAGACTACTCAGGCAAGTTCTAGCTTCTACGTACAACGTTAGTCTTCAAGCAAACCTCACACCCACATGGCACATGTTTACAATTCAAGTATTTCACGAACTAACTTGTGTCCTAACTAGCAATGATCAACACGCATGAGTATAAGATGTCACACAAAGAGCCTAACAGTCAAATCTCAAACTCATGGTTATTTCATGTAGTTTCACCCACATACAAGATTCAGCTGCTAATCAAAACACACAAATACTAAATAACGACTGGGATACACTACGCACATAAAAACAAAAACAAAAACAAAACAACTAAACTTTCCAAAACAAGAGCCAACCTCCATGTACTAACAAAATCATAAGTAGGGCAGGTTGCTCGACCACCCCCACCCCAACAAAACAACTTTGTCCTCAAAGTATAAATACAAGGGTTATGAGGAGCGGTCGTACCAATGACGCCTTAGAGTTCAGGATCCGGAGTGACATGGGCACCCTTGGCACTGGGTGTGCTCTCGGGTGCTGGAACTGGACGGCTGCTATCCACAGGAATGGGGGGTCCACTACCAGACTCTCCAAATCTCATGGCATCCCGCTGTTGTTGCTCATATTCTTCTTTCTCTCTAGCAAGTCTCCTGGACTCTCATCTAGCTTTCTTTGCTCTCCTTTTCTCCTCTCTGGATAGGTCATCATGCTCTGCTTCCGAGCTTGTGTCCTTTTCCTTTCCTTTTGTCAGCGCAGGTTGAACTAAGTTACCCCAAATGTCTCCTGCTGTTGATACTACACTAATTCATCAAGGATTCCGGGACAGCCGGTGGAGTAACAGCAACTAGTTTCTCTTTCAATTTAGCGATTTCAGCCTTCATGGCAGCTAACTGTGTGTTCAGAGAATCAGCTTATACAGAACTGAACTCATTCAACCTGCTATTCACATGAGATTCCAGGCCATCCATTCTATTTTTAAGTACCGAAATCTCCCGCCTAAGCTCAACTCACAGGCGCTGCTCCGCACTTTGGAATTGACCCTGAACTACCTGTGGTAGTCTTGCCACTACCTTATCTAGTATAGGCCGCATCTATCTCTGCTCTGCAACTAACCTCTCTATAAATATAGTAGTTAAAGACACAAATGTACCTGTAGCTGGAGAAGATGGTGATAGTGGAGGCTGCACTCCGGTGGTTGCCTGATTTGCCCATTCTCCCTGTTCACTAACCCCCTCAGTGCGCGGAGGATCAGTCGGAGCCTGTGGCAATATGGCCAATGGTGCTACTGGTCCTGTTCTTGAACCATACATTTGGTTCACCACATCTCTAATCTTTGTGACTGCAGTGATTTTAGATGCTTTGACATATCGATCCACAAACTTATTAGGTGGGACCATGGCATGGTTACACAGTCGCCTTATTAGGCAAGGGAAAGGTAAACCTGCTCTCTCATTTAGTGCATGATCTCGCATCTTGGTAGCAATAATCCTCGCTATATTTAACGCATACCCAACCATAATGCAAGCAATTAAGGAAGCTTGCGAAGGTGATAAAGTGTTATCATTGCACGTTGGTCGCAACTGCTCACATACAAATGCCCACAAGATTTTTACCGGAAATGAAAGTGATGCCTTGGTTATGTGCATCTGTGGGTTAGTGACCCATGCGACTGCTTTGCCTTCAATTGTAATCATCCCAGCAATCCATTTCATGATGCTTTCCCTAGTAGCTGGATCTCCCATCTAAACCTCACTAGTCACGGAGTGGAGGCGACCCTCATATAGTCCTACAGATGTAGGTGCCGTCTACTGAGGCCCATGTACAAACAAGTTTATTGTTGCCTCTGAAATATCTACCCCCTGACCTTGAACGATCACCTCCTCTAATGGTTCGAACTTCAATGTTGCTGCGTTCTTTTCTCGTTTGAATGATTCTGTAGTGGCCATATTCATTAAAATGGCTTCATATGAAGCGTATAATTCTTTTGTGAGGTGTCTCAAGAATTGCCCTGGCTTCTTGGTCATCCATTCAAAGTGGTGCCGCTTGAACAAGTTATAAATTTCTGGGAAAGCCTGCAAATCAACCTCTACAACTCTTCTCTCTGGGATAATAGGTCGCCGACCCATGCCACTCGATCTTGACACTATCCCCCTATCAAAGATATCCCACGAACCCACTGCCCAAGTGTTTAGGATGACATCAATGAGTTGTTGTTGAACTATTAGGTTAGCTTCCCGTTCTCTAACAAATTTCACCACCGAGTCATCAGTATCACTGGTATCACTATCCTCCTTGCTATCTCTGTCTACCTCCTCAGCCTCAACTACAGATGGATCATTAGCGGAGGCCTGCGATGTGCTGTCAGAGTCCTCCTCACTCCCAGAGCCACTTCCTTTCTCTTCAGACTGGGAAGAGGTGGTGGTACGCTGTTCCAGTCCTCAGTCTATTCGAGACCTAGTTGCGTGTGGGGAGTGTTGTTCTATCTCCGTGTCAACTTTGACCCTAGGACTACCAGATTCTTCGCTACTAGAACTTGATTTTAGAGAAGCATGAGGTGATGTCCGCACTGATTTTCGCCTTGCCTTCGCCATTTTAACTGCGATGATACGAGTTAAAAGTGGTAGAATAAAATGACTACATGAACTGGTACTCAAACTTCCCCTGTGTAATTATACAAGATGATGCATTGCCTTAAGAATGTCGTTACTCAATCTATCATTGGGAAGGGTCATGCTATGAATGAAATGAAAAATAAGAACAGAAAATAAAATATTTTTTTATTATTATTATTATTTTTATATGAGGGACTGTACGGCTCGTGGGATGTTCTACGGCTCGTACAAATCCTCGTGAAAGGCCACGAGAGGTGAGATTTCATCCAAGTGTGGTTAACAAGAGGCTTCAGGAGTCCTGAGCCTCTGTTCGTCCTGTGAAGTTTCACGTGGACTCACAGTTGGGGTCCTCTTACCCCCATATCCTTTCCATTACCAAAGAGAAAAATGTTAACCATCACTTGACTCACAACCATATTATAGCATATTTAGAATGAATCCCCCTTGATTTACAAAGATACCCATCACTTTAGAAAAGGGTTTATCGATTCTATCCCGCTTTTTCGGCAACACATACACTCCCATAATGACAACAACTTGCAATTCGATGAAATTTCTAACAATTGGTAGTTATTGGACTTAATTTAGACCACAATAGACTTGAGTCAAGTATGAAAAAAGAACTTACCCCAAAGTTTCCACTGATTTATGCACCAAGAAGAAGAGCGAGATTTCTTTTTGTGTTTTCCTTGCAATTCTTGAATTTAGGGTTGTGGGATGTGTTTGATCTTTTTATAGGGGAATTAGAAACTCTTAACTTGCCAATAACCATTAGAATTCCAAGTGGGGGTGATGAATGTGTTGTTTGGCGCTTGGATTGCTTTTATTTTAATATTTTTGGCCGACGTGGGTCGGGTTAAAGTCATTACTGCCAACTTGACCCAAATGCATCATGACGTTTCGTGAAGAGCACCACGACTCGTGGAGTTGCCCGTGAACTAGACTTGAATAGGAAAAACTTACCTTGGGGTTCATGATGAGCTTCACAGGTTGTATAATGTTAAACGGCCCGTGGTCCCTGTCGTGAGCCTTACTTGGCTTTTAATTAAGAACTCCTTTCATGTTGTGCATCACTTTGCGAGATGTAAAATTTCACACGGCTCGTTCTCTGTGTCGTGGAATGCGCCTAGGAGCTCAACTTTTCCTGCATACATGAGCAAACGATGACACTATAATACTAAAACTATGCATCAATATAAACTACTTACGGCAATTACATCTTGGGTTGCCTCCCAAGTAGCACATAATTTAACGTCGCGGCGCGACACAGGGTTCTTGATTACACAGACTTCATCAAGTTTACATTCCTCGACGATCTTCACATCTTTCGGAGCCCCCATATATGTTTTGACTCGTTGACCATTTGCCTTAAACCTTTCACCTTTTTCATTTTCAAGCTCAATGGCTCCTGATTGAGACACTTGAGTAACTTTGAAAGGTCCAGACCACTTAGACCTCAACTTACCTAGAAATAAGCGCATCCTTGAGTTGAAAAACAACACCAGATCACCAGGACTGAAAGATCTCTTCTCAATGTGTGTGTCGTGGTATAGCTTCATCTTTTCCTTGTATAGTTCTGACCTCCTATATGCTCTAAGATGAACCATTTCATTTATTTGGTCCAACCTCATCTTTTCCGCATCACTCCAATTCAGGTTCAACTTCTTCAGTTCCCAAAGTGCCTTATGCTCCAACTCGATAGGCAAATGACATGCCTTTCCAAACACTAACTGATACGCTGACTTAGCAATGTGTGTTTTGAAAGCTGTCTGGTATGTCCATAAAGCATCATCCAACTTTATTGCCCAATCAGTTCTATTGGCATTTACAGTCTTTGCCAATATTACTTTGATCTCCCTGTTTGACACCTCCACTTGACCACTTGTTAGTGGATGATAAGGTGTCGCCACTTTGTGTTGTTTCTCCCCATATTTAGCAAAAAGTGTGCTAAACACTTTATTGCAGAAATGTGATCCGCCATCACTGATAATAGTTCTAGGTGTGCCAAACCGAGAGAAAATGTTTTTCTTTAGAAAGCCAGCTATGCTCTTACCATAATTCTCTGCCAATGCCACTGCCTCAACCCATTTTGAGACATAATCAAGAGCTACCAAGATGTACTTTTGCCTGTACGAGCTCACAAATGGTCCCATGAAATCGATCCCCCAAACAACAAATAACTCAATCTCCAATATAGGTGTCATGGGGAGTTCATGACAACGGGAGATACTTCCTTGCCTTTGACACACATCACACCTTTTCACCAAGTCGAAAGCGTCCTGATGAATTGTGGGCCAATAGTATCCACATTGGAACACCTTGTGGGCAGTACGGGTACCCCCATGGTGCCCTCCAACAGGTGATGAATGACACACTTCAAGAATGCTCAACATTTCAGTTTCTGGTACATATCGCCTAATAATGTTATCAGCGCACACCCTGTATTATGTAGGGTTCATCCTAGAAGTTCTTGCATGAAGTACTTGCCAACATCATGCAAGAACTTCTTCCTTTGTTGGAAGGTCAGGCCTTTTGGCATCAAGTCACTGATGAGATAATTTGCAAAGTCAGCAAACCAAGGAATAAGATCAAGAGTAGCGGCTAATACATGTTAATCGGGGAATAGGTCATCAATGTCTAACTCAGCTTCTTCCTTCGTCCTTGTCTCTAGTCTAAACAAGTGATCGGCCACTTGATTTTCACAACCCTTCCAATCTTTAACTTCAAAATAAAATTCCTGTAACAACAGTACCCACCTTATCAATCTCGACTTTGCATCTTTCTTGGCCATCAAGTATCTCAATCCTGCATGATCACTGTGAACTATCACTTTAGTTCCCAGAAAATACGCTCAAAATTTCTCAAAAGCATACACTACTGCGAGCAGTTCTTGTTCCGTAACCGTGTAATTTCTTTGAGCACCATTCAATGCCTTGCTCGCATAGTAGATCGGATGGAACATCTTATTTCTCTTCTATCCCAAAACAACCCCTGATGCAACACCACTTGCATCACACATTTCCTCGAATGGTTCAGACCAGTCAGGACCGATGATCACTGGAGCTGAGATTAATTTCTCCTTCAAACTCTTAAACGCTTTGTTGCATACTTCATCAAAGATGAACTTCACCTCTTCTAACAATTTACATAGTGGGTATGCAATTTTAGAAAAATCCTTTATGAAGAGCCAATAAAAACCTCCATGACCCAAGAAACTCCATACTCCTATCACAAAAATAGGTGGAGGCAATTTTTTGATCACCTCAATTTCTTCTTTATCTACCTACAAACCTTTCTCAGACACCATATGGCTGAGGACTATCTCCTCCTTGACCATGAAGTGGCATTTCTCCTAGTTCAGCACCAGGTTCACCTTTTCACACCATTGTAATGCCCTTCTAAGATTTGACAAACAGTTATCAAAAGTGTCACCTACCATAGAGAAATCATCCACGAATATCTGATTGTACCCACAGTATCCATCTAAGAAAAAGTACCACCCTTTCCATGCTAATCGATCTAGCATTTGGTCCATGATAGGCATTGGGAAATGGTCTTTCAAGGTCCATTTATTCAGTTTCTTGTAATCCATGCACACTCACCAACCTGTAACTGGCCTTTGTGGAACCAGTTCATTCTTAGCATTTGCCACCACTGTCGTTCCCCTCTTTTTGGGGACACATTGCACTAGGCTTACCCAATGACTATCAGAAATGGGGTATACCACCCCTGCATCCAGCCACTTGATAATATCTTTCTTTACCACCTCTTGCATTGGTGAGTTTAGCCTTCTCTGGTGCTCCATGCTCGGGAAATAATCTTCTTCAAGCTGGATTTTTTGGGTGCGAATGCCTAGAGATATCCCGATAATATCTGCTATGGTCTACCCAATTGCTTTCTTGAACCTCTGCAACACTTTCACCTTGTACCTGCTCATCGTTAAGATCTGTATCAAAGATCACAGGCAAGGTGTTATTTTCTCCCAAGAATACATACCTCAGATGACTAGGTAGTTGTTTCAACTCGAGTGTTGTCGGTACCTCAATAGATGGTTTCGCTAGAGGACTCGACCTATTTTTCAGATTCAAGTCCAACTTCTTAGGAGTATATGAATGTGACCCCATGCCTTGCAGTGCATTCATGGTCTCAACTTAGTCTACTCGAAAGTCTTCATCAAAATTCATTATCACTGCAGCCAATGTCTCCATAGCAAGTCTTTCCTCTATAGTTACTGTCACATCACCATCTTCCACAATACCAATTGCTGATACTACACCCATGTCTTGTGCTTGTTTCATTGACTTGCACACTTTGAACTTTGCTTCTTCAACATTTAATCGAAACTTCAACTCTCCTCTTTATTCATCAACTAATGCTCTTCCCGTGGCCAAAAATGGTCTTCCCAAAATTATAGGAACTTCAAAATCCACTTCGCAATCCAAAATCACAAAATCAGCTGGGAAGATGAACCTTCCCACTTTCACAAGTACATCACACAAAATACCCACTGGTCTCTAGACCGATCTATCTACCATCATCAACCTCATAGTAGTGGCTTTGGGTTTCCTAAACCCAGTTGTTTGTATATAGTCAAAGGCATGAGATTGATGCTTGCCCCTAGATCACATAACGCCTTTGTAAAATCAAAATCGCCAATTGTGCATGGTATAGTTAATGCACCTGGGTCCTCTTTCTTTTTGTACCAAGGACCTTGTAGCAATAGCGCTACAGTGATGCACATTATCTGCGGGATCAAAACTAACGGCTCTCTTCTTTGTTACCAGGTCCTTCATGAACTTGGCATATCCTGGCATCTGCTCTAGAGCATCTACAAGCGGAATGTTTTTTGACAATTGTCGAAGCATGGATAGAAATTTCAAGAACTTTCCATCTTCGGCTTTCTTCTTAAGCCTTTGTGGAAATGGAGGGGGAGGTCTAGGGACTGGTTGTAAAGGCAAAGTGGCCTCTACTTCCACTCCGGTTGTCCTTGATGGCTTCTCCCTTTCTTAGTTCTCTGCTATTTTATCCCCCACTTCAACCTCAACTTTAACTTCTTCACTCCTTTCGCTGCTTTCTTCCTGATCAATACCTACAGGTTCTAGTTCAGGTAGTGCTTTACCACCTCTAGTAGTGATGGCCATACAATGCCCATCTTTCTTTGGGTTTTGAATCGTGTCACTAGGTAATGTTCCACTCTTTCTTTGATTCAATGCTGCGGAAAATTACCCTAGCTGTTGATCCAGCTGCTTAATGGAAGTTGAGTGTGAGTCAACAGTCTGGTTCAAGCTGAGAAGTCATTCTTCAACTCTTTCACTCCTGCATATGTAGATTCAACTTTTTGGAGAACCTTAGCCAGCATGTACGCCATTCTATTTCCGCTAGTACCAACTCCTGCTCGATCACTATTACCTGGCGGTACATATACACCACTGCGACCATTCATATAAACCTTCTTGTTTTGCCACTTTCCCTGCTCTCAGTAACCTACTCTATCATATTTTCCATCTCTGGGATAATTTCGACCTTGAATTCCAAAATTATACCCTTGATTTCCTGAGTTATAATTCTGGAAACCCCCCTGGTTGTTAAAATATTTAGCTTCCTCGTCAAACTTCACCTTCTATTCATCATATCTATTCACAGCAGCGACGGCGTTTACCTTATTATGCCAAACAGTGAGGTGTCTAGTGATGATATCCATCTGGGTTTTCAGGTGAGCCATATCCTGATCCCTTTCCTCCTCTCACTTTCTTTGTTCGACTGAAAGGTCGAAACTGAACCCAAAATCTCCAACTTTTGCCTCCCTAGTGTGCCATGCTCTATTGTTCTTTGACACTTTATTCATGATTTCTACGATCTCAGGAAATGGCTTGCTCATGAAGGATCCTCCGCACACCGCATCCACTACTGGTTTCGTTACAAAGTTCAATAACCTGTAGAATGCTATCTTCAGATGTCTATCGGTGAGGCTATGATCTGGAAACTTCTTCAGCTTTTGGCTAAACCTCCACTATGTGTCATGCATCGCTTCGCCTGGCAGCTGTTTTGGAGAACCTATGTAATCCTTCATTTGCAGTTCCATTGACTTTGGAAAGAATCTCTCAATGAAAACCTCTCTCAGCTCTGCCCATGTTCTAATAGAATCAGGTGGCAACTCGTCTAGCCAGTTTATCGCTTCTCCAGCTAAGGACAAAGGAAACAATTTTAACCTCATTGCTATTTGACTAACACCAGGAATCTCTGTAGATTTTCAAATGGCTACAAAATTCATCAAATGTTGATTTGCATACTCACCAGCAGTACCTCTTAACATCCCTTTGAGATTCAACAGTTGAATCATGGTGCTGGTAATAGTAAACTTCACCCCTGGAGGTAACGCTGGCAATACTATAGCTCCAGTTGCACCTGCTTCATCCAAGTCCACATCATCCTCTTGAAATCCTCTTTTAACCAGCTGTTGAACTCGACTTCGTGGAGCTAGTGGTCGGTGGAACTATCTCTTCAATTCCGTCATTTTCCTCAACCACCCTGTTTGGGTCGATAGCATTATGCTGAGCACCTCTAGCCTGGGCCTCAATATCTTGCCTCAATCTATGCCTTTGAGCTTCGAGTTCTTGTGCATTCACCATCTTCTTTAAGGTTTTACTTAACTCAGGATCGTAAGGAACTAACGGTGCTCCTTTACTTTTTGTGCTTGGCATGCACCAGGAAACTCACCTATGAAAGGCACAGAAAAAGAGCAAGACGTAAAATATAGCTAGAAAAATATTTCTGAACTGAAATTCCCCAACAACGGCGCCAAAATTTGATACATCCAAACTTACACCTCAACAAAGAAGAATAAATGGTCAAAGTAAATTTTATAGAACTCAACTGGAGTTGAGGTCGATCCCACAGGGAATTTGCTACAAAAATAGTTTTACTGGCGCTTTTATTCAATTGTGGTTGATGTTTCCAAAAATAAGAATAAAAATGCAAGAAAGTAAATACTGGGAGTTTGATGTTTAACACTAGTTGCTAGGTTATTAACACTTTAATTGAACTAGAAAATTAATAATTGCAAGATGTTGTCAAATTATAAAAGAGACTAGGGTTGTGTTCCACATGACACTACTACACTCGTACGATTTAACTTCGACTGATTTCTGCTTATTTAAGTCTATGTTCCTAGCAAGATAGTTTCATCTAACTACTTCTCAGTTTTATTAGATGCTTTTTCACTCTTTACTTCTCAGCCTTTGAGTATCTAAACTTAACAATTGCTGCTTTAGTGTAGCCGTTATTTTCTCTCAAACTCTAACAATCTACATCACTTTTACGGAGTGTTTTTTCACTTTATCCCAATCGATACTTTTCTCTCGAACAAGTACAAATAGCAGGCTGCCTCTAATGCGTGCACTAATTAAAGCTTACTTATTTTGAAAGCAAAAACATAAGATCATTCCGAAGTAGAGATCAATCTTGTTAAATCTAGTGTAGAATTCACGTCATGTTTCCCACAACCCTAGTTGTGGTGTTTTTCTACTCATTTTATCGAGGAACAATAGGCAGTATAGTGTTGAAAGCATAGTAATACGACATACAATATCAGATATCCAAAAGTTCCTTGAATATTGATGCTAATCCAAGAACAACGAAATCCAAATCAGACAATTTCAGTAATCCACATCGAACGATGTTTTCAATTTTTAAGATAAAGTTTTCTCCGCTTAAGAAATACTAAAAAAACAAACAATAATCGAAGAGACCCTAAAATAATGAACTCTAAATAATTTAAATAGTATGTGAAAACAAGTCCTATTCTACTTAGGATTCTTCTGTCACCTGCCTTCAAGAAGGGCTTCACGATTCGTGATCTACTGTATGGCTCTTGATGTAAATCGTGATGCACACATAGATGAAACTCAACCCTTAACTGGTACAACTCTTCACGAGACTCGATACGACCCGTACACTACTTCACGACTCGGGGAGTGTGTCGTGGTCTTCACTTGATCAAAATTTTAGGTCTTCTAAGGTTCCTCTCCACGAGTCATCATATGGCTCGTGGTCATGTTCACGACCCATTTGAGGTTTCGTGAAGCTTACTTGAGTTCGTTTCCCAGCATTCCTTCCATTTTATGCATCCAAGTGTTTTACCTGTACTAACACCGAAGAGAACATCATATCTACATAGAAACACTTGATTTCGTGCTTTAATCCTTTGTTTTAGAATCAATATGGCTTCCTTTGTTTCCTTTCTGTCTCATTGGGGAAGCAACGAAGTGGTTGGATGAACTACCAAGAGACTCTATTACTTCTTGGGAGGAGCTCACAGAGGCATTTTATGAAAGATTCATTCCTCCTTCGAAGATGGTAAAGTTGAGGGATGGCATTCAACGTTTCAAGCGGGTTGATGGTGAACCCATTCATGAAACTTGGTTGAGGTTTCAAAAGCTGCTCCTCCAATGTCCTACTCATAGGTTGCAGAAAAATGTGCTCTTGCAATATTTCTACCGGAGTCTTGATTCTGTCAACAAAGTTGTCGCTGATCATCTTATCTGAGGTGGAATAGTGAAACAATCATTTGTCATGGCATCGGCTTTGCTTGATGATATGACTAAGATTAATCGAGCATGGCACATGAGAGAGGATCAAGTGACTCCTCTCAATGTTGGACTCACTAAAGAACAAATGGAGAAGAACCAAGAGCGAGATGAAAACATATCCAAGATGATGACCCAAATGGACTTGTTGACAAAACACATTATGGGAGCTGGTTATAAGGTTGTGAATGCGGTTGGCACTAATGGTGGAATGAGTCCGGATGATGCACAATGAAGAGGTACAATTTTTTTTGAACCAAATGGAGGGTTCTTGTCCGAGCTATCCAAGGCCGGGCAGGAATCAAGGTTGGAACAAAGATCGTGATGGTGGTTGGAGGGATAGAGATCGAGATTGGCATGATAGGGGTAGCAATTGGAGAGATAGGAATGGTGATAGAGACCATTACGTGCCTCCACATGATCGCCCAAAACCAAAGGAACCACATGCTGACCCCGAGGGCTTTCAGACCGAGGATATGCTCGCCCAAATTCTAAAAAAGGTAGAAGGTTCTGACAAACTGCTAAAAGAAAAGAAAGCTGACTTTTACTCGTTGAACCAAATGATGACCTCTCATTTGGTTTCAACCAAACAACTTGAGACCCAAATGGGTCAAATCTCGGCCTACTTAAATCCAAGAAAAAAAGGGGGTCTTTCGAGTGATACCTTGGCAAATCCAAAGAATGACAATGCACAATGCATGGCAATCTCGACCCGGAGTGGTAAGGTTGTGGGGAGTTATGTAGAAATTGATGATAAAGTTATTCCAAGTAAAAGGAAAGCTATTGTTTTTGAGGATGATGGACTTGCCGAAGAATTGATCAGTGAAACTTCCAATGAGGTTGATGATGCACCAAAAAATGTTGTTTCTGGTGAAGCTAAGAAGTCAAAGGTTGGGGTTGTTCCTCCCTCAACACCTCCGAAGCCGCTGCCCAAAGTTACTCCACCATTTTGTCAAAGATTAAAGATGAGGGATGAGGACGCAAAGTTCCAAAAGTTTCTCTCCGTCTTCAAAACTCTTTCTGTTAATCTTCCATTGGTGGAAGCATTGTTAGAGATGCCAGGTTATGCAAAGTTTATGAAGGAGTTGGTCACGAAGAAGAGAAGTATGGATTTCGAGACGGTTGAAGTGTGACATAGTTGTAGCGCCATTATGTCAAACGTGGTTGTCAAGAAGGATTATCAAGGGGTATTTACTATTCCTTGCACTATAGGAATGTTTCAATTTGCTAAAGCTTTGTGTGACTTTGGGGCAAGTATTAATTTGATGCCCTATGCCATTTTCAAGCAACAAGAGCTGGGTAAGCCTAAGTCAACAACTATGAGTCTTCTCATGGCCTATCGATCGATCAAGCGTCCATTGGCATTCTCTATGATATTTTTGTGCAGGTGGAAAAGTTTATATTTCCTGCTGATTTTGTGATCCTTGATTGCGAGATTGAAGCCGAGTTTCCTATTATTCTTTGTTGGCCATTCTTGGCCTCCAGGAGAACTCTTGTTGATGTGGAAAATGGTGATTTGAAATTTAGGGTTAATGAGGAGGAAGCTACATTCAACGTGTGCAAGTCTATGAAGAAACCAAGTGACCTCCATGTGTTATTGGTTATTGATGTGATTGATGAAGCGGTTGCTAGTATGGGTGAAATTTCATGTGTTGGTGAATCTTTTGCCACCGTCCTCTTGAATTACGATGGGGAAGAAATTCAAGATTATGATGAGGTGGTTGCTACTCTATTGGGTTTAGGGTCTTATTCTAAAAACCCTTTGAAGCTTGACATCGATTTCAAAAATAGGGAAAGTCCTGCTGCAAAACCATCCATTGAGGAACCACCAAAGTTAGAGTTGAAGATACTTCCTCCGCACCTTCGTTATGTTTTCTTGGGAGCTAATAACACTTTGTTCGTGATTATTGCTATGGATTTGCTTGAATGGGAAACACAAGTGCTTGTTAGTGTGTTGAAAATGTTCATCAAGGCTATTGAGTGGATGATTGCCGACATTATGGGAATTCCTCCCGGTATTTGCACCAACAAAATTCAATTGGATTGTGATTGTTAGCCAAATGCTGATCATCAAAGGAGGTTAAACCCTCCAATGCAAGAAGTTGTCAAGAAAGAAATCATCAAGTGGCTTGATGCGGGAGTTGTCTACCCCATTGCGGATAGCATGTGGGTGAGCCCTGTTCAATGCATTCCCAAGAAAGGTGGTATTACCGTGGTCCCAAATGAAAAAGGTGAACTTGTACCAATGCAACCGGCTATTGGTTTGCATGTATGTATGGATTGTCAGAAACTTAATGTAGGGACCGAGACAGATCATTTTCCAATGCCTTTTATGGACCAAATGCTTGACATACTTGCGGGGCATGGATGGTATTCTTTCTGGGATGGTTACTCCGATTATAATAAAATCTCCATTGCACCGGATGATCAAGACAAGACTACCTTCACATGCCTCTATGGAACATTTGCTTTAAAAAGAATATCTTTCGAATTCTGTAATACACCAGCGACGTTTCAACGATGTATGCTCTCTATTTTTGTCGATATGGTAGAGGATTCGATGGAAGTCTTCATGGATGACTTTTCGGTTTTGGAGACACATTCGAAGCGTCCCTTGAGAACTTTGTATAGTCTTGCAAAGATGTGTTGAAACAAACCTTGTTCTCAATTGGGAAAGTTTCACTTCATGTTAAAGGAAGGTATTGTGTTGGGGCACAAATTTTTTGGAGAAGGCATACAAAGTTGATCAAGCTAAAATAGAAGGTATCACCAAGTTACCTTCTCCTATTTTGGTTAAAGGTGTTAGAAGTTTCTTGAGCCATGCGGCTTTCTACTGGAGGTTCATAAAAGACTTCTCTAAGATAGCTTATCCTCTCTGCAAACTACTTGAGAAAGAAAGTATTTTCGAGTTTGATGAAGTTGGTGTCAAGGCATACTTGTGCCCCTAAAGAAGAAGCTAGTTTCGGCTCCAATCATTATTGCTCCAGATTGGAGCATTCCATTTGAGCTAATGTGTGATTCTAGCGGTGTGGCTTTGGGGGCTGTACTTGGCCAATGAAAAGGAAAGTTGTTTCACCCAGTCTATTATGCAAGCAAGACCTTTAATGTAGCTCAAAAGAACTACACCGTCACTCAGCAAAAGTTGTTGGTTGTGGTGTATGCTTTTGAGAAGTTTAGAGCCTATTTGTTGAAGACCAAGGTAGTGGTACACATCGACCATGCAGCTATACATTACTTGATGCCCAAAAAGGATGCAAAACCAAGATTGATTCGATGGGTGTTGTTGTTGCAAGAGTTTGACTTTGAAGTCAAAGACTGAAAAGGGTGTGAGAGCCAAGTAGCTGATCACTTGTCGAGGCTTGAGACGAATGTGGTTGTTTTTGGTGAAAATGATATTGAGGAAGCTTTCCCCGATGAGTCAGTGATGGTTGTGTCATAGGTACCACACCTTGCTGTGCTGATTTTGCAAATTATGTGGTGTGTGGGATTCTTCCCGATGGGCTGAAATTTTACCAACGAAAGAGGTTCCTTTTCGATGTGAATAAGTATTTTTGGGATGAAATTTACCTATTCCGGGAGTGTGCTGATCATATAATTGTGTTCCAGAAATTGAGGTAGATGCTATTCTTGACGAGTGCCATGCGTCACCAGTTGGTGGACACCATAGTGGAGTGCGTACTACTGCAATGGTGTTGCAAAGTGGTTTTTATTGGCCAATATTGTATCAAGATGAAAACTTCATTGTCAGAAAGTGTGTTCAATGTCAAAAGCAAGGAGGAGTGTTGCGAAGGCATGAACTTCCTCTCACTCTTATTTTAGAGGTTGAGTTGTTTGACGTATGGGGAAACAATTTCATGGGGCCTTTTCTGAGTTCTTATGGGAATAAATACTTCTTGGTGGCCATTGACTACATCTCCAAATGGGTAGAGGCTGTGGCCTTACCTAACAATGAAGGGAGAAGTGTAATAAATTTCTTCAAGCGGTACATTTTCACCAGGTTTGGCTCCCCACGTGCAATTAATAGAGATGGGGGCTCTCATTTTTGCAACCGAATATTTGTATTGTTATTGAGAAAGTATGGATTGAAGCAAAAGGTTTCCACCCCGTATCATCCGCAAACAAGTGAATAAGTCGAGGTGTCCAACTGGGAATCAAAGGGACTTGTGCCAAGACCGTTAATGCAAATCGAACTAGTTGGTCTCCGAAGTTAGATGATGATCTTTGGGCGTATAGAACTGCATTCAAGACCCCGATTGGCATGTCCCCATACAAATTGGTGTTAAGTAAATCTTGTCATCTATCGGTGTACCTTGAGCATAATGCATTGTGGGCCTTGAAAGCCTTGAACTTGAATTGGGAAGATGCATCCAAGGGTCGTGTTGACAAACTCCATGCTTTGGAAGAGTTTTTTCATCGAGCTTATGAGAGTTCAACTCTTTATAAGGAGTAAATGAAGAAGTGGCATAATGCTTAGCAACTTCATCGGGAATTTTAAGTTGGTGATCTTGTGTTGCTTTGCAACTCTCGTTAGAGACTCTTTCTGGAAAACTCAAGTCAAAATGGTCAGATTCGTTTAAAGTACATCGTGTGTTTACAAATGGGGCAAGAGAAGTTGAAAATGAGGATGGGCCAATGTTCAAGGTGAATGGCAACGACTTAAGCCTTACTTTGTAGAGCGCCCCAATGTGATGTTGATTGATGTTGTGTATTTGGATGATGCTTGAAGGCATGTCCATGTCGTGCCACGACGTTAAATAAGACGCTTTTTGGGAGGCAATCCAAGTTTTATTTTTATTTGTTTGAATAACGTTTGCTGGATATGTAGGTTGGAGTAGTATTTTTGACAAAATGCAAGAGGGTGAGGGGCTGGACCACTTGGCGAGTCACAAAATTGCCCCCATCATCGCCCAAATGCGTCGCTCCTTGAAAGCCAACATTGAGGGATCTTCTGGAAGATTGGGCGAGATGAAAGTCAACTCGGCGAGTCACCAAGTAAGTTCAGCGAGCCCGATCGAGCAAGCCCTTTGGACTTACTAAAGGACTGGATTTCTATAAATTTCAGTGAGCTAAGGCTCATTCTGTGCGTCACCGAACAAATCAGCGATGTTAGTTCCATCGCCGACCTGGACGCGAACTGAACAATTTTGATCCTTTTAAATTCAACTCTTTCACTTAGTTTGAAATTTTCGACTTCCTTACTCGGTCCATCATACTTTAGAGTTACATTTCATAATTTTTGTCATGTCTATTTCTTCTTAAGTGTCGATTGGATCATTTTTCCTTCCTCTTTGCCGCGTCCATCTTAGTTTTCTACTTTGAGGTTGGACTTTCGTGATTTATTAATTTTCATGCAATTTTTTATGTGCTAAATTGATAGTGTAGTGGGTATTTGATTTTTTGTTGAATTGTATGTTTAAATTCATGCCCATTGCTTCGTATGTTGTGATTTGAATTCGAGCATGATTGATTCTAGTGTTTGAGTAATTATTTTCTAAATCCTTTGGTAGATGATTAAATTGAGCTTGTGGCTTGGTGGGTTGTGTGTAGGTGAAGTCTGAGTAGCCCGAATTCAATCGAATCACTTGAATTTGTCCGATGATTGATTGGGTGACTACTTTCTTAAGGAAAAATTGTCGTTTTCTTGATTTCAAATCTATTAGGGGATGTTTGAGTACTCCGGGTAGAAATTGGATAGTGGGTCATTGACTATTGTTAACTAATGTGCTTAAACTGATGTGTCGTGGGCTGTTACTTAGAAATCAAAATCCAAGTGGGGAGGTGATGCGTTAGGTTAGCTCGGTGATCTGCGTCGAGCTCGCCAAATTGGTTCGGTGTGTCGCCAAATGTCCTCCCCATCGCCTTTTTGACCTATTTGTGTGCTGGTTTATTCTGTGATATTCGGCGACCTCTATACTGCTCGCTAAGTGAACTCGACGACTCGCTAATTGGACTTGTTATCATCCTTTAGACCTTCCCCTTCCCCTTATTTTATTCTAGAACTTTCGGCGATATCTTTGTGCTTTGCCGAACTGATTCGGTGACTCACTGATCGGTTCGGCGAGCTTTCCTACATTTTTGTCTGAGTAGCCTGTGTTAAAACATGTTTGCGATCGTATTTTTGTGTTCGTTTGTGTTTCTTTCCAGGTATGGAAAGGCCCATGGTTCTCGCTAAAGGTCCACCACCCCGCAAGAGGACAAAAGGGGTAGAGATAGAAGAGGAGATTGAACAATCCCGACCCACTTGCCGTCAAACTTAACAGGCAAGGGGAAAGGGTAAACAACAAGTAGTGGACAACTCTAGCTAGGAAAGCACTGATCCTTCAATTTAGTTCATATCCACTGACTCCAAAGCAGGGGACTCCGGGGCTCCAATAGCTGAACTAATAAAGAGGAAGCGATCAGAGTTGTGTTCCAAAGCAGCTCATGATCCATTAGATGTACCACCAGCATAACAAACACCATTTGCACCACAGGCAGTACCTGTGCCTCCAGTTCCGGTCAATCCTCCGTGGTTGATGAATAGATTAAAGGCCGAGGGTTTGAGGACCATTCACAAGGAGAAGCGATTGTCTACATATGGTGTAGTGGATAGGTATCCGGCTGTCTGGGAGACGTTGAGGTACCATAAATTTCAGCTCTTCACCAAACCTAGGAACACATATGTTCCTACATGGGTCAGAGAGTTATAGGCTGGTTATGCGAAATTTATCCCGAAAGGGTAGAAGAAGGCGAGTACCATAGCTCCGGTTGATTTTGTTAAGGTCTGAGGCAAGAAAGTTAAGTGCAGCCAAGATGATGTAAATGAAGTGTAGGGTTGCTCAGTGCGGGTTCGACAATTTTTGGCCCATCAGATCAAAATCAAGACACTGGATGATTTGAAGGGTTAGCTGGCCCCTTCGTTATGTGATGATATGCCCCCATTGATCGAGGTGGGGGCGATAATGGAGAAGAAGGACCTCAACATAGCAGCGCAGTATTGGTTCGAGTTTATTCGAAGCACCTTGATGTCATCCCAATATGAGTCTATCATCCGTCATGCGAAGTCTGCTCTGCTGGGCCGTATTATTAATCTGGAGATGTTGAACTTGGGATCTATTATTACACAGGAGATGGCTATGAGGGCCAAACAAAATCAAACCTCATTGCCATTTCCAATCTTGATTACTGAATTATGTCGTCGAGCGGACGTGTCTTTTCAGTCAAAGACGGATGTTGAGGTCACTCCGATCTCATCTTATGACATCCGCAAGATTGAGGCTGAGTACTTAAAGGATGAAGCGGAGAGAAGGAAGAGACCCCTGGTGGATGCTTCTCCGGTCGTCGATGTGGATACGATCAGGACCGGCTCTACATATCCACCTCCCACAATCGAGCCTTCAGGTATACCTGCCCCCGCTACTTCTACTATTCCTGTACCTTCCCCCACTCCTAGTTACTGTCCCCCATTGACACAAGCCATGCTCATTAAAATAGGCCATCTTGCCCATTCAGCTGATGTGTGGGCTTCGAGAGTTGAGGTTGTTGTTTCCTTGATAATTGAGTGTGCCATTGCTACAACCCTTGCTCCCATTCAGGAGGAGTTGCAGGAGCAGTGCTGGTTGATCACGGCATATGGACTTGCCTTGGATGCACTCACCACTCCGGTTGAGGTGTGAAAAGAGAAGGTTGGCAGTACTACGGAGTTGACAGCCGTAAAGGCTAATATTGTTGGTTTATGCCGAGATGTGGACAAGCCGAAGTCCAAAGATATTTACATGCTTTCGAGTAGTGTAGAGTCCCCGAGGGCCCTAGTTCTGAGATCCCTCCACCTACTACCACAAGAGATGCTACGACTGCTGATGAGAAGGGAGATTTAGACACACCGGAGATGGATGAGGAGGACCTCCCTGCTCGTGATCGAGAGGTTTTTGAGGATTTGGAGGAACTTGAGGGTGATTTGGTGTGAGCCGCCACGGAGGCTTCGCTTAGAGATACGTTAATAATAGGATCCATTGGGTCTAAGCCCACAGCCGAGGACGTTTCACATCCCTCTAGAGTGGAGCCGGGCAATGATGCCCAGGTCTAGCCTACATTACCACACTGGAGCTCACCTAAAGTCTAGCCTGACAGGGGACTTTTTCTCTCCCTCCATTTCATGTCTTGTTAATACTTTTAGTTTGTTTTTCGTGCATTGAGGACAATGCTTGTTTCTTTTTGGTGGGGTGAAGGCATCTAGCTGCCTACCCTTTTTGTTTTTATGTTGTTTTGATGTGGTGTTGATGGTCGTTTTTGAGATATTGTCATTTTGGTAATGTTCATTTCATTTGGAATGGATGTTTTGGTTTCCTTTGTCTTCTCTCTATCGAGTGATTGCTTGTTGATGGATGTTGGTAAGTGAATGATTGGTGACTGTTCTTTTGTACATTCGAGTATCGGTAGTGATCAATATGTATCTTTAATTTTTGGATTCAAATTAGTAGCTTGTAATTCTTTATTTCTTCAATAGCACACACATTGTTCCTCGTGGGATCGACCCCAACTCATCGTTCGATTTATACTTGTTAGCGACCGCCTACACTTCCAACCGTAAGCTGTGTAGTTGAGCATTATCAAAAACCCCACGGGGCATATAACTTGTACTCAAGGATCTCTCTAACATCATATACACAACAACTTAAAATTTATAGCATAAATGTCTCGCTACCTTATGAGCATCGTCATGGGCTCAAAGGATTCAATGTAATAAATCGGGCATCGTCAAGGGCCAAATGAAATACAGAAAATGGGCATCGTGAAGGGCCCAATACATAACATCAAATGTCAAGGGCCCCTTATTAAATACAATGAAAGGGCATCATCAAGGACCCATGCATACTACTTCAAATGAATTACATCAATGTCCCTTTAATAAAATAATTTATATTCTTATTTGCTATTGAACTTATCTGCACACTATACAAGAAAATGACTTGCGACCCTTTTCATAAAATATTTTAGATTAAGCTACTACAAGTACGAAGGATGGTCGTGAATAGAGACTCGACAACTCTTACTTTATTTCCTCGCTTTAACTTTCTTTTTGATTAGCTTCTAAACACTTAACTTTAGGGAGATTAACTCTTAAATAAACTCTAAGGATCTATACATAACTATTTACATATCAACAAGATGTTTATAATCAATATACTGGCTAACTCCTTGATTCTCAAGACTAATGTACATACAACACTACGTCACTTAGGATCTCTCTCAATATATGTCGTTAATACAAAAGATTCACGCCAAATGAATATTAAGAGGACCATTACGTACCTTTCAGTCAGTTTACTTGAGAACGCGACAAACTGTACATTACAGCACTTTAATCTACAATGAACGACAATACAACTCACGTTAAGTTAAAGGACAACTAGTACACAATTAATCGAGTAAAACGCTTGGTTCCTAACTAAAAACTCAACACTCTACAACACTTATTCTTCTCTTCCAATTGAATATCAACAAGAACCAAAACTATACAAATCAGTCCCAAACCTTCCAGCCACAACAACATCTATAAAACCCCTTAAAACAGCCCAACTTCATATAACAATCTAAATACAATTTTCCAACCGTCTAATCGTATGTTCTAGATTACATACCTTAACTATTACTTTACTTCACTCAACTAAATCTAAAGAGTGCTACTATTACGTAAAAACAACAGTAAACACCATATAAACGAGACTCCTTCTCCTTGAATAATCCCTCAACCCACAAGCAAAGTGAAGGAAACAAGTAAAACAACCTCTACAAACTTTCTAGTGGGGAAATTACCTTGAAATCTTATAGGTTTTGTATTTGGTTGAAGGAGAACTCTTAAAGAGAGTTTAGAACTGCTAAGTCTTCTGAATTGGGTAGAAAGAATTAATTAAAATGAAGTTGGGACATAATATATATCCAATAAAATGTCCACCGACTTAAGGGGCCCACCCTCTAGGTTGCCTGCACAGTCTCACTAAAATGTAAATATCTCTCTACTTTAATATTGTATCGACAAACGGTTTAATTTATTGAAAACTAGACTGTAAACCTTAAATTTGATAAGTTGTAGGTCCTCTAACTCTCTGTAGATTTTTAGATATGTTTGTTCAAATATAGGCAATATACGGGACTGTTGTGGAACACTTAGTCACAATGAACCTCTAACTCGAACTTTTGTGTTAAGTCTTTCCTTGGCCTGAAAATTGGTTTTTACACTTCAAATACTTCAATATACATTTCTTAATAAAAAAGTTGATTTATATCCTCATTTCCATTTTTTTTATGTCAGCTTAGCAGAACACGTACCAGTTGTTACGGGGTGTTACGTCCTTCCACCCTTAGGGACATTCGTCCTCGAATGGAATTATTACTATAAGGAATAAGTCTCAGGATTATTTTCTGAAATTTTGGCAGAGTCTCCTTTGTAAAATGGACTATCTCAAAACCTGAAATGCAGAAGAATCAAACCTATGGGCCTCACTGGCCAATACCATTACACATGCAATTCCTAACTAATAAATATACATAAGTAATCATCCCCTTTCTCCCCATATGATGAAAACTCATAATTCTTTTTGGGAACATACCTCATTCTTTTGTGAACTGAATTGTTATACCTCAATTGTAAATATTTTCTTTGGATTTCAAAAAGATGGGGGTATTTTGATCTCATTTCCTCCTCGGTTTCCCATGTCATGTCTTCAAAATAAGTGTTCCTCCACAACACCTTAAGTGAGGCCACTTCCTTAGTCCTAAGCTTTCGAACTTGACGATCAAGAATAGCAATTGATATTTTTTCATAAGTTAAATTTTTTGTGATTTGGACATCCTCTATAGGCACAATACTTAAGGGATCTCCCATGCACTTCAGTAACATCGATACATGGAAAACGGGATAGACTACCTCCAATCCAGAAGGAAACTCCAGCTTGTATGCCACTTTGTCTACACGTTGAATAATTTTTTATGGACCGATGTACCTTGGGCTAAGTTTCCCTTTCTTACAAAACCTCATGACACCTTTCATAGGTGAAACTTTTAGGAAAACCCAATCATTAACTGCAAACTCTAAATCACGGCGTCGTGTATCTTAATATGATTTCTTCCTACTCTTGGCTGTCTGCAACCTCTGTCGAATACATTTCACCTTTTCTATTGTTTGGTAAACTAAGTCAGGTCCTAGCAACTCAATTTCTTTGACCTCAAACCATCCGATTGGCAATCTTCACTTCCTACCATATAAAGCTTCATAAGGAGCCATTTTAATACTTGCATGGAAGTTGTTATTATATGCAAACTCAATAAGAGGCAAATGATCGTCCCGACTTCCTCTAAAATCAATCATAAAAGCTCGCAACATATCTTCGATTGTCTGAATTGTGCGCTTAGTTTTTCCATTTGTTTGTGGATGAAATGTTGTACTGAGATTTACTTGAGTACCCAAACCCCTTTGGAAAAATTTCAAAAAGTTAGCTGTAAATTGAGCACCTCTATAAAAAATAATGGAAATTGGAACCCCATGAAGTCAGACTATCTCTTTAATGTATAGCATGGCATAATCTTCAGCGGAGTAAGTAGTTTTAATGGGCAAGAAATGGGCTGACTTTGTTAGCCTATCTACAGTAACCCATATAGAATCATATTTCTGTACAGGGCGGGGCAAACTTTTAATGAAATCCATATTAATCACCTCCCATTTCCACATCGGGAGTTCTATAGTTTTTATTTATTCCATGCCTCTGATGCTCTATTTTTACTTGATGACAATTTGGACATTGAGCCACAAATTCTGCAACGTTTCTATTCATGTTATTCCACAAATAGACCTCCTTGAGGTCATGATACATCTTTGTTGCCTAGGGTGAATGGAATATGGTGAATGGTTAACCTCTCTCATTATTCTCTCTCGAAGACCACCGACATCTGGAACACATAATCGACCTTGATACATGGGAATTCCATCTTCTTTAATTCTCAATATTGATTTATTCTATTTTGGGATTCCCTCTTTTAATTCAATTAACCATGGGTCCTCGTGTTATCGTTGCTTCACCTCTAGTACAAGTGATGATTCTGCAGCATTTTGAATTATAACTCCTCCATCCCCTGAGTCAACTACCCGAACTCGTAAATTAGCCAATTGATGCAATTCTCTAGAAATTTCTACTTTTCCAAATTCAACATGCTTTAAGCTACCCATAGACTTGCGGCTGAGAGCATCGGCCAAAATGTTAGCCTTGCCAAGATGGTATAAAATATCAACATCATAGTCTTTCAGCAATTCGAGTCATCTTCTTCACCTTAAATTCAAATCTCTCTTCTTAAAGATGTATTAGAGACTCTTGTGATCTGTAAATATATTAATGTGTACCCTATAGAGATAATGACGCCAAATCTTTTAAGCAAATACAACAGCCGCAAACTCAAGATCGTAAGTTGGATAATTCTACTTGTGTTTCCTCAGTTGTCTTGAGGCATATGCAATCACTTTGTGTTTTTGCATCAGGACACAACCCAAGTTGATCCTTGAAGCATCACAGTAGACAACATACCCTTCTGTCCCTTCCGGCATTGTTAGGACCGGTGCAGATGTAAGCCTATCTTTCAACTTCTGGAAACTTTCTTCGCATGCTTCTGACCATTGAAACTTAGTTTCCTTATGTGTTAACCTAGTCAATGGTACTGTAGTGGATGAAAAACCCTCAACAAACTGCCGGTAGTAGCCTACTAGGCCTAAAAAACTACTAACCTCTGTAGGAGTCACTGGCCTTGGCCAACATTCTATAGCTACAATCTTTTGATTATCAACATTAATACCTTTGTTAGAAACTACATGGGTAAGGAAGGCTACTGAACTCAACAAAAACTCACATTTAGAGAACTTTGCGTACAATCAATGATCTCAAACTGTCAGCAATATTGCTTGCAGATGGTCAACATAATCTACCTCGGATCGCGAATATATTGGAATTTCGTCTATAAGCACGATCACAAATATATCCAGGAACGGCTTGAATACTTGATTCATTAAGTGCATGAAAGTTGCTAATACGTTAGTAAGACCGAACTACATCACCAAAAATTCAAAATGACCATATCTTGTTATGGAGGCCATCTTTGAAACATCACCACCTTTAACTCTTACTTGTTGGTACCCTGACCTTACTTCAATCTTTGAGAAACACTAAACACCATGCAATTTATCAAACAGATCGTCAGTTATTGGAAGTGGGTACTTATTTTTTATTGTGACTTTGTTTAGTTGTCTATAATCTATACACATCCACTAGGATCCATCTTTCTTACAAACAAATAAAAACTGGCGCACCCCACGGTCAGGTACCAGGTCTAATAAAGCTTTTGTCCAACAAATCTCTCAATTGTTCCTTCAATTCCCTCAGCTCAGCAGGAGCCATTCTGTATGGAGGAATAAATATTGCCTGAGTATTAGGAAGTACATCAATACAAAAATCTATTTCTCTCGCTGGAGGAATGCCTGGAAGATCATCTGGGAATACATCTAGAAATTCATTAACTATAGGAACTGATTGAAGAGTTGGTAGTCCTTCATTTGTACTTCTAACTCGAACTAGGTGATAAATGTAGCACTTTGAAATCATCTTTTGTGCCCTAAGATATGAAATAAACCTGCTCTTAGGTGTGGCAGTATAACCCTTCCATTCAAGGGCTTTCTCACCCAGAAAATTAAATTGTAAAACTTTAGTACGACAATCAACAATGGAATAGCGTGAGGCTAGCCAATCCATACCCATAATAACGTCAAAATCAACAATATTTAGCTCAACTAGATCAGCCAAAGTATGACGGTTGCAAATTATTATAGTACACTTTTGATAAATCTTTTTTGCTACAATTGACTCTCTAATTTGTGTAGATACAACAAATGGGATAGGCAATAATTCTGGTTCCACCCAAAAATATTTAGCAACAAATGGGGTAATATATGAACGTGTAGAGTCTGGATCTATCAACGCATATACATTTTGAGTAAAAATGGATAATATACCTGTAATAACATCAGGAGATGACTCCAAGTCCTTACTAGCTAAGGCATAAGTAAAATTCTGACCACCGCCTGAACCAGATGCTCCTCCTCGTCCTCGACCTCTACCATATCCTACTGTGGTTTATGGACTAGTCCCTAAAGGGGAAACACTAGATGAAGAAGATACTATTGACCCTGTAGGCTAGGCCACACAACTCCATTCTCTATCTTGACAAAATCACATAATATGGCCGGGAAGTCCACACCGATAACATCCCTCTATACCCTGGCAGCATGTCCCAGGATGCCTCTTACCACACTGGGCACAAGGTGGTAAAGGTTGCTTCATCTGACCTAAATGCTCCTAATGACGAGAACCTGGCTCTCTTGAACTCTGGCCTGTTCCATACTGAATAGAACGATCATACCTGGGTCCCTGGAACTGAGGTGGGGCAGTGCTAGAAGGATAGACTGATCATCGATAAAATTATGGCCTACCATCACCTCAATTCTCTTTATAAAATTTGGTAGATCTCGCCTTTTTATACTACTCTCTATCTCGATTTCGATTATCCTCAATCTGATGAACAAGGTCCTCCACTTTCTGGGCAATAGCCTGTATTCGAGAAATATCCATATCCCCCTGCGAGGATGCTACTGTGCAGTCTCTAATCAAATTAAGGCCAGCCACATACCGATAATCTCTAGCTTCCATCGTACTCACAATATCAGGAGCATACTTGGCCAATGAGTGAAATCTGAAACTGTACTCTCTGACACACATATTGCCCAGCTTGAGGGCTAAAAAATGATCAAGTCTGCCCTCTGTAACCTCTCGTTGAAGATAGTGAGCTAAAAAGTCCTCCCATTTAGCTGGAGGTGCATTCGATCCCCTGGACCTCCCCCAAGCCTCAAACCACAAAATGGCGATATCTCGTAACCTAAACGATGCCAACTCTACTGAGTGGACTGCTGAGGCATGAGTAACTCGAAGCACCCTATAAATATGATCAATAATCTCCTGAGGGTCCTCATTCGTGACAGAACCCATGAATAAAGGAGGACTCAAATTGATAAACTTTCAGGCCCTAGAACTCCACGAGCCACCTAGTCGGTCACTTGTAGATGCCCTTATTTGTTGTTGTTGGGTGGTCACCATCTGGTTTAATAACCAAACTGCACTTCTGACATCGTCATCCTCTGTATGAAATGGAGGAACGACGGTACTGGATTGCCTCTAATTCTCTCAGGTGCTATAGGGGCAGGTGGGCCAAGGGGAACTTGATCCCCTCTAATCTCCCCAGGTGCGGGTCGAGTAGGGACCTTTGGGTTGGTGACTCACTCTGGGCCTCAAGTCGGTCTATATAGCCAGGCAATGCATGAATACCTGCTCCTGCATCTACGCCAGTATGCCGATTAGTAGTAGTCCTTCTAGTGACAGACATCACTGTAAACATATGTAAAGCATGGGTTAGACTTGAGTACCTCAGACTCCGCTCTATTGCATGATTTCTATATATGAAGAATGGTAACTATACTTAAATGCCTTATAGACTCTTGGTTATAAGTGTGGTGCACATTGTACTCATAATCAAGACTCTACTGGACATGGGTTGTAGAATCCCTGGGACTCGACGTGCTCTGATACCAAGTTTGTCACACCCAAATCCTGGGGAGGCGCAACAGGCACCCAGTGCCTCACCTGACCGAGCATACCAAACATAACTCATATAACTAAACTCCTAAACTACTTTTGTATCATCTCAGATTTTAAAAGAAGGAAAATTCTCAAATTTCAGCATGTAGTCCCATCGCCGAGGTCAGTCATGATCACTGAACGACTCGATGATCCGCCGAGAGGTGCAACGTCTTCATCCTTTTCTTTTGGCAGTTTATTTTTAAAGGACTTTTTGGTCTTTTCCCAAATTGTTTAATGCCTGATCTAACTCGGTTACCCCTCTTTAGACCCTATATAAGTCTTTTAAGCATAATTTATACCCTTTTAATCAATTTTCAACTCTACCCAAATCCCTCAAAATTTCCCAAAATATTTCTCTCTCAAGAATAAAAAGAAGCTAGGCTTTGAAAGTCAAGTCTCCTAATCCTCCATTGATTTGAAGCTTTTGGAATTGAGGTATGATGGATTTAACCTATGGAGTCCTTTCCTTCATAGGGTTCCTGAATTCCCCAATTTTTAAACTAAGAATTCTCAATTGAAGTTAGGGTTTTCTTCTATCATGTGGTTTCTTTCAAATTATGATCAAATTGATATAAGTATGGCTTTCTTTGCATGAATTGAATTAAATTGCATGTATTAAGATGAATACCCATGAACCCATGTGAAACCTATGAGTTCTAGATTGTGACTTATGAGGAAGCTTTTATTATGAAAAGATGGAATTTATGGAATTATGCATGTCTTTATGAAATTGAGATAAATGATTTAAGCTTGCCTTGAGAGTGAGGCATTAATGCTGATGTTTTTGAATGTGAAAGGTTTTCTCACATAAAGATTCATAAAGGGTTGAAAGGTTTTCTCAACTAAAATTGAATCAATAATTAAGGAGTTATTCTAATGATAGACAAGAGGCGATTGCCCATGTCTACTATTGATAATATAAGAATATGAACTTTTACTATTCCGTGGGAATTATGCTTAGCTCCGAGTGGAGAAGACTCGATTACTCATGTCCCATAAACTATGTGCCACCATAGGTTATCTTGAATAGACATTAGCTAGTGGATCCACTAAAGCTAGAAGTTATGGTTCTTACCTTGTCAAGTGAGGACAACTTTTTTCGGTGTGGGATAGACACCGGATTCCATGTTATAGCTCACATGGTTTACGTCGGTTAAGGCAAATTTCCCACATAATGAACTAAGGTTATTTCACTCAAAGGTATTTTAAGTATGTGGCTTACAGGTGAATCCCATGCATTGACCTTGGCTTTTACTCATGTTTTCATCATGTTACCTCATGTTTTAACTTGGTCATTGCATCAAATGAATATCTCTTCTTAGCATGATTTCACATCTTTTATGCAGAGTTATCATACTTGGTACATTTTGTACTAAACTCTTGCCTACATTGATTCGTCAATATAGGGCATGAGGACTCCTCTCCATCCACTGGTGGCTAGAGTTTGTAGTAGAAGAACCTTGAAGGGTTGGTGAGTCCTCATACTTCGAGGACAAGACCACGTTTATTCTTTCATGTCGTTTACTTTTGAACTCGCATGGGTTACGTCCCAACTTTCATTCTATGATGTATAGATGGCTTTGAGACAGTATTATACTTCTGCTACTTTGTTGAACTCTTGATATGAAATTGTCTTTTGAATCCTTTAAATATCTATGATCTTTTATTATGCATGCTAAGTGGCTTGTATGAGGCCTTACGGGGACCTGTACGCCATGTCACGTCTGAGGGTACTTTAGGTCGTGACAACTTGGGCAAATTAGACAAACATATGAACATATATGCAAAACTTATAAGGACAGCAGGACAGGCTAACAAGATCTCTTTAAGGGGTAGTCTACTTGAAAACCAGCCAATCATGACTATACACATAAGGTCGACAAGGCCTACAAAAGGAACGTAAGCTAACAGTAAGGCCGACATGGCCACTCCAAAACATACAAACACATACCGTAGGTCTAAAACCCTTTAAGAGTGTCTTATGCATCATATAGTCGGGATAGGGCCCCGACCTACCCATCACTGTACATATGAACTATAACATCACACCATAGACTCAAAAGCTATAGGAGAAGTGGAGCTTACCAACAAAGCGCAGAGTGCGACAGTCACCTACTAGAGGGGTCTATCTAAATCTCTACCTGAACCTGCAACAGGAAATGTAGCGCCCCTGATAATGGGGACGTCAGTACACATAACATGTACCAGTATGTAAGACATTAAATAAACATATAAAAGACAAGAATAGAAATATTTTAACCTGAAAACCCGACGGGACATATAACTTGTACTCAAAGATCTCTCTAATATCATATACACAAAAACTTAAATTTTATAGCATAAATGTCTCGCTATAAGAGCATCGTCATGAGCTCAAAGGGTTTAATGTAATAAATGGGGCATTGCCAAGGGCCCAATGTAATACAGAAAATGGGCATCATCAAGGGCCCAATATAATAAATCAAATGGGCATTGTCAAGGGCCCCTAATTATAATGCAATGAAAGGGCATCATTAAGGACCCATGCATACTATTTCAAATGAATTCCATCAAGCTCCCTTTAATAATAAAATTTATATTCTTATTTGCTAGGTAACTTATCTTCATACTATACATGAAAATGACTTGGGACCCTTGCCATAAAATATTTTAGATTCAGCTACTACAAGTAGATGAAGGATGGTCTTGAATATAGACTCAACAACTCTTACTTTATTTCGTCACTTTAACTTTCTTTTTGATTAGCTTCGCAACACTTAACTTTAGGGAGATTAACTCTTAAATAAACTCTATGGATCTGTACATAACCATTTACATATCAACAAGATGTTTAAAATCAATATACTGCCTAACTCCTTGATTCTCAAGACTAATGTACATACAACACTACGTTACTTAGGCTCTCTCTCAATATATGTCGTTAAGACAAAAGATTAACTCCAAATGAAACTTAAGAGGACCATCGCAGACCTTTCAGTCAGTTAACTTGGCATTACGACAAACCTTACCCGTTACATCACTTTAATCTATAATGAACAACAATACAACTCACGTTAAGCTAAAGGATAGCTGGTACACAATTAATCGAGCAAAAAGCTTGGTTCCTTACTAAAAACTCCACACTCTACAACACTTATGCTTCTGTTTCAGCTGAATATCAACAAGAACAAAAACTATACAGATCAATCCCAAACCTTCCATCCACAACAACATCTAGAAAACACCTTAAAACAGCCCAACTTCATATAACAATCTAAATACAATTTCCAACCATCTTAGTATGTCCTAGATTACATACCTTAACTATTACTTTAATCCACTCAACTAAATATGAAGAGTGCTATTATTACCTCAAAACAGCAGCAAAACACCATATAAACAAGACTCCTTCTCCTTGAAGAATCCCTCAACCCATAAGCAAAGAGGAGGAAACAAGTAACACAACCTCTACGAAATTTCTACCGGGGAAATTACCTTGAAATCTTATAGGTTTTGTATTTGGTTGAAGGAGAACTCTTAGACAGAGTTTAGTACTGCTATGTGTTCTGAATTGGGCAAAAAGAATGAATTAAAACGAAGCTGGGACGTAATATATATCAAATAAAATGTCCACCAACTAAGGGGCCCACACTCTAGGCTGCCTCCACAGTCTCCCTAAAATGTGAGTATCTCTCTACTCTAATATCGTATCAACAAACAGTTTAATGCGTTGAAAACTAGACTCGTAAACCTTAAATTTAATATGTTGTAGGTTCTCTAACTCTTTGTAGATTGTGAGATATGCTTGTTCAGAGATAGGATATTATACGGGACTGTTTTGGAACACTTTGTCACAATGAACCTCTAACTCGAACTTTTGTGTTTAGTCTTTCCTTGGCCTGAAAATTGGTTTTTACACTTCAAATACTTCAATATACATTTCTGAATAAAAAGGATGATTTATATCATCATTTACAATTTTTAATGTCAACTTAGCACCACACGTACTAGCGGTTACGGGGTGTTACACAATCCCAGCCGGATGGACTATTGAGTGATAATTTTGATAGTGAATGGCCTACGTACATCCACAAAATTTCGAGTTAGAGGTCATGCGGGTCTTCACTAGATAATCCTCATAACAGCCCCTTCATTTGGATAAATTGCAACATAGTACTCGTAACATGAAATATTCCATTACCCACAATTTGGGGTAAGCGGATAGCACCTGCCATACCCAAATCTTACAAATCACCACCATCATTCATTTCGTCGTAGTTTCTAGCTGCCTCACTACCATTGACACGCATAACGCCACCTGTAAGTAAAACACCGCACACAAAATTAAAGTGCTTGCATGCGATGTTCATTGCAAGACTCGCATCCATAGACAACTAGTCAACAAAAGAATCTAAAAGATCATTCAGAAGTAAAGACATACTGATTTCCTCTTGCAACACCACACAAAATACATCTCTCATCAAGAGTACTATCCAAGACATCGATATTAGATAAAATTGATCCTCGAATATCAACAATGAATACAAAAGCAACATCAATCATTTTAAAAAAAATTACTGGGCAGTTGTTAGAGAAACAAAAACGAAATCAATTGTAAAGAAAGAAAAAGGGCTAAGCACTAGAAGTTCCCCTCACTCCACCAAAAAGAAAAATTGAGTGTCCTCAATGCAAAAAGTGAAGAAAGAGAAATAGACTAAGTGACTCCCTGTTGGAAGTAGTCTGGTAGAGTTCCATTTAAGTGAAGTGCAACGAAGCTCGCCTACTTAGTCGGCGAATCACCAAAAGGGTTCAACTCTCTTAGTATGCAAGTAGCAAACATGAAATATCATACCCAGTTCGGCAAACTTAATGGTAATCATCGAGAGAGATCAGTGAATCTCTGAAGCATGTCGTGGATCACGGAAATTAATAGTACACTCCTCAAGAATTTTTAGCCAAGAAGGTGAGCTAAGTCGGATTCGCTAAACATGTTCGGTGAAGTGCCAATTATTCTCGCACTCAGCCCAAGTTGATAGGACCTTCAAAAGTTTGAGCCACCTAAAGGGAAAACCATAGGAGATTAGCTCATTAGGTTGGGCGAATCGCTGAGGTATGTCATGGCACGTCGAATATTCCTCTCCTTCCTTCACAAGTGACACACATTATTGAAATCAACTAACACTTGGGTCGGCTCCCAAGAAACGCTTGATTTAACGTCGTAGCATGAAGTTGACATGCTCTCAAGCATCGTTCAAGTACGCCACTTCAATAACTCTTATATAGTGACCTTCTCCAAAATAGACTTTCAACCTTTGGCCGTTGACCTTGTATTTGATACGCTTAACATCTTCAATTTCAATCGCCGCATTACAATACACTCTAGTCACCTTGTACGGACCTGTCCACTATGATTTTATCTTTCGAAGAGAAAGTGTTAGCATAGAATTCAAGAGTAGAACTTGTTCACCTATCTGAAATTCCTAGTGTAGGATTTTGGCGTCATGCCAACGTTTGACCTTCTCTTTGTAGAGTACGAAGCTCTCATATGGTTTTAACTGAAATTCATCTAATTCATGCAGTTGGTCAACATGGCTCCTCGAAGCAATCTCCCAATTAAAGTTCACCCTATTTAATGCACATAATGCTTTGTGCTCTAATTCAATGGGCCAGTGACATGTCTTTCCAAACACTAATTACTATGGGACATGGCAATGGGATACTTGAAAGCCTTCTAATATGCCGTATGTGTTTCATTAAGCTGGCTAGACCAATCACTGTGGTTGATATTCACTAGTTTTTCCAATATGCTCTTGATTTCCCGGTTAGATACTTCAACATGTCCACTTGTTTGCGGGTGCTATGGTGTGTTAATCTTGTGCTTTACCCCATACTTAGACAAAAATGGTTCAAATTGTTGATTAAAGGTCCTTGGTGTACCAAAACTAGTGAAAATGTACCTCTTTAGAATCTTATTGACATTTCATCCTTTGTTATTGTGTAAAGGCCTCTACCCATTTCGAAACATAATCAACAGTCAGAAAGATGTATTTGTTACTGAAGGAGCTAACAAATGGTCGCATGAAGTCAATCCCCCACACATCAAAATTTTCAACTTCAAGAATTTGTGAAAGAGGTGGCTCATGCTTCTGAAACGACCCCAAAAATGCCCGAAAATGTGCTTCGGAAACACCTATAATTGTAATTTCCATATATCTCAAAATCCGTGCATGATTTCGGAAATTCGACTTCATATTCTTATTTGTGGGGTCAAATTGAGTGGGAAATGGGTCTAACCCGAATTTTAGAGCAACCGTATCAAAATTCGAAAATCGCAAAAAATTGCGATTTGGAGGGTCAACTTTAAAGGGGCATATCTCTTAGCACACAAGGAACTGGAAGGGCTGCAATCTATTAAATTAAAGCTCTTTGAGTTAGCTTTCCAACGCACTTGGTTTCACCTCATTCCGAGTTAGGATGAGGGAGTTATGACCATTTTCGTAAAACCTGTCTGTGCAGATTTGCAATTTCCAGTGAGCTATTTTTTTTAGGCGGGTTGGAGACGTTTTTTTTTATAAAAAGGGGATATGTCCCATACTTAGTCATTTTTCTTAACTCCAAAAACACTCTCTAAGCCCTCTCCAAAAATTCCACCAAGATCTTCAACCAAATTCAAACATCTCAAGCTCTAATTCCGGATTCAAGACTCAATCTCAAGCTTCGATTCTCCATTCCAATCTTCATCAAGGATTCTCCAAAGTTGAGGTATGTGGGTTTGATTGTGGAAACCTTCCTTTCCACAAGTCCAACCATTTATCCTCTATTTCTACTTCAAGTTTATGGGTCCTTATGATTATTTATGAACTCTTGAATTATGGAATTACTATTACACACCCTATTATAGTCCATTTTGCATATTATCATGAAATGGAATTATTATGTGATGTTTATGGTTTACATGCTTCCATGATCAAATTATGAAGGTTGATATATATATGTATGTTGTTGGTGGGCTGATTTATATGGATTTTGGAATTGGTTGGACTTAGTATTCTTGAAATACATGATTTCATTTACATGAACAATTGCCCACCTTGTGTTTGATAAAATGCCCATTTATAGAATTCTTAGGAAAGGGAAGGTCCAAGGTACGTCCTATGAGTCGGATGGTTATGTAATTACTGAAATGATGATGAAATGGACACATGTATATGATTTTTCTCTATATAAGTGTTGTGAGTCGACCAAGCCTAGTACGGGGAGTAGTAGGCCCGTATAACCGTATCGAGGGGTTGGTACCTTGGTTGCCTAGTACGGGGGGTAGTAGGCCCGTATAACCATATCGAGGGGTTTGTACCTTGGTCCCTAGCTCGGGGGTGGTAGGCCCGTGTAACCATATTGAGGGGTTTGTACCTCTTTCGCCTCTCCAAGGGGGTGGTAGGCCTTGGAAATACTATATTGATGGTCACTCGCCACACATGTACTACGTCCCACTAAATATGATTTTTATGTAAGCATCATTATACATATCATTTCATTAATATGCTATCTATTGGGTATGATTACGCATTTTTCCTATGATGTCCATGTAATGTAGCATTGCATTGCATCCCATATACTTAGTACATTCAAATGTACTAACGCATACTCTATGCCTACATGATGTCACCATGTAGGGACCGGAGCACCGCTTGACCATCCTCCTCCGCGTGGCTAGTACGATTTTCTATAGTGGTTATTGGTGAGTCCTCCATTTCGGGGACGTTGCTCATGATCTTTTGCTATGTATAAAACTTTTCCTTTCTAGTTATGTTTTGACTATGAGGGTGAGCCCGGTAGTTTGTCTTGGCCCCCGCTAAGTACTCATGTTTAGAGGTGGTGTTGGACAAGTTGTGTATTATGCTTGAGCTTGACTCATCTATGGTATTTATGTATCATTTCTTTTTTTCTCTTGCTCCCTTAGTCCCGATTTCCCCCTTGATTATGCTTATCGCTTATGGTCATTTAATTGCTTCCGCGACCAAGGATGTGTAATGATACGCTATGAGGCTTGTTTGGGGTTCCTTCGGGTTCCCCATTCGCCGGTCACATCTAGGCCCTAGGCTTGGGTCGTGACAATGACATATATATAAAAATACAAAAAGTTTACTCTTTACTCTTATTTGGGAGATTCTCCAATCGACAACCATCACTATGAGCTAAGTGATGATACAACGTCTCGCCCACGCTGCCAGAACTGTCCTATACCTTGCTGGGGTATAGAACACCTCAACTAAGTAGATCCACTGAGCAATAAGGATTCATCTAAAAAGTATGATCCTGTACCCATGTTGGCAAGAAATGGTTTATGAGGATTTTGAGTTATCTGAACTCATCCCCATATCGGTGCTCAATACTACTTCCAATAGTATATATACTCATGCTCAAATGTATAAAACATACTTTTTCTCTAGTTTGAGATAATTACTCAAATTATCCTCTTAAAAGAGGTAACTTCTCTGAAGTATCTCAGAACTCATAAACTCATTTAGAAATCAAAGTTTCTTTCTCAATGTAAAAGTAATACATTTGGGAATCAATTAGTTCCCTTAAACTTTATTCAAAAATTCTCTTTAAACTCTGCTTTACTTTATAAAAAAATAGTTTAAAATAAATGTTTATTGTGATCTCATCATTGATGACTCGAAAAGTCATACTGCATAAACATTGATGGCATATCTAGATGTCATACTGCTTACACATGTATGTCATACTCGATTGTCATACTAATCATGAATCATAGTTCTCTTTTCAATGTAAAAAAATTACTTTTGGAACTATTTGTGTTGCTTTAAATTCTTGCTCAAATCTTGGTTAAAACTCTTTCTCACTTCTCTTTACTTTCTCAAAAACTCAGTTTAAAACAAAAATGTTGGCTTTAAAAGATTCTCAAAATTTATAACTCAAAATAGGGTTCATGCTGAAATATAGACATGAACAACTCAACTTAGGGATGGAAATGGGGCAGGGTGGATGCGGGGCGGGGCGGGTTTAAGGTTGTGCGGGGTGGGTATGATGCGGGGCGGGTTGAAGTGGGTTTCTTTTTAAAATTAATACGGGGGGGGGGGGGGGGGTTGTGGGTATATGTGATTTTATGTGGGTTCAAACTTAATTTCAACTTTTTACATGTTATAAGAGTGATAGAACATTTTTTCTTAAGATCATTTCTTTAAAGCTACCAAAATATTCAAGATAGTAAATGAAAATGGGTCAATAAAAAATAATATAATTTCTTACATGTTTCCAATTGACCTCTAAGAAATAAATTTTAAGTTATTATCTATTAAATTGATACAACTTAATGAAAAAATGAATTTCTTTTTATGAAATTTATTTTAAGTATCAAACTTAACTAGAAAAATAAAATATAAAAAAATTAAGCGGTGCGGGTTTATGCGGGGCGGATCTATGCGAGGCGGGTAAAAAATTTTGTGGGTTAAACTCAACCCGCCCCGCCCCCGCCCCGCACTGCCCTATTACCATCCCTAACTCAACTCAAGGATCTCAATATCAATATAGAAAAACTCAATACTTAGAACTCAAGAACTCAGAACTCAACGATACTTCTCATCTCAAGAATATTCAATTAATAGGGTTCATGCTTAAATATAGACATGAACGAATCAACTCAAGAATCTCAATGCATAACATATAACAATTCAATAATTAGAAATAGAATTTCAAAAAAAAATCAGAAACTCAAGAACTCATAACTCAATATCAACTCATCTCAAGAATACTCAAATCTAAGGATAGAACCTGGATTACTCTTTTACTGATTTGAAAGTAGATGTAGGGCGTGCGGACGAACTAGTCCAACACTATGATAGCCTTACATACCTAGGATGATGATTATCTAAGCGGAACTCGAAGGTCTTGCATGAAACTCTTGAACCCTAGCTTTTCTCCTTCTCTCTAATTCTTGCTCTTAAAAGATTCTAAGTGTTAATGAGAGAAAAAACACGTTGGGTACTGATAAGGGACTAATTTTAGTTCCAAAACGTCTGGGTTTTAATTATGAGTGGGAAAATACGAAAACACCCCTCTTTAAAACTGCCGAAATGACCTACGAGGTCACCTACGGCTCGTGGTTTGACCTACGGACCGTAGGTACCATCCGTAGGTCTTGGGTCCCCAAAAATATAGTTTTTGAACCTTTTTAACGACTTGGAAGAACCACCTACAAGACCTACCTACGTTTCGTTATTCAAACGACGGACCGTAGGTCAGATCCGTCGTTCACATACTCAAAATTCTGATATGACAGTCTCTGGTAAAATGACCATAATTTTTTACTTCGAGCTCGAAAAAAGGCAAACTTGGTGGAGTGGGAAAGAGGACTCAAAGACCTTTGATTTGATAGGTTATGAGATATCTAATTCATTATATGTTGGGAGATATGATTGTTTGAAATTGACCTAAGTAGAATCTTATGTCAAGACTTAGTCGAAAATGAAGTTTTCAACTCAACTCTGTGTTGGGGGTCCTTGTGACCTTAAGTCATATTCAAATCTATTCTAACACAAAAGAAAAGACCTTTACAAATATGAGCAATTTACGAATCTCCGATACGATTCCTACATGCAAACAAACAATGGTCCGGGCCTTAGCTTAGAAATTTTTGGAGTGTTACTAGATGTTTGAAGGTGGTAGGAAGAAAAGTCATTACCTTGACCTTGACCTTCATCTTCATCTTCATCTAAGTCCTCTAAAGAAACCTCAAGAGCAGCAGTTTCCTTATTCTTTCCCTTGTCTACCCTAAGTTGTTGATCTTCTTTATCAACATTTTTATCAGATGGTTGAGGGGAAGACACATCAGCCCTAGCATTTATAATAGTAGGTGGGGGGGGGGGGCTTACCTTTTTTGGGAGTCAACAATTGGGCTAGTTTCACCTCGTTATGATCCTCAACAATTAAAGGAGTACTAATTTAATGTACCACATATACATCAACAAAGTCCCCACCCTTTAAGTATTAAATAAATCTTAACACATCAGCATCACTATTCAACATATAATAACCACCTCTTTTGTTAACTTTGCACCCAAAGGTTTCAACTTTTTCAACTCCCAATTCACTAGCTAATTTATGAAAAAAAATAATATGGAGCTCATCCATATCGATTCTTATATTTTAAAGATCAGAAATTCCATTGGCATACCTGAGTTCAGGGCCTGATAAAAAACAGCCCCCATAATGCATTTGAAGTGTTATAATTGTGGAATCCATATTGTTACCATGCCTGCAAAGTCACAAGAATACTTTCAGATAATTGAGTAAACAAAAGTATAAACAAAAAGTCCTAATAGACAAAAAGTCCTAATTTTTAACTAAAAAAGTTTAAACAAACAACCCTAATTGACAAAAGGCCGGCCCTAATTTTAAAGTAATTCTTTATGGCATACAACAAAAAACTCTATAATAATCTGGTATAATCCAATTGGACCACTAACAAGAAAGAAATCCAACTCAATGGATAAAAAAATAAATTATTTCAATTACAAAAAAACCCTAGAATCAAAACATATTCACAGCAAATGCCATTGAATGCATAATACTTCTACAAATTGTTATTATGCTCATATTAGGCATGTAAAAAATCAAACTTCTCCCAAAAATCACACCATAACCTCTGCAAAAGTTCTAAACCTTAAAATACAACACAATTCAAAATGAAGCATAAAAAACAACTGCAAAACAAAGATAATGGAAATCAGTTAACAAACTTACAACTATAGAGTGAAACACGAACTCAAACACCTCAGAAAATTGGAAAATATCGCGGTGATCAATTATGTAAATCGGGACTAGAGAGAGTACAAGGGTCTGCTTGAAAATGAGAATGGAATGTTTGAAAGAGAAAGGAAATTAGCCTAGTTTTAACATGTCATTTCCTATGTGACATTTTTAAATGACGTGGAAAGTTATGTGTGGGCGTTTGTAGTTCACGCACCACTGAGTAGGTCAAAAAAGGATTTAAAATATTGTGTTTCAGTGGGTTTAAGTGTTCAGTTGGCAAAGTCGTGAGTAGAAGGGTCCAGGTGACAAACAGAGCCAAGTATAGGGGCCTCCCAGACCATTCTGCCTAAAACTAAATAATGTATTTTCAACATTTTTCATCTAAAAAAAATTAAAACATTTTAACCATGTTTAATTCTAAAATAAAGTACTATTTGCTCATGAAATATGGGTAAATATGGGTAAACTTGTATTTTACCCAACCTATTTGTTACCCAACCCATTTTTACCCATATGAAATATGGGCGGGTTAAATTATTACCCATTTTCAACCCGCCCAAATTTTATCCAAACCACCCATTTGCCACCACTACTTTCTATTAATATTCTGGTCGCTTAAACATGTCAAAGCTTCCCTTTATGCCCATATTGCCTGCAAATCACATGTAGATGACTTTTCAAGGACCAAAGGTCTTGGTCATGGATGATAATGGGTGAGTGCTCATACTACCTCTTATCTTTAGAACCTCTTATTTGTCCAACATTTTCTGTCCAATGATTCTTTTTCTACTATATGTTAGTCTATTTTACGTGAGATTGGACATTTGCAAGCTGAAAAAAGTGGTTGTTGTTGGACATCACTTTGGAAAAAGGACCCTGACCATCTATTAAATGTCTATGGAAGTTAGAGTTTAATAACTTCATGTGTGGTGGAATTTTTTTTTCAAAACATGTCTTTCTTATTAATAATATAATAATTACAAGAGAGGGGGACATAAGGCCTAACACCTCATCACACGTAGCACCAAAAAATGGAAACAACTAGGCTAGGCTAAGCTATATATCTAGGAATTCCCATCCGGGAAGGCTTCTTCTTCAATTAGAGATTCTAGCGAAGCCGAGGCCTCCCCATTAGTCCTTCATGGTGGCTCATAATGCCAATCAAAGTGCTTTTCTTTTTTGAACCTAAAGGATGCAAGGTTGAGTATATTCATCCTCAAAGGTCCTCTAGTAGTAACATACATTTGTTCTTCTCTTGTATATGTTTCATTTATGTCTCCTGTTGTAGCATATCTGGCAAGAGAGTCAGCTACTGCATTAGCCTCCCTGAATTAGTGCATCACCTCACAATCCATATTTTTGATCATTTGTTGTAACTTGGTCAGAGTCTTCTTCAGAGTCCAGGAGGTTGTACCAAACCGTGAATCATGTTCACCACCATCAGACTATCCATTTCTAATAGGGAAAAGGCATAAATTGCCCCCTAAACTTGTACCCAAAAGTCATTTACACGCTTCTACTATTAGGGCGACCTATTACACACCTTAAGTACTCCAAAGTGTATTTATTTACCCCTTCCGTCACCCAACCCAGACGCGTTTCGATCCACATACTTGAGCGGGTCAACCCGTTAATAAACTCAATTTTTATTTATTTTTTAGTTAAAATCTCCATTTTATTATATCCCTTCTTATAACCCACCCACCCGACCCCAATTCTAACGAGAAACCCTAATCTGAAGCCCCAAATTGAATTTCACCCAAAATTTGAAGCCCCAAATTCAATTTCAAACTTAGTTATTTTGAATCAAAGGTAACTTTTATTCATTATTATTCATTCATCTCTTTTCCATTTTGATTTATTCTTGTCATTTTCATTTTGCTTTGTTTCTCTTTTTTTCATAAATTTTTTGATTTTTTTCGAATTGAGTTGTTTGATTAATTAAGTTGCTATAAAGGTGCTATAATGTTTCAAGTAAGCTTGACTAGGCTCTGTATGCAAGAGGAAGATCATGAATTGGGAGAGGTGCGATGCAAACATGGATTTGTTTTGCCTTTGCTGACTTCTTGGACCCCAAGAAATCCTGGTAGAAGATACTGGGTTTGTCCTGACTATGGGGTAAGTTAAATATTTTTTAATAGTTGATCTTCAAGAGTGATTCGTTTTGTTATTTTAAGAATTAAGAATGATTCGTTTTGTTATTTTAAGAATGCTAGATCATGCGATTTTTGGCTTTGGAAGGATGACTATATTGATCTAAGATCCAAATTTGTGATTCCTAAGTTGTTTGGAAGAATTGCTGAGCTTGAACACAAACTTGAATCTTCTGAAAAAGTTGAAGCTTTAGATAAGGAAATCAACAAGCCTACTAAGTTGATCAACTCTGTGGAAAGCAAAATAGATATGAACAAGATAGAGTCAAAGATGGACAATTTAGATGATGATTTGAAAAAGATGAAAGCAATTGAAAAGAAATGGAAAAACAAATTGGCCAAGTCCAAGAAAAGGGAGAAACAACTTGGGATTACTCTCTTGTATGTTTGTATTTTAGGTATAAGTTTTGTATTTAAAAAATTATTGTTTTTGAAAGGAGGTTCAAGGAAGTTGCCATGATCTCTTCTTGTAATTTACATTGCAATGTTGTATTGAGCCTTTCCCTTTGTGTAATGAAATGAAAAAATGTTGGTTGCAAGACTATACATTTAGTGTCTACAACTATCTGCTCAACTGTCTAAAATATCACAAATAACCTGCAAATTTGAATTGTGTAGTCACTACTAAAGTAGTCACTACTTTTCATTCATAAACACATAATCATTAACCATCAACTAAACGAGAAGCATTGCTAAATAAAGATAAAGTCACAGCTGCATAATCATTAACCAAAAGAGAAGTTATAGCTTTCAAAGATGTTACATAATCAATCAACCCCAAAAATAAAAAGGGAAATGCAGTCACAGCTGCCAATTCATTGTCTTAAATGTAAGGGACCTAAATATAATCACAACTGCATTGCATTGCAAAAAATCCACCAACAAAACATAATGTTTACATTGCACTATCAAAAGTCTACCAAAACAAGTTAGTTTGCATTAGATGTTGTGAGCATTGGAGCTCTCTTGGCTCAAATGTGCAGCCTTAGACCTAGTCTCAATTTGCTTTCTTCCCCTCATTTCTTCAAGTTGCCTTGAGGTCATAGCTTGTTTTCCCTTCCATTTCATACCACTTGTTGGTTTATACCCAAGATCTCTAGTGACAATTGTTGAAGACTTCACATTTCTAAATCTTTCACTTGGGCATTCCAAGCTGTAAATAATCTTAGTTTGTGTTAATAAAAGATAATAAATGATATTTAAGTATAGAAATAAGAAACCTACATTAATAATAGTAGCACCACTTTGTGTGTGTAGTACATCCATTCCAACCATTCTTGTTCTACTAGCAACACTTCCCTAAAAAAGCAATAAGATATTAAGTAAAGAAACTAATTTTACATTTTATACATGAAGTAAATAAAAGGGAACTACATCGCCTTTTCTGTTGAACCCTTTGGTCTACCCCTTCCTCTTCCAGTTGGAGCATTAGGTGTTGATCCTGATCCAGTAGTAGATGTTAAACCTGAGCTAATAGTAGGTGTTGAACTTGGTGCAATAGTAGGTGTTGATGTTGGGCCAGCAGTTGGTGTTGAACTTGGGCCAGCAGTTGGTGTTGAACTTTGTCCAGCAGGTCTTGATCCTGGGCCAACAGTAGATGTTGAACTTGGTCCAGTAGTAGGTCTTGCACTTGTGCCAAAAGCAGGAGCACTAAAAGGACTCTTTCTTTTATTGTGACCCTTGTTATGACAAGTGTTGCATGACATATCAATCCCTCTTTTGGATAATTTTCCAGTTTTGTTAGTTTCACCTTGCTCTTTCTTCCTAGCCTTGCTAGGCCTTCCTGGCATCTTCCTAACACGAGGTGGAATAACAGAGATGTTTTGTGATTCTAGCCACATTTTCATATTCAGAACTGGCTGAATGAAGTAGTTGTATGTCTTCATGTAAGTTTCTCTGTTATACCAATGAGAAACGTAGTTGATTGGGTCCAATTTTCTATGGTGAAGAGCAGCTATTGCATGAGGACATGGTATGCCTTTCAACATCCATGCTCTGCAGCTACATGTTTGCCTTTGAATATCTACAACATGTTTGTATGCTCCATGAAGCACCTCATAACCTGTATCTGAATTCCATTCAATGCTGCATTTCATAGACTTAGCTGTGTTATCTTGCAGAATTTTCATTGCCATTGGAGAAATGTCACAGATCCAAGTATTGCAAAACTCTTTTGTTGCTTCCAATTGCACACGTAAGTGTACGTGGTCGCAAAAGTAATAAGTGACTCTTTAATAACCGGAATATCGAACCCACAGAGACTTGTCAATTAACTATTTACTAAATTATACTAGTCTAATTATTTATTTAAGAGTGTCAAAAGAAATAAAAGAATGCAAGAATAAAATACTAAGATTAACTTAAAGTGATTGGGACAATTCCAGGGCTGTAGCATGCATAGGGTTTCATGTATCGCATCTCATGCAATGAATTAACTAAGGTTATCAAATTACTGATTTACAGGGTTGATTTTATGATCATGATCTCTCGACCTCTAATCGCCTACTCCAACTAGCTGTCTAACTACATCGTTGAGCGGGTATAGGCAGTCCTAATTGGCGAGCATTTATATGTCATCCTGTTTCGTAACCAAGCGAGGTGTTCGTCCGGGCGTCACTCCTGAACACGAATCTAAACAAAGTTAGAACAAGCTCTTTGCATTCTTTGGTCTATCTACCTCTTTATCTCTCGAGTCCAAGAATAGACAATAGATTTATTTCTATGGTGATCAAGCATGAAATACTAAAACAAGAATACAAAAATAATTTAAACGATAACCAACATTAATTCAAAACAATTGATGTTCAACAATTACCCATGGCCGCAGCCCCAGAACAAGGGTCTTTAGCTACTAATACCTAAGAAAAAGAAGAAGAAAAGAACCCTAAAAAGTATTGACAATTTTTCCTTACAAAGTGTCTTCCTTTAAAATCTCCCTCCTCCAATAATTATTTCTATGGACTATTTATAGATGTAGAAAACCCTGGATAAAATAACTGAGTCCAAAACAAATTAGGAACCCAAAACCAAAACGGAAGTGGATTCCTACGTCTCTGCCCAACCGCCTCTCAAAATAGGGGTCCTTCAAATGTTGCCACGTGGCAGCTTTATGCTTCAATTCAATTTCTCCTCTTGAATATGCTCTTTGCCGTATATATATTATATATATTATTATATTCAATTTAATCCATTAAGCTGTCTGCTTGATTTTCCTTCTTCAATCTTTCATAATTAATTCATTTTAGCTCCAAACTTCTTCAACTTTGTACCAGTTTAATCCTACAAATAAAATACACTATTTAGCATAATCCATAAAATTCCTGCTCAAAAAAGACAAATATAAATAATAAATATGAGGCAATTAATGATCAGAAAATATATTTTTGGCATCAGATCAACTCATCTGCCCTATTCTTTTCATCATTTTCACTCTAATTTCTTCAAGCATTGTAATTATAGTCTTGTGCCTTGCTGCTAATATCCATGCATTGAAACATTCAGCCATGTTATTGTCTACAATGTCACATTTTGTGGTAAAATTGAAGTAAACCTTGCTACATCTTTCTTGATTATAATACAACAAATTATCAACTATCTTATTCCCCAACCTTTTCATATAACTAATGTTATCCTTTAACTCAGCCTCAAAAGTAGACCTTGCACACCTCCAGAAACATTTCTTTCTCTCAATACCTCTCCATGTCTTTGACCAGTTAGCAAGGATGTGTCTAGCACACATCCTATGCTCAACATTTGGCAAATGAATAGGTATGGCATTTTCAAGACCCTATAAAAAGTTAGTAAATACAATATAAATAAGGGAATATTGCAGACCTTAAAGAAACTAAGACAATCATAAATAAATATTGAAGACCTGAAAAAAATAAAGAAACCAAAAAATATTCTAACCTTTTGCATATCTGTTATGATTGTCATGTCTGTCCCATCTCCCAACTGAAGATCTTCCTTTAGAAGCTTGACAAACCAACCCCAAGTATACTTATTTTCAACCTCAACTACTGCCCAAGCCAATGGCAGCATTTGATTGTTGTCATCTTTACAAACAACAACCAATAATTGACCTTTAGATACTCCCTTCAGAAAACAACCATCCAAACCAATGCACTTCTACAACCAGCCAAGTAAGACTTCTTCATTGCATCAAAACATATGTAGAAGCCTTGAAACATTTTTCTACCATTTTCAAATGTTTCCTCATGAAGCTTTACTACACATGTACTACCTGGGTTAGTTCTTATCAACTCATCTTTATAGTATAAAATCCTTGCAAACTCAAGAACATAGCCACCCATTAGCTCCTGTAATACTTTGTTTCTTGCTCTCCTACACATTGTTCTTCCAACATATAAATCCAATTCTTTTTTAATAATCTCTTGAAACTCAAAAATTCTAATGTTAGGTTGTTCCTTTATCCTCTCACTATAGTGACTAGATAAGAACTTGCTATTACAAAGCTTGTTCCTATTAGTAGGATCACATTTGTGGACTGGATTGTAGGTCTTCACTGTAAAATTATTTGTCCTAGAATCAAAGCTAGCAAATAAAAGCCAAGGACAACCAACTGTACACCTAACCCTTACCTTTGTTGGTTCATTAATATGCATTTCAATTGCAACATGTTCATCAACATCATATTTGGTAATAGCAGCTCTAAACTCATTAACACTTTCAAATACAAGACCCAATTCCCACACTATTTTTTGAGAAGTTGCATCAAATACAACTCTGTTCAACTTCTTTCTCCTTCTTGCTTTAACTCTCTCTCTCTCTGTTGAACCTCTCCTTCATCATCACTGTAATCATCTGGATCTGTTTCAAAACTGGCAGCTTCATCTGAGGGATAGTAAGGCTCATCACCAGCTAGGTTGCCTTCTAAGTTGTTTCTGTTACCACCTATAGATTCATCATACCCAGCATCTGGTCCTTTTTTTTCAGTTCCTAACTTTACATGATCAGGCAGTGGAGCTCTTTCTCCCCTTTTCCTTCTCTTTCTTTTACTCTTTTCCTCCCTAAAAGTTCTTAGCTCTTCATCTACATCACTCCCATCAAATCCTCCATTTAATGTTTCTCCATCTGAATCTTGTTCATTAGAAGGATGGACTGGTTCAAGAATTGGATCAGTAAAAGGATGGACAGGGTCAAGAGTTGGATCAGTAGAAGGCTCGACAGGGTCAAGAGTTGGATCAGTAGAAGTATGGATATGGCTAGAAGTTTGATGAGTAGAAGGAGGAGTATTTGGAGCAGTAAAAGAGTGTACAAGAGAAGATGTATTTGAATTGGCAGGGGCAGAGGCAGGGGTAGGGGCAGGGTTTACAACATTTTCCTGGGCCTCATGGGTTGGTTCTAATTCAGCATCAAAAGATGCATTAGGCCCACTGTTTTGAGATGCTCCCTCACCTCCTATTACTTCACTTTACCCATATTCCAATGAAGGTGGGACCAAAATAGCTTCTGCAATCAAGTGACACACAAATGCCTCCAAAATATCTCCATCACTCAAACATTCAGAAATTAAATTAGTATCATAGTCTGATTTAATTTCTAACATAGCAGTACTTCTAGGCAGTTTCACATATAGCAGACATTGTCCAGGTTCATATCCTAACTCAATCACATAATCCCTCAATTCAAAATAAGACACCCTATCTATATCAACATCTAAAAACTCAGTAATTTTTCCACCATGATATGATTCTTTCCCCTTGTATCCCTTTTTTCCCTTCTTTATAACACCACCATGGTAAAATCTCAAAGTAATCAATTCAAAAGACATTTTAACAACCTGAAAACAATATTAACAAGTCATTTTTTGTAATCACAGCTGACCCACGACAAAATACATACAACAACAAAGGGGAATCATATGAATGAAATACTGTAAACTTGAAAAGAATTAAAGACAATATAACCCTAGGCTAAATCGTATGAAGTAACCACCTTTTAGAGATGTGTGACTGACCTTTCAGAAATGACACAATAGATGCTCTACCAAACCCTAGTAACCACCGATTTTCTTCCACCAAACGATGAACTACGATTAACACAAGAAGGTTGACTCAAAAACACTATAGAATCGAAGAAATCTTTAGAAATTTCTTCGATTTACTTAGGGAACGATCGAAATTGTCAATTAGGTTTTGGAGTTCTAAGAACTAAACGAGTGGGTGAGATTAAATGGATTAGGGTAAAATGGATTTGGGTCAAATGAACCGGGTTGGGGGTAAAATACGTGGCTTCACTAGGAGGCGAGTGGCTCTCACTCTATACATAATGCCTGAGGTTGGGTAACGGAAGGGGTAAATAAATACACTTTGGAGTACTTAAAGTGTGTAATAGGTCGCCCTAATAGTAGAAGTGTGTAAGTGACTTTTGGGTACAAGTTCAAGGGGCAATTTATGCCTTTTCCCTTTCTAATATGATGTGAGAGTTGGAGTTAGCATGATACCATTCAATCCCATGTAAAGCTGCTTGCAACTCACAGGAATTATTAGTAGAAAATTTGATCGATTTGGCAAATGCCATAATCGTCTCCCATGTCCTCTCCTAGCAATTCCCTCAATTCCAGCCAAACTTTGTCTTGACATGGAGCTACCATCTGTATTGATCTTCCAAGTATTTCCTTGAGGTTTTTTCCAATTGACCAGTATGCTATTAATCTTCGGCTTGTAGTTTTCAGCTATGAAGCATGTAGTAGTCCATCCCCAATTAGCATCCATTCTGCTGAATTTCTTGGATATAGTTACTTGTACATCAAACAAGATTAGATTAGTAATTCTGAAAAGAGAGGTATTTTTATCATCATACCTTTTTGCATTTCTTGCTTTCCAAATTTCTAGAGGGTGAAACAAGGTGTGAGATGGAGCAGCAGCTTGTGTACTTCATTTTTTGCAGTAGACTGCCACCAATACTCCAAAGTGCCCTGAACAGTATTGGAATTATGAATTATTCCAAGAGGACTATCCATCTGATTCCGAACTTTCCTGGCTAAATCACTAGTGGTGAACACATGGTCTAGTGTCTCCAGCGGAGAGACAGTGCAACAAGTACATCTAGTATCCACATGAGTACCAAATCTCATAATGATATTATCAATAGGAAGTTTCCTTTTAATGTCTCTCCACATGAAGAAAGAGATCTTAAAAGGAATTCCTTTTCTCCAAATTTGATTAAAAATGAGATTTTTCTGTTGTCTCTGTCAAAGAAAATCCCAAGCAGAAGAGCATGAAAAATTTCCATCAGTAGTAGGAGTCCAAATGCAATGATCTTTCTCCTCCATATTGCCAATGTCCACTTGAAACACCTGTCGAACTAGTCGATCAGAAAGAATGTGTCTGAGAGAGTCTTCATCCCAATGATTGTCAATAATGAACTGTCTCACAGTGATGCTACTGGGTTTTTTTTGGAGTTGTACTTTATTGACTAATGGACCTTGAGGAGGCCAATTATCCCACCAGAAATACATTTTACCTTCATTGATCTCCCAGTTAATCTTTTGTTCCACAATAAGCCTGATATGAAGAAGATTTCTCCAAGCATTGGAGTTTTTTGAGCAAATAACTTTGGCCACCATGTTGGTTCTAGGGCAATATTTGCCTTTCATAAAATTAGACCATAAATTATTCATGGTTTTAAGCCTCCACCACCTCTTAGCAGTGAAAGCTTTGCAAATATCAAATAACCTTTTGAAACAAAAACCACCTTCTTCAGTAGGATAACACATTCTTCCAAGAGAACCAGTGAAGTTTATTCTTTCCTTTTCGTTGACACCAAAAGAAATTGGAGAAATAATCTTCAATTTGATAAATGATAGTCTTGGGGGGTTCAAGAGCAGCAAACAGATGTAGAGTTTGTGACTGGAGAATGTGTTTGATGATAAGAGCCTTGCCACCAGTAGAAGGGAGATTATTTTACCAACCACTAGACTTATTAATCACCTTAGTGGCTAATTCGGTGAATACGCTAATATTTTTCCTTCTAGTATAAATAGGACACCCCAAGTATTGAAAAGGAAACTGAGTCTGATTATAGCCTGTCCAACTTTTGACCTTCCTATTGATTCTAAAGGTCACATCCTTATGAGTAATGAAGCAACTCTTGTGATTGTTAATCTCTTGACATGATGCCTCCTGATTCATCTTCAATTGCTTCATGATCAATTTAATAGAGTGTTTGTCGATAGAAGAAAAAAGCACTATATCATCGGCATAGCATAGGTGATTCACTTGAGGTCCATTTTTGCTCATGGTAAAACCTTTGAAATCCACTCTATTATTCAGATGATTGAGAGCTTTGGAGAGGACCTCAGCACCAATAATAAATAAAGCAGGAGACAAAGGATCGCCCTATTTGAGACCTCTAGAAGAACTAAAGAGACCATGTCTCGACCCATTAACAATTACAGAATACCAGCCGTTTGAAATGATTCTATAGTTGAGTTCAATAAAACATTCTTTAAAGTCGAGCTTTCTGAGGACAGACCTAAGAAAAACCCAAGAAACTTTATCGTAAGCCTTTGACATATCTAATTTTAGAACCAAGTTCCCGCTAACATTACCCCTTCTGATGTCATGGACAATTTCTTGTGCCAAAAGAATGTTTTCAGTAATTACCCTTCCTTTGATAAAACCTGATTGGTTTTTCGAGATAAGTTTAGGAGGGATATGGCCAAGTTTCAAGGAAATAATTTTGGAGAGGATCTTGTTGGTAAAATTACTCAAGCTTATAGGCCTGAGTTGGGAAAAATGATCAGGAGCTTTTACTTTTGGAACTAAGACCAAGCACGAGTGGGAAAGGAACCTAGTTAAATTAGCTCATGTGAAAAAGGTGACACATAGTCAATAATGTCTTGCTTGACAGTGTTCCAAGCAAACTGGAAAAACATACCATTATACCAGACATGCACAACTGTTAGGATCCATGGAGAAGACAATAGCCTTAATCTCCTCCTCGATAGGAATAACTTCCAGAGAGTCATTGTCAATATCAGTAACCAAAGTATCTAAATATCTCAAGAAGGAATTTTTGGAAGCTCCACTATCATTTGAGTGAGTGAAAATATTACTGAAGTGATCAATAGATGCTTGGGCTATTTGGTCACTACTGTCTAACCATCTGCCAGTAGAGTCCTTAATCCTAAGGATTCGAGCATGTCTTATTTTCCCTCTGATGACACTATAGAAATATTTGGAGCTAGTGTCACCTTCCTCCGCCCACTTGACTCTAGCTTTTTGCCTCATAATAGAATCTTGGAGCTTCAGCCATTTAATGCAATCATCCTGAGATTTGTGAAGAAGGATTCTGTTGTGATCGGAGTTATTCATTTCATATTGCTCCTCCATTAACCTATTATGTTCCTCTTTTTGTTTGACAATATCAAAAACGTCTCCAATGCATTCTTTGGACCATTTGCTAAGAGCTTTAGAGAGGTTTTTGAGTTTATTTTGTAATCTCCACATTGCGTTGCCTGTGATCTCATTGTCCCAAACTTCCTTGACCACATCTATAAAACCTTCTTGTTCTGTCCAAAAATTCAAGAACTTAAAATATTTAATGTGGGTGGCCTCATCTTGTGCACCTTGAAGCAATAAAATATTATGATCAGAATCGGTCTTAGGGAGATGATGAATTCATGTAAGGGGAAATTTGGAGGCCCATGCATCATTAATAATAACTCTGTCAAGTCTCTTACTGATTCTCCACCTCATTCTCCTACCATTACACCAAGTGTAAGTACTTCCCATGAATTGAATGTCCATAAGACCACAATCATCCATACAACTTATAAAGTCCAAGCTCTTGGATAAAGTATGAGGCACTCCACCCTTCTTCTCATCAGCATTCAAAATAGTATTGAAATCTTCGAACACATCCCAAGGACCATTAACCATACCATAAACTGCCCGAAGACTTCTCCATAATCTCATTCTTCTGCTAGAGTTGCTTTTAGCATATACAACTGTGACCCAAATATCATCTGAGTCACCGATCTTGTTGACCTTAAAGGTGAATTGTTGTTTGTGATGGGAGATGAGGCTGCAATCTATGGAGTCATTCCAAAAATACCAAATCTTACTGTTGATATTGGAGATAGCATGATCAAATCCCAAAAGAGTCTTGAATTCCTCAATCTGATTAGGAATGAGGAAGGGTTCTTGTAAAGCAATAAAATTAACTTTGTGAAGATTGAACAGTTTCATGAGTTTGTCAAAAGCCCCTTTCGACCTCATACCCCTAATATTCCATATGATTGCTTTAATCATTTAAACAGATGGAGATGAGAGCTTTTGTCTCTGATTTTGTCATGCAACAGTCCTGCCTGACTAGTATGTCCTACTTGACTTTCTTTTTTTTCTATGTTTCCTCTATTTTGGATCTCTTGAATATCCTTTCCCAAGGGATTCTTGGGATCCTTGAGAATAGAAATAGCCCCTTGCTCATGATCTTGCCCAAATTCCACATGTGATTCTTTGACAATGCTGTCCATATCCATATCATTGATGTAATTTTGTTCAACCCATTGAAAGTTACCTATTCTCAGAGGTCTCATATCTACTACAAGTTTCCCATTAATATCTTTGAAATTATTAGTACCAGATAGAGTAACATGTAATCCTGAATCAGACAGATCTTCCACTAGGTTAGTTCTTCTTTAAGAACTGGTTTGCATCTCCCTATTGCTATTGTTGTGTTCTTGAATTCTTGGGGTGTTGTGAACAACCTTCTCATTGTAGGAGTTGTGTTGCACTTCTAGAATCTTAGTAGTGTCTTTTTCAATGTTTAAATACTTTGGTAGCTTTTCTTTCCCTCCCTTCTTTGCTTTGGTACTCTTCTTGTTCCATAATTTACTTTTCATAGCTTGAATGGATTTTGATACAGTAGAATTCTTCTTCTTATTATTTTTTTCTTTCTTCTTATAATTGGAAATCTTCTGAAGCAAATCCTGAGAATTCTTTGGAGGGACATGTTCATAAATGGGACTTGTTTGTTGCATTTCGGTCCCCATTTGTTGATCCTCTAGTATACTAGTCTTCTCCTCTTCATGCACTTTTCCTTTCTCTTTGTTGTTCCTGGTCCTTTGTTTGTTAGTGCAATTATTCTTGTTATCTTGAGAACTTATTTGTCTTCCAGTTTGATTTTTTTGTTATCAATATTGTGCTTCTGGGGTTCTCTTTGTTTGGCTTTGTGCTTTTGGTGTTGGTTTGTCTTATCCCCTCTAGACTTAGAATTCTCAACCTCTGAACTTGTCATGTTGGCTTGTGTAGGAGCAGTAGGGATATCAGCTACCTTTGTCACATTAACATTGGTAGGATTAACCTCTGAACTTATCACTTTAGCAGCAGTAGAAGCAGTAGAAATTTGGTCAACTTTTGGCACTTTAACTTTTGAAGTAGAAGCAATAGTGTTGTCAATGTTATTGGCTGAAGTATCATTAAAATCAGCAACATTAGTCCCATTAGCCATTTTGGTTTCATTATCTGTAGAAACAGTAACATTCTTCTTAATAGCATTTTCCTTGTTCTTCAACTCTTTTTCCCTCTCCAGTGCTCTACATTGAAGGATTGAATGCCCCAAAAGTTTACAATGTTTACAATACTTGGGGACACCCTCGTATTCCAACTTTTGACAGAAACCTTTTAGCGGGTTGTCGGTATCCTCTTGCCCAACCCAGACAGATCTAAGTTGTGGCTTAGTGAGGTCGACTTCAATCCTCACTTTTGGCATTCCAGGTCTATTACGAAGATTAGTAGCAGTATCGAGAGAGAAAGGGTTGCCTACTGTAGGGGATAAAATTTGTCTCACATAATACCATGTATGACAGTGGTATGGTAAACCTGGTAATAAGACCCACACCGGAACAATAGGAGAATCTTCCTCGGGTCTAAAATCGGGGGTCCATTTTTTAAGCCACATGACCATACCGTCTATTTCAATTGACCTTTTGAACCATATCGTTTTACAATCATCATCATTTGTGACATCAATAAAGACCGTACGAAAATCATACGTACCTATTTTGACGTCTCCTTTGAGAGATATCTTTTCAGCGATGATTGAGCGAATGCGTTCTATGTTAGGCCTCGTTCGAATGAACTTGCCAATAATCATGTATTGGCACTCCTCAGCCATCACGCCATAGTAGTTGCTCGATTTGAAGATTACAGCAGGCATACCAGTGTGAGTCGTGAGGGCTTTGACATTTGGGTCTCCAAATTTTAATGCCCTAGGGTCTGGCTTCGATGGAGCAGTGATTGCAGAAGCAAAGTTTAATTTTGATTCAATTCCTTCCTTGGGGTGGTTCCCAGGTACCTTAGCAAGTTGGTTCCCCATCGGACGCGCCATGGAGGCAGGGGCGGACCGGTGAACCCCCTCGGTAAAAAATTACGTGGTATATTTAAGATATTTTAAAGAATTTTTATATCAATATATTGATTTTGAACCTCCTAAATGTAAGATTAGAGGTTTTTCGAATCTCCTTAATTGAAATTCTGGATCCGCCACTGCGTGGAGGGGCCTTCCGGCGAGGCCATGAGCTGGAGCGTGTCACCAGTCGCCCAAAATAGGCAAAAATCTGACCATTATATTTAAGTTATTAGAAGAGTAGCACAGAGAGAACTTTGATGGCTTTATCTTTTAGAGGAAACATAAATTGACTCCAGGGAGATTTGACTGAAATTGAAAATTCATGTGTGGTGGGATGTTCAATAACTTAGATATATAAGGAGTATAATCAAGATGATGAGCACTCGAAGGGTAGCAGTTGCAGGTTCTCGTCATAAAAAAGAAGTTGAATGAAGGGACGGTACAAACAATAGACTATTTTTCCTAAATATTTCATTCAACTATATCTTGCGAAAATCATTATTATTTGGTTCTGTTCCACTAACGCTAAGAAAAGATAGAAGAAACAAAGCACATCATCAGTATCTCTTTGGACCGTGTATATTTATTTAGCTTATAATTGGTTTACGGTCTATACGCATATCTGCTCACCCGTATCAAGATTTAGCCTCATCTTTTTCTTTACTGATGACCATTTGCCTCCCTCTTAGAAAAGCTCCCAATCCTTTAGTGAGGATAGGACTTGTATTAACCAATTGTTCCCCAAGATGAGAATATCTTTACAAGTTCTTTTTTTCCTTTCAACGAATGGTTAATCTTTTAAAATTGCTATTGATCCATTAGGATGCTTATACGAAGACATAAATAATAGGGTTGTAGACTAAATTTCTAACAAAATTATTTTACATAACTTGAGGTAGGACGTTATGAAATTAGGCACTATTCCAACATTACTGGAGATTGAAAGGCTTAGACAATAGTATAGTAGTAAATTCATAACAAAATTCTTTCTCAAAACTTCACGTAGAAGGACCAATCCGTTTCAAGTTCAGAGGGCAGATATTAGAGAATTGTGAGCGTCGGATACCAAAGAACTACTACAAATATTAAATTGTCTATATCTACTATTGACAAGGGATAAAAATCTTTAATTGTTTAGTAAAATTTAACCATGACATATTCTCTTGAAGTTTCTGGCTTCATATTTGGTGTTTGACATTCAACCTAAACCAAACATTAGATCCTACATGACAAAGATTCCTTTCACAGATCACATGATATGTTATTAAATTACTCTCTGATGTCGAATGAGCTCACTTCCATGGACGAGTGATTGATATTAATTTGATATTTTTAATAGAGATAGATTCTATTTTAAATAAGGAAAAATTATTCCGCTAAGCCTTATGAACTCAACGGTTAGAAGAACTTCAAGTAAACTATATAGACTCAAATAGTAGCTCAAGGTCATGGACTCTTTCTCTCATTGATCATTTCTATATTATGTATGAGTCAGGAGGATATACAAATGTGAGATTTACTATCTAAATGTGAAGACAATAAGGCAAGTCGTAAAAAAAAAATAGATTTATGTAAACCAATGGGATATATCTGATATCCATGTTTCTTTCGTTCTTATATTTTATTTGGAGATGTATGTAGTATGTCGGAGTTTCTGTTTTTATTTTTATTTTTGTTTAATGAAGGCTCATTTAAAAATTCAGCTGCTTTTAAAATTTAATGGGGGAAAGTACACGTAATTTGGGTGCTTCTACTTTATTTTCTTTAAATAGGAAGAATCTAAATATTATGTAGTTTGCCATTTCAAAATACGCCATTTTGTTGGGTCTAAATAAAAATACAACTTTAGTTGTTGAACATGTAAAGCTGTATTATGTCCCCAAACAACAAGAGCCTAACTTTGGTTAGTTTTTTCACCGAAGTGCTTGCAAGGAGTGATGTGGGAATATAAATGAAAAATGATGCATATTTGCAAAAACAAGGAACAACAGACAGAAGAACATTGAATTAATGGTACAATTATATTTGTCGTTTCATTTAATTGGTGACCATTTTTACTGTATTCAAGGAAAATCGAGGTACAATTAATGAAGATCATTGTAATTCTTCGTTACGAGCTATATGTGCTCTTCAAGAAAACTCTATCCAGTCTCACTCCCTGCGATCCCAGGTGCTATGGTAGGTTTCTTTTCCCCTTTTTAGTTCTAAAATTATACACTTTTTTAGATTTTGGTGCTTGCTGTGTAAACTTTACATTTTTAGGCTCTGAGAAGATAATAACATTATTGATCCCATCATTCTGCAGGCCAATGATAATGTGGAAGATGCTATTTCTTCACCCTTAATGTAAGCAAGAAAAGACATCCTCGACACGTGACATCGAGTGAGGTCACTATATAAGCGTTAATTTGCTAGAACTTAGCTATTGATCTTCCCATGTTGGTTAAACATATAAAAGAGTTTAGTTATTATAAGAGAATATATGTCTTACTATTTTTAGTTAGGTTTGGAAACCTACAGCTGGGTTGTTTGATTCAGTCAGTTTTTACAGAAAAATGAGCAACTTAAATCAACTTTATTTCACTGTGTGCGTTTTTGCGTCTTCTGGAGATGGACAAAAACCTTTAATATATTAGGGGTAGTCAACTGATCAAATATTATACTTCTTTTTAAAGGACCCAAGATCTTCCTTCTTCTACTTTTCATGTTTTCTTGGTAATGTAGTGATGGATTGGTGAGTTTCATCTGGAATGATTTTTTTTTATTTCCCTTCATCAATAAATTTGATTTTTTCAAATGTATGCTCTATATAGAACCTTCCTGATTTTCCGCACATCCTTCTCTCTTTCTAAGGCCAATTATTCTCTTTAAGAGCACTGCTACAAATCATTCCTAATTAAGATGAACAAGTATTATTTATTATGGAGTTGCTTTAATGGATAATAATTAAATCTCACATGCTTTTTCTTCAAAACATAGTTTAGTCATTAGCTCTTTGAGATCTCATTTTGAGAGTGTAGTTGAATTATTAGCTCTTTGAGATCTCATCTTGATAATGTTGTTGAAACATTAGCTCTTTGAGATTTCACACCTACAATTCCTAAAATTCATCTCTCATGTGAAAGCTTTTAGCATTCCGTGGTGATTCTGTTTGCTTATGTAACACCTCGGATTTTAAAAAAGGAAAATGATTGCATATTTTAAGTTATTGGTTCAGGTCTACGAGACAATCTACGGTTCGTCGAATGTTCTACGGGTCGTAGACCAGTCTCGTAGAAAGTGAGAAAATAATTTTTGAAAATCAAGTTTCAGTATCTCATCCTACAACTGATCTGGACGGTCCGTCGAATGATCTACGAGTCGTAGATGAGTTCCATAGAAGCAATTCAGACTTAGTGAAATTTTGGGGTTAAAATTGAGTTCTACGATTTAGGTCTACAGACCGTAGGAAGTCCTACGGACTGTAGAAGGGTCTCGTCAAAGTTGGTTAAATTTTAAGGTCCCAGTACTTGGTCTACGGTTGACCAGTACAGACGGTAGAAAGTTCTATTGTTCGTAGGTCGGACCCGTAGACCAGTTCCGACAGTTATTAAGGGCTTTTGAGTCTTTTCCTATGCGTTTTATATCTAAACTATGTCGTTTTGAACCCTATTCTAAGCCCTATATAAAGACTTTAAGTCCTAAATCTATCCATTTTAAACTCATTCTCATAATTCCCCAAAACCCAACCAAATTCATCCTTCCAAATTCTCTCTCAAGCTAAGGAAGAAGAAGAAGCTAGGGTTTCACTCTAAGGACTTCAATTCACCATTTTTCTTGGGCTTTGGGTATCAAGGTATGTGGGTATTTATTAATGGAGTCCATTCCTCCATGGGGTCCCCAAGATTTTCAATTCCTCAATTCGATTTCAATTGATCAAAGTAGGGTTCTTCTTAATTCTCCATGGGTTCTACTCAATTATGATTCAATTGTTGTTCTTTTATCTTCTATTGCATGATTTAACGTAATTGCATGACTTTGAGTTGAAATTATATGAACCCATACATGATCCACGATTTTTGACTATGAACTTGTGAAGAACTCATGAACCTGTGAACTATGAATTTGAAAAGCTATGCATGTCCTATGAAAATAATGTTTATGATGATAGGGTGCTTTTAGATGAAAATATCAATGTTATTGTGAAAGGATTTCTCACATACGAATATGATCATGAGTGTAAAAGGTATTTCTCACATATAGATTCACTTTAGTGAAAGATTTTCTCACCTGTGCTTGAATTGTGTTTTAAGGAGCTATTCTATGTTTTGATTTTTAAGATGTGGATTGGTATTGATCATTGCCTTTCCTATGTTATGATGATAATTGTTTTTTATCTATTCTGTTGGGATTTTGACTTAGCACCAAGAGGGCTTTGAGGTGGATGCTCAAATAGGGTAGTCTCTAGTAGCAACCTCTAATCCCAAACTATGTGCCCCCATAGGATTGTCTTAAATGACCTAGCTAGTGCATCCAATGTAGCAAAAAATAATGTATACGGATTCTACCTTGGCAAGTAGAATCTCCTTCTTTCGGTATGAGGGATAGACCGGATTCTATGATATAGCTTTCATGGTCTTACTGTCGATTATAGCTAACATCCCATAATACGAATATGTTTCCTTAAAGCTTTCTTATGTCTCTTATTTTAAATGCATTGATCATATCTTATGATTTATGCAATGTTGATTCTTTAAGATTTTAAATGTTCAAATGTTGGCCATGCATTACATGTTTAAGTGATTCATGTTATCATGTTTATTTTTATGCATATTGCCCCATACTTAGTATATTCCATGTAATAATGCATACTTGTGCCTACATTGTCTTATTAATGTAGGGTCCGACGCTCCCACCTCTCACACTTTTGGCTAGTTGATCATTCACCAGATTCGAAGAGTTGGTGAGTCCTTATGTTCCGAGGACCAAGACACATTTACTTGCCTCAAGTCTTTCTAGTTTTCGAATGATGTATGTGGTGTATGAGTTACGTCCCAATCACTCTTATATTGTAGTAGATGGCTTGTCATGACTATGTGGACTTCCACTTATGTCAAGCTCTTTTATGATATAAAAGTTGTCTTTTAAATCTATTTTCTATTTATCTTGTATGATGTATGCTTGGTGGCTTGTGTAGGGCCTCTCGGTGTCCTATATGCCATGTCACCCCTAGGGGGTACTTTGGGTCATGACAAACTTGGTATTCTGAGCACAAAGTTTTAGAAAAAGGTCCTAGGAAGTCTGACAAGCCGCGTCGAGTAGAGTCTTGTTCATGAGTGTGAAGCGTGTCACATTTATGAATAGGAAGCTATAAGTCGTTTAGGAAATTTTACTTCTTTCATCATTCTAAAGTTGTGTGATAGAGTTTAACTCTATATGTCTCTCTCATAATCGTTATTCGATGCTTTTCAGGATATGGCCCCTCGAAGAGCATACATTAGAAGAAATGCAAATGAGAATGTGGAATAGGAAGCTCCTCAAGTTTTGATCGACCCTTTGGCCGAGCAAGTGACCAATGCGGAGTTTCGAGCCACTTTTCATGTTTTGGCCCAAGCCATGACGGTTCAAGCCAATAGGGAGGTTGTGGTCCCTGTGAATCTAAATGTGGGTACGGCAGAAACTAGAGTGAGGGACTTCACTAGGATGAATCCCCCGGAGTTTCATGGTTCCAAGGTTGAGGAAGATCCTCAAGAGTTCATTGATGAAGTGTACAAGATCTTGATAATCATCGGAGTGACGTCAATTGAGAAGGCGGAATTGGATGCTTACCAACTCAAGGGTGTTGCTCAAATTTGTTATGCTCAATGGAAGGAACAAAAGGCGGTTGATGCGGGCCCTATTGATTGGGAGAAATTTAAGGTTATTTTCCTTGATAGGTTCTTTCCCCTTGAGATGAGGGAGGAAAAAGTACTTGAATTCATTAACCTTCATCAAGGGAATATGAATGTGAAGGAGTATGCCTTGAAATTCACACAATTGTCCAAATATGCTCCTACTATGGTTGCCGATTCTAGGCAAGGATAAGCAAATTTATTTCGGGAGTGTTCAAAATGGTGGTTAAGAAATGTCATACCACCATGCTTATTAAGGAAATGCACATTTCTCATTTAATGACTCATGCTCAACAAATTGAAGAGGAGAAGATTAAGGAAAGGTCTAGGGAGGTAAAGAGGGCAAAGAGGGCAAAGAGCGGTGTTGGTGACTTTTCACATTCAAGGTTTGATGGACATGGTCGTTCTAGATTCTGATAAAGGTTTTCCGGTCAAGGTTTCTCTAATGCTCTAGCTCCTAAGTTCAACAAAGATAAGGTGCCCTCAAGGAGGAAATGGTGGTGGAAATGGATCTTCGGTTCTTGCATGCCAAAAGTGTGGGAAGAGTCATTCGAAAAAATGTTTGATGGGTATGGATAATTGTTTTAGTTGTGGTAAAAGTGGTCATCTCTTGAGAGATTTTCCATCTAGAATCGATAAGGGAAAAATGGTAGACAAGCTCCGCCTAGTAGTTCGGGTTTGGGTGCTCCAAAGCAAAACTGATTCTATGCACTTCAAACTCGACATGATCAATAGGGTTCTCCCGATGTTGTTATGTGTATGTTGAAAGTCTTTCATCTTGATGTTTATGCTTTGCTTGATCCCTGTGCTACTTTGTCTTTTGTGACGCCTTATGTGGCTATGAGATTTGATGTTTATCCGGATGTGTTGTTGGAACCTTTCTTTGTCTCTACTCTTATTGGTGAATCTATTGTGGCTAAAAAAGTCTATAGAAATTGTCCCAGCTCCTTATCCCATAGAGCCACTCATGTTGATTTTGTAGAGCTTGATATATTGGATTTTGATGTCATTCTTGGTATGGACTGACTCCATTCTTGTTATGCTTTGGTTGATTGTAGAACCCGTGTGGTTAAGTTTCAGTTTTCAAATGAGCTGTCCTAGAGTGGAAAGGGGGAAATTCTATGCCTAAGGGTCAGTTTGTTTCTTGTCTAAAGGCAAGAAAATGATTTCTAAGGGTTGCATATATCATCATGTTCGGATTAGGGATACAGATTTTGAAACTCCTACCTAGAGTCGGTTCCCATTGTAAATGAGTTTCTGGAAGTGTTTTCGGATGATCTACCCGGTGTTCTGCCCAAAATGGAAATAGACTTCGGTATTGACCTTCTTTCTGATATGTAATCTATCTCTATTCCTCCTTATCATATGGCTCCAGCAGAACTTAAGGAGTTAAATGATTAATTGAAGAATTTTTTGGATAAGGGTTTCATTAGACCGAGTATCTCTCCATGGAGTGCTCCGGTGTTTGTTCGAAAGAAGTATGGTTCTCTCCAAATGTGCATCGACTATCGACAATTGAACTAGGTTACCATTAAGAATAAATATCATATTCCAAGGATAGACGATTTTTTTGATCAACTCCAAGGAGTAAGTTACTTCTCTAAGATTGACCTTCGGTCAGGTTATCATCAATTGAGAGTAAGGGAACGTGATATTCCAAAAATGGCTTTCCGAACAAGGTATGTCCTTATGAGTTTTTGGTGATGTCGTTTGGATTGACTAATGCTCTGATCACTTTCATGGACAATATGAATAAAGTGTTTAGACAATATCTTGATATGTTTGTGATAGTGTTTATCAATGATATCTTAATTTATTCTCGAAGTGAGGAAGAGCATGCTGATCATTTGAGGATTGTGTTGCAAATTCTTAAGGATCATGAGTTATATGCTAAGTTCAATAAATGTGAGTTTTGGTTGAAATCCCTGGCTTTTCTTAGTCACATTATCTCTGGTAAGGGTATTGAGGTGGATCATAAGAAGAAGGAAGTGGTTAAGAATTGACCTAGACCTCTATCTGCTTCGCATATTTGTAGCTTCTTGGGTTTGGCCAGATATTATAGAAGGTTTGTGGAAGAATTTTCTTCTATTGCCTCTCCATTGACCTCGTTGACTTAAAAGAAGGTTAAGTTCTTATGGTCGGAAGCATGTGAAAAGAATTTTCAAGAGTTGAAAGATAGACTCACTTCGGCCCCTATTTTGACACCACCGGAAGGATCAGATGGTTTTGTGGTTTATTGTGATTCTTCATGGGTGGGTCTTGGTTGTGTTTTGATGCAACATGGGAAAGTCATTGCTTATTCTTCGAGACAATTGAAAGTGCATGAAAAGAACTATCCTACTCATGATTTGGAATTACCGGTGGTTGATTTTGCCTTAAGGAGTTGGAGGCATTACTGGTATGGTGTGCATGTAGATGTGTTCACGGACCACAAGAGTTTGAAATACGTGTTCACTCAAAAGGACTTGAATCTTCACCAAAGGAGGTGGCTTGAGTTGTTGAAAGATTATGACATGAGTGTCCTTTATCATCCCGGTAAGATGAATAATGTAGTGGCGGATGCTCTTAGTCGACTATCAATGAGTAGTGTTGCTCATGTTGAGGATGATAAGAAGGAGTTGGTTCGTGATGTTCATAGATTGGCCCAATTGAGTGTTCGGCTGGTTGATTCTAATGAAGGTGGTGTAATTGTTCATAATGGTTCAGAATCATCTTTTGTATCGGATATAAAGGCTAAGCAAGATCTTGATACGGTATTGGTTGACTTGAAGAAGTCGGTTTCCAAAAAAGTGATTGAGTCTTTCTTCCAAGGGGGAGATGGTGTCCTTCGATATCAAGGTCGGTTATGTGTTCCGAATGTTGATGAGTTGAGGAATCAGATTCTGACAGAAGCCCATAGTTCTCGGTATTCTATTAACTCGGGAGCCACCAAGATGTACCATGATTTGCGGGAGGTCTATTGATGGAATGGAAAGAAGAAGGATATTGTGGAATTTGTGGCTAAGTGTTTGAATTTTCAACAAGTAAAAGTTAAGCACCAAAAGTCGGGAGGTTATTCTCAAGATATTAGTATTCCTACTTGGAAGTGGGAAGATTTGAAGAGAAAATGGTCATCTTATTACTGAATTTCCAACTACACACTTATATTTCACGGGGGTCCTATTACCCCCCGAGCTATTTTAAAGTGGAAAAATTTCCTTCCTAAAACGTCATTACCAGGCATGTGTCTTGTGGTGAAATACACACACTTGACATGTGTATTTCACCATTTAGTAATTCTTTTTAAAAAATATTCTCCTCCTTCCTCTTTCTTTCTTCCCCAATCATTTCTTCAGCCCTAACTATAATAAACACCATTTTTAACTGCAGTAAATTTTTATATCTCTAACAATTTATAAGAGCAAAAATTCAGGTCACCTTTTCATCCACTCTAAATCTCTAAAGCCTAGAAAATAGTGTTTCTAATCAAATCTTTCATTCAACCAATTCAACAATCTTTTCATGTTTTTTTTTACATTTCGTTCGATTTTTGCACACCCCATAATATAGAATGGATTTTGTTATTCTCATGGATGAGTTATTGAGCTTGGTTTGGAAAAAGTCAAAAAAGAATTGCGGAAGGGCAATTTTTAAATAATGGGATGTTTTCTTTCTTTTCTGGGAAAATAAGGAGATGTGGAATTTGAAGGAAATGTGAGCTGTAAGTCATGCCGGTGGTTGAGTGAAAGAAGACCAATTTGTAACACCAATTTGAGAAACCTTTCTAAAATTTTCATGATTAATTTATAATTTGAATTTTTTATTTTGATTCTTCATGGGTTTTAGGAGAACATGTAGGATCCTTCTTTAAAAATGTAGAAGAAATTATTTTGTTTCAGTTCCTTCTAATAAGTTTGAAAATATTTTTAAGAAATACAATTACTTCACTTTGACTTTGTTACTCTTGAGTCCATGACTTTAAAAAAATTAATTAATTGACATTTTTTAAAAAGAATAATTTTAATTTGTTAGATATATTCGAAATAAGTCTATTGAAAAATTATTTATTCATAAAATGCATTAGTTTTTGATAATTTTTATACAAAACATCCATTGATAAAGCTTCAACAATGATAATGGTGAAGAAGGTATAGTTGTATGGATAAATAAGAAGGAAGAAAGAAAGAGAAAGTAAAGAGATAAAAAAAGGAAATAAAAAAAATAGGCAACTCACTCTCTCAAAGAGAGTGAAATACACTCTCTATGCCAACTCAACACTTAAGGGATAATTTATTCCATTTTAAATTTTAAAGTAGTTCAGGGGGGTAATAGGACTCTCGTGAAGTATAGATGTGTAGTTGGAAATCCGGTAATAGGCTAGGGGGTCATTTGACCATTTTCTCAAGATTTGAATATGAACTTTATTGTTGGTTTACCCCACACTCGGAGGCAACATGATTCAATTTGGGTTATTGTGGATCGTATGACGAATTTGGATCATTTATTCTCGTAAAAACTTCTTATTCAGCGGAAGATTATGTTAAGTTGTATATCAAGAAAATGGTTAGGTTGCACGGGGTGCCCATATCCATTATCTCCGATTGCAGTACCGAATTTACTTCTCAATTTTGGAAGTCATTCCAAAAAGGTCTTGGTACCGAGTTACGCTTAGTAAGGCCTTTCATCCTCAAACCGATAGGCAAACCGAATGTACGATTCAAACTTTGGAGGATATATTGAGAACATGCGTAATTGACTTCAACGGTAATTGAGATGATCACTTGCCTTTGATTGAGTTTACTTATCACAATAGCTACCATTCAAGTATTGATATGGCTCCATTTGAGGTTCTTTATGGTAGGAGGTATATGTCTCCTATAGGATGATTTGAAGTTGGTGAGGTTGCTTTGATAGGTCCCGAGTTGGTACATGAAGCTATGGAGAAAGTTCTTCTTATTAGAGAAAGGTTGAAAACGACTCAAAGTCGACAAAAGTCCTATGTCAATGTTAGAAGAAGGGATCTTGAGTTTGATGTTGATGATTGGATTTACTTGCAGATTTCATCCATGAAGGGTGTCATGAGGTTTGGTAAAAAAGAGAAACTTAGTCCCCGTTATGTAGGTCCTTATCAAGTGTTGAGACAGATAGACAATGTGACTTATGAATTAGACTTGCCCTCCGATTTATCGTCGGTACATCCGATATTCCATGTTTCTTTATTGAAGAAGTGTATCGATGATCCGACATTGATTGTGCCATTGGAAAGTCTTGATATTCATGAAAGTCTTTCATGTGAAGAAGTTCTGGTTGAGATCTTAGACCGGCAAGTTTGAAAGTTAAGAAACAAAGAAGTTGCATCCGTGAAGGTGTTGTGGAGGAATCAAATGGTTGAAGGAGCTACTTGGGAGGCCGAGGCCGATATGATGTCATCTTCATCTTTTTCCCTCCGTTCCTACTCTAGCTCGAGGTATTTAGTCCTTCATGATTTATTCTTACAGATTCATGCGTCTTAGTCATTCTCATGTTTTCATATGCATGCATGTATGTTTTATGAAATGATGTTTTAAAGTATGTGTTAGCTTGGAGTCGATTTTCCCCTTGATTATGTGCATTTATGTGATTGCATTAATGTTGGGTTATTAGATCTCTTTCCCTACCCACTTTATGTTGCCTTGAGTTGCATTCGAAGACGAATGTTTCCAACGGGGAGATATTGTAATACCTCAAATTTTGAAAAAGGGAAAAGATTGCTACGAGACCAGTCTACGGTTCGTAGAATGTTATACGGGTCATAGAACAATCTTGTAGAAAGTGGAAAAATAATTTTTGAAAATTAAGTTTTAGTATCTCATTCTATGACTGACCAGGATGGTCCGTCGAATGATCTACGAGTCGTAGATGGGTTCCGTAGAAGCAATCTAGACTTAGTGAAATTTTAAGGTGAAAACTGAGTTCTAGATTTTGGTCTACGGACTGTAAGAAGTCCTACAGACCATAGAAGGGTCTCGTCAAAGTTGGGTAAATTTTAAGATCCCAGTACTTTGTCCACAATTGACCAATACGACCGTAGAAAGTTCCGGTTTGTAGATCGGACCCATAGACCAGTTCTGGCAGTTATTTCTTAAGGGCTTTTGAGTCTTTTCCTATACGTTTTATGCCTAAACTATGTCATTTTGACCCCTATTCTAAGCCGTATATAAAGACTTTAAGTCCTAAATCTACCCATTTTAAACTCGTTCTCCTAATTCCCCAAAACCCAATCAAATCCATCCTCCCAAATTCTCTCTCAAGCTAAGGAAGACGAATAAGCTAGGGTTTCACTCCAAGGTCTTCCATTCATTATTTTTCTTGGGCTTTGAGTATCAAGGTATGTGGGTATTCACCAATGGAGTCCATCCTTCATGGGGTCCCCAAGGTTTTCAATTTCTCAATTCATTTTCAATTGATCAAATTGGGGTTCTTCTTAATTATCCATGGGTTCTATTCAATTATGATTCAATTGTTGTTTTTTATCTTCTATTGGATGATTAAAGTAATTATATGATATTGAGTTGAAATCATATGAACCCATGCATGGTCCGCGATTTTTGACTATGAACTTGTGAAGAACTCATGAACCTATGAACTATGAATTTGAAAAGCTATGCATGCCCTATGAACATAATGTTTATGATGATAGGGTGCTTTTAGATGAAAGTATCAATGTTATCGTGAAAGATTTTCTCACATATGAATATGATCATGATTGTGAAAGGTATTTCTCACATATGAATTCACATTGGTGAAATGTTTTCTCACCTTTGCTTGAATTGTGTTTTAAGGAGCTATTCTCTGTTTCGATTTTTAAGATGTGGATTGGTATTGATCATTGTCTTTCCTATGTTATGATAATAATTGATTTTTATCTATTCCGTTGAGATTTTGGCTTAGCACCGAGAGGGCTTTGAGGTGGAGGCTCAAATAGGGTAGTCTCTAGTAGTAACCTCTAGTTCCAAACTATGTGCCCCCCATAGGATTGTCTTAAATGACCTAGCTAGTGGATCCACTTTAGCAAAAGATGATGTGTACGGATTCTACCTTGGTAAGTAGAATCCCCTTCTTTCGGTATTAGGGATATACCGGATTTCATGATATAACTCTCATGGTCTTATTGTCGGCTAAAGCGAACATCCCACAAAACAAATATGTTTCCTTAAAGCTTTCTTATGTCTCTTATTTTAAATGCATTGACCATATCTTATGATTTATATGATGTTGCTTCTTTAAGCTTTTAAATGTTCAAATGTTGGCCATGCATTACATGCTTAAATGATTCATGCTATCATGTCTATTTTTATACATATTGCCCCATACTTAGTACATTCCATGTACTAATGCATACTTGTGCCTACATTGTCTCGTTAATGTAGGATCCGACGCTCCTACCGCTTACACTTTTGGCTAGTTGATCATTCTACCTGATTCGAAGAGTTGGTGAGTCCTCATGTTTCAAGGACTGAGACACATTTACTTGCCTTATGTATTTCTGATTTTTGGATGATGTATGTGGTGTATGGGTTACATCCCAGCTACTCTTATATTGTAGTAGATGGCTTGTCATGACTATGTAGACTTCCGCTTATGTCAAACTCTTTTATGATATGAAAATTGTCTTTTAAATCTATTTTCTATTTATCTTGTATGATGTATGCTAGGTGGCTTGTATAGGGCCTCTCGGGGTCCTATATTCTATGTCACACCTAGGGGGGGTACTTTGTTTTGTGACAACTTACCTTCTTTCCAAAGGAAACATGAAGCTCATGTTATGTTGTTTCGCACAACATCAGCTACTCAGAGAACAATGTGTTAGAGAATATATATGACTAGTTCTGGACACGTGCGTTGCACGTGTATTCCATGCTAAATTACAAAAATTTTATAAGGCGGTTGACACTCATGCCATCTTATGTCTTTCTATCAATTAAGAGGCAGGAAATGCACAACAAAAGTAGTAGCAATATGTTCAAGAAGAGCTTTGTGACCATTAGCAATCCCATTTAAATGATATCAACTTAAACATTGTATGAATTCATCAATTCAGAATACAATTAGTTGCACAATTTATTTATTAGAAATGAAAGTTCCATCAAATTTCAATTTTTTTAGATACATTCATATTGTGTAATGTCTTGCATTTTTATATATATTGCAAAATTTAATCATATAGGCATTTTGATCTTCTAATTTTTTACGTTAAATCTAACATAAAAAATAAAATAGTCTAGATTACATAACATAATAAAGTGAAAAAACAATGAGAAGAAGTGGTAGTAAAGTCTTTGTCCCATTACCCTAAACATGTAATAAATGATAATCTACTTTGAATCCTTTTGTCTGTTACCTAAATTAAACGTGATAAAAATATTATATATTTTAAAAAGTTTAGAAATAAATGTATATTTTCTTAGAGCATGAAAATATACAATGTTTTCCAATTAACGTGCTAAAATGTCAACGCCTTCAAAAAGGTAGATTTCAACCTTTGATAAGATCCTAGCGTGTGATTTTTTATTTTTATTTTTATTTTTAATATAGCACATAAATGAGAAAAAAATAGAGAGAACCCCCAAATTTCTTAGACGAAGATAGCACAACATCACCTTTTCTATTCCTAGATTTATTATTATATATAAATTTACTAATTAATATTTAAATACTTTTCTAATATCTATAAAATCTAAGCCCTATGTTATATATAAACAATTTATTCATATATGGTGAAAATTGAAATGATGAAAGGGTTCTTAACTAAAATAAAATAACTTTTGTACGATATTGATCTCTCCATAAAAATTCAACCTAGAGAACAAAATTTTTTGTCATCCAATAATGCGATCGAGTGCAAAGCATCTTGGATAATGCTTCAATCTGTCAAAAAGTAATTACAGAGATAGAAGAGAACAATTGATATTAAAAACTATAATACCTTGCTACATCTATTTTCCTCTGAAAAAAATTTATACACATTAAAGATCATATAAAACATTCTATGTTTAGATCCTCAAATAAAATGAAATAAAAAAAAAGAAGAGGATAATAACATCAATAGAAATCATAATTATTATCCATCAAAAGCAACACTTCAATACATCACAAAAAATCAAAATAGAGTAAATAAAATTATTATATGCACCAAATAAGATTAGAATTAGAACAAAAAAAACATGACAATTATTTTCAGGAAAAATAAATTATATTTGAATTTTCCAAAAAGAATATTAGAGCAAATATAATCACACCAAATTGATGACGTTCTAGACCAAAAAGTTACGAATAAATAATGGAGAAATAAAATTCATACCTGGAAAGAAATATCTCCTCCAAACAAATTTCGCCTTCCTATCATATTATAATATGAATAAATAATAAGTTATCAACAAAAAAATTCTACCGATTAAATAAAATAACACGAAAATTTTTAAAGCTTTACCTGATATAAATCCCCTATTGAAATATATTTATAGTTTTACTCATTACCGCTTGCAACGAATCTAAAATCTTCAAATTGGCATTCAAAGTGAAAGATTTAGTGATCAGAATATGTTACATTTGAAGTAATTAAATATAATAAGTGTAATAATGATACTATATAGGATAGTAAAACTAAACATTAATTAATTGCAATAAATGAGTTAACGTGTGTTGTGTTGAGGAATTCTAATAGTCGCTATTAAATATAGCAGATTAAACATAATTTAAAAAGTTAAATGAGTAATTTTTGAGCTTTTTTTAACATAGCACATACATGAGAAAAAATGGATTATATGTCCAAAAAAGGAGGAAAAGGGTAAATATATCTTAGCCAAAGAAAGATGTCACATCATTTTTTTTATATTTAAATTATAGATACAAATATAAATTATATTTATAGATATAAACATAGATTAGAGGAAGGTACAAAAAATAAATTATTAAGAGTAGAAATTAGAGAGGTGTGAGTTATGGATAATTACTCCTTGTAAATTGGCATGTGAAGAGTATTTGTTGCAAATGTTCCTCCATGAATAATATGTTTATTTGTAATAAATTAAGTAACTCACTTTTACAATAAAATAATTAATTTAATTTAAAAAAGTCCAAAAAAGGAGAAAAAAGATAAATGTAAATGGAGACAATAAAAATGTGTCACATCACCTTCTCTAAGTTTTCTTTTATATTATATATAGATAGATATAAATATGGATTTATCATTTATTAAAATATTCATTATTTAACAGTCAAAAAATATAATAAAAATAATGTTTAGATGAGGGGTAAAATTGTTTTTTTAAAAAACTTTTGAAAGGATATTTTTTAATTATTTTACAAATGCATGTGTGCTCAACTTCTTATTTCCTCACATATTATTCATCCTTGAGCTAACTAAAATTTATGATTTAATTAATAATTAATGAAATGATTTTTAACATTTAAATTTAGTGTAGGGGTAAAATGGTCATCCAACTTTCTACTTTAGAGCTTCGCACTTATAATAATATATGATATGATGTACTTGAAGATATTAAATCATTGTTATATTTTCTTGGTATTAAATCTTATAATAGTTGACTGTAATACTCAATTAATTATGATGTGCTTTTTTGTTATGAACTATTTCCTACATTTAACAATTTATGGCTTCTAGGTATTGTCACTTCACTGATGTGATAGCTCTAATCTTGATTAGATAAATTTAAATGGTTTAGTGTTGCCAGTGGTAATTTGAGATAGTGATATGTAATGCTTTGCAAGAGTGGTGCAATGTTTAACCTTCTAGCGAAATGTATTATGGAATGATGCGCTTGTAATTAGTTTTAGAAGATATATTTAGGTTTTGAACTCTTAAAAAATTTGTGCAATTGTAATAAAAGTTGAAGTTCATTAAACACCTCTTTGTCTAACCATTGAAGAAGTGTTTTCTCTTTTATCCTTTTCAGCACCATTTTCTGTTTATCAACAATATACCCAGCTATGTTCTTAGCTTGCCAATCTTAGTTATTGTTCTTAGCTTGCCAATCTTAGTTATTGTTCTTAGCCTACCAGGGTGCTCATTGTTATTTACTCACAAAAGTCCTTTCTTATCCACTTATTTATTAGCACAACTATATGTTGATAAGAATTTTTTAACATGTAAGTTTAGATAAACATGTTCGATAGTGAAAACCTAATGTTGTTGGATTGAACCATCCTGTAGTGAGCAGGGAATAAGTCGATGTCCTCCTATCTGTCGTATAACGTCCAAAAACTAAGCACACAAGTCATAATTAATATTCAAATTCTATTTTCAAGAAAAATTTAAACATTCTAGCGGCAGGGATGTACTCTGAACTTGCTTATGGATTGAAAGAGGCACGTTGTTCACAATTGAAAAGATAAAAAATTGGCGGGATCAATAATTGGTGCAACTCTAGCTTTTACATAACAAAATTATTCTAATGAACAGGTGGTGCCATCACAGAAACAACTATCTCCACTTCTGTAAATTTGCTGACAAGAATATTTTTGGCTGAGTTGAATATCTTCAGTTGGAGAGTTGTCACTATGGCACTACACTAGGCAATTAACTTTTATATATGTGGATAGTATTGTTTTTTAATTGATTTTGTTGCAGTTTTTTGGGCCTTATTACTTTTTCTAGATGTGTAGATTTTTGATGTTTGAGGCTTGATTTAAGAGTTATTAGTGTACCTTAATTCTAGATATTGTTTCAATTGTGCCATGTATTTCCTCCTTATGTAAAACTTTTATTTGACACGTGTAATAATCACCATGTTGAGTACGTGCTTAGCATGGGCATTAATAAAACAACCATCTAGTATAACATAAGACACCTGGGTTCATAAATATCTCGGCTGCAATCATGTTGCTGGACAATACTTAATGACAACACACACTACAACAAATTTGATTATTAGCGACAAATAATTTTGTCACAAGAAACTCACATTTCGTCACAAAAAAACTTTTGTGACAAAAAATAATTCGTCAATCGTTCGTCCCTAAATCATGAGTCACTAAATGTATACAGAGACAATTTAGTGTTTCGTCACTAAATAGAAATATATTAACTACAAAAATACTTTTTATCCCTAAATACTTAGGATTTATGACAAACTTGTTCGTCATTAAAATTATTAAAATTTATAGGTAATAATATGTTTTCGTAACTAAAGAGGTTATTAACTCCGACGAAACTATTGTGTCACTAACTATTTAGTTTAATCAGTAACGATACAATTTGTCTTTGATGTTTTATGAGTTTCGTGGTTAAACAAATATCATTCCGTCACTAAAAACTACTTTTTACATACAAATTCATTCTTTGTCCCTAAAAGGTAAAAATTGGTGACAACTTTATTTTAAAATAATTTTGTAGTTAAAACATTCATGTCGTCACTAAAAATAATCTTTTTTTACCGACAATAAAATTGTCACTACAATATATCATAAATAGCAACAACCACAGTTGTCATAAAAAAATAAAATTAATTTGTAGGTAATAAGTAGGTAATTTTCGAGACGATGATTATTCTTTTCACTAAATGTCATATTTTTATGATGAAAATGTTATCGTCTTAAAATAAATAAATAATGTAATCGTCACTAAAAATTGAGATTTTGAAGATAAAATGTTGTCACTAATGACATTTAAATTTGTAGCAATACTATTTATAATTTATATTAAGCTAAGTCTTTGTAAATTTAAATATTTATTTTTAAAAATTACACGTATTAAATAATACAAATATCCTAAACTTCACAACCTAGAGTAGTTTATTTAATAATGAGCACCATACATTATACAAATTAAAAATAACATACTAAATGAAGGAAGATAATAATAAAAAATCTACCGTCATATATCAATTAAGAACATCTAAAATGATATTCAATAGATAATATCTCAACATTCCCCTTAAAGAAAAGAATATTAAGTAAAAATTATCCAGCTTCTGACATAATACTAAATTTTAACAAAACCGAGGCAGTAAAAAATAAGTTTCTTCTCAAAATACCATTGCAAAAGAACTTCTCTAGCAACTAGTATTGCCTTCCACCTTCCACAACCTGTGTAAAAGAAAAAAAACATTATGATTTGATTTCATACTTTATGATATCATGATATACAACAACATATCCAAGTGTAATCCCATAAATGAAATATGGGGAGGAGGAATGTACACATAAATTATCTCTACCCTTGCAGGATAAAGAAGTTGTTTTCAATAGACGTTCGACTCAAAGAAATGTAACCGACGCAGAAAAGTAAGAAATAAAAAGAGAAAAAAAGAGTCATCATGTCCATTTCTAAACACTCAAGAAGATGAAATCATAACTCCTTAAGCTGCAGTTAGCCTCACAAACACCATCTCAATCTATCACTAAACTATTCACCTCCCACACTAGAAACTTTAAAAGAGAGAAACACCATTAGAGTCAAGAGACTGACCTCGAGTGCAATAGAAATTGCTAATTCAAGCCTTCTAGGAGTATTGGCAACTTCATACAAGTAAGATAGACTCTCTGCTTACAAAGATTCTACATCTGCAGAAAATGGTGCAATAAATTTATTCCCACAAGAAATGCAAACTAATTGTTCTCAACAAATTTACAAAGATTAAAAATCCTCAAGTGATAAGAATAGCGGAATACCTCAATATTAGTTGGACTTACAATAGAGAATACTTCTAGATTTCAGTATTGATACAAAAAGAACAATTGACGAGGATATTTTAATTAAGATGCATCTAAGTGCACGACAACTTCTAGTAACAAAAGAACTCTACCTTTGCTATTCTACTCCTAGTGTCGATTAAGAACATCCAATTCATTGAGAAAAAAATGCACAGGTCAAAGAAAAAATCTTTTCAAGTTCATCACATAAGATAGTTAAGGAACACATTGAAAACTTCAAATGCTTGCAAGAATTATGAACAAAACTCATCACCATAAACGCTAAGAAAATTCGTGTTCAACAATAAATGATGGTATAAATCATAGTAGATCATATATTGATATCATTTGTACTTTTCACTAGTTTTTCTGTTGATAAAAATATAAATTACTTGTTGTGGTTCTGTTATATCGGCTTTAATCACCTTCAGAAGTGGCAATTCCATGACTCGATAAAAAGTGTGTTCACTCACACTGTGTAGCTCTCATGCAGCCTTGAAAAAACTATTTTTTGAGCATGTGTGTCCACACTTGTACTATGTATTTGCTGTGTTATCTCACTTGAGTTTTCTGAGTAGGTTTTCATTTATGTTTTGAATTTACAACAATATGAAGTTGTTTTCCAACATATAAAATTGATTGAGGTCACTTTACCTTGGAGTCACATTACACTAATTTACCTTAGTTTCATTGCCCTATGTTATTTATTTCAACACAGGGGCTGTTTGGATTGGCTTTTTAAGTTGCTTATACGCTAAAAGATATAAGTTGGTCTTACCCGACTTTTGGATTTTAGCTTAATTTTTGTACCCTCTCAGCCTAAAAAAATTGCTTAAAAGCACTTTTTGACTTTTCCAAACACCTCAAGAAATAAAAAAGAGTTTAAAAGTCAAAAGTTACCTAAAGTATGCCAATCCAAACACACTATATTCTTTTAATAATGCATCCTTCTATATTATCTATGTACTAAATGATCCTTTGTATATTTTACTTCTATATTGATCTAAAATGAAAATAATAGTAGAAGAAACAAAAAAATTAACATTGTTGTTCTCTCTGTAGAAAAAAAAAATTCTTGCAGCCTATCACCAATCAATCTATACAAACCAACTCACAAACCTTGAACAATACAGATTTAAATGTCTGAAATTGTTGATGCATTAAACTAAAAAGGAACTCCAAATGTAAGTTAAATAGAGCTCTTTTTACCTTATGATTGTATCCAAAAAATGAGTAAAATAAATCTTATGGAAGTATCCAACAAATAAAACCAGTTTTTCTACTTGACTAATTTGAAGCTAAGCTCCTAGCACACTCCACTGAACTCATAATATTCACACAAGTACAACACACTCTATTCAAAGTATATAAAATTGTGATAAGCATAACACTAAAATTGCGAAAAAGGTGGGCATATGTTAGATCACCATCGGCAGACAAGCTACAACACAATACAATAAAAGAGATACATGTTAATTTTCAGACGTAGGAAGCGGTTTCTATTCCTTTTTGTATTAATGCTAAATAGATTATTGAAAGACACATGCTCATCAGAGTACCTAACTGTGATTAATTACTAACAAATCAAACCTTGGGGATACTCCAATATCTGTTAGAAAGACTAAGTGATAAATGAACCAACAAGATAAAGTTACGTCATTGACGATGTGCCCAGCACCACCTTCCAAGGGATTTTGTCAAAGATTCAACCTCCTCAATAGGATTAACCATAGTGCTATAGAAATTATGGCAGTGCTTCGATTAATGGGAAACTAACAATCCAACAGAAGAGGTTTCAGATGCAAAATTACATTGACTTAACCACACACAATATTCAGTGAGAAATTTTAACCACACAACAACAACCAACAAAAAATGTAATGAACGAATACAAAATATATTCAACATTATCACATCGTGTGCCAACATGAAATTTACATATTGCAATTCTAAACAAGTAGTGATACTAACCACATCTTGTTCAAGGTTGATGATTGCACAATACACAATATATACACTATATATAGCATAACCAAGATACTAGAATCACACAACAAGTGAAGATTTCAAATAATTGAATCGCCATAGTTTCATGATGGAAACACAAGTATGTTGGGTTCAAATCTCAGCGAAAGAAGGTTCAGATGGAGAATTAATAGCCTTTAGCAGAAACATTATTATTCTTACTAATAGTGACATTTAAAGGAAATCTTTACTCTAAACTTGACTAAATAATAAACAATGACAAGATTTAAATAGAGCCCTATCAACTCTTGAATAATTATGAGATATCCCAACTGTGTTTAGTTATGTTGGCGCTTTGAAAACTGCATGCATACATCCTTTTTAGCTTTTTCCCATTCCTTCCATCGTGACAAGAGCAATTATGACTAAATTAATACTAATGCTTATACTTCATCACCAAACTATTTGCTCTGCTTAGGCCTTGCTTATAAGTATCAATCACTATTTGTACACCCTTAAGGAACACTCTTTATAAGTTATGAAAAATGAATTACCTAGGATATGCTTAAACGTTGTTTGAATTTTTAACTAACTGCTTATAAAATCTTTCTATACTAGTAATGATTTGATGTAGAAAAAAATCTAGATTACACCAAAGCCTTATCGCTGTCTAAAATACTTGGGATCAAGAAATCAGCCCTACTAGTAAACCCATCTCTCAAAAATGAAAAGAATACCACAAAATAATCTCTCAACATGTTAATATCAACCACTCCCAAGGAAAAAAGAAAAAACATTGAAAGTCCATCTAAGATTGTCTAAAACCAAAAAAGGTTTCCATGGAAGAAAGCTTACAATTTTTACTACCCATATAATCATCTAATATTAAAAATAAAGCATCTAAGGAATCAAAATGAGGAATAGATTTTCCAAAATTGAAGAAGAAAAATGTAAAAAAATATACCTGGGTTTTGGGCTGAAGCTAGGTAGAAGAAGATGCCATGATTTATAGCAAGAAGAAAAAACCAACCCTTCCATCCACAACAACATCCTTTCACACATCTGCAATAAAAGAGCTTGATATGAGGAACCAAGACTGTTAAATAGATACAATGATACAAATGAAACTAGAGCAGATGTAGCTTTCAATTAGAAGCCCTAATTTTTGTTGGAGGAGAGGCCAAAACTCGTTCGAATCTTCCAATTAAAAGCCTTGTTGATGCGCCAATGATGAAATTGGAGAAGTAAATGGAGCAAGAGTGTATCAAGAGGACGAAACGTAAAGGTTAAGAATAAAAATAAGAGGAAGGGTTTGGGGAATATGAACAGAAAACGACGGAAATATTTGCGCTTTTGTTTTTCACTGAAAAGAATTATCTATAGCCATAAATAAAATAAGTTGTTGAGATAATTATTATTTTACAAAAAATAATTAATTGCTAATGTATTTATATTTTAATTTACTACTCTCTAGACACATGTTTCGCACGTATACTCCACCAATGAGCATATAACTTGAAAATTATAAAATTATTATTTAAATATACGTATTATCCCCCGTTCTAATTTATGAGATGTGCCTTGATTTGTCACCAAGTATAAGAAAGATAGAAATAGTTTTGAAATTTGTGGTCTAAATAAAGTTATAGATGTTTGTGTGTCTATAAATCATTTTAATAAGGGTGAAATGAACATTTTAAAGTTAAATTATTACTAATATATGAATATGTTATTCTTTTTTAGACTTACTAAAAAGAAAAGTGAATCATATAAATTAAGACTGGAGAAATAATAATATTTAAAGAAAAGTATAAACTTCTAACAATAATGAATGGTAATCCAATTTAGATAATTTAATAAAAGAAAAAAACCATATATATCGCACAAAAAGTCCTTAGGTTGTTTTCTTGTAGTTTTAGTACATGAGATTTATATTTGCCTTAACATCTAAATAGAGTAGCATAATATGTAGACCTCAACTTTCTTCAGTCGATCAAGAAGTTGTGGAATTATTATCTCTACCGTAGAGGTAGGAGCCATGTCAGTGTACAGGCCTAATATATATTATTTTTTTTGGAAAAACTACATAATTTGGCATACTTCATTAGCATATATACTATAATTACCTATACTTTTAAAATATTATGTATTTTACCACTAATTAAGAGTTTCCTACCATATATTGAAAAAGATACACTTAGATACACATATTTTGCTACCAAATACACTAAAATAGGAAGTGAGGCAAGCGATATGGGGAGGGAGGTGAGCAAGATTCGTTATGTATCTCAAATACATGCGAATCACACTAGATACATGTACCTATATGTATCTGGTGTGATTCGCATGTATATGGGATACTAGATAATTAGTAGAGTGGCGAGCGAGATGGGAGAGAGGGGAGCGAAATTTGTCATGTATCTCAGACACATACGAATCTACAAGGATACTATGTATCTAGAACAAATTACACATAATTTTGACCCCATGTATCCCGAGATACATTGAACGAATATGGACACACCAAAATCTGGTAAGATATGTAATATTACAAACTAGAGTGTATCTAAATTATTAGCTCCTAAACTAGTGAGATTTATGTAAGTTCCCTTTTTTTATTCTTAATTTGTGTGACAAAAATGGAATTATGGGAGTAATCATATATTTTCTTTGGCCGTAATTTTTAAAACTAATTTAATTTGTTAATTATTTTGATTTATAGTACTTTTAACGTAATTTACCAGCATATAAATTATTTAATTTGCCTTTACTCCCTCTACTCAATTTATGGGGCACAAAATATTTGGAGAGTCAAAAAATTTTATTTCTATATCATAGATTCAATATATGTTACTCTCTCTATTTGAATTTATTTAACACAAACAAAATTTTTAGAGTCAATAAAAATTTAAACCATAAGTTTTTTGAATTTTTTCATTATTATAAGTTGTTAATTATTACGATATGTAGTATTTTAAAGATATTTGCAAAAATATAAATTATTGGAAATGTCATTTTAATTATTGAGAATTTATTTACTCTTCTAGTCCTGATTTATGTAGCATATATAGAAATCCAATTTTGGTTTGACCATAAATTTTTATAGAATTTTTAAAAATATTTTAAAATTTTTAATTATTGTGATTTATAATATTTCTTATGTAACTTTCAAATATATAAATTATTAGAAATTCATTTTTGATACTTTTATAGTCAAATGACAAAAATGACCTTTGACATATGTGCTTGTAGAATCTTATACTATGTAGTAAACTTATATTAGTTCTCTTTAGAAAAGGAGTAATTTAGTCGATTTATTTATAAATGAGTAATTAATATATCATTTAAGGTGTCAAGAATCAATTTTCCAACTTTAATTTACATATTCATATACAATTGTATATATAAATATATATGTTGTAACTTAATAACAATTAAATGTATAGTTATATTTTTGTACAAAATTATTGTAGGAGTAGTAATATTTCACTGAAAATGTTCAGTAGCTATTTCCACAAATATTTTGATTAAATTTTATGTGAAAAGAAAAAATGTAATTATTTCATATGGAAAAATTAGAAAGCTTCCCACTATTTGATTGAGAATATCTTTTTCACCATGCACTTTTCTAATCATGAGTTAATTCGATGAGAAATAAGTGACAAAATCATGTTCTATAACATAAATTTCCCACTAATTTGTGGAGGGATTTTTTTTTTTTTGTAATGTATATTTTCTTATAGTGTCTGTGATATCATGACCCAGACTCCAATAAGATTTATGTTCCCATCGTCACTTGCCTTTTGTAAGATATAGTTTAGAGTTATCATAGTATTTTATAATTTCAGTCTTATTATTTTCTATAGACATTGCTTCTCAACCTTGGAACCATGAAACTTCAGAAGATTTATTCTAGTGAAATCCCTCACTCTAGATGCCGTCGTACCCACATTTAGGTTCATGGGGATCATGACCTCCCTATTGGCTTGAGTCGTTATGGCATGGGCTAACGCTTCTCATTCCACATTCTCTCTCGCATTCCTTCTAGCATATGCCCTTCGAGTGGCCATATCCTGAAAAGCATCGGACCGGGATCAGGAGAGAGACATATAGAGTTGAACTTTATTGCACGACTTTAGAATGATGAAAGAAGTGGAATTTCCTAAACATCTTATAGCCTCTCATTCATAAGTGTGGCACGCTTTACACTCATGAGCAAGACTCTACTCGACGTGGCTTATGAGACATCCTAGGACATTTCTAAACCATGTGCTCTGAATACCAAGTTTATCATGACCTAAAGTACACCCTAGATGAGACATGACGTATAGGACCTCGAGAGGCCCCACACAAGTCACTTAGTAGGCATCATATAAGATAATAGAAACAGAAGAGTTCAAAAGAAAGTTTTATATCATAAAGATTGACAAAACGTAGCGTAAGTCTAGCACAGTCTCAAAACCATCTAATGCATGATAAGAAAGGTGATTGAGACATAACCCATACATCACATAAAAAAATCTAACAGAAAAAGATATGAAACCAATAAAAGAAGCCTCGCTCCTCGAAACATGAGGAATCACCGATCATCAAACCTCAATATGGGGTCACTATCCACGAGTACGCGAAATAGAAGCGTCTGATCCTACATTAGTGAAACAATGTAGGCAAAAGTATGCGTTAGTACATGTAATGTACCAAGTATGATATCAATGCATAAGAATTGTGAAATCATGCTAAAAAGGGACATTAAATGACATGCAATGACCAAGATAAATCATAAAATAACTTGTTAGAAAACATAAATTAAAATCATGGTCAATGCAAGCTAACATCTTTAAAACCCATTTGAGATACTTTTAGAAGTAACCTTAGTTCATTTTTGTGGGAAGTGAGCCTTAACCGACATAGGCCATGTGATATATAACATGGAATCTGGTGTCTATCCCACACCGAAAAGAGATGTCCTTACATGCCAAGGTAAGAACCATAAACTTCTAGCTTAAGTGGATCCACTATCAAATGTCTATCTAAGACAATCCTATGGTGGCACATAGTTATGGGACATGGGTAATCGTCACTTGTCCACTCGATGCTAAGCATAATTCCCATGGATTAGCCATTAACCTTAACTTGTCTTATTAATAGGAGACATGGGTAATCGCCGCTTCTCTAATTATTAGGGGATATGGGTAATCGCCACTTGTCTTATCATCAATGGAAGGCACATTAAGTAGCCAATCCAAGCTAGAGTTCATAGAATTGCTCCTAGTTCTTGATTTAAAGTTTAGTTGAGAAAGCCTTTCAACCTTATGATTCTTTTATGTGAGAAACTCTTTCACAATCATGTTTTGAGTAGAATGTGAGAAATCCTTTCACTAACAACAACAACAACAACATCGATGCTTTATTCTCAAAGTAACCTTAAATCATCATCAATTTCATAAAGGAACATGCATATCTTCATAAAATTCATCATTTGATCATTCATAAACTTCATCATGGAATCATAGCTTAGAAATCATGAATCACAAATGGGTTCATATAAATTCATCTAAAAATCATGTAATTATCTCAATTCATGCATAAAAAGGCATGAATCAATCAATTAGATTATATATGGAAAGAACCCATGAGATTTAATAAAAACCCTAATTTCAATTGGGAATTCTAACTTATAAAATTTAAGAATTTAGGAACCCAAAGGAGGAAAGGACTCTATAGGTGAATACTATCATACCTTGGAGTTCAAAGCCCTCAATCAATGGAGAGTTTGGAGGCTTGACTTGAAACCCTAGTCTTCTTCTTCAAACTTTAGAGAGATAAATATTTGAGAGGATGAACTTGATCAACTTTTAGGAATTTAGGAGAATGAATTGAATTGGGTAATTTTGGGGTTGAAAATCATTATATAGGGCTTAGGGTAGAAGGCAAAACAATATATTATATGGTTAAAATGATTTGGGAAAAGACCAGAAAGCCCTTAGAAACTGCCAGACTCGACCTACTATTTGGACCTACGATCCGTAGGTCCTTCTACGGATTGTCCTGGCCAACCATAGAAAGATTTAGAAACCATAAATTTGGGCCTTCAACGACGAGACCTATGTACGGTCCATTGGTCCACTTTCGTACAATACATACCAACCGTAGAAACCCACTTAAGGCCTTAAAATTTTACTAAGTATGGGAGTCACCTACGAGACCTATCTACGACCCATAAAAGGAATGACGGACCATCCTGGTGAATCGTAAAAAGGGTACTGAGACTTGACATTTTGAAATTATTTAAATTTTCATCTACGGTTCCCACCTACAGCCCGTAAGTCAACCTACGGTCCATCGGTGGCTTCCGTCAGTACTGACACCAGTTCTAGAAAACCTGCATTTTCCTTCTTTTCAAATTCAAGGTGTTACAGTAGTTTGGGACAAGAGAATTGCTACCAAAGACCAAAACTCTTCTAACGGTAAGACCTCCATTCCAAAGTCCTCTCGGCACTAAGTAAATCCCAATGAAAAAGATATAATCGTAATCATACCAAAATACATGGAAAGGCAACAACTAAAGACTACCAATCCAATCATAAGTTCATGTTTAGAGTAGCTCCTTTCGAACCATGAATTCATATTAAGACACTTATCTTCCTAAGCATCAAAATCATGATTCCATTCAAATATGAGAATACCTTTCACAAATAATTGACACTTTATCTTAAGAGCATCCTTTAGTCATAAATCATTTTTTTTTCATAAAACATACATAGATTCATAATTATAATTCATAAGTTCTTAATCATAGTTCATATTCATAAAATAGGCATAGGCATAGGTTCATATGAAATCAATTTGGGATTCATGTAATTGAGTTAAATCATGCATAATAAGATTAAATTTAAGCAATTGAATCAAATTGAAGTTATTTTCGGAACCCAGTGGATAAACGGGATCCATTGGTGAACTTCCACATACCTTGATGATCAAATCCCTAAAATCAAGAGAGAAAATCCTTGAAATCTTTGAAACCATGGTTCTTAACCTTGGAGCTTGAGAGAGATTTAGAGAAGAAAAACCGTTGAGAGAATTTGTGAGTTTTTTGTGAATGTGAGGGAATGGTTAGTCTTTCAAGAGTAAAAGTATTTATAGGGCTTAGTTGTAGGGTAAAAAGGTCGTAGTATAGGTGCTAAATGGGTAGGAGAAGACCAAAACTCCCTTCGTTTAAACTGCTAGAGGACTCCTACAGACTGGACCTACGGGCTGTCCTGGTCGTTCGAAGAACCAACTACTTGAACCCAAAATCCTGAACAATCCCTACGGTTAGCTTGTACGAGTCGTCAATTTTCCTACTATTCGTAGACCTCTTCTGTAGAACCCAATTTACCAAAAATCCTTTAAGTCCAATCACTTTCCACGAGAACCCTTCTACGGTTCGTAATCTTTTCTACGATTCATCGGTCTCCTTCGTAGAACCTTAGGTTTCAAAATCTCTAACACTAGTTCACTCCTACGAGCACTTCCTATGGCTCGTAGGACTTTCTACGACTCATCCTTTCCATCCGTAGATCCTTCATCAGAGACTTGACATTTCCAAAATCCCACTTAGTTCCTAAGACTGCCTTCCTATGACCCGTAGGAATTTCTAGGATCTGTAGGTTGGCTCGTAGAAACCTGCACCAGTTCAAAAATGTAAGTTTTTCTTTTCAATTTAACTTTCTGATTTTCGAGGTATTACAGACCTTTACTCATACTCAATCTCATGTTAATGCATGTGCATAATGTAATATCAATAAAAGGGGATGATGATAAATCTCAATCAATCAAACATTGGTATGCCATATAATAACCTCAATTATAACAAATATACAGGTTCAATAATGAAACACAACCACACAACAGAAACCAAGTCAATAATACATCAGCTAATGCCCATATTCCTTGGCATTCTCGGATTACAATCCATCATTATATAGTAATAAACTTTCCTTTAAAACACTGGTACTCGTATCGATGCCCATCATACCATTGGTACAAGACCCCCATCTTTCATCCTTACCATTATCTATTTCAATTTTTAATCTTTAATTAGAAAAATGTCCCTCAACGAAGTCTATGAAGTCTTACCATACCTCAAATACCAAACATGTGTCACAAATCTTCAAGATTTTGCATTTCCCTTTCACAAAGCTTTAGAACGTTCTCAATCTATCAACTATGCATCATTCGTAAGTAAAAGAATCTGTAGACACCCATATTGCTATACTACTATCCGGTACACCAAAAATCACCCGACAAGTTGAATTCAAACCCACAAGGACAACATTGGAATTTTAGTAAAACTCAACAAAATAATAGAGAATTTACTTATTATTTCATAGAGCATGAATCTATAATCAAGTTCCTAATCTTGATGCCAATTAATATGTCAACTCTCATATTTTTTCCAAATTTCAAGCGTAGGGTTATGTCTCAATTGCCTCAAAATAACATAAATCTAATGATTTTCATATAACTAATACATTTAATATTTAATGGTTGCAAAAATCCCGACAGAAACCAAAAGAAAAATTTAACAAAAATAGCTAATCTTTCACAGCCACCAGACTTCGTTCTTTTCATAAGGTATCATCCTTTATAATGATGATCCCTCATTACGGTATGATTAGTTTCTCCTAATTAACGACTAATTTATCCCCCCTAAAAGATCTTATCACGTGTTGTAGCATCAAGAATTCCAAACTTTGATTTCTTTTTTTTTCCAATCCTACGCTACTAATCATTAGCCAATGATAGTTAATCATTAACCCATCATTGGAACAATCACTTGCCACTGATTTCTAGCCCATATGCCCAATATAATTTCTAACTATCCACCACTTACATAAACTACAATATTTAGACTTGATAAATTTTTTTACCTGGCAGATTTCGTTCTTGTTTCTATAGATGCCGAGGTTCTCTTTGTCATGTGCAGGTAGAAGTTGTAATGGATTGTGTGGTATGACCAAAAGAATTATTAAATACCAAATAATCTTAATTCATCTCTATACATGGACCAAGTTACTTGGGTATTAAATGAATTATGGACTTGACCTGTTAATCGCTAATTAAATTGATTATTTAAAATTTACCCACTAATTAAATAACCATAGTTAAACTAATAGTTCAAAATTTTTATTTAAATTTTAAGAGAAGAGTCAAAGCAGCTTTAATGCTCAAAATGGCCTAACGGGTCATATACCATCTACCACTAAAAAAATGTTGAAAGCACTTGAACGATCAAAAAGCTGGGGATATCTGTCTACATGTTTGACTCAGTCTCCCAAGTAGCCCCCATCAATCGGATGATGTTTTCATTAAACCTTTACTGAAGCGATTTCTTTCAATCTCAATTTTCCAATTTTTCCTATCGAAGATTCTTACTGGATCCTATTCAAAGGTCAAATTCTAATAAAGTAACATCGAATCCCATTGAATCACATGAGCAGCGTTCTGATGGTACTTCTTCAGCATCAAAATATGAAACACAAAATGGACACCTGACAAGCAGGGTGGCAAACAAAACTCGTAATCCACCTCATCTATACACTGAACAATCTCAAAAATACCTATCTAGCAAGAGCTCAACTTACCCTTCTTTTCAAATCTCATCACATATTTCATGGGTGAAACCTTCAACAAAACCAAGTCTCCAACCCTAAACTCAAAATCATAAAGCTTTTGATCTGCATATATCTTTTACCTACTCTGAGACGTAAGAATCCTATCTTGAAACAAATTGAACTAATCCAAGGACTCTCTCAACAAATCTATACCCCACGGCCTAACCTTAAATACATTTAACCAACCATTTGGAGATCGACATCTCCTACCATACAAAGCCTCAAATGGTGTTATCTCAATACTTGAATGATCACTATTTTGGTATGTAAACTCCGCTAAAGGCAAAAACTGATCCCAATGACCACCAAAGTCGATCACACATGACCGCAACATGTCCTCAAGGACTTGGATAGTTCGTTCAGACTGACCATCAGTCTGAGGGTGAAAGGTTGTACTAAGATCCACATGAATGTCCAACTCTTTCTGCATAGACCGCCTGAAATGAGATGTAAATTGTGTGCCACGATCTGAAATGATAGAAATAGGCATCTCATGTAAGAAAACTATCCCTGGAATGTAGATCTTGACTAACATTTTTGTATTAGGCAGTCTGAACTTGTACGAAGTGCACATACTTAGTTAACCGATCCACGATGACCCATATAGCATCAAACTTAGTGAAGGTACGTGGCAATCCTACCACAAGTCCATAGCAATCCGCTGCTACTTCAATTCTAGTAGGGAAATTCTTTGAGTCACACCTCCAAGCCTTTGATGTTCATACTTCACTTATTGACAATTCAAACACCGAGATATGAAATCTATGATGTCCCTCTTCATATGATACCACCAATAATATTGCTTCAAGTCATGATACACCTTAGTAATCCCCGAATGAATAAAGTACCTCAAACTATGAGTCTCCTCTATGATCAATCTAGTCAAATCACATGTCCGAGGAACACAAATATGACCTTTTATCCTCAAAAGTTCCTCAACATCAAGAATTACCTCATTAACTTCTCCTTTTAACACCATGTCTCAAATCTTACATATATGACCGTCATTAAACTGTTGAGCCCGAATTTTCTCCAGTAAGGATGACCTCGCTTTTATGTAATACAAAACCTTATCATAATCCGAAATATGAAGTCTCACAAAGCTATTGGCTAAGGACTGGAAAACCATAGCCAAGGGATGCTCTCCAACCTATAACAAGGCTAGACTACCCATGCTCACTATCTTTCAACTCAAGGCATCTACTACAATATTTATCTTAGTCGGATGATAAAGAATAGTCATGCCGCAGTCCTTGAGCATCTCCAACCATTTTCGCTGGCTCAGATTGAAATCCATCTAATTGAATATATAATGGAGACTATGATGACCCATGAACACCTCACAATGAACACCATAAAGGTAATGCCTCCAAAACTTTAATGCAAACACTACAGCTACCAAATCCAGGTCACGGTAAGGTACTTCTTCTCGTGAACCTTCAACTGCCTCGAAGCATAAGCTATCACCTTCCCGTTCTGTATTAATACACAATCAAGACTAATTTGATAAGCATCACAATATACAACAAAACTCTCTCCCTCCACATGTAGAGTCAAAATCAGAGTGGTAGTTAATAAGGTCTTGAGCTTTTGAAAACTCACCTCACACTTATCAGACCACTGAACAAACATTTCCTTCTGAATCAATCTAGTGAATAAGGATGTAATGGATGAGAACTCCTCCACAAATCTCAAACCCAATCTCAAACTGCCCCAATCTTCTTAGGATTCACCATAATACCCTCCTTGGACTAAACTTTTCCTAAGAATGCTACCAAACTAAGCCTAAACTTACAATTTGAAAGTTTTGCATTGAGCTTCTTCTCCTTCTAAATTCTAAACACAATCCTCAAACTATGCTTGTGCTCCTCCTTACTACGAGAGTATATCAATATATCATCTATGAAGACAATGATAAAGGAATTCAAGTACGGTCTTAACACCCCATTCATCAATTCCATAAAAGCTACTAGGGCATTAGTCAACCCATAAGCCATCACCAGAAACTTATAATGGCACGTATCCGAAAAGGTGTCTTAGGGATCTCCTCCGCCCTAACCTTTAACTGACAATAATCGGATCTCAAGTCCATATTGGAGAAAATGAAGCACCCTAAAGTTAATCAAATAAATCATTAATACGAGGTATCAGGTACTTATTTTTTATGGTAAAATTGTTCAGCAGTCTATAGTCAATTTGCATATGTATATATCAATTCTTCTTCTTCACAAATAACTCTAGAGCAGCCCAAAAAGATACACTCGGCCTAATGAACCCTTTGCTCAACAAATCCTACAACTACTCTTTTTAGCCCCTTCAATTCGGTCGGTGCCATACAATAAGGAGGAATGAAAATGGGTTTATGCCTTGTTCTAATTCAATACAAAATTCAATATCACAAATTAGGTAGAACACCTAGTAGGTTTGTTGGAAAGACCTCTAAAAACTCACTCACCATCGAAATAAACTCAAGCATAGGAGTCTCCACACTAGTGTCTTAAATATGTGCCAACTAAGCCAAGCATTCTCTCTCCATAAAGCGACGAGCCTTAATAAATGATATCACCCTTTTTGAATTATGACTAAGAAAATCTCTTCACTCTACTACAGGAATTTTGGGCAAAACTAATGTAATCGTCTTGGCACGACAATTCAAAATTGCATAATAAGCAGATACCTAATTCATCCATAAATAACATCATAATCCATCATATAGAAGGCCTTTAAACCCACTTGAGTATCATATCCCATTAAAGTGACTACACACGATCGATATACTCAATCTATAACTACGAAATCTCCAATAGAAGTAGAAATATGTAAAGGCAAATCAAGTGACTCACATACCATATCCAACTCGAATGATGGACCCTCTTTCCCTCACACTGCTCCTGACATCGACTCATCTCTAGCTCTTTCGCAACACCTATCACTTTGTAAAATAGAACACCAAAATCAGCAACCTAAGAAACTCCCATGCAAATTGAAATAATCAACCCTTTGGCACACCTTCTCACTCTCTCAGCCTCGGTAGGAAGTATCATCGAAGTGTTCCTAGCAAAGAAATGGAATTTAACCTCATACTCAGCGACTAATATGCCCTCTTGCTACAAACCCTCAAACTCATCCCTCTTGCGCTCTCTATCACTGTGTGGAACAAACTTATCTTGAAACACTTGACTAAACTAAGTCCATGAGAGTGGAGATGATCCAACTAGCATACTATCAATCTAATATCTCCATCATTTCTTTGCAAGGCCAATTATCTGAAATGCGGTGTAGTCAACTCCATAGGACTCCACTAATCCAAGATTAAGCAACCTTTCATGAAAGCTGACTATAAACTCATACATATCCTCATTCAAGTCACTATTATAGGTTGGAGGATTCATCATTTTGAACCTTCTGAACATCTTTTACTCATCAACAGTCATGACATGCCTATTAGCCAAATATGATACAACACATCCTCTACCTCTACCTCGACCATGTATCTATCCCATGCAATAACTCTAGTAGTGGGTGCGGGTACAAGATCCTAATCTTTGATGGCAGATGCACGAGTCCTCACCATTTGTGAGAGAATAAGACAACAAGATTAGAACTTCAACAAAGTCAAGTGCGTATAACAAGGAATGAAAAAGTAAAAGTTTCATAAATATCCTATAGCATCTCGAAGATATGTATGGACATTATCATACTGATCCGCAAGACTCTACTAGATATTGTTCTTGTACTCCTTAGGCTAAATTGTCATGACCCAAATTCACAAGTCGTGATGACACCTATGTTTCCAACCGATAAGTAAGCCAACCCAATTGTTTTACCAATTTAATTAAATAAATAAAGTGAAAAGATAAGTGGAAAATAGAATATCCCAAATACTAATGTCTTTCATAAGCGTGAAATGCAGAAAGCTGAAATATCACCCCAATGTTTAGTGTCATAAGTACAAGAGTTTGTACTATATGATACAAGTCTAAAACTAAAATGACAAGTGTAAACGTAAGAAATACCCTGTCTGAATACTAAATTAACAGAACAAACTAAGAGATAGATAAAGGTGCGGGTCGCATGATAGCCAAGCAACACACCACAACTCCAAGATGATCTAAATTAAGACTAAGAAAACTCCACGGGATGCGCTTGTATTTGGAATCCGATCTGCACCACAAAAGAGTGCAGCAAGTGTAGTATGAGTACGAAACCATGTGTACCTAGTATGTTTTATAGACCGACATCAAAGAAGTAGTGGCAGGAGTATATAAGAATTTCATCCATTAATTTTACAAGTCTCATTATACTTATCAGCCAAGTTTCATCAAATAGGGATAATCAAATGGCACGTAATGTCCAAACACAAATGAAGCACATAATCAAACAAGAATAATTAATGTAATGAGATGCAATACAATGCAACACCATGAAATGATATACCTCAATTGCCAAGTAATCTCTCAACCATATATACACAATACTTCTCAGAAATACATCGAGAGTTCGTGACCCATAGGAGACTCGTGAGGTCCATATATCAACACTGATGATCTCCATGTGTCTGTGCGGATGATTTCAACACACTATCATAAAATCAAATAATCTCCAACACGGATGATCTCCATGTGCCCAACTTATAATAATAAATTGATATCAACACGAACAATCGCCATGTGTCACACCTTTTCTCATACTCAATTGCATGTCAATGCATGTGCACAATATAATATTAATAAAAGGGGATGATGATGTATCTTAACCAATCAAATATCGGTATCACATATAATCATCTCAACTATCACAAATATACAGGTTTAATAAAGAAACACAACAACACAAAAAAACCAAGTCAATAATATATCAGCTAATGCCCATACGATTTGGCATTCTCGGATTACAATCGATCATTATATAGCAATAAACTTTCTTTTTATAAAAATCGTCACACCATTGGTATGATAACCCCATCTTTCGTCCAAACCCATTATCTATTTCAAATTTTAATCTTTAATTAGAAAAATGACTCTCAGAGAAGTCTAAGAAGTCTTAACATACCTCAAATGCCGAACACGTTTCATGAATCTTCAAGATTTCACATTTCCCTTTCTAAAAGCTTCAAAATGTTCTCAATCTATCAAGTATGCATCATTCGTAAGTAAAAGAGTCCGTAGAAACCCTTATTACTATCCCCGAGTAGACAAGAATGTCATTGATAAGCATTATCATGAAGTATTCCAAGTAGGGCCTGAACACATGGTTCATTAACTCCATGAGCCTACTGGGGCATTGGTTAAACCAAAAGACATGACTAGGAACTCAAATGGTCGTATAGTGCCCTAAAAGCCATCTTTGGAATGTCTGTCGCCCTAATCCTCAACAAGTGGTAGCCCGATCTTTAGTCTATCTTAAGGAACACTGCAGCACCCTGAAGCTAGTCAAACAAATCATCCATACGAGGCATCAGATACAGGTTCTTGATGGTCAACTTGTTCAACTGCATGTAGTCAATACTTATACACAAGGATACATCCTTCTTATTCATATACAAGATAGGAGCACCCCAGGTAGACACACTAGCCCTAAAAAAACCCTTACTCAAGAGTTTCTGGAGCTGCTCCTTAAGCTCTCTCAACTCAGTTGTAGCCATCTGATAGGGCAAAATAGATGCTGACTGCTTGTCTAGCTCAACATCAATACCAAAGTCTATGTCAAGGTCGGGAGGAAGACAAGGTAGGTTGGTAGGAAATACGTCAGAGAAATGCCTAACCGTATGCGCTGACTCAAGGGAAGGAGTGTCAGCACTAGTATCACAAACATAGGCAAGACAGGCCAATCAACCCCTTTCCTACCAATGATCGCGCCCTTAGAAGTGATATCACACCTCTCGACATATGGCTATTAGTACCCATCAACAAAATCAGAGAGATTCTAGGCATACACAAGGTAATAGGCTTGGAAAAGAAATCCAAGACTACATGATAAGGAGAAAGACAATACATGCCTAATATCAATTTAAAATCTACCATATCCAATATAATTAGGTCTGTCCAAGTATCAGAACCCAAGATGGACACCAAATATGATCTATAAACTAGATGCACTACTGGAGAATTACCTACAAGGGCAGCTACATGTATAGGCACATGCAAAAGGTCACATAACAACTCCAAACGCGTAGAAAAATAGGTAGACACATACGAATAAGTATACCCCAGATGAAACAAAGCAAAACAAATTGATGAGAGACAGAGATTGTACTTGTGAAAAGAACATCCAAAGCCTCATCCTCTGGCCTAGACAAAAAATCATACATATGGTCATGTCCACCTCGAACACCCAACCTGCCAAATTGAGGACCACCTCTAGCACCCTAGTGACCATCCCTTCTACCTTTTGTACCATCTTTAGCTGATTAAAGTAGAGACCTAGGGGCCTAAACCTGCTGGCCATGTCACCTTTGGTGAAAGATTGTGGGATACTATCTAGCAAAGAGGCCCAATATGCCACACTCATAATAGCCCTTACTAATGGAAACCTTTTGTACCGACTCGGCTGAACCAGACTTAACAATACGACACAATGCCAGGAATGTGAACCCCAAGAGGCCTAGCATGTACCCTAGTTTCCTTGACCACTAGCACCCGTAAGAACTCCATCTATAATCTGTAGAGCTTCCTCAATCGTCCTAGTAGGCTGAAACTGCTAGGGTAACCTCTACCTAGGAAAAACCTACATCAGGACTAGACCTGCTAAAGCCAACCCAATGGTGGGCCCTCTTGGCGTCACCTTGATGAGTTTGTATTTTACCGACTCTTGAAACTCAACTTCATGAATTATTGTCATAGTTTATTGCTAACTGAAAGTGTTTTAGGCCCTAGTTCTCTTGGATGCAAGTATTCCTTGAAAAAAACCAAGTTTGATAGAATTGAAGCCTAAAGCACTGAAGTACACTGGCGATGGAATTGGTGTCCGGTAGAAACCAATAGGCATCTTGCTGACTAAACACCTTTTTGGATGGAGTAATGTTGCCTCAGTACCAGTATACAATTGGTGCAGTACAATGACTAATCAATGTTCATCGATCCCAGTGTAGATGCTCGTGTTAGAACTAAAGATTGAAGTGAGGATGCGATTGGTGCTCCACTTTCTTTGATCGGCATCTCGTCAGTATAGTGCAAGTCTGAAGGATGGAAGATGAAGGGCAAAAATATAAGTATGGAAAACAGTGCTTCCTTTGGAATTTTCCAAGGATAAAATAGAGATTTGTGTAATTATGTACCATTATCTTCTTCCCGATTAGGATAGTGGACATATGATATGTAATGTAATGACATATAATATTTAGAGAGAAAAATAGTGAAGAACTTTGTAACTTGTAAAGGAAGAAACCTCATATTTTTGTCAATCCAAGCTTGAAATCCAAGTTTTCTTATCAAATTAGTTTGGAATAGAGATTTCCTATATGGATATTGTCTCTATTTCATCTTTTATGAGTAGCTAGACCTTATCTAGAGGTGTGTGTGCTACATAGGGGTGTATAACTTTGAATGGGTATTGATTAATCGGCTCTAATATTGATTCTATTGCATGGATCTATTATTGTCATGAAGTTTTAAGCTACAATTAGTGGTTGCGAACATTAAGTTGAGCTCTCTAACACCATTTTGACTTGGTAAAGCTTAATGAAATTGGGTAAGACTCAATAGTGAGGACTTGATAAAATTACTCTATGGATTTGAGCCAAGGATGGAATAATCCTAGTGGTTTCATATTTAATGATATGATCTAGGAATAGTCTATCTACTCAAGCAATTAGTGGTGTTTTGTTTGAAAGGGTCTTGGAGTTCGGAAGAATCCAAGGGACATACACTTGAAAGTTCGAGAGAATACTAAAGTGTAGGGTAGACCAAACTCTATCCATGTAATAATTAATGTTTTTTGGTTAATCTTTGCCTATTTGAGTTGAAACCCCAATCGCTATGCACACACCCCTAGTCTTTTCCAAACTTGTTTAGATCTTATTTGTGTTGATTCCCTGTTTTGTTGATCAATCTTGATGAAATTTTAGTTGTTAGATAAAACCTCCCATTTATATATATATATATGTTTGTTGAGAACTCATTTTGCTAATTTGTTTGAATAGTGAAATCAATAGAAGAAGAGTTCCATATATCAACCCTTTTGGTTTGACCCCGACCTCATAAGTTGGGTTACTCTTTTGCATACGACTATCTATACCCTGAAATATGGGACATAGTTAAGCATTTATCAGACCTCCATATGCCTAATGACATATCCCATCAGTGGTGTGCACATGATCTACGATCTGAAGAAATGAGGAACCTGACGTTACCATATGATTTGTGGCCTAGTGAAGAAGGATAGCCAACCCTATGATGAATCTACACACCTGCATACGCTCTGTTGAGATAATAATAGCTGCATGTCTAGCTAGCTCAGGGAATCATGTCTCATACTCGAAAACCGACATCGATCCTTGCTACAGATCCATAAACTCATCTTGCAACCTCTCCCTTAAGCTATGAGGCACATACTTCTTTAAGAAAGCCTCAAAGAATTTAGCCTATGACATCCAAGGTGACCTAGTTGGTCTATAATCAAGATAAGACTTCAACCACTATTTTGTTGCCCCTCCATCTGAAAAGTAGTATAATTCATACCATGCAAACTCAACCAATCAAAGGTTATGTAACCTCTCCTGGCAACTAACAAGAAACTCGTGGGCATCCTCGCTCGAAGCACATGAAAACCTAGAAGGACCTAGTCTCATGAATCGCCCCAACATCTTTTACTACTCAAAGGACGTAACTAGCCTAGATGCAATAGGTGGAGAAATTGTCAGTACTTGGAGAACAGCTAAGCGAAGAGCCTCAGAAGAAGACCGCACTCCTAATACCTAAACACCTTGTGCCCCTGCCTAAGGCGAAGTTTGTGCCTCCTCTCTAACCTGAGAGCCAACTAAAGTGCTAGGCGAAGTCCCCACCTAGAACATACAATCCATGAAGTTGAGGATGCCAGCCAAAGTGTCTTGGAGAATCATCGTGGTGATGAATCCTAGCGGAGGTTGGGCTTGACCCATGCCCTCCGCCTAATGTTGGACATGATCTAGCTCTACATTGGGCTCTTATGATGGTGCATGCTCTTGATCCTGAGATCGTGTTGTAACTCATGCTCTACCTTGATGTCTACATTGTCCTTGACCTCTATCCCTAGTCAAGACTCTATCTACTGGTGTAGGAGGCTCTCATCCTTTCGTGGATGATCTCGTCCTAGCCATTTGAGAAAGAATAAAATAATAAAATTTGAAAGTTTCTAAAGTCATGAACGCACAATAAGGAACCAAAAATGGAAATATTCCTAAGAATGACCTAGAGCCTCCCGAAGATAAGATACAAACAACATTGCACCGATCCGTGAGACTCTCTTAAGCACTTGCTCTTGTACTGGTAAGTTTGGTGAACTTGGCTCTAATAGCACACTGTCACGGCCCCAAATTGGATTATACTGACGCCTACCATAAATCCCCTAATAGGCAAGTCAAAATCCAACGACAAGCAATAAATACACTAAACAAGTAACTAAGCGGAAGCAATAGAAGGGAGAAGAGGGTCCATAACATAAATATGTATATATTGATACAAATTATACAAAAGGGCCCGAAAGTGACCAAAAAAGACAACTATACATAAAAACCTATCTTCGAACCTGGTGTCATTGGTACAAGAGCATTTTTGTATAGAAAGGGACTATATATAACAGTTCTATTCTAATCAAAATACAAAGTACATAGACAATACAAAAGAGGGAAAGCAGTAATTTTCCAAACGCCAAAATCTCACCAGGATCCAACAACAACGACCTTAGAAGATCTAGAAACAATGGGGGTGGCTCGTACTAGGAGCTGCATAAAAAGGATGTTGAAGTGTAGTTTGAGTACCAAAAACATTGGGTACTTAGTAGGCATCATAGGTCAGCCGAGCTCAGATATCAATTATATAGAAAAAAGAGGCACGATAGTGCTAACACTACTATTCAACAACTAACTAGAAACATACCTGCAAACACTAATAGGGACGATAATAAAAATAATACGTATTGGACATCTAAAACAAGTAGATCACAATCAGACACAGAACAATGCATAATAGTAAAAAACTGACAAAATCCCTCGAGCCGCCCGGAATGATCCCTCAGACTTGATAAATAATGAAATGCAAGAAATACAACCCGAGTTAGTTCCTATGGCTGCTGGGAGTGATTTCTCAATCTTATCAGTATAGAAGTAAACCTCCCTTTTGTCTGAACCTATTACAAAATTAGGATCTTTCCTCGAAATGTTCAGGTCTCGAAAATAAAACCAATGAGTTTAAACCAAAAAAACTCTTTGGAACAAAAAAAGCTCAAAAAAAGATGTGCTTCCTTTCAAAATTCCAAGTTTCCTTGAGTAAAAATCAGTAACATGCTCCCTCGGAGCCAAAATGAGTAGCAATTATGACAAAACTATTTACATGTCTGAGTTAAACTTTTTTCTCATTTCTAGTTCAAAGCATGCCAAATACTGATGTCGCGCGAATGAATGCACACCAAACACACTCAATTTATTCACAATACATTCGCTCCACACAAAAATAGGGTAGACTCCCTTCACAGTACAATCATACTAACCTGGAACTCCAGCCAATCCAAGTCCAAGGTCTCACACCCACAAACATGATTATAATACAATAAAAGCCCAAAAAGAATCGAAAAAAGGCACACAACCGAGCTAAAACAACCAACACGCACAAATCTAAGTTTTGAACTACCTAGAAGCATTCTAAGAATACTAAATTGTCAACCAAGACTAAGGCTAATCCTAATCTAAGGTTTTACAACTCAAGTACTAGTCTAATGTCCCAAAAATGTCCAAAATGTGACTAAGGATCATATAAGCCTAAATTCTCATCCTATAACCTCCCTAACGATAATGCAACTTATATTATATAGAATTTAACTAAGTCAAGTTTAAAAAGGGAAACCCAACCTACATCAAGGTCGAAACAGCACTAAAATCTTTATTCAAGAGCTTTCCCCTTCTGACCAACCTCCAAATGATGACACACTCTCAAATTAGCGATGTAGACGTTAACGCGATCACATAGACACCCAAATCTCTAATAAAAGATCTGGACCCCAAAATTGGATTAAAATAGGACTGTGGGACCCACATGTGGAATCACAAAATTGTTTCCATCACAATGTCCCAACCATGGCATGACCCTGAATATTATGAGTGGCACCCACACTAAACCACATGGTGGGAGAACCAACTACCAACCCAAAATTAACCCAACACATAATTTCTAAAACCAAGGCATCAATTAAATATTAAGAAAATAGTTTTAAAAGCAACTAAGGAATTGAGTCCCCATAAACTAAATCAATAGTCAAAACATTTATGCGGAATAAACCTCTATGAACTGAAAGTCGTAGTACCAACTATCTAATGTAATCAATAATGGGGATGCAACCCTACAAAACATAGAAAATATAATCTACTAGTCTAATGTATGTATCTGAAAGGATGGACAAGAAATGATAGAAGAACCTATGGCATCCTGAAAGAGTAGCTCACCCTTGGATTCGAAGTCAAACGTCCCTTAACTGAGGTCTCAGATCAGCCGCTGAAAGATGCCATGTACTCAACAAGGAAAGAACAAGTGCAATATCAGTATACAAACCACAGTATACTGGTAGGATCACATGGTCAGTCCAAGATATGAATGTAAAAAATTTACTATATTATAGTAACACGAGTTAACACATACAAAAATAATCACCAATATATGTAGACTCCTAGTCACAATATCATGAAACAACAAATACCTGGATACTCAACTGTTATTCTAGCTGATACAATAATTCTTAAAAGTTGGGATGTAAATTCGCCAACATTAACGAGATGAATTATTTTAATTACATAATCTCGAAACTATGCTTTTAACTTTATTATTTGAGCAAGTAATCTTGCAAATGCCACATTACGAGTGGATAATAAGCATCACATGTGACCATTTTATAGATGCATCTATTAAAATCATGTAGTATTTAAATGATCCACATGAAGGGTGAATAGGCCCACATATATGACATTGTATACATTACATAAATGTAAGGAATTCAATTTCACTTTTATTACAGATGCTCTAATAATCAATTTTCCTTGAGAACATGCATCATAAGAGAATTCTTTAAATTTAATTATTTTTGTTATTCAAAGAGTGTCCATGTGAATTCTCAATTATTTTGTACATTTGATAACGCTCAACTATACCTCACGATTAAGACATATGATGGTCATATGAAAAAATAATATGCAACTTATGAGGTCAGGGTCAAACAAAGAACTATGCTCCAATTGACTTATCAATTTAATACTAACTAGCACAATACTATCTCAACACAATAGAGTATTCACAAAGATGGAGACAACTAGGGGTGTATGCATTGCGATGAGGTTTCAACAAAATAGACAATTATTAATCAAGTCCAAATAAGTCAGTATATGAATAATGTTTGGTCTATACTATATTTGGTATTCTCTCGAACTAGCAAATATGTGTCTCGTGGGTTCTTTTGAACCCCAATATCATCACAATCAAAATATCAAACATTGCTTGAGTGGGTAGATTATCTCTATCTCTGCCCTTAAATGAGAAATTAGTCGAATTAGACTATTTCTAGCTCTAATCCTATGACTAATTTAACAAGTCCTCAGTCTTACCCAACTCTATTTTGCTTTCTCAAGCAAAAATAGTGTTTGAAAGTTCAACTAATATTTGTAACCATTGATTTTTAAATTAAAAATTTAAGATAATAATAGATTCATGCACAACAACTAATTTTAGAGCTAATCAATCACCACCCATTGAGTTTTATACCACATTTTGCTCACACACCCTAACTATAGATTTAGCTATTCATAAATGTAAAAAATAGATATTATACCAATAAAGAAAAGCTCCATTTGAAGCATAATCAGTAACAAAAGTTGAATTCCAAAATTGGAGATGTAAAAATTTGAGAAACTTCTTTTGCAAGTAAGAACTCTTTAAGCTGATTTTCTATTCTCTACTTTCAATAATAGAAGTCTCTATGAAAAACTATTCTCAATTGAGAAGAAGATAAGAGTATATAATTACACAATTATCAATATTGTCCTTGGAACCTTCCCAAGAAAGCAATTTTAGTATCATGTATGAGTTTGCCCTTGAGCATCAGTTCAAAAGCATCTAATGCCGGTTGCGGCACCACTTTAACGTGTCTCCTTTTAGTCAAATTTGTGCTTGAATCGATGGAACATTGATGTTCAATTATTCAGTGTCGGTGCTTCAAATAGTTTTTTCCATTTCCAGTTGGTGTTTAGATGGTGAGATGATGGCTATCTTTTGTTGGACGTCGGTTCCTTGGCTGGTGTGTCTCAGTGAATTTTCACTCCAAATTCTTCAATCTTTATTTTCCATAAAATGCCTGCATGCAAGAGATTTAGGGCCTAGAATCCCCTTAATTAACATTAAATGATAGCAATAATTCATGAATATGAGTCTAATAAGTTGGTAAAATACCAACTCATCAAACCCCTGAATTTGAACTATTATTTGTCCTCAAGCAAAGCAGTCACAAAGCGTAGGATTGATATTCATGCACACACTATATAGGATGTGCATAACTACACACTACAATTAAAAAACAAAAGATTCTATTTACAACCACAACTCACAATTGATTCCACCATAAACTAAAGAAAAAGGTTTTCTTTCTTTCAAAATCTTTTTCATTTAAAACCTATTGTTCAAGCACAAATATAGGATAATTTTTCATTCAAGCACAATTACAAAGCATCTCAAGCCAATGACATCAACCTTCAAGGTCTGCCTAAGGATTCACACATATTTATCACATTCATGCAACTAAATTAAAATTAAAATATCACCATTCACTTGAATGATTTAATGCCACTCACACAAGAGAGAATCTCACTTACAATTATGAATAATAATTTTGTCTTTTAAAGGTCTTTCAATTTTTTTAAATGGGGTATTTATTTTCACGACCCAAAGTAACCCCTAGACGTGAAAAGATAATTTGTTATCAAAAGAGCTTAAGAAATAGCGGAAGTCTACATATAGTCTCAAAAGCCATCTAACGTAGGAATGAAAGAACATTGGGACGTAACCCATACAAAGTCTTCAAAAGCAAGTGAAGGACATAAAAGTAAATGCGGCTACGTCCTCGAACATATGAGGACTAACCAAATTCTTCAATGATCTCTACTATCACGAACTAGCCACGAGAAGGTGGGGATGTGCCGGACCCTACACTTAAAAGAAAATGTAGGCAAGAGTATGCGTTAGTACAAAAATGTACCAAGTATGATAACCATGCATAAAAACATTTAAACCTGCTAAAAAGGGACATTGTCATAACCATACAATGATCAAGCTAAACCATAAGAAAAAGGGTTAGAAATCGTAAGATATGAACCATGATCAATGCAAGCCAAACATCTTCACTTTACTTGAGAAATATCTTAAAGGTCACTTTAGTTCATTAATGTGGGAAGTATCCTTAAACGACATGTAAGACCATGTGAGCTACCAACACGGAATCCGGTGTCTACCCCACACCAAAAGGAGGTGTCCTACTTGCCAAGGTGAGACCATAAACTTCTAGCTTATGTGGATCCATTAGCTAATGCCTATCTAGACAATCATCCTATGGTGACACATAGTTTATGGGACAAGAGATTGCTTTTGGAAACCCGGCCACTACTACGGGAGAGCTTCCACTAGAAACCTGGCCTCTACTACGGGAGAGCTTCCATTTCAATATCCTCTCGGTGCAAAGCATAAATCCCATGGAGTTTAGTCATAATTCTCATTCATCTTATTATCAATGGAAAGGTAAGACTAGAGTTACCAATCCAAGCTAAAGTTCATTAGTTTTGACGTTTCATCTTCCATGGACTAATCCAAGCTTATGTCATTTAGAATAGCTCCTTAATCTTTGATTCAAATTTAGTTTAGAAAACCTTTCAACAAGTTATGAAACCATTATGTGAGAATATCCTTTCATATTCATAATTTGAGTAATATGTGAGAAATCCTTTCACAACTCAACAACAACATCATTCACGCTTCAATCTCAAAGCAATTCATAAATCATCATAATATTCATCATTGAACATGCATACTTTCATAAAACCCATCTTTTGATCATTCATAATTCATCATGAAATCATAGCTTTTAGAAATCGTAAAACATGCATGGGTTCATATAAACTTCATAAAAGTTCATCTTCTTCACAATTCAACCCATCAAAAAACCTATTTTCAAATTTGGGGAAACTCACATGGTTTAATGAGGATTCATCTTAATTCATGAAATTCAACTCAATTCATGATTCATAGTTCATAAAACAATCAATTAAATCAATATTGTAAAGAACCGATGACATAGAAAAAAAGCCCTAACTTCAATGGAGGATTTCTAACTTGTAAAATAGAGAAATTTTGGGACTCTATGGAGGAAAGGACTCCATAGATGAAGATCATCATACCTCAATGACAAAACCTTCAAATTAATGGAGGATTAGGAGACTTAACCTTCAAACCCTAGCTTCTTCCTCTTCTTCTAGAGAGAGAAATATTTGGGGAAACTTGGAGGGATTTGGGGAACTTTCAAAGGTGATTAGAAAAGGGTGGAAATTAGGCTAAAAAGGTTTATATATGGTCTACAATTAAAGGGTAACCGACTTAGATTAGACATTAAACAATTAGGGAAAAGACCAGAGACCCCTTTTTAAAATAGCTGCCAAGCGAAGAAGCTGAAAATGTTGTAGCTCGCCAAAGCCACTCGGTGGCTCGCCAAAAGTTCCAGTGGGTTATCTCCAGGACTAAGTCAACTCGGTGATAGAATGGGCGATTTGGTGACTCACCTAATGGAACGACGAGCTCGATCCAGCTCGCCTAATTTAGCAGAACGCTAGATAAAGATTTCAAGACAAAAAGGGTGAGAAGGAACCTCTCGGTGTACCGCCGAGTCGTTCGGCGATCAGGCCCAGCCTCGCTGATAGGACTTCATGCTGAAATTTAAGAATTTTCCTTCTTTTCAAACTCCGAGGTGTTGCATTATCTCCCCCTTGGGGATATTCGTCCTCGAATGGAACTCAAGACATCATAAGGAGGGTAGGAACAAGATCTAACAACCCAACAAGACTGCAATCACATATATGCACATATCCGAGGAGGAAACATCAACTCCAAGATAAAGCATGTTCAAAATATCATTTCATATGCGACTCATACTCAAATGCATATAACCATGAAGAAATCAATTAAGTTAGCTCCTTTTGTTTTGTTTTTTTTTCAAAATTTAACTCTTCATAAACATGCATAAACAAGGAATCAGGGAATCAACTATGACACATGAAACCAAAAGAAGAAACCATAAGGAACTTAGATACCTCAAGCTAGAGTAGAGTCGGAGGGAAAGAGATGAGGATATCGGGACATCATATCCGCCTCGGCCTCCCAAGTAGCACCCTCAACCAATTGATTCCTCTAAAGAACTTTCACGGAAGCAACTTCTTTATTTCTTAACTTCCGGACTTGCCGGTCTAAAATCTCAACCGGAATTTCTTCATAGGAAAGACTATCATTTATGCCAAAACTCTCCAATGGCACTATAGATGCCAGATAACCAACACACTTCTTCAACAGTGAGACATGGAAAATCGGATGCACCGACGCCAAATCATTAGGCAAGTCAAGTTCATAAGCAACCTTACCAATACGCCTCAAAATCTGATATGGATCCACATAACGGGGACTAAGCTTATCTTTCTTTCCAAACCTCATTACACCCTTCATGGGTGAAATTTTTAAGTAGACCCAATCATTGACATCAAATTCTAAATCTCTCCTTCTAACATCGGCATAGGACTTTTGTTGACTTTGAACCATTTTCAACCTCTCTCTAATAAGCCGAACTTTCTCCATAGCCTCATGTACCAACTCGGAACTTATCAAAGCAACTTCACCAACTTCAAACCAACCTATTGGAGATCTACACCGCCTACCATAAAGAGCCTCAAATGGAGCCATACCAACACTAGAATGGTAGTTATTACTATAAGAAAACTCAATCAAAGGCAAATGATCATCCCAATTACCCTTGAAGTCAATCACACAAGCTCTCAACATATCTTTGAAACTTTGGATAGTATGTTCCGCCTGCCCATCAATTTGAGGATGAAAGGTCGTGCTAAGCTTAACACGAGTTCCAAGACCCTTTTGGAAAGACTTCTAAAATTGAGAAGTAAATTGTGCACCACGATCGGAGATAATGGATAACGGCACTCCATGCAACCTAACCATTTCCCTTAAGTACAACTTAGCATAATCATCCGTCGAATAAGAAACCTTGACGGGAATAAAATGGACTGATTTCGTCATACGATCCACAATAACCCAAATCGAATCATATTGTCGCCGGGTGCGTGGTAAACCAACAATAAATTCCATATTCAAATCTTCCCACTTCCAAGTAGGAATACTAATATCTTGGGACAAACCTACTGGCTTTTGATGCTCAACTTTTACTTGTTGACAACTTGGACACTTAGCCACAAATTCTGCAATATCCCTCTTCATCCCATTCCACCAATAGACCTCCCGCAAATCACGGTACTTCTTGGTAGCTCCCGGGTGAATGGAATATATAGAACTATGGGCTTCCGATAAAATTGGTTCCCTTAGGCCATCTACATCGGGAACACATAGACGACCTTGATATTGAAGCACACCATCTCCCCCTTGGGAGAAAGCCTCAACGGACTTCTTGAGCACCGCTTCCATCAACTCAACCAAATTAGGATCAAGATCTTGCTTAGTCTTCACGTTGGACACAAAAGACGATTCTGAACCATTGTGAATCATAACACCACCCTCATTAGAATCAATCAACCAAACACCCAATCGGACCAATATATGAACATCACGAACCAATTCTTTCTTACCATCCTCAACATGAGCAACACTACCCATAGACAATCGACTAAGTGCATTTGCCACCACGTTCACCTTGCCGGGGTGAGAGAGGACACTCATGTCTTAGTCCTTTAACAACTCAAGCCACCTCTTTTGGCAAAGATTTAGATCTTTTTGCTTGAACACATATTGCAAACACTTATGGTCGGTAAAAACATCAACATGCACACCATACAAATAATGCCTCCAAATCTTTAAAGCAAACACAACCACCGCAAACTCTAAGTCATGAGTAGGATAGTTCTTTTCATGAATCTTTAGTTGCCTTGAAGCATAAGCAATGTCTTTCCAGTTTTCCATAAGAATACACCCTAACCCAATCCTTGAAACATCACAATAAACCACAAACCCATCGGACCCTTCCGGTAAAGTCAATATTGGAGCCGAGGTAAGTCGATCCTTCAATTCTTGAAAACTCTTCTCACACGCTTCGAACCATGTGAACTTAACCTTCTTTTGAGTCAAAGCCGTCAATGGGGAAGCAATCAAAGAAAACCCTTCAACAAACCTCCTATAGTAGCAAGCCAAACCCAAGAAACTCCGAATGCCCGAAGGTGATAGAGGTGTAGGCCAATTCCTAACCGCATCCGTCTTCTTAGGATCTACCTCAATACCCTTACCGGAGACAATGTGACGAATAAAAGTCACGGACCTTAGCAAAAACTCACATTTACTAAACTTCGCAAAGAGTTGTTGGTCCTTGAGGACTTGCAACACAATCCTCAAATGATTGGTATGCTCATCCTCACTTCTTGAGTAAATCAAAATATCATCAATGAACACAATCACGAACATAGCAAGGTATTTTCAAAACGCCCTATTCATCAAATCTATAAATGCAGTCCGAGCATTAGTCAAGCCAAAGGACATCACTAAGAACTTGTAGTGTCCGTATCTAGTCCGGAAAGCCGTCTTTGGAACCTTATCTTCCTTCACCCTTAATTGGTGATAACCAGAATGAAGATCGATTTTAGAGAAGTAACTCGCCCCTTGGAGTTGATCAAACAAGTTATCTATCCTTGGAAGAGGATATTTATTTTTAATGGTAACCTTGTTTAGTTGGCGGTAGTCAATGCACATTCGGAGGGAACCATCCTTCTTTCTAACAAATAAAACTGGAGCACCCCATGGAGAGATACTCGGTCGGATTAAGCCCTTATCCAACAAATCTTTCAATTGTTCCTTTAATTTCTTAAGTTCTGCTGGAGCCATTCGGTATAGAGGAATAGAGATAGGTTACATATCTGGGAGAAGGTCAATACCAAAGTCTATTTCCCTTTCGGGAGGAACACCGAGTAGATCATCGGGAAACACTTCCAAAAACTCATTAACAACGGGGACCGACTCAAGAGTAGGGGTTTCGAAATCCACATCATTCACCCTAACAAGATGGTATGTACACCCCTTAGAAATCATCTTTCTAGATTTTCGACATGACACAAATTGATCTTTAGGCATAGAATTTCACCCACTCCACTCTAGGATAGGCTCATTTGGGAATTGAAACTTGACCACTCGGGTCCTACAATCAATAGAAGCATAACAAGAATGCAACCAATCCATCCCAAGAATAACATCAAAATATAAAATATCAAGCTCTACAAGATCAACATGAGTGACTCTATGGGATAAGGATACGGGAAAATTTCTATAGACTCTCTTAGCCACAATAGATTCACCAATAGGAGTAGAGACACAAAAGGAATCTAACAGCACATCCGGAAGAACATCAAACTTCATAGCCATAAATGGCGTCACAATAGATAAAGTAGCACCGGGATCAAGAAAAGCATAAACATCAAAGTGAAAGACTTTCAACATACCGGTAACCACATCGGGAGAACCCTCTTGCTCATGACGAGCTTGAAGTGCAAAGAATCAATTTTGCTTAGGAGCATTTGAACCCGAACCACTAGGTGGAGTTTTCTTACCTTCTCTTCCCTTAGCCGTGAGATATGGACAATCCCTTATCTTATGATCGCTCTTACCACAACCGAAGCAACTATCCATTCTAGCTAAGCACTTGCCCTCATGTTTCCTCCCACACTTAGCACAAGTAGTCGATTAGAATCCACCAACAGGCTTAGGGTTAGGCACCCTATCTTTGTTGAACTTAGGAGGAGCATTGGAGTAACCTTGACCGAAAAACCTTTGTCGAAACCTAGGGCAACCATGTCCATCGAACCTCAAATGTGAAAAATTACCGTCACCGGTCTTAGCCTTCTTTGTCTCCCTAAGCCTTTCCTTAAGTTTCTCACTTCTATTTATTGAGCATGAATCATGAGACGAGAGATGTCCATGCCATTGATAAGCATGGCAGTACGACATTCCTTGACACCCATTTTGGACACCCTTGAAACAAACTTACTCATTCTTGCCCTAGGATCGGCAACCATAGTAGGATCATATCAAGACAATTGTGTGAACTTCAAAGCATACTCTTTCACACTCATGCTTCCTTGATGAAGGTTGATGAACTCAAGAACCCTTGCCTCTCTCATATCAAGGGGAAAGCAACCTTGAACTTTTCCCAATCAAGAGGACCCGCATCATCCCCCACTCACTCTCCTATTGCTCAAACCATACGTGATCAACACCCTTAAGTTGATAAGCGGCCAACTCTGCGTTTTCCTCCGGTGTCACGCCCATGATCATTAGTACCTTGTACACCTTATCGATGAACTCTTGGGGATCTTTTTCAATCTTAGACCCATGAAACTCCGGAGGATTCATTCTAGTGAAGTCCCTCACTCTAGATGCCGCCGTACCCACATTTGGGTTCATGGGAGCCACAACCTCCCTATTGGCTTAAGCCGTCATGGCTTGAGCCAACACTTGAAAAGCAGCCCTAAACTCCGTATTAGTTACTTCTTCAGCCAAAGGGTCGGCCAAAACTTGAGGAGGTTGAGAAGAAACTTCTTGTTCCATATTCTCTCCCACATTCCTTTTAGCATAAGCTCTTCAAGTAGCCATATCCTGAAACACAAAGGATAGGGATTAGGAGAGAGACATATAGAGTTACACTCTATCGCACAACTTTAGAATGATGAAAGAAGAAGAGTTCCTAAACATCTTATAGCCTCTCATTCATAAGTGTGGCACACTTCACACCCATGAGCAAGACTCTACTCATCGTGGTTTATGAGACTTCCTAGGACCTTTCTAAAACTTTGGGCTCTGAATTCCAAGTTTGTCACGACCCAAAGTACCCCCTAGATGTGACTTGGCGTACAAGACCTCGAGAGACCTCATACAAGCCACTTAGCATAAATCATACAAGATAATAGCGATTTAGAAAGTCAAAAGACAATTCGTTATCAAAAGAGTTTAAGCAATAGCAAAAGTCTACATATAGTCTCAAAAGCCATCTAACATAGGAATAAAAGAATGTTGGGACGTAAACCATACAAAGTCTTCAAAAGCAAGTGAAGGAAATAAAAGTAAATATGGTTACATCCTCGAACATATGAGGATTCACCAAATTCTTCAATGATCTCTACTATCACAAACTAGCCACGAGAAGGTAGGGATGTGCCGGACCCTACACTTAAAATAAAATGTAGGCAAGAGTATGCGTTAGTACAAAAATGTACCAAGTCTGATAACCATGCATAAAAACATTTAAACCTGCTAAAAAGGGACATTGTCATAACCATACAATGATCAAGCTAAACCATAAGAAAAAGGGTTAGAAATCGTAAGATATGAACCATGATCAATGCAAGCCAAACATCTTCACTTTACTTGAGAAATATCTTAAAGGTCACTTTAGTTCATTATTGTGAAAAGGAGACTTAACCAACATGTAAGACCATGTGAGCTACCCACACGGAATCCGATGTCTACCCTACACCGAAAAGAGGTGTCCTACTTGCCAAGGTAATACCATAAACTTCTAGCTTACGTGGATCCACTAGCTAAGGTATATTTGGAAAATCATCCTATGGTGGCACATAGTTTATGGGACAAGAGATTGCTTTTGGAAACCCGGCCTCTACTACGGAAGAGCTTCCACTAGAAACCCGGCCTCTACTACGGGAGAGCTTCCATCTCAATATGCTCTCGGTGCAAAGCATAAATCCCATGGAGTTTAATCATAATTCGCATTCATCTTATTATCCATCGAAAGGTGCAACTAGAGTTACCAATCCAAGCTAAAGTTCATTAGTTTTGACGTTTCATCTTCCATGGACTAGTCCAAGCTTACGTCATTTAGAATAGCTCCTTAATCTTTGATTCAACTTTAGTTGAGAAAATCTTTCAACAAGTTATGAATCCATTATGTGAGAATATCCTTTCACATTCATAATTTGAGTAATATGTGAGAAATCCTTTCAGAACTCAACAACAATATCATTCTCGCTTCAATCTCAAACCAATTCATAAATCATCATAATATTCATCATTGAACATTCATACTTTCATAAAACCCATCTTTTGATCATTCATCATGAAATCATAGCTTTTTGAAATCATAAATTATGCATGGGTTCATATAAACTTTATAAAAGTTCATCTTCTTTACAATTCAACCCATCAACAAACCTATTTTCAAAATTGGGGAAACTCACATGGTTTAATGGGGTTTCATCTTAATTCATGAAATTCAACTCAATTCATGTTTCATAGTTCATAAAACAATCAATTAAATCAACATTGAAGAAAACTCATGACATAGAAGAAAAGTCCTAACTTCAATGAAGGACTTCTAACTTGTAAAATAAAGGAATTTAGGGACTCTATGGAGGAAATGACTTCATAGATGAAGATCATCATACCTCAATGCCAAAAACTTCAAATCAATGAAGGATTAGGAGACTTGACCTTCAAACCCTAGCTTCTTCCTCTTCTTCTAGAGAGAGAAATATTTGGGGAAACTTGGAGGGATTTGGGGAACTTTGCAAGGTGATTAGAAAAGGGTTAAAATTAGGCTAAAAAGGTTTATATATGGTCTAGAATTACAGGGTAACCAACTTAGATTAGATATTAAACAATTAGGGAAAAGACCAGAGACCCCTCTTTAAAATAGCTGCCAAGCAAAGAAGCTGAAAACGTTGTAGCTTGCCAAAGCCACTCGGCGACTCGCCGAGTGAGCTTCCATCTAGCCGAAAGTTCCAGTGGGTTGGCTCTAGGACTAAGTCAACTCGGTGATAGAATGGGCGATTTGGCAACTCGCCGAATGGAACGGCAAGCTTGATCCAACTCGCCTAATTTAATAGAACACTACATAAAGATTTCAAGACAAAAAGGGCGAGAAGGCAACGCTCGGCGTACCGCTGAGTCGTTCGGCGATCAGGCCCAGCCTCGCCGATAGGACTTCATGCTGAAATTTAAGAATTTTCCTTCTTTTCAAACTCCGAGGTGTTACATTTATCCATTAATCAACATATACTAAAAATATTTTAATAACAAAAACAATGAACAATACCACTTGAAATCCACAAGTCACATTGATTGATGGATAAATACCCCATTTATCCACAAGTCACATTGATTGATGGATTAATACCCCATTTAGAAAATTGATTTCGCAAGTGTTATCAGAAGATTGAAGGAACACATTGAAGAACCTGGTCCTATTACAACGTTTATGTATTAGGAATTTTTTTTGAATTGTAATGTTGATATAATTTTAGTTCACTGAGTTAAAATTTGAATTACGGGTTTTGTCTTCAAGTTGGGATAACTCAAATACTTGGAATCACATACCTTCACAGCGATGTGTTTAAATTTAGGAACTAGAGTTAGTTCCTAGGATTGCAAAAAATGCAATCTGCATTCATAACTTGAAGCTTAAGAATAAGAGTTAGTTCATAGGATTACAAAAGTTGTAATCTGAATTCATAATTTGAAGTGGGATCGTCGATCTAGTTGATTGTTGGTCTTTAGGAATTAAAGTTAGTTCCTAAGATTGCAAGAGTTGTAATTTGAATTCTATTAAGGCTCGATGATTCAGTGAAGTTGGGGTTTTATCCTGTAGAGATGCATGTCATGGTTTTTTATATTTTTTGTGAGCCATGTATTTTCCACGTAAAAATATTGTGTTCTTTACTTATTGCTTTTACTACTTCATAGGAACATGTTAGGCAACTTGTTTCACTCGTAGACTAATCTAGAGTAAATCATTGGCTTGTCGACCCACTTCAAGTTATGAATTTAGATTACAACTCTTGCAATCCTAGGAACTAACTCTAATTCTTAAACTTCAAGTTATGAATTCAGATTACAACTCTTGCAATTCTAGGAACGAACTCTAATTCCTAAATTTCAAAACACACCTGCCAAGGTATTTGTTCCCAAGTCTTCAAGTTATCCCAATTTAAAGACAACACCCCTAATTCAATTTATAGCTCACTCAACTAAGATTGCATTGACATTACAATTCAAAGAAAAACTCATAATTCGTAAACTATTTAATAGGACCAAGTTCTTCATTGTATTCATTCAATCTTCTGGTAGCACATGAAGTCAATTTTTCTATTTACTTTTTAAATTTGTAAGTGCACACGTACTCTGAATGACTTCACTTCTATTTAAGCACAACTCTTCAAACTCCATATTGACTTGAACTCTCTTGGATTAGGGTTCTACTTCAAGTGAGTCTCCTTCTTCAATTCAAACTCCTTGCCTCTTGAGACCATTTCAGATCAAATTCATTAATTTTTTTTGTTGTAGCCGAAATCCAACTCTCCAGTTTAGCATATGTTTGTTTCTTTGAGTTTATCACGAAACTATCATCAATTCCATTGCACACTTATTTTTATTCATTAGTAATCTTGCTATGGATTCAACTCTTTGAGATAGTTTGTGAATCAGATTGACTTATATGTTTCATGTTACTTTGTCAATCATCAAAACTGCATAGAACCCAACAAATTTCCCCTTTTTTGTGATGACAAACTTCGCCTTTGTGCATTTAAACATCTTAAACAGTAGGCACATAACTATGAAATACTTGAATAAAATAGATTAGTCAATGGATTATAAACACTGCACAACCCATATCGGGTATCAATTTGGCAATAACCAACTGTACTAAAAGCAGAGAACACTACTTGTAATTTGGAAACACAATTTTCATTGGGACCCATTCCCATTGTTAGAGCACCAGTCCTACATAACATTTTAGGAAGGTCTCAATTTTCATTTCAATAAAAAGCAGCAACGAAGAAATATTTGTCCATCAATGAGATGCAAAAGACAAATCTGTAACAACAAATAAAGAAAAGCAATTATGCTGAGCATTTATCTATTTTTCTTTGTTTCCTCTTAAAGATGAGGACAAGTATTTCATACCTAGAATTTGTTCAAAAAAAATGAAAATTGGGACAACTTACATTTTATTTAAACCACAATCTGTCAACCATCTGAACCCAACATAACCAAAAATTAGTAACTCGACCAGACCCTTGGTGAAAAGTGAAATGAACAAAATATTCCTAAGAAATGAGGTTGCAGATCAACTATGATTGGACAAATTATAATACACAGCTAGAAAATAGTTTTGTTCAGTGCTTTTGGACTTCATGCTTGCATCACTTGGGTAGAAGTTTTCCACATCCACTTGCCTCAGTCTCACTGGAGAGCTCTATCAACTCAATTGATGGAGCTTGACGATTATAGAAACTAAGCAGCAGAAGAGAAGAAGATGATATAGAGAGAAACAGAGAATCTGTATATTGCCACAATAGAGAAATTACATCATTTTACATTTACACACCTCATACTTTACATGTGAGTAGAGGTTGTATTTATAGGCTAGGATGAGTAGTACTCTTCATCATAACTAATTCATAACTAACTGTAACAACTTCTAACTAATTTGCAGACTCATCTAACCATTGTAGCTTGTTAACTCTATACTCTAGTTAACACTCTCCCTCATGCTCATGGTTTAAACAGGTTCATAACTCCAACATTGCTAAGTAGTAATTGATGTTGAGCCTTACCAAGACTCTTTGTAAGCAGGTCAACTAGTTGATCTTTAGTGTGAGCGAATTCAATCTTCAGCATTCCTTGACAGATTCTTTCTTTACCAAAGTGGCAATCTGTAACACCTCGGACTTGGAAAAGAAGGAAAATACAGATTTTGGGTTGAAGGCATGACCTACGGTTGGTAGGAGTACGTACGGATTGTAGATGGCATCTGTAGGTAGTGGGAAATAATTTTCAAAAATAAAGTTTCAAAATCCCTTTGGCGGTTCACCAGGACGGCCCTTCATTCTATGTACGAGTCGTAGGTAGGTCTCGTAGGTCTCTCCCATACTTAGTTAAATTTTAAAGCCTTTAGTTGGGACCTACGGTTGCCATGTACGCTCCATAGGTAGACCTAGCCACCGTACATGGGTTTCGTCGATTGAAGGTCCAAATTTTTATTTTTTAATCTTTGTATGGTTGGCCAAGACGGTCCGTAGAAGGACCTACGGACCGTAGGTCCAAATCGTAGGTCGAGTCTGACAGTTATTTTAAGGACTTTTTGGTCTTTTCCCTAATCGTTTAACCATATACTATGTCATTTTGTCTTTTACCCTAAGCCCTATATAATGATTTTCAACCCCAAAATTATCCAATTCAAGTCATTCTCCTAAATTCCTAAAAGTTGATCAAGTTCATCCTCTCAAATATTTCTCTCACTAAAGCTTAAAGAAGAAGAGTAGGGTTTCAAGTCAAGCCTCCAAATTCTCTATTCATTGTGGGCTTTGAACCCCAAGGTATGATGGAATTCACCTATGGAGTCCTTTCCTCCATAGGGTTCCTAAATTCTTTAATTTTACAAGTTAGAATTCTCAATTGAAATTAGGGTTTTTATTCAATCTCATGGGTTCTTTCTAATTATGATCTAACTGATTGATTTATGTCTTTTTATACATGAATTGAGATAATTGCATGATTGATGAATTTATATGAACCCATGCATGATTCATGATTTCTAAGCTATGATTCCATAATAAAGTTTATGAATGATAAAAAGATTAATTTTATGAAGATATGCATGTTCCTTTATGATATTGATGATGATTTAAGGTTTCTTTGAGAATGAAGCATCAATGTTGTGGTTTTTGTATGTAAAAGGATTTCTCACATACTACTCAAAACATGATTGTAAAAGTGTTTCTGAACTAAACTTTGAATCAAGAACTAGGACCTATTCTATGAACCCTAGCTTGGATTGGCTACTTAATGTGCCTTCCATGGATGATAAGACAAGTGGTGATTACCCATGTCCCCTAATAATAAGACAAGCGGCGATTACCCATGTCTCCTAATGATAAGACAAGTTAATGTTAATGACTAATCCGTGGGAATTATGCTTAGCACCGAGTGGACAAGTGGCGATTACCCGTGTCCCATAAACTATGTGCCACCATTGGTTTGTCTTAGATAGACATTAACTAGTGGATCCACTTAAGCTAGAAGTTTATGTTCTTACCTTGGCAAGTAAGGACATCTCTTTTCGGTGTGGGATAGACACTGGATTCCATCTTATAGCTCACATGGTCTATGTCAGTTAAGGCTCATTTTCCATAATAATGAACTAAGGTTACTTCTAGAAGTATCTCAAATGGGTTTTAAAGATTTTATCTTGCATTGATCATGATTTTGACTTATGTTTTCTAACAAGTTATTTTATGATTTAGCTTGGTCATTGCATGTCATTTAAAGTCCCTTTTTAGCATGACTTCACAATTCTTATGCGTTGCTATCATACTTGGTACATTGCATGTACTAAAGCATACTTTTGCCTACATTGTTTCACTATTGTAGGATCAGACGCTTCTATTCTGAATACTCATGGCTAGTGAGCCCTTATTGAGCTTTGAAGATTGGTGAGTCCTCATGTTCCGAGGACCAAGGCTTCTTTTATTGCTTTCATGTCTTTTCCTTTTAGATTTTTTGTATGTGATGTATGGGTTACGTTCCAATAACCTTTCTTATCATGTATTAGATGGCTTTGAGATTGTGTTAGACTTCCGCTATGTTTTCTCAGCTCTTTATGATATAAAACTGTCTTTTGAACTATTCTGTTTTTGTTATCTAGTATGATGCGTGTTAAGTGACTTGTGTGGGGCCTCTCAGGGTCCTATATGCCATGTCACGTCTAGGGGGTACTTTGTTCATGACAAACTTGATATTCAGAGCACAAGGTTTTAGAAAGGTCCTAAGATGTCTCATAAGCTACGTCGAGTAGTGTCTTATTCATTAGTGTGAAGTGTGCCACACTTATGAACAAGAGGCTATAAGATGTTTAGGAAATTCCACTGCTTTCATCGTTCTAAAGTCATGTGATAGAGTTCAACTCTATATGTCTCTCTCCTAATCCCGATCAGATGCTTTTCAGGATATGGCCACTCGAAGGGCATATGCTAGAAGGAATGGAAAAGAAGATGTGGAACAAGAAGTTCTTCAAGTTCCGGTCGACCCCTTGGCCGAGAAAGTGACTAATGCAGAGTTTAGAGCTGCTTTTCTAGTATTGGCCCAAGCCATGACGGCTCAAGCCAATACGGAGGCGGTGATCCTTATGAACCCAAATATGGGTATGACAGTATCTAGAGTGAGGGATTTCACAAGAATGAATCCTTTAAATGAATCCTCTAGAGTTTCATGGTTCCATGGTTAAGGAAGATCCTCAAGAGTTCATTGATGAGGTGTACAAGGTGCTAATGATCATGGGTGTAATACTGGTGGAAAGGTGGAATTGGCGTCTTACCAACTGAAGGGTGTGGCTCAAGTGTGGTTTGAACAATGAAAGAGTGAGAGGGCAGTTGATGCGGGTCCTCTTGATTGGGAAAAGTTTAAGGTTGCTTTCCTTGATAGGTTCTTTCCCCTTGAGATGAGGGAGACAAAGGTTCTTAAGTTCATTAACCTTCTTCAAGGAAACATGAGTGTAAAGGAGTATGCTTTGAAGTTCACTCGATTGTATAGGTATGCTCCTACTATGGTTGCCGATCCTAGAGCAAGGATGAGTAAGTTTTTTTTGGGAGTGTCTAAAATGGTGGTAAAGGAATGTTGTACCACTATGATTATCAATGATATGGACATTTCTCGTCTAACTGTTCATGCTCAATAAATCAAAGAGGAGAAACTAAATGAGAAGTATAGGGAGACAAAGAGGGCTAGGACCGGTGATTGTGACTTTTAACACTCAAGGTCGGATGGACATGGTCATTCTAAGTTCCGAAAAAGATTCTCCGATCAAGGTTCCTTCAATGTTTTTGGCTCCTAAGTTCAACAAGGAAAGGGTGTCTAACCCTAAGCCTCTAGGAGGAAATGGTAGTGGGTCTTCATCATCTACTTTTGTTAAATATGGAAGAACGTGTGAGGGTAAATGCCTAGCCAATTCCAATGAATGTTTGGGTTGTGGAAAGATGGATCATAAGATTAGGGATTGTCCATCCGTTGCTAAGAATGAGGGAGATAACCATCAACGGGCTCAACCTTATCCTTCGTCAGGTTATAGAGGAAATCAGAAGAAAAATTGATTATATGCACTTCAGACACGTCATGAGGAATAGGGTACTCCTGATGTGGTTACCGATATGTTTAAAGTCTTTAATCTTGATGTTTATGCTTTGCTTGATCCCGATGCTACCTTATCTTTTGTGACGCCATATATGGCTATGAGGTTTGATGTTCTTCCGGATGTGTTGATAGGCCCTTTTTCTGTCTCTACTTCTATTGGTGAATGTATTGTGGCTAAAAGAGTCTATAGAGATTGTCCCATCTCCTTATCCCATAGAGTAACTCATGTTGATCTTGTAGAGCTTAATATGCTAGATTTCGATGTTATTCTTGGGACTTGATTGGCTGCATTCATGTCATGCCTCTATTTATTGTAGAACTCGAGTCGTCAAGTTTCAATTTCCAAATGAATTGGCTGCATTCATGTCATGCCTCTATTTATTGTAGAACTCGAGTCGTCAAGTTTCAATTTCCAAATGAACCCATTCTATAGTGGAAAGAAAATCTATGCCTAAGAGTCAGTTTGTTTCTTGTCTTAAAGCTAGAAAGATGATTTCTAAGGGTTGTATATACCATCTTATTCGGGTTAGGGATATGGATTCTGAAACCCCTATCTTTGAGTCAGTCCCCATTGTTAATGAGTTTCTGGAAGTGTTTCTAGATGATTTATCCAGTGTTCCTCCCGAAAGAGAAATAGACTTCGGTATTGACCCTTTCTCAGATACGCAACTCATGAGTGGGTGATTTTCTCTAATTTGGAGTCCTTTTTTTATGATTTTGTGGCACTTAAGTAGAGAAAGAGGCTAATTTTCCTTTGAATATGGTTGTTTCAGGTACATGTTGGTTAAAAATGAGTTTTGATGAAAAAGAATGGAAATTGGGGCAAATGGTAGCTAAAATTAAGAAATTGGAGCTGGCAGTGAAGTACTCTCTGCGAACGCAGAGAGTTTGGTGTGAACACGGAGTGTTAAGCCACTGATCAGCGTAAACACGAATGAGCCTCCATGAATGCGGAGGTCAACCATGCTGAGTACCGCGAACGTGAGACAGCCTCTACGAACGCGGAGTGCATTTATGCTGAGTTCTGCGAATGCAGAGCTACCTCCGTGAATGCAAAGAAAAAATGTGGCTGGCGTCTGGGTAGATTTGGAATTTCACATTTTGACCCTAATTCACCATATACACTCATTCACAGCCATTTGGGGACTATTATTGATTTTTCATCATATTGGACTTGGAAACTAGAGAGAAGAACCTTGGGAATTGTGGCTTGGGCATAGCTTTGAGAGCAAGATTCCTCAACAAACACCATTAGAGTGAAGATTTTGAGCTTGATTTGTAATTATTTTTCATTCCTTCTTCAAGGGTTTCCTTTGTATTGTTTAATTGTAGGTGTTAATTGTTGATTAGTGATTTGGATATTGTGTTAGACATAATCAATATTTGGGTTTTTGATTTCTATCTTGTGCTTTCTTAATTAGTTGAATGCTTTATCATTTATGAAATGGGTTTTTGATTATCCAATTGATCTCAGGCTTTAATTGCTTTTCCAAAGGAATTGATCACTCCTAGGACTTGCCCATCTACTTTGATTTAGCTTGTGAGAGTTAATTGAGGTTGGGAAAGATTGATTGGTGCATTAATTGAGGCTTAACAATTCATTTGTTGGATTGTTGCTAGAAATAGTGAATCCTCGCATTGCCTTTAATCGGGTTGCTTGTGTTGCCACTTGATTGGGTTCGATAGAGCTAATTGAGAAATAATTTTCTATGTTCGATAGAATTAGGTAGATAATTTAGATTTCGAGGCATATATGATTTTACCCATGATTAATTGAGATTGTATGTTGCTAATTTGCAATGGATCGTATGGGTGTTGATTGATTTCCCATTCCCAAATCCCTTTGGTAATCTTGTTCGAAAAGGCTTTGTCCCTTGTTCTTCTCTATCCCCTATCCTAAATTCATTACTTGAAATCTTCTCATTTTGTATTTGTATCTTATATTTTGGATTCAAACTAGTAGCTAGTAATTCTTTGTCTCTTCAATTGCATTGCACATTGTTCCTCGTGGGATCAACCCCAACTCCTCGTTGGGTTTATACTTGTTAGCGACCGCCCGTACTTCAAATTGTAAGAGGTGTGGTTGAGCATTATCAGCAACCTATCTCTATTCCTCCTTATCGAATGGCTCCGGCCGAACTTAAGGAATTAAAGGAGGAATTGAAAGACTTGTTAGATAAGGGTTTCATCCGACTGAGCATCTCTCCATGGAGCGCTCCAATTTTGTTTGTTCGAAAGAAAGACGGTTCACTTCATATGTGTATTGACTATCGTCAGTTGAATAAAGTTACTATCAAGAATAAGTATCCTCTTCCAAGGATAGATTATTTGTTTGATCAACTCCAAGGAGGGAGTTACTTCTCTAAGATTGATCTCTGATCGGGTTATCACCAATTGAGTGTGAATGAAGATGACATTTTGAAGACGGCTTTCTGAACTCGGTATGGCCATTATGGTAATGCCATTTGGTTTGACAAATGCTCCGTCTACATTTATAGATTTGATGAATAGGGTGTTTAGGCAATACCTAGATATGTTTGTGATTGTGTTTATCGATGATATCTGTATTTACTCAGGGAGTGAGGATGAGCATACCGACCATTTGAGGATCGTGTTGCAATTCCTCAAGGACCAACAACTCATTGCAAAGTTTAGTAAATGCGAGTTTTAATTGAGATCCATAGCTTTTCTTGGTCACATTATTTCCGTTAAAAGTATTGAGGTAGATCCTAAGAAGATAGATGTGGTTAAGAGTTTTCCTAGAACTCTATCCCCTTCAGATATTCAAAGTTTCTTGGGTTTTGCTGGTTATTAAAAGAGGTTTGTGGAAGGGTTCTCTTCGATTGCCTCTCTATTGACAATTTTTGACCCAAAAGAAGGTTAAGTTTGTATGGTCCAAAGCATGTGAAAAGAGTTTTCAAGAATTGAAAGACAGGCTTACTTCCGCTCTGGTGTTGACTTTATCGGAAGGATCGAATAGGTTTTTGGTTTATTGTGATGCTTTAAGGGTTGGACTAGGGTGTGTTCTTATGCAAAATGGAAAGGTAATTGCTTATGCATCTCGGCAACATAAAATCCATGAAAGGAACTATCCTACCCACATTTTGAAATTAGCGGCGTTTGTGTTTGCCTTGAAGATTTGGAGGCATTACTTATATGGTGTGCATGTTGATGTCTTTACTAACCACAAGAGTTTACAATATGTGTTCAAGAAAAAGAATCTAAACCTTCGCCAAAGGAGGTGGCTAGAGTTTTTAAAGGATTATGATATGAGTGTTCTCTATACCCCGGTAAGGCGAATGTGGTGGAGGATGATCTTAGTCGGTTATCCATGGGTAGTGTTGCTCATGTTGAGGAGAATAAGAAGGAATTGGTTCAAGATGTTCATCGATTGGCCCGGATGGGTGTTCAATTGGTTGATTCTACTAAAGGTGGTGTTATGGTTCATAATGGCTTAAAATCGTCTTTTGTGTCAGATGTAAAGGCAAAGCAAGGTCTTGACCTGATCTTGATGGAATTAAAGAAGGCGATGCTAAAAAATTCCATTGAGGCTTTCTCCCAAGAGGGAGATGGTGTGCTTCGATATCAAGGTCATTTGTGTGTTCCCAATATTGATGATTTGAGAGAGAGGATTTTATCGGAAGACCATAATTCTCGATATTCCATTCACCTGGGAAAAACCATGATGTAATGTGACTTGCAGGAGGTTTATTAGTGGAATGGGATAAAGAAGGATATTGTGGAATTTGTGGCTAAGTGTCCTAATTGTCAACAAGTAAAAGTTGAGCATCAAAAGCCGAGGGGTTTGTCCCAGGATAGTATCCCTACTTGAAAGTGGAAAGATCTGAGTATAAACTTTTTTGTTGGTTTACCTCGCACCCGGCGACAACATGACTCGATTTGGGTTATTATGGATCATATGACGAAATTGGATCATTTCATTTCCGTCAAGGTTTCTTATTCGGCGAAGGACTATGCTAAATTGTACCTGAGGGAGATTGTTAGGTTGCATGGAGTGCCCCTATCCATTATCTCCGATCATGGTACCCAGTTCACTTCTCAGTTTTGGAAGTCTTTTCAAAGGTGGCTAGGTATTCGTGTTAAGCTTAGTACAATCTTTCATCCTCAAATCGATGAGCAAGCGGAGCGTTCTATCCAAACTTTAAAAGATATGTTGAGAGCTTGTCTGATTGATTTCAAGGGTAATTGGGATGATCATTTTCCTTTTATTGAGTTTGCTTATAATAATAGCTACCATACAAGCATTGGTATGGCTCTATTTGAGGCTCTTTATGGTAGGAGGTGTAGATCTTCTATAGGTTGGTTTGAAGTTGGTGAATTTGCTTTGATAGGTCCTGAGTTGGTTCACGAGGTTATGGAGAAAGTTCAGCTTATTAGAGAGAGTTTGAGAATGGCTCAAAGTCGACAAAAGTCCTATGCCGATGTTAGAAGAAGAGATCTAGAATTTGATGTTAATGATTGGGTTTACTTGAAAATTTCACCCATAAAGGGTGTAATGAGGTTTGGAAAGAAAGGAAAGCTTATTCCCCGTTATGTGGGCCCATATCAAATTTTGAGGTGAGTTGGTAAGGTTGCTTATGAACTTGATTTGCCTAATGATTTGGTTTCGACTCATCTTGTTTTCCATGTCTCCTTGTTGAAGAAATGCATTGGAGATCTGACATCTATTGTACCATTGGAGAGTCTTGGTGTAAAAGAGAGTCTTTCTTATGAAGAAGTTCCGATTGAGATTTCGGACCGGCAAGTTCAGAAGGTTAGAAATAAAGAAGTTGCTTTCGTAAGGTTCTTTGGAGGAATGAATTAGTTGAGGGTGCTACTTGGGAGGCCGAGGCCGATATGATATCGCATTATCCTCATCTCTTTCCCTCCGCCCTACTCTATCGTAAGGTATTTAGTTCCTCATGGTTCACTATTTTGGTTTCATGTGTTTTAGATATTCCCATGATTCCTCATTGTGCATATTCATGAAAAGATAAATTTTTGAGAAAATGTGTTAACTTGATCGATTTCTTCATGTTATGTGCATTTGAGTATGAGTTGCATATAGACCTTATGAAATGATGCTTTGAACATGCTTTACCTTGGAGTTGATATTTCCACCTTGGATATGTGCATTTAAGTAAATGGATTCTTGTTGGGATGTTAGATATTATTCCTACCCTCTTATGATGTCTTGAGTTCCATTCAAGGATGAATGTTCCCATGGGGGAGATATTGTAACACCTCGGACTTGGAAAAGAAGGAAAAATACAGATTTTGGGTTGCAGGCATGACCAATGGTTTGTAGGAGTACCTACAAACCGTAGATGACATCCGTAGGTAGTGGGGAAATTTCTTTTGAAAATCAAGTTTCAGAATCCCTTTGACGGTTTGCCAGGATGGCCCGTCATTCCGTGTACGAGTTGTATGTAGGGCTCGTAGGTCTCTCCTAGACTTACTTAAATTTTAAAGCCTTAAGTTTTGACCTACGGTTGCCATGTACGGTCCGTAGGTAGACCTACCTACCGTACATGGGTTCCTTCGATTGAAGATCCAAAGTATTTTTTTCTGAATCTTTCTACGGTTGGCCAAGACAGTCCATAGAAGGACCTACGGATCGTAGGTCCAAACCATAGGTCGAGTTCGATAGTTATTTTTAAGGGTTTTTGTCTTTTCCTTAATCGCTTTAACCATATACTACGTCAGTTTACCTTTTACCCTAAGCCCTATATAATGATTTTCAACCACAAAATTACCCAATTCAATTCATTCTCTTAGATTCCTAAAAGTTGATCAAGCTCATCCTCTCAAATATTTTTCTCACTAAAGCTTGAAGAGAAGAATACGGTTTCAAGTCAAGCCTCCAAATTCTCCATTGATTGTGGACTTTGAACCCCAAGGTATGATGACATTCACCTATGGAGTCCTTTTCTCCATAGGGTTTCAAAATTCTTCAAGTTTACAAGTTAGAATTCTCAATTTAAATTAGGATTTTTATTCAATCTCATGGGTTCTTTCCATTTATGATCTAATTGATTGATTTATGTCTTTTTATGCATGAATTGAGATAATTGCATGATTTTTAGATAAATTTATATGAACCCATGCATGATTCATGATTTCTAAGCTATGATTCCATGATGAAATTTATGAATGATCAAAGGGTGAATTTTATGAAGATATGCATGTTCCTTTATGAAATTACTTATAATTTAAGGTTGCTTTGAGAATGAAGCATCGATGTTGTAGTTGTTGTTTATGAAAGGATTTATCACATACTACTCAAAACATGATTGTGAAAGGGTTTCTCACATAAAGGATTCATAAGGTTGAAAGGCATTTTCAACTAAACTTTGAATCAAGAACTAGGAGCTATTCTATGAACCCTAGCTTGGATTGGCTACTTGATGTGCCTTCCATGGATGATAAGATAAGTGGCGATTACCTATGGCCCCTAATAATAAGACAAGCGGCTATTGCCTATGTCTCCTAACGATAAGACAAGTTAAGGTTAATGACTAATCCCTAGGAATTATGCTTAGCACCGAGTGGACAAGTGGTGATTGCCCGTATCCCATAAACTATGTGCCACCATAGGTTTGTCTTAGATAGACATTAGCTAGTGGATCCACTTAAGCAAGAAGTTTATAGTTCTTACCTTGGCAAGTAAGGACATCTCTTTTTGATGTGGGATAAACACCGGATTCCATGTTCTAGCTTACATGGTCTATGTCGGTTAAGGCTCATTTCCCACAATAATGAACTAAGGTTACTTCTAGAAGTATTACAAATGGGTTCTAAAAATTTTAGCTTGCATTGACCATGATTTTGACTTATGTTTTCTAACAAGTTATTTTATGATTTAGCTCGGTCATTGCATGCCATTTAAAGTCCCTTTTAGTATGACTTCACAATTCTTATGCATTACTATCATACTTGGGACATTCCATGTACTAACGCATACTTTTGCCTACATTGTTTCACTAATGTAGGATAAGATACTTCTATTCCGCATACTCGTAGCTAGTGACCCCATATTGAGCTTTGAAGATTGGTGAGTCCTCATGTTCCGAGGAGCGAGGCTTCTTTATTACTTTCATGTCTTTTATCTTTTAGAATTTTTGTATGTGATGTATGGGTTATGTTCCAATCACCTTTCTTATCATGTATTAGGTGTCTTTGAGACTGTGTTAAACTTCTGCTACGTTTTGTAAACTCTTTATTATATAAAACTGTCTTTTGAACTCTTCTATTTCTATTATCTTGTATGATGCATGCTAAGTGGCTTATGTGGGCCCTCTCGGGGTCCTATACGTCATGTCACATCTAGGTAATACTTTAGGCCGTGACACAATCTATGTCTATGTATTTAGTTCTTTCCTGAAAAATAGGATTTACAGTAATCTGAATTACAGCTTTGCTATCACACACCATTTTTAATGGAAATTCAATGCAGACCCCTAGCTCTTTGAATAGGACTATCAACTAGGTCACTTCAGCTGCACAGTTGGCAATACTTCTGAATTCAGCTTCAGCTGACAGTTTCTTATTTCTTTGACTTCCAAAAAACTAAGGCTCCTCCAAAATTAACTAGATAACCAGTAACAGACCTCCTAGTTTCTAGACAAGCACCCCATTTTGAATCACAATAGGCAAACAATTGTCTTGTGTCTTCAGATGGCATTAGCAAGCCAAGACTTGGAGCCTCTTTTATGTATCTAACCACCCTGAGTGCAGTTTTCATATGAGATTCCTTAGGGCAATACATATATTGACTTAACATTTGTACTGAGAAGGCTAGGTCATGTCTAGTCATGGTTAGGTATAAGAATCTTCCTACTAATCTTTGGTATCTACTAGGGTCCTACAGTATGGGATATTCATGTTCCTCTATATGTGGAATACACTCATCATACTTAACAGAGGTTAGTTTTTTATTTTGCTCAAGTGGAGTTCCTATAGGTTTAGCTCCCCCTAGGCCACACTCAGCTATCAATTCCAGTGCATACTTCCTCTGAGACATATGAATGCCTTTACTAGATCTTTCTATCTCAAAACTGAGGAAGAACTTAAGCTCACCTAGGTCCTTCACCTTGAATTGTATCTGTAGGTCTTTTCTGGTGTCATTTATAAGTTGTTGATTACTTCCAGTGATCAATAGATTATATGCATACACCAGTACAATGAGTATGTCATTCTTAACTTCTCTAGTGAATAAGGAACAGTCATAGTGACTTTGATGAAACCCCAAGTGCACCAGTGACTCAGTTAACTTCAAGTTCCACTGCCTAGGAGCTTGTTTGAGACCATATAGAGACTTGTTTAGTTTGCAGACCTTATTAGCATGCTCCCCATATCTAGCAAACCTAGTTGGAATGGACATATATACCTCCTCCAATAGATCACCATTAAGAAATGCATTATGGACATCTATCTGATGAATACACCACCCTATAGATACTGCTAGAACTATGATTGATCTCACAATGACCATTTTGGCAACAGGACTAAAGGTCTCACCATAATCTAGACCCTTTTATTGATTGAAACCCTTGGCAACTAGCCTGGATTTTAGCCTTTCAACCTCACCAGTGGACAAGTATTTCACTTTGTAAACCCATTTACACCCAATAGGCTTCTTACCAGGTAGAAACTCCACCAAACTTTGAGTGTTGTTTTCTTCCAAAGCAGCAATCTCCAATTCCATAACATGTACCCACTGAGGATCAAGGGTTGCATCCCTATAAGAGGATGGCTCAGTGATCACTAAATATGCATAGAGACTAGGAATATAGGAGGGAGAGAGGTGTGCATAGGAGATGTGATTAGATAGGAGGAAGGAACACATGTTGCTTTTAGATTTAGTGAAAAAGTATTGCAGCCACAAGGGAGGTTTAGTAACTCTGGAGGACTTTCTAGGAGGAACAATCAAGGAAGCAACAGGAGATGGTGGATGAAGAATGTCACTATCACTTGGAGAGGATGAAATAATATCAAGAGTAGTAGGTCTAGAATGGCTGGGTGCAGGATGTGAAGTGGAAAGATTAGAAGAAGCATGTGGTAACTCAACTGGTGGAGCTGGAATGGCAGAGTTAGGTTTAGGTATTACCATGGTGAGGATAGGAAAGATAGGATCAGAAGAAGGTTGAATATCTTTGAAAGAAAACAACTCCTAAAACACAACATGCTTATTTAAAAAGATGAATTTGGAGTGTAGATCATACAGGACAAAGCCTTTTTGTGTGAGGAAATATCCTAGCATTACTGCAGGAAGGGCTCTAGGTGAAAACTTGTCAAGTACTTTGGGATAGGTAGCATAACAAACACAGCCAAAGGTCTTGATATGAGATAGAGATAGAGGGTGTTAGGTAGAACATTTCAAAGGATGTTTTATAATTGAGTATTTTAGATGGAAGTCTGTTAAGGAGATATACAGCAGTGAGGATACATTCACCCCAGAATTTTAGAGGCACGAAAGCTGGAAACCCTAGCCATCTCAAGGATTGTTCTGTGCTTCGTTTCAGCCACCCCATTTTGTTGTGGTGTGTACACACAGGTACTCTGATAAAATATACCAAGACAGGTAAGAAGATATTGGAAAGCATGACTCAGGAACTCACTCCCATTGTCAGTTCTTAAGGTTTTAATATTAGTAGAAAATAAGTTGTGAACTTGAGTAAAGAACTTATTGAGTACTACTATTGCATCAGCCTTAGAAGAAATAAGAAATACCTACGTAAATTTGGAAAAATCATCTACAATAGTCACAAAATACTTCATCCCATTATGAGTAGGAATCCTATAAGGATCCCAAATATCATAGTGAACCAACTCAAACATTGCCTTAGAAGTATGAGAGCTTATAGGGAAAGGAAACTTAGTTTGTTTAGCCAATGGGCAAACAGTACAAGGAAAACATACTGAAGTGTCTGAAATATCAAGAGTAGAAGACCTCTTTATTATGGCTACAGGGGCATGGCCTAATCTTCTATGCCATAGGGAGATAGATTCTGAGGAACTAGCTGTAAGAGCCCTATTACATGATGAATGATATGAGCTAAGTTGTACAAACCATCTTGGAGAATATAGAGACCTTGATCCTCTCTACTAATCCCCTTCATCTATCCACTTGAGAGATCTTGAAAAATGCAAAAATCAAGAAAGAAGGCAGTCATATAGTGAAGTTCTTTGGTAAGATGTGAGACTGATAGGAGATTGCACTTAAAGTCAGGCACAAAAAGGACATTCTCAATGAGATGATCACCAATAACCTTAGTACTACCAACATGTGTGACAGAAACTACACCTCCAATAGGTAAGTGGACATGTCTCCTCACAGATTATGGGATTGTGGTGACTCTCTCTAACATGTCAAGTTTAGATGTCATGTGGTTTGTTGCCCCAGAATCTACTATCCACTCCTTAGCCATGTATTTTGACATTAAAGCAGATAAAACACTACATGCAGTGTCTACTTTAGTTGAATGCTCCCCTCCACCTTTACCTCCCTTTTCTAGCATCTGCAAGATCTGATGATACTGATCCTCAGTAAAGAATGCTGCAAGAGTTGGAGCAGTTAGGCTTGGAGCAGTATTGCCATTATGAGATGCACCTTCATTACATGCAGTTTGAGACATTTCACATTCATAAGCATAAGAACTAGTAGTTACACCATTTCTCTTTGACCTCCAGCCAACAGGATACTACTTGACTTTGAAGGACTAATCCTTAGTATGGCCTTTGTAACCACAGACTTCACACATAAGAATAGGTTTCTAAGATTTCAGTGGTTTATATTGGTGGTCATAATGACCTTTTCCTGGATTACCATCACCTCCTGGTTGATGACCAAAGTGACCACCACCTTTTTTACTAAAAAAAGGTGTTCTTTCAAGGATTCTAGGAAGAGAAACATGAGGACCAATATGTAACAAGTTCCTTTGACTCTTATGGGTTATGATAAGGGAGAAAGTTTTGTTCAGATTGGGTGTGGGTGTGGGGGTTTGCATAAGGATCTGACCTCTTGTTGCTGAATAATACTCATTCAGTCCCATAAGGAAATCCAATAACCTTTGATACTCACAGTGTTCCTTAAACTTCACTGACTGAACACATGAACACCTTGGGCAAGGCATAATGGATCCAAACTCATTCCACAAACCTTCGAGAATAGTATAATAGTATGTAACTGACATAGTTCCTTGAGTAAGGCTGTGAATCTCCTTATCTAAGAGGAAGACTATAACACCTTGGATTCAAAAGGAAGGAAAATTTCTAATTTTCAGGTCTGGTTCGAGTACCAACGGAAACCATCCATGGATCGTAGGTCAAGTTATGGGCTGTAGGTGGGAACCGTAAGTGGTAAAGTGTTTTTTTTTAAATGTCAAGTTTCAGGATCCTTTCTACCACTTAATAGGATGGTCCGTTATTGTTTCTATGGACCGTAGTTAGGTCTCGTAGGTCCCTCCAGACTTAGTGAAATTTTAATGGTTCAAGGTTGGACTGACAATTGGTATGTACGGTCCGTCAATGGACCTACATACCATACATAAGGTCCCGTCATTTGAAATTCCAAAGCAATAGTTTCTGAAATTTTCTACGGTTGACCTGGACGGTCTATGGTTGGATCTACAGATCGTAGGTCGTGATCGGTAGTTATTTTTAAGGGCTTTTTGGTCTTTTTCCAAATTAGCCTATTCCTAATCTAAGTTAGTTAAGCCTTAATCCTAGCCCCTATATAAGTCTTCTAAGTCTAATTTTACCCCGTTCTAATCACTTTTCAAAGTTCCCCAAATCCCTCCAAGTTTCCCCTAATATTTCCCTTTCTAGAAGTTTAAAGAAGAGAAGAAGGTTCTAGGATTTCCATTCAAGTCTCCTAAGTTCTCCATTGATTTCAAGCCCTTGCCATTAAGGTATGATGTCTTTCACCTATGGAGTCCTTTCCTCCATAGGGTTCCTAAATTCTCCAATTTTTATGAAGTTAGATTCTTCAATTGGAATTAGTGTTTTCTTCTATGTTATGGGTTCTTTCAAATTATGATCTAATTGATTGATTTAAGTTTTTTTATGCATGAATAGAGTTAATTGCATGATTTGAAGTTTAATTACCATGAACCCATGCATGATCTATGATTTCTAAGCTATGATTCCATGATAAAGTTATGAATGATCAAAGGATGAATTTTATGAAGTTATGCATGTTTAATTATGAAATTATGATGATTTAAGATTTACTTTGAGAGTGAAGCATAAATTTTTATTGTTATTGGGTTGTGAAAGGATTTCTCTCATATTACTCAAAAACAACATTTTGGTGAAAGGACTTTTCTCACATGAAGGATTCATAAGGGTTGAAAGGCTTTCTCAACCAAAGCTTTGAATCAAGAACAATTAGCTAATCTAATGACAAGATAAGTTAAGACTCATGATTAATCCATGGGAATTATGCTTAGCACCGAGTAGATATTGAGATGGAAGCTCTCCCGTTAGTAGAGGTCAGGTTTCTAGTAACAATCTCTTTATCCCATAACTATGTGCCACCATAGGATGATTGTCTTAGATAGACATTAGCTAGTGGATCCACCTAAGCTAGAAGTTATGGTTCTTACCTTGGCAAGTAAGGGCACCTCTTTTCATTGTGGGGTAGACACCGGATTCCATGTTATAGCACACATGGTCTATTTCGGTTAAGGCTCACTTCCCACATAATGAACTAAGGTTACTTTCTAAAGTCTTATCTAGCATATGTTGTTTTAAGATGATTTCCTTGCATTGACCATGGCTCTTTACTTCATGTTTTCTACCATGTCATCCTATGATTTAAACTTGGTCATTGTATCTTATGTATAGCCCTTTTTGCATGATTTTTTTAACCTTATGCATAGTTATCATACTTGGTACATTCTTGTACTAACACATACTCTTGCCTACATTTTCTTATAAATGTAGGATCCAGCTTATCTCCATCTACCTGTGGCTAGTCGTTGCCTCCAAGAGTTGAAGACCTGGTCAGTCCTCATATGCTCGAGGACATAGCAACATTTACCTTTCATGTCATTTTATTTTAAGACTTGTATGGGTTACGTCCCACTTTCATTTCAATGATGTATTAGATGGCTTTGAGACTATGTTTACACTTCCGCTACTTTGATATAAAAATTGTATTTTGAACTTCTTACTTACTATTATCTTGTATAATGCATGATAAGTGGTTTGTATAGGGCCTTTCGGGGTCTTATACGCCATGTCACGTCTAGGGGGTATTTTAGGTCCTGACAAACTTGCTATTCAGAGCACAAAATTTTAGAAAAGTCCTAGGATGTCTATAAGCCACGTCGAGTAGAGTCTTGTTCATGGGTATGAAGCGCGCCACACTTATGAATGAGAGGCTATAAGATGTTTAGGAAACTCCACTTCTTTCATCACTCTAAAGTCATGCGATAGAGTTTAACTTTATATGTCTCTCTCCTAATCCCTATCCGATGCTTTTTAGGATATGGAGACTCGAAGGGCATATTCTAGGAGGAACGTGAGAGAGATAGTGGAACAACAAGCTCCTCAAGAAGCTCCTCAAGTTATGGTTGACCCTTTGACCGAGCAAGTGACTAATGCAGAGTTTAAGGATACTTTTCAAGTGTTGGCCAAAGCCTTGATGGCTCAAGCTAATAGGGAGGCTGTGGTCCCTGTGAACCCAAATGTGGGTACGACGACATCTAGAGTAAGGGGCTTCACTAGGATGAACCCTCCAGAGTTTCATGGGTCTAAGTTTGAGGAAGATCCTCAAGAGCTCATTGATGAGGTGTATAAGGTGCTAATGATCATGGGTGTAACCCTAGTGAAAAAGGTGGAATTGGCTACTTACGAACTCAAGAGTCTAGGTCAATTATGATTTGAGCAATGGAAGAGTGAGAGGGCGGTTTATGCGGGTCCTCTTGATTGGGTGAAGTTTAAGGATGCTTTTTGTGATAGGTTCTTTCCCCTTGAGATGAGGGAGGCAAGGGTGCTTGAGTTCATCAAGCTTCATCAAGGAAACATGAGTATGAAGGAGTATGCCTTGAAGTTCACACAATTGTCTAGGTATGCTCCTACTATGGTTGTCGGTCCTAGGGCAAGAATGAGTAAGTTTATTTCGGGAGTATCCAAAATTATGGTCAAAGAATGTCGTACCGCTATGCTTATCCAAGATATGGATATTTCTCACCTAATGGTTTTTTCTCAACATATCGAAGAGGAGAAACTTAAGGAAAAGTCTAGGGAGGCAAAGAGGGCTAAGACTGGTGATAGTGACTTCTCAGGCTCAAGGTCTGATGGATATGGTCATTCTAAGTTTCGACAAAGGTTTTCCGATCAAGGTCCCTCTAATGCTTCTCCTATGTTCAACAAAGATACGGTGTGTAACCCTAAGACTCAAGGAGGGAACGGTGGTGGATTTTCATTGACGTTTTGTTAAGACTACTTTTGCTAAATGTGGAAAGAAGCATGAGGGTAGATGCTTGGTTGGTATGGATGGTTGCTTCGGTTGTGGTAAGAGTGGTCATAAGATAAGGGATTGTCCATCACTTAATATTAAGGGAAGAGAAGGTAAACAAGCTCCACCTAGTGGTTCGGGTTAAAATGCTCCCAAGAAAAATCGATTCTATGCACTCCAAACTCGTCATGATCAAGAGGGTTCTCCCGATGTTGTTAACGGTATGTTGAAAGTATTCCAACTTGATGTTTATGTGTTGCTTAACCCTAGTGCTACCTTGTCTTTTGTGACACCATATGTGGACATGAGGTTTTATGTTCTTCCGGATGTATTATTAGATCCTTTTTCTATTTCTACTCCTATTGGTGAATCTATTGTGGCTAAGAGAGTCTATAGAAATTGTCCCGTCTGCTTATCCCATAGAGTTACTCATGTTGATCTTGTAGAGCTTGATATGTTAGACTTTGGTGTCATTCTTGGGATGGATTAGTTGCATTCATGTTATGCCTCTATTGATTGTAGGACCTGAGTGGTCAAGTTCCAATTTCCAAATGAGTCTATCCTAGAGTGGAAAGGGGGAAATTCTATGCTTAAGAGTCGATTGTTTCTTGTCTTAAATCTTGGAAGATGATTTCAAAGGGTTGCATATACCATCTTGTTAGGGTTAGGGATATGGATTCCGAAACCCCATCTTTGAGTCGGTCTCCATTGTGAATGAGTTTTCAAAAGTGTTTCCCGATGATCTACCCGGTGTTCCTCCCGAAAGGGAAATAAACTTCGGTATCGACCTTCTCCGAGATACGCAACCTATCTCCATTCCTCTTTACCAAATGGCTTCGACAGAACTTAAGGAATTAAAGAAGCAATTGAAAGACCTGTTGGACAAGGGCTTCATCCGACTAAGTATCTCTCCATGGAGTGCTCCGGTCTTGTTTGTTTGAAAGAATGATGGTTCGTTTCACATGTGCATTGATTTTTGGCAATTGAATAAGGTTACTATTAAGAATAAGTATCCTTTTCCAAGGATAGATGATTGTTTGACCAACTTCAAGGAGTAAATTACTTCTCTAAGATAGACCTTCGGTCGGGCTATCACCAATTGAGGGGGAAGGAAGATGACATTCCGAAGACAACTTTTCAGACTAGATATGGTCATTACGAATTCTTAGTAATGTCATTTGATTTGACAAATGCTCCTGCTGCATTTATGGATTTGATGAATAGGGTGTTTAGACAATACCTAGATATATTTGTAATTGTGTTCATCGACGATATTTTGATTTACTCTAGAAGCGAGGATGAGCATACCACTCATTTGAGGATTGTGTTGCAAGTCCTCAAGGACCAACAACTCTTTGCAAAGTTTAGTAAATGTGAATTTTGGTTGAGGTCTGTGGCTTTTCTTGGTTATATTATTTCAGGTAAAGGTATTGAGGTAGATCCTAAGAAGACGAATGTGGTTAAGAGTTGGCCTAGACCTCTATCCCCTTCAGATATTAGAAGTTTCTTGGGTTTGGCTGGTTATTATAGAAGGTTTGTTGAGAGGATCTCCTCGATTGCCTCTCCATTGACGGCATTGACCTAAAAGAAAGTTAAGTTTATGTGGTCTGAAGAATGTGAGAAGAGTTTCCAAGAATTGAAAGATAGGCTAACCTCCGCTCTAATATTGACCCTAGCGGAAGGGTTCGATGGGTTTATTGCTTATTGTGATGCCCCAAGAATTGTGTTGGGAGGTGTCCTTATGCAAAATGGGAAGGTGATTGCTTATGCTTCAAGGCAACTTACGATCCATGAGAAGAACTATCCTACCCATGACTTAAAACTAGCAGCGGTTGTGTTTGCTCTAAAGATTTGGAGGCATTTCTTATATGGTGTCCATGACCATGTCTTCACTAACCATAAGAGTTTACAATATGTGTTCAAGCAAAAGGATCTGAATCTTCACCAAATGAGGTGGCTTGAATTTCTAAAGGACTATGACATGAGTGTCCTCTATCACCCCGGCGAGGTGAATGTGGTGGCGGATGCCCTTAGTCAGTTATCCATAGGTAGTGTTGCTCATGTTGAGGATGATAAGAAGGAATTAGTTTGAGATGTTCATAGATAGGCCCGATTGGGTGTTCAGTTGATTGTTTCTAATGAAGGTGGCATTGTTGTTCATAATGGTGCAGAGTCTTTCTTTGTGTTGGATGTAAAAGCAAAGCAAGGTTTTGATCCAATTTTGATGGAACTGAAGGAAGTGGTGCTTAAAAAGTCCATTAAGGCTTTCTCCCAAGGGGGAGATGGTGTACTCCGATATCAATGTTGTTTGTGTGTTCCAAATGTTGATAACTTTAGGGAGCAGATTTTATCAAAAGTCCATAGTTCTCAATATTCCATCCACCTGGGAGCCACCAAGATGTATTGTGACTTGCGAGAGGTCTATTGGTGGAATGGGATGAAGAAGAACATTGCGAAATTTGTGGCTAAGTGTTCTGATTGTCAACAAGTGAAAGTTGAGCACCAAAAGCCGGGAGGCTTGTCGCAAGATATTAGTATTCCTACTTGGAAGTGGGAGGATTTGAATATGGACTTCATTGTTTGTTTACCACATATCCGACGACAACATGACTCGATTTGGGTTATTGTGGATCGTATGACGAAATTGGCTCATTTTATTCCCGTGAAGGTTTCCTATTCAGCAGAGGACTATGCTAAGTTATACCTAAAGGAAATGGTTAGGTTGCATGGAGTGCCCCTATCAATTATATCCGATCATGGTACTCAATTCACTTCTCAATTTTGGAAATCTTTCCAAAAGGGCCTTGGTACCCGTGTTAAGCTTAGCACAAGCTTCCATCCTCAAATTGATGCGCAAGCGGAGCGTACTATTCAAACTTTGGAAGATATGTTGAGAGCTTGTGTGATTGATTTCAAGGGTAATTAGGATGACCATTTGCCTTTGATTGAGTTTGCTTACAACAATAGCTACCATTCTAGTATTGGTATGGCTCTATTAGAGGCTCTTTATGGTAGGAGGTATAGATCTCCTATAGGTTGGTTTGAAGTTGGCGAAGTCACTTTGATAGGTCCTGAGCTGGTACATGAGGCTATGGTGAAAGTTCGGCTTATTAGAGAAAGGTTGAAATGGCTAAAAGTCGACAAAAATCCTATGCCGATGTTAGAAAGAGAGATCTAGAATTCATTGTTAATGATTCGATCTACTTGAAAATTTCACCCATGAAGGGCGTAATGAGGTTTGGGAAGATAGGCAAACTCAGTCCCCGTTATGTGGGCCCATATCAGATTTTGAGGCGAATTTGCAAGGTTGCTTATGAACTTGACTTGCCTAATGATTCGGCATCAATTTATCCAATTTTCCATGTCTCCTTATTGAAGAAGTGTGTTGGTGATCTGGCATCTATAGTGCCATTGGAGAGTCTTGGTGTAAAGGAGAGTCTTTCTTATGAAGAGGTTCCGATTGAAATTTTAGACCGGTAAGTTCGGAAGTTGATAAATAAAAAGTTACTTTCGTTAAGGTTCTTTGAAGGAATCAGTTAGTCAAGGGTGCTACTTGGGAGGCCGAGGCTGAGGCCGATATGAAGTCCCATTATCCTCATATTTTTACCTGCACTCCTACTCTAGCTTGAGGCATTTAGTTCCTCATGGTTCACTCTTTTGGTCTCATGTGTTTTAGATATTCCAACGAGTCCTCATTTATGCATGTTCATGAAAAAGCTTTTTTTTTTGGAAAATGGGTTAATTTGATTAATTTCTTCTTGTTTATGTGCATTTGAGTATATGTTGCAGATAGACCTTATGAAAAGATGTTTTGAGCATGCTTTAACTTGGAGTCGATGTTTCCTCCTCGGATATGTGCATTTATGTGATTGCATTCATATTGGGTTGTTAGATTTAGTTCCTATCCTTCTTATGATGTTTTGATTCTCATTCGAGGATGAATTTTCCCAAGGGGGAGATATTGTAACACCTCGAATTCAAAAGGAAGGAAAATTTCTAGTTTTCAGGTCTGGTGCCAGCACTAACGGAAGCCATCTACAGATCATAGGTCGACTTTCGGGCCGTAGGTGGGAACTGTTGGTGGCAAAGTGATAATTTTTAAATGTCAAGTTTCAGGATCCTTTCTACCACTTAATAGGACAGTCCGTTATTGTTTCTACGAACCGTGGGTAGGTCTCGTAGGTCCCTCCAGACTTAGTAAGATTTTAAGCTTTCAAGGTTGGACTGACGGTTGGTATGTATGGTCCGTCAATGGACCTACGGACCGTACATGGGGTCCCATCATTAGAAGGTCCAAAGAATAGTTTCTGAACTTTTCTACGATTGACCAGGACGGTCTGTGGTTGGACCTACGGACTGTAGGTCGTGACCATAGGTCGAAGTCGACAATTATTTTTAAGGGTTTTTTGGTCTTTTCCCTAATTGGCCTATTCCTAATCTATGTCGGTTAAGCCTTAATCCTAGCCCCTATATAAGTATTCTAAGTCTAATTTTATCCCTTTCTAATCACTTTTCAAAGTTCCCCAAATCCCTCCAAGTTTCCCCAAATATTTCCCTCTCTAGAAGTTTAAAAAAGAAAAAGAAAGTTCTAGGGTTTCCATTCAAGTCTCCTAAGTTCTCCATTGATTTCAAGATCTTGGCATTAAGGTATGATGGCTTTCATCTATGGAGCCCTTTCTTCCATAGGGTTCGTAAATTCTCCAATTTTTGTGAAGTTAGATTCTTCAATTGGAATTAGTGTTTTCTTCTATGTTATGGGTTCTTTCAAATTATGATCTAATTGATTGATTTAAGTTTTTTTATGCATGAATAGAGTTAATTGCATGATTTGAAGTTTAATTACCATGAACCCATGCATGATCTATGATTTCTAAGCGATGATTCCATGATAAAGTTATGAATGATCAAAGGATGAATTTTATGAAGTTATGCATGTTTAATTATGAAATTGTGATGATTTAAAATTTACTTTGAGAGTGAAGCATAAATGTTGATTGTTATTGGATTGTGAAAGGATTTCTCTCATATTTCTCAAAAACATGATTTTTTTTAAAGCGGCTTTCTCACATGAAGAATTTATAAGGGTTGAAAGGTTTTCCCAACCAAAGCTTTGAATCAAGAATAAGGATCTAATTTAATGACAAGATAAGTTAAGACTCATGATTAATCCGTGGTAATTATGCTTAGCACCGAGTGGATATTGAGATGGAATCTCTCCCGTTAGTAAAGGCCGGGCTTCTAGTAACAATCTCTTTATCCCATAACTATGTGCCACCATAGGATGATTGACTTAGATAGACATTAGCTAGTGGATCCACCTAATCTAGAAGTTATGGTTCTTACCTTGGCAAGTAAGAGAACCTCTTTTCAGTGTGGGGTAGACACCGAATTCCATGTTATAGCTCACATGGTCTATGTCGGTTAAGGCTCGCTTCCCGCATAATGAACTAAGGTTACTTTCTAAAGTCTTATCTAGCATATGTTGTTTTAAGATGATTTCCTTGCATTGACCATGGCTCTTTACTTCATGTTTTCTACCATGTCATCCTATGATTTAAACTTGGTCATTATATCTTATGTATAGCCCTTTTTGCATGATTTTTTTAACCTTATGCATAGTTATCATACTTGGTACATTCTTGTACTAACACATACTCTTGCCTACATTTTCTTATAAATGTAGGATCCAGCTTATCTCCATCTACATGTGGCTAGTCGTTGCCACCAAGAGTTGAAGACTTGGTGAGTCCTCATATGCTCGAGGACATAGCAACATTTACCTTTCATGTCATTTTCTTTTAAGACTTGTATGGGTTACGTCCCACTTTCATTTCAATGATGTATTAGATGGCTTTGAGACTATGTTTACACTTCCGCTACTTTGATATAAAAATTGTATTTTGAACTTCTTACTTACTATTATCTTGTATAATGCACGATAAGTGGTTTGTATGGGGCCTTTCGGGGTCTTATACGCCATGTCACGTCTAGGGGGTATTTTAGGTCGTGACAAAGACATGAGCACCATTAATTTTGTCAAACCTTTCTTTTAAATCACACTACACTTTATGAGCATCACCACCATAGGCCACACTACTAAGTAGACCAGCCGTTACATCATTCATTATCCATGACAGAACTACAACATTGCATTTCTCTCAAATGTCAAACAATTCAGGTGCAAAGTGAGTTTTAGGTTATCTACTATCTACAAAGCCTAGTTTACTTTTTCCTAGAAGACCAATACGCATAGATCTACTCCAGATTGCATAGTTCTCTGAGCTAGTAAGTCTAAGAGAGATAAGAGAACTACATGGAGTATCATTAGGTTGATGATACAAGGGATGATTGTGATCTATAACTGGAGCTACATAGCTTGGAGTTCCAGAAGGTGTATGTGTTGTATTTGAGTGTAAGTTGCTAGTTGCTAGTTTCCAGTGATCTAGATCTAACTGCAGTTGTAGATGCCATTGATCTAAACTTTGAACCTCACCTTCTGGATTGAGTGCTTACTTGTGATCCTACTACCAAACATCCTTGAATCTAAGCGCTCTATTTTGATACACTCAGTAATCTACTTAGCCTGAGATACGTCAAGGCTCTAATACCATGTCAACTCCATTAATGGAACTTGAAGATTATAGTTACTAAGCAGCAAAAGAGAAGAAGAAGATATAGAGAGAAACAGAGAATTTGTATATTGCCACAATAGAGAAATTACATAATTTTACATTTACACACCTCATACTTTACATGTGAGGAGAGGTATTTATAGGCTAGGATGAGTAGTACTCTTCATCATAACTAACTCTAACAACTTCTAACTAACCTGCTGACTCATCTAACCATAACAGCTTGTTAACTCTATACTCTAGTTAATAAGCTCCAGGGTCCAGTGGAATTTCCAATCGATATAAAACCAGAAGATTCAGCAAATCCATTAACTTTTACTAGCACAGACCCCACAGTGACAACATCAACAGTCTTGGCACTTGCTAGAGTGATAGCAGTAGTGCATTCAGCCTCTGGAGGCTGAGATTTCAACTCCTCAAGATTGATTGTTAAGGAAGCAATCCTCAATGCACTCTCAGTAGTGAGATCTTCATCTATCAGGAGTTTACCATCACTAGTATTCGTTTTTATGGTTTTTAAATCTATAACATCCAGTTCTGCAGGAACTACACAATTTTCAGATTGCTCAGAACCATTGTGCTTACAAATCGTCTCACCTTCACTTGAAGGGAAAACAAAAATAGAATTTAGATTGCGTGGAGGATCTAATACAGGCACAAGAACCTCCTTATTAGCAGCTTAGCCTTCTCTTCCTGCAGGATATTGTGTCTATTTTCATAATAAATAAAGTCATACAATAAAGATGTCTGTGATGCATAATTTTTTAATACTTTCAACATCTCAATGCCTTTCTTGTAGTATATCTGCAAGTTCATTTTAAAAAATGTCAGACTTCTAAACACATTTCTTTTATCTAGAATCTCAAATGCCTTTCAAGTTCACATAAAGAGTGTGTTTGGTTCAACTTTTCCTTCGTTGATCAAAATGTTTGGAAAATATTTTCTCGAGGAAATCAATCTCCTTAAAAATTGAGGAAAATAACTTTCCTAATGGAAGTAGTAGGGAAAAAAACTGCATAAGTTACATTCCAAGTTATTGTCTCCCCAAACCCACCCAACCCTCAGCCCTTGACCAAATACCCCAAACCCCTACTCCCCATCCCTACCCGCCTCCATAACTTTTTGCTAGATGAAATATAAATGCTCTTGGGATATTATTTTCTTGCTTACTTACCAAATACTAGAAAATAAGTAAGAGACCCACTTATTTTTCAAGTAAACATTTTCCTTCATACCAAACACACCTAAAATGTCAAATCAGAAGCTTCTCCTAGATCCAAACAATGAACTACACGACACTTGACCTAGAACAGATAAACAACTGCAATATTATCAAACAATGTTAAAAGAAAGAGAAAGACACATAATAGGTCTTGCAGGATTTGAAGCGACAAGCGAAAAGTGAAGCACATGCTTCTTTGAAATGAAGTATACAATTTGCGGAAAATAAAAACATATCAAGCAAATATGAATTAGCATTACAGCAGCATACCAAGTAAAATTCCACAAGTTGGGTCTAGGAGGGTAGAATGTACACAGAACGTACCCCTACCTCGTGGAGGTAGAGAGGTTGTCTCCGGATAATTAACTAACTTATGTCACCATCCAATATAGAGTAATGTGTATTAATCCAACTCTTCAAAGTTGAAATTCAAATAACATGTTTTTCCTTCGGATCACTTTATGTGTCATTGGTTGAAGCATGCACTTCAATAAAGAACAGTGATTCACCCATGAAGCAAGAAAATCCTCACTTTGCATCGTTACACTGGCTTAAGCGATGAATGGCTTTTATTAACACTAATCAAAAGATATACAATGAGTGTCAACTCTCGAGTTTATTTCCAAAGGAAACAGTTGATTTGTGAGTCTACTAATTTCCATTTTGAAGGTATGGAGCTAGTCAACTAGAGGACAATAAACAACAATCACAGCAATAATTTTTCAACTTAATCAAGCTGGGAGTGGTGGTCGAAGGTAGCAGAATGAGAGAACCCTCAAAGCTCATTGTTATGATGGAAAAATAATCAGGTTTTACGCGGAAGCTAGTAGAGCAAATCTCGAAAGACCATGAGTAAGAAGACGAGAAATATACCAAAAGACACAAAGATTTAACGAGGTTCGGTCAACTGACCTACGTCCACAAAGGAGATAAGCAATTCACTATTAAATATGAGAGTACAAAATATAGAGAGAAATAACATCAACCAATTCACTCGGGAGGTTCACACAGGTGATAACATATCACTTGTGTCCCATAAATTCTCCCCCTAAAAAAAACTCTCAAACCCCCTAGCACTACATTGTGAATGTTGATTAAGTTAGAAGGAACTAACCTCTATTTATTAGAGTCCTAAACCTTTTCCTACAAGAAAAAAATTACCATAAACCTTTTTTTACAAGAAAAAGACTAGCCAAATATGGAGATTACATATTTTCCTTTTAGGAAAAGGAAAACCTATTTATGGTAAGAAATTCAGGGCAATTAATACCCAACAAATTTACCCCTTGGCTTGAATTTCTGACAAAATAAATTTGTTCCACCTTCTTCACATAATCTTCAATAGCTTGCATCTATCTCCTCTCCATAATCTCCTCTGCAAAATATATGTCTCGACACAGAGAACTTCTCTGAAACAATTTCTCCAATAAAATATTCATTACTGTCAAATAGGTTGTGGCTAGAACTACACCCGCCAAGATGAACATCCGTTTCTAACCTGGTTCAACCATTGCACCATCGAACAATTGAATCTGGCTCCATCATTGAACCTATGAACCTGGCTACATCATTAAATCTGGCTCCATCATTGAACCAAAACGATTTAACCTGGCTCTGATACCATGTAATGATATAGCACCTGGCCTAACTCAACCCCAAAAGCGAGCTCATGAGGGGATGGCTGCTCAAGTCCATATAAGGAGACCACCAGTCCATTCCCCTACCAATGTGAGACTTTTACCCACTCTAACATGTAAAGATATGGCACCTAGGCCTAAGTCAACCCCAAAAGCTAGCTCATGAGCGGAGGGTTGCCCAAGTCCATATAAGGAGACCACCAGTCCATTCCCCTACCAATGTGAGACTTTTACCCAGTCTAACACCCCTTTCACACCCAGGCCTGACTGGCGCGTGGACCGGGAGCCCTAACAAGAATGGATATGGCTCTGATACCACTTATTATGATCAAAGAATAATCAGTTGTTACGCGGAAGCTAGTAAAGCAAACCTCAAAAGACCATGAGTAAGAAGGCAAACGAGAAATATACCAAAAGACACAAAGATTTAACGTGATTCGGTCAAATAACCTACGTCCACAAAGGAGATGAGCAATTCACTATATAAATATAAGAGTACCAAATATAGAGAGAAATAACCTCAACCAATTCACTCGGGAGGTTCACACAAGTGATAACATATCACTTGTGTCCCAAAAATTCTCCCCCTAACCAAAACTCTCAAACCCCCTAGGACTACACTATAAATGTTGATTAAGTTAGAAGGAACAAGCCTCTATTTATAGAGTCCTAAACATTTCCCTACAAGAAAAGGGATAACCATAAACCTTTTTCCTACAAGCAAACCTCAAAAGACCATGAGTAAGAAGGCAAACGAGAAATATACCAAAAGACACAAAGATTTAACGTGGTTCGGTCAATCAACCTACGTCCACAAAGGAGATGAGCAATTCACTATATAAATATAAGAGTACCAAATATAGAGAGAAATAACCTCAACCAATTCACTCGGGAGGTTCACACAAGTGATAACATATCACTTGTGTCCCAAAAATTCTCCCCCTAACCAAAACTCTCAAACCCCCTAGGACTACACTATAAATGTTGATTAAGTTAGAAGGAACAAGCCTCTATTTATAGAGTCCTAAACATTTCCCTACAAGAAAAGGGATAACCATAAACCTTTTTCCTACAAGAAAAGGACTAGCCAAATATGAAGATTACATGTTTTCCTTTTAGGAAAAAGAAAATCTATTTATGGTAAGAAACTCAGGGCAATTAATACCCCACATTCATCATGGAAGTTTAGTACAGAACATGATGCTCTGATAAAATTGTCTGTATTTTGATAGAAAACACTCCATGAGGCTGGCTGCACACATGATAATCTTTCAAAGGAGGGCTATGCAACAATGCAGATATGTTACTTCTGTAGGAAACAGTGAATTTGTCAACCACCTAAACATTACATTGCAGATTCATCTGGCCAATTCGATGTATAACAGTGTGTCTCGAATGGACTAGGAAAGAGACTAAGACTTGTATCAACACAATCTTCACCATTTTGGGCTAAAAATCCTGCCGACTTATGGCGTAAAGAAGCGTACCAACATAATTAAGCCTTGATTCCAACTATTTGGCGTTACCTATATGAATACTAAATCCCTCTCCTCTGGTGTAACCTATATTTTGCCAAGTATACATGAATACTAAGAGATCATTGATCTTTCTAGAAAAATTCCATTTTTTTTATGAAGACAACTTGTTGGAAATTATAATTCAAAGTTGGAGTAGAAATTCTAAATTGTTTAGGATTTGTTATTTATGATATTTACTTATTTATGTTTAATTAGGATTTGTTAGTTTTATAGTTTTCTAGTCTTAGTTTAATTTTGTTTTTACTTCTATAAATAGGGATGTTACTAGTTAGTTTTTAATATACAAAAAGACACAGAGAAATATACAGAAATAGATAGAATAGATAGAACTTGAAGTAAGAATATTCAAGAACTTTTGAATTTATAAATAAAATATTTCCTTCACAGCTGATATTTGATTTTTGATGAAAACAACTTCCATTTGATCTTTGATGAAGACAACTTTCATTTAATTTTTTATGAAGACAACTTCCATTTGATTTTAGGTCTACCTCGTAGTCTATTAATATATACCTTTTATCATCATGTATTGATACTTATGCTACTCTTTCTCCACTAATCTAGCATCCTTCCACTCCTAATATTGCATTGAATAGCTTGATAACTTTTACTATTACAACCTTTCCTACACATTAAAACTTGTATGTGAATAATATATGGGCCACAAGCTTTTTCATACACTCATACTTTAATGGCTTCCTTTATTACATGAGTGTGGCTAAGTTTTAGAGAGATGTAAAGTAATGATCGTGATTCAAGTTGAAAAAGGAAAAAGCAAAATAACTTATGGGTAAAGTATTTTATATTTTTTTTCTTTTTATAATTGTAGTGTCCAAGATAACTTGTGTGCACTTCATAATGTATATTTTTAGCAGCTTGTGATAGAAAGGAACAACAGAAGTTTTGAAGATAAGTTTTTATCATTTTCTTTGGAAAAGTTCAAATGTCGCAAAATTAAACCTCTATATGCATTAGATAATGTGCTGGAGTTCATGGATACTATACATGTACGATGGACTAAAACCATGACAGTATTTGTTGGTACATGAAACTCCATCTCCCAATAAATAGACTGAGGGTGTTTGGATCGTCTTAAAACCACTTTTGGGCCTGTTTTGGTGTTTGGTAAACACCACAAATGATTTTAAGCCGAAGCAAACTACAAGAAATATGTTAGGGATGCCCAACTTATGGATTTTTAAGTTTGACCAAGTAGTTTACATTATCATCCCTCATGTTTTTTATAAACCCCTAAATACCCTTCCCCTGCTATAAAACACCCCTAATATCAATTATTTTCTCTTCCTAGGTTGATATTGATGTTTCCTTTGCAATTGGTCTTACTTTTGCTTCCTCAATTCAGTAAAAATATTGAGAGGAGATGATTAACGATGGATATGGTAGCTTTTCTCAGTATTGCAATGTGTTCTTGAATGGTACAAGAATTTGCTCAAGTGAAACATTAATTACAGAGATGATTGTAACTGGTATTCGTAATGTTGAACTGTTGTTCAAATTATTAGTTATTCTATGCTTTTTTATAACCTGTAATTCCATGGTACTCCCTCTAGTACATATTAAGTGAATTTTTGGAGATTTTTTCATTGTTCAAAGTTCAAGATAATTGTTGAATATTTTTTCCATGTTTGTCCTTCATTTACATTTTCTAGGTGATAAAGTTCGATAGAGTTAATTGCTCATATTTATGATTTTACTTTGAATTATTTCGATTTTCAAGAATAGTTTGAGAATAACTAAAAGGGAAAAAGTGGAAAGAGATATTTAATTTATGTCTTAAAATGTTTTTTTAACAGGTGTGCCAAACTCCAAAAATTCACTTTATATGAATTAGAGGGAGTATTTAAATAACTAATGTATACTAATTCAAAATAATCTTACCTATTAAATTTACACCTTAAGGTGAACTAAGAGACAACCCATTTTGATTTAATCTGAAATAATTAGCTCATTTGTAATATGAAATAATAAGCTCACTTTTAATTTTAACAGCTTCTAAATATTGCAATCATTTTAATAATAATAATAATATATATATATTACTAAGAGTGGGAACAAAAAATATTAAAAGTTGAATTACGATTTTATTCCTGCTATTAATTAAAAAGAAGTGGGAACAAAAAAACTTAAAAGTTGAATTACAATTTTACCCCTACTATTAATTAAAATGTTATAAAATATTTAACTATTTAAATATTAAATTTTATCATTTTAATTAAAATGTTAATGACTTTTAGACTTCCTTAGATTAATTTCTAATTAAATATCTATTAATTGTTGTAAAATATAAGTAATATACTACAAGCAATAAATACAAGATATGTGGGGAGTAGAATGTAGAAATCATCTTATTCAAATGTTTTCATGTCTCTCATCTATATCTTACAATGATGAATGAATAACCTTATTTATAGGTTGAGAAATCACTCCAAAAGTCACCATATTAAGTGTCATAATAAATAGATACATTATTATCCAAAATGGTTCATAGAACCTATGAAATACACATACATGAATGTAGTAGTTCATGTATTGAGAATATGGGCAATCCACCAATTCAATGAATTTATAACACTCCCCCTTGGATGTCCATAGATAATGTGCCTCGTTAAAACCTTATTAGAAAAACCCAGTGGGAAAAAGCCTTGTGAAGGAAAAAGTGTACGCACATCTCATAATATGCCTTGAGTGTTGCCTCATTAAAAACCTTACTAGGAAAATTCAATTGGGGACAAAGTCATGGTTAAGGAAAAGAGTACAGCACGTATTTCATTCCCCCTGATGAAAGCTTTACTTGATATCTCGGAGACGATGCATTTCAATCTCATATCTCAACTTCTCAAAGGTTGATATTGGCAATGCCTTAATAAATAAGTCTGCAAGATCATCACTTGAACAAATCTGTTGAACTTCTATTTCACCATTTTGTTAAAGATCATGTGTGAAGAAGAGCTTTGATGAAATGTACTTTGTCCAGTCTCCTTTGATGTATCCTCCCTTCAATCAAGCTGTATATGCAGCATTATCTTCATACATGGTGGTTGGAATATCCCAAATCATATAGTTCCCAGATGCATCTGCATAATCAATAATTTGTATGTGCACCAATTGCACTAATACATGATATTTTTCAATCATTTTCATGAGATCAGAATTGATCTTTCTTTATGTTAAGCAATCTCATAACCATTAGGGTACTCAATGGAATTGCTTTAAGACCTTTTAAATCCTTCAGGAATTTTCATATAATCTTCATCGTCTAGCTAGACATGATAATCATTCATTACACATATTCAAGCATTTCATCTGTTGTTAGACTGAAACAAGCCTTATTGCATCCACCACAAGAGAATATATCTACACTTAATAATGTCAGGACTTTTGCGAAAATCATTTATGCCCCAAGGCACAAACCGTACTTTATATCTTATGGTTATACTTTCGCACAATGACTTATTTGTACCTCATTGATATTATATTCATGGACTATAAGTCCAAAAATATTACTTTTCCAAGTGAAACATAATATACTTGAATTGTGCATTTTATTTGGCCAATTACTTATCTGTCCACACTATATGACAGATTCAAACTCATGATCCTCGTCACCATCTGTAGCATTGAGTGCTACTTCATCTTAAATAACGTCGATGGTCATTTGACTCGATTCCAATATGACATAACTTATTGAGATCTCTTCATATTTCATCATTTCAGGTACCTGAACCTTTGCCAAGGTATTATGAAGTGTTATGTCCTAGTGCTTCTTTAAAGCACTTGCCTCATTCTCATGATCATTTGCTCCTCTCCTTCCTTGAGGAGTTATTCATTTGGAATCGATTAGTCTATCACGCTTCAAACGTACCATAGACTCTGTCCTTCAAGAACTTCTCATTGAAGCATTTACAGCTGAATTATAACAATGGGTTAGCAAATTCATCTAGCAATTAATTTTCAACATTATGCAAATGCATTATCTCTTGAACTTCAAGTTCACTTTTTTTTAATGAGGATCTAGATAATTCATCTCCTAATTTTCAGCTGTCAATTATCTCTCCCCCTAATGTTAGAAAATCTAACATTCACCCCAACCTCATTTGGGGATCCATCTTTGTGCATGATGGAGCAATTAAATCAGATATCGCATATTCAAACTTTAGATGAAAATTACTTGGTTCCTGATCCTGAACCAGTATGATGGGGTAACCTTGTTGGCTTGATGCATACATGTGTTGCTACATGTTAAACAAAGTCATCGCATACCGAATTTTTAATTTGGGAGTTTTGTTCTCATACCCATGGTTTAACTATAATCGGAGGCATACAATTTCTCCTAAACCAACTAGCATTATCAATATAATTTCATATTTTGGAATTGTGCTCTTAATTTAACAATTTGAGAAAACAACCTTACAAAAACTAATTTGTAAGTTGATAATAAAGCACATGTGATCGTCACATAGATACAACTATCATATAGTTTCAAACGATCCACAGGGCAGGTGAACGGGCCCATATTCACCTTTTTATATGTTCCAAAACTTAGGGAATACAATCTCAACCTTAGTTGGGACAATGATACAATGATCATTTTATCATGAGAACAAGCAACACAAGATAATACTTGAAGAATATTTAATTTCTTCATCATACAAGTCACGTGAATTCTCAATTACTTTTGCATCACATTTGAACCGGAATGACCAACTGGTCATGCCAACTGATCTTTATTTTTCTCAAACCTCCCGTAGAGATGAGTTGTGCCATATATCATTTTTCTCAAACCTCTCATAGAGGTGAGTGGTGGCATATATCCAACCCATTATGGTTATATCACATCTTGACCCATTCTCTTTCAGAATGGTCGAGCATTCACGATGCTTATCACACGTCACATTCTATTTAAGAAATGGACTAATCATTGATATGTGCTTCATAAATTTACATTATAAGCACATTGTCATGCCTTTAAAATTCATCATATTTTCATGGCACACCTCAACATCACTCTTTGAGGTCAAGTGTACCACCACTTTATCTTTCTTTCTTTTGATGGAGGATTTTTATAAGTTTATCAAATTATTAGATCGCACAATGACCACAGGTCCTCCAATGACCTTTCATGCCATTATGATGATAAGAATTACATTCACATTTTGAAAGACTATTTAGAGAACCCCATGTATTCTTCATTTTATAATTACCACAATGATGACTATTATAATTCTGTCCCTCAACACCCTTATTCATACATTCAATCACTTGCTCATCTTTCAGACTTATTATTCACTGCTACCACATTCATATGATAGAATGGAGCAATTGGGCGGATTTCAAATTTATCATGTATTGCTACCACATTCGCTTCAGGGAATGAAGCAAATTCAATAGGACGAATTTCATAACTAGTCATCATTATATCATCACTATGGTGCATTGAGACTCAAACTCAATGTCTTACCCATATAAAGCGTGTTAGGCCATAATTCTATGGGACTCAAACCCAATCCTTATCATCAAGGTGCATCAAAACTCAAATTGATGTCTTTCCCTCTTGGTGCGATAGAGCTTGAATCAACCGTCTTACCCTCAAATATTTTTCATTATGGTGCATCCGGACTTTAACCAGATGTCTTACTCTTTTGGTGCGATGGGACTTGAATCCACTGTCTTATCCTCAACCAACAGTATAATAGACCAAAGTACATCATGACTTACCCTTTGAGTCTTTCAAAATATTAAAATAAAATTCATAAAATATCAAGATTAACGTAATCAAAACATTACTCAAACTCATGCTATCAACACTTTGTACCTTCCTCCATTTAAGGAATTTAGTGGAGTAGAGAACATCCAACCAATAGTAATATATGTTTTTGGTTCCTGGTCAATGTTAGTGACCGAACATTATTGTATTTTAAATCATAAAAGATTATAGAAAATACATACCTGATTTTATGCATATAATATCTTGATTGCAGTAGTTATCATTTTTTCTTCTTGATTCTCATAATGAGATCAACCAGAACATGAGCTAAAGAAAAACTATAACTCAATCTCAATTGCCTAGAGTCTCGTACTGATAACGTGTTGTAAAATATAAGTAATATACTACATGATTTGTTAGCTATAATTTTTTTTCCTAATCTTCATTTATTTATTATTATTTTCTTTATTTGGTTTAAATATTCACATTCATAACTCATATTTAATTACCTATTCAATTTTTATACTCTTAATATCCATAACTCTCATCTTTTCATATTCATAACTTCCAAATATTTAATTTAAAACTTTAAGATATCTTTTGGTATTCCTTCATTTCTATCTATATAAATTCAACTTTTTTATTTCATGAAATCCCTACCAAGGTTATCATTTTTATTCTATAGTTAAAGTAGATGAAGAAGACTCTTGAATTTTGATAGGATGTGGGAGAAGGAGTCGGTAAGAACTTGGAAAATTATATACTAATCATGTATTTATTTTTCCATCTTTATTATTATTGATCAAAGTCTAAAGAAGGATGTGAACATTGTATTTTTTCCTTTTCTGTTTTTTTGGTGTGTTTTTTCTTTATTAGACTTCTTAATTTAGTTTTCGATAAATGCTTTATTCCAGTAAGTCTATATTCTTATTTGAGCTCAAATTAGTCATTTGTAACTTTATTGAAAGTTTGCTAACTATTAACCAAAGTTCAAAAGTTACGATTGGTTACTAAAGAGAATTAATTTGAAACATCAAAATATGTCCTTCATTTGATGTTTTTTGATCATATTATTAAAAAATTATTTGTAATTATTGCATTTTATTACTCATTACATACACGTTTCCATAGAATTTTAGTCATTCTAACATATCTATAAAAATTCACATAAAACACACGTGCCCACCAACAAGTAGGAAAAAAAGCATATCAACACGTTTTTACTAAACAAATCAACTGCTTATTTTTGTCTCCAATACTTCTATAGAAACACAACTGCTTAGTTATAAATTCAGCTCCAGCCCCTAAAAAAGTGCTTTTTAGCACCTGATGTTTAAAAATCCCTTATATTCAACTAAGCCGAACAGGCTTTGAGTAATTGACTAAATAGCTTATTATATTGAGCTTTGAAGTAAAATGTTTAATCATACACGAAAAGTGAAACAGCTTTGCTGATAGGATAACTGATCATGTTGTGTATATATCCCTGCGGTTGGTCACTGACTTGTTCTCATTGTTCTCTAATATAATATACCTAAATTAGCTACGGTTTGGAACACTCTTTATGATGTGCCACTTCACAGGGAAGCTACCAGTCCACTTATCTTGCTGCCAAAAATCCATATCCTTATAGAAGTTTACAGGGCCGATCATTCCGCAACCCCACAAAACTGTCCAGTACTTGCAGTTACCTTATTCAAAACCCAAACTAATTTAGTGGACTTATTTGAACAACGAAAAGATCCGCACATTAAGAAGACAATGCGGATAATCATAGCTCCATTACAAGCTTAACTGACCAAACCTGGGAGTAGTAATCACTCACCGAGAAAAAAAAAGGAATATTGGGCAGCCTCTTGGATCTCCAGCAGCAACCCTCTGAGAATCTTTGAAAGCACTATTGTACTTTATACTCTTATGTGCATGATCCTCACTGTATGATTTAATAACAAAGAACTTGGCATTCAGAAGATCCAGCTGAAAATCATCTCTATTGTACTCATCAGCATGAATGATAATATTCTCTTGTGCATCAATATTTCCTTCTCTTGACGCGTAGGCCTTATCAACCAATTAATTTTTTGTTTTATTGGTCCTACGTCCTCGATTCTGCTCATTCAATGAATCAAGACTAACTTTCGCATCATTTGGCACTTTCCTTTACAGAATCTTTCATATTTGGATTATTCTTTCCTTGAAGGAAAAGTTTGGAACTCTACAAATTAAAGACTCCTCTTCTCATACCAAGAACAGAAGAACATCCAAAATGTAGTTGTTTAGAGAGTTTTGTTTATGGGGAGATTTTCTCTCAACATATTTATGTTTTTTAATATTAGTTTTATAATATGTAGGGATCATTTGGCCAAATCTTATAAATAATATATTTTTAGTATGCCTTTATTTGTCGTCTGATTTATTAGCTCTATGATTTGCAATTATAAGCTTCCGCATGACGCCAAGATTTATTTCGAACCCACCAGATATATCATTAACTAGGATAAGCCCTTGCAGCATGTACTTCTGATGGTCGAATGAAAACCTATCAGAAGCAATAGTTCCATGCATCACAGACTGCTTGCCTGATCTAACATAAGATTTTGCACTTTCAGATCCCCTGTTAAGGTTATTTATTATGGCCAGAAGCTGGCCGTCACAGGGCTGGGGTGAAGGTCGGAGATGCTGAAGACAACTGATGTTTGAGACTAGAACCATCAACTCTATTAGTAGTAGATATATTACTCTCAATTACTGTGTCTACTCTGTTCACCATAATATCGGATGTATTTGGTAGCACCACTGGTAAGTATGAAGGCGAGGACACACTGTTTTCATAAGAGGGGATAGTATATAGTACTGTTGTGACACTAAATACGAGCCATCAACTCCTGCTACATCGCCGTTATGTAAGGGTTATACGGGTTATATGCAGACTGCGCATATCCATAGGTAGGTGTATATAATATATATATATGGGAGAATTTCATTTGGTGCACCCTGAAATGAAAACAAACCCGAGATAATATCTCATATGGTCCCTCAATTATGAACTTTTCTCACACAAGTCACTCAACTTTTGTTTTTAATCCAAAAGTCACTCAACTATAAGTTTTTCTCTTAAAAGGTCACCCAATTTTGATTTTTAACTCAAAAGTCACTTAATTATAAAAATTTTACTAACAAAGTCACTCAATCATTTTAATTATTTTTTAAAATAGTACCAAATTAATATTACCAAAATTTCTTAATCTTTTCTAAAATACAAAGACACCCCATTCTTCAAGTACTCATTTAATTCAAACATAACCGTTTAAAAAAAATTCAAAACTTCCTTGGAAAATACAGCCAACAACTGCTCCTCTACCTACAACCAATAGTTGCCGACCGTGACTCTTCTTAAATCAGGTAAGTCATTTTTTTTAGAAAATTTTAGGATTTGTGAACGAAGAACACTGTCAAAAATTGGGTTTTGATTTTTTTTTTTTGGGGTTAATGAACAAGAACTCGTTCTATAATTGAGAAAATTGAATAATGGGCTAATGAGGGCTTATTGTTTTTTCGGAGAAGGGCCTAAAATGCCCCTCAATATTTCAATTGGTACAAAATTACCCTCCATCCACCTTTCAGCCCTAAAATACCCCTGACGTCCACTTTTTGGCTCAAAAATACCATCGATGTTAATCCTTTGGCTTATATTTGCCTTTATTTTTAATAGCTCCCTTAAAATAAAATTATTAAATATTTATTTATTATGTTGCCTAATGTGATTGGTCCCAATTTAAACCCTTCTCAAATAAATAACAAAAATCATATTTTAAAATTTTATTTTTTTTATTAAACCACATATGATTTATATTTTGACCCTATATACTTGAAAATAATATTCAAAAAATAATTAGTTTCATGATATCTTCCTATTGGCCTATTTTAAATCAACCCTCAATTTATTATAACTCAACTCATAAATGGGGATCCAACTAAAATTCATACTTTATACCCTGACTGATTGTCCATCTAAAAAAAAATATTATTTTTATTAATATAAAATATTCTATCAATTGTCAAATGTCTTGTTCATTTCCTCTTTTTATTCTTTTTTTAATCTCTTATTCTTAATTAGGATATGCGGGACTCAAATTTGAAATGAATTCACATGTTCATATTCTTTTAATCTGTATTATTGTCATGATGGGATGGGGGTGGGAATAGGAGAAATAATTATTTTTATTCTTTTATTTTAAAATGCAGTATACGCACATATTTTCTTAATTAACTCATATTTTATTGAACTAATTATTTTTATATGAATGTCATCGTTATTTTTCTCCTTTATTCTCCCTTGTTTTTTCATAAATTAAAAAAATTAAAATTTAAAATGGTGGACAAGATCCAAATAGAAAAAAAAACATAGAAGAGAGAGGAAGTGAAGGGGTGGGTGGGAAGAGTGTATAGAGTAGAGAACTGATATTTTTAAAAATTTTAATTTACTATGAAATCTAAAATCAAGTCAATCATATGAGCTCATATATTAAGTAATTTCAAATAATTTAACGGAAAAGGGCTTAAAATGCCCTTAAACTATGGGATTTGGTACAATATTGCCCTCCATCCACCTTATGAGTATGATCCGTTAGACATAAGGGTATTCTTGAGCCAAAAGGTTGACGTCAGGGGTATTTGGAGGCCGAAAGATGGATGGGGGGTAATTTCATACCAATTCAATTAGATGAGGGACATTTTAGGCCCTTCTCCGTTGTTTCTTTTATGAAAGAAAATGGAGAAACCCAAAAAATCCTAATTTTTGAGAAATCTTAAGAATATGTGATATGTGTTGTTGTTGTTCAGTGAAAACTCATTTTTGTTGTTTTTGTGATCATTGTTGGTTCAAGTAGTGTTAAAATCGTTTTTTTGTTGGAAATTCTGGAAATTTACAATAGACATATTTGTTGAAAAACAGTAGGGTCATCTGTTGCAAAAGATGACTCATATGTTGGTAGAAATATAGTCAATTCAGTTGCATTGATTTATTTCCAATATAAAACTCATTTGTTGAAAGAAGGGTCATCTGTTGCAACAGATGACTCATATATTGATAGAAATAGTCAGTTGTGTTGATTTCATCCAACAAAAGGGTCATGTGTTGCAACAGATCTCCCATGTGTTACAACAATAGAAGGGACATCTATTGCAATAGAAGTATCATATGTTGCAACTGAAGGATCATCTATTGTAACAAGTGACCCATATGTTGCAACAAATATGTTGCAACAAATGACCCTTCTGTTGCAACATATGATACTTCTGTTGCAACATATGACTCTTTTGTTGTAATAGGTCACTCATGTGTTGCAACATAAGGGTTATGTTCTGTTGCAACAAAAGGTTTATCTGTGGCAACAGATGGATCATATGTTGCAACACATGGATCATATGTTGCAACAGATGACCCATATTCTGAATTTTTTTTGCATTTGTTAAATAGACTGATACCCCTTATTGTTTTGAATCACTTGTAACCTTTTTTGTTTACCTTGTCGATAAAATATCAAGAGAAATAGGAGAAACAATAGATGCTCAATCTTTTGTTGCCTCTTCCTCTTCTAACAAATGCTTTTCCTAACGATGCAAAGAATGTCAACATAAACGTGATGATTTTCTTAAGCATATTCATGCATTGACCAATACTATTAAGGAATTGACATCTAATAGGGGTGTCATTCCATCAAAGAAGATTGTTGAGCCATTGAAGTTTAGGAAATTGCAAAAATCTATTTCAAAATCACTATCTAAAATCAAACAAATACAAATATCAAGTCATGTTGCTCTACTATTTATTCTACCTTTGACAGATTTTGGCTCAATCTCAAAAGCCAAGGAGAAAGTCACTTTTGATGTGCCACAAAAATATCCATTTGAAGGTTATAACGTTTCTAGCGAGGGTCCAACTCAACTAATGTCAATGTTCTCGAAATGGATACACGAGGATCTTTACAAGAAATATTGATACGCCCAAATTACACCTCCAAAAGAAGTATAAAGTAGTCGTTGTCTAAATAAAGAACCTAACAAAGGTTAGGGTCGATTCCACGAGGAATAATGTTCAGACTTAGCTTAATTATTATTACTTGTACTCTTAGTCATGTTATTTTCATAAACGGGGGGGGGGGGGGTTTGTAGAATGAGCAAGTAATAACACTACACACACCTAGTAGAAACAAAAATAGAAAAGATAAAAGAAGAGAGCACAGTCAATGTTCTTGACACAATAATAAAACCTATATCTGGTAGAACAGTTGATGTCTATGTAATGTCGTAGGTAGCAACTATTAAATGGAGTCCGAACAATATTTCAAGTTCCAAGCTATTTATTTCACAATCAAATTAACTAACACTCACTTATATACTCCTTGTTTTCTCTCCTAGAAATGAGCATATTATAAAACCATACACACCTAGTAGAAAATAAAATTGAAAAGATAAAAGAAGAGAACGCACAGTTGATGATCTCGACACAATAACAAAAATAGAAATTGAGTTAGTTCCTTAAGTTGTGATCTATTTCCTTAAGTAATGTAGTCCTTAGGCAAAAACATAAGAAAAAATGAAAGAAAAGGATTGTGTTATCAGTGAATGTGAATCAAAGCACATTTCTCTAAATACAAACATATTTTATTGTACCTTTCTATGAACAGGTTGAAGGCTATCGGGATAAGGACAATCTTAGAAGAGAAGAGGTTATCGACTGATGGAGTAATGAATGGGTACGTAGCTATTTGGAACACTATCAAGTATCATCGCTTTGAGAAATTCACCCGAGCTTGGACACCATACATACCTACTTGGGTGCGTGAGTTTTATGAGACATATGCCCAGGAACTCCCAAAAAAGAGAAAATGAGTTGTCTATAAACTAGTTGATACGGTAGAGATTCAAGGAAAGATAGTCCAATGTGGGGCCTGTACAATAAATGAGGTTTTGGGTTATGGTGAAAAAGATACAATGTTTTACAAAGGGAGGAGGAAACACTCTCTCGATGATTTGAGGGTTGGATAGCCCCATTTTTATCGGATGCGACACCCCTATGGATTGTGTATGGGGTAGATATTGAGAAGAAAAAACTAATGTGGTGGCAATGTATTGGTTCAGATTCATTAGCAGCACTTTGATTCCCTCACAAAATGAATCAACACTACGACAACCCAAAGTAGCTCTATTGGGTTGCATCATTGCTAGGGAGAAGTTGAACCTGGGTAACATCAAAACAGAGGAGATGCTCATGAGAGAAAAGCAGCAACAGACCTCTTTGTCCTTTCCACTATTGATCACGCAGTTGTGTGAGTTATCTAAGGTTTCATATATCAAGGCAATTGATATTCGATTCACCCCATTCTCCTCTAGTGACATCCGATAGATAGAGGCTGACTACTTGAGAGATGATGCGGATAGGAGGAAGCTCGCACCGGTTCACACTACTCTAGTAGTGGATCCGGCTACTTTGGTGTAACACCTCGGATTCGAAAAGAAGGAAAATTTCTTATTTTTCATAACTGGTGCCAGTACTGACAGAAGCCACTTACGGACTGTAGATTGACTTACAAGTCGTAGGTGGGAACCGTAGATGGCAAGGTAGACTTTTTGAAAATTTCAGGTTTCAGGATCCCTTCTACGACTCAATAGAATGATCCGTCATTGTTTCTCCGGACCGTAGATAGGTCTCGTAGGTCATCCCCAGACTTAGTGAATTTTTTAGGGTCAAAGTTGGGATCTACGGTTGGTATGTAGAGTCCACAAGTGGACCAATAGACCGTACATGGCAACCATCGTTGGAAGCCCAAATTCATAGTTTCTTAATCCCATCTACGGTTGACCAGGATGGCTCTTAGTTGGACCTACGAGCTGTAGGTTGGAACCCGACAATTATTTTTAAGGCCTTTTTGGTATTTTCTCTAATTGATCTATTCCTAATCTAAGTCGGTTAATCCTAATCCTAGGCCCTATATAAGACTTCTAAGTCTAATTCTACCCATTCTAATCACTTTCAAACTCCCTCCAAAGTTTTCCCCAAATATTTCTCTCTCTAAATGCTTGAAGAAGAAGATCTAGGGTTTCAAGTCAAGTCTCCTAAATTGACCATTGACTATGGGCTTTTGACATCAAGGTATGATGACTTTCACCTATGGAGTCCTTTCCTCCATACGGTTCCTAAATTCTCCAATTTTGTAAAGTTAGATTCTTCAATTGGAATTATGGTTTTCTTCTACCTTATGAGTTATTTCAAATTATGGTCTAATTGATTGAATTATGTCTTTTTATGCATGAATTGAGTTAATTGCATGTTTCTAAGTTGAATTCCCATGAACTTATGTGAAATCCATGATTTCTATACTTTGATCTTATGATGAGGTTTTGAACTATGAAAAGATGAATTTATGAAGATATGCATGTTTCTTATGAAATTGAGATTTAGGATTTAAGGTTTCTTTGAGAGTGAAGCTTCAATGTTGTTGTTGTGGTGTTGTGAAAGGATTTCTCACTTACTACTCAAAACATGATTTATGAAAGAATTTTCTCACATGAAAGAATCATAGAGTTGAAAGGTTCTCTCAACTAAACTTGAATCAAGATCAAGGAGCTATTCTAATGAACTTTAACTTGGATTGGCTATTTGATGTGCCTTCCATGAATAAAGGGACAAGAGGCGATTACCCATGTCTATTAATGATAAGCTAACTAAGAATTATGAGTACTCCGTGGGATTTATACTTAGCATTGAGTGGACAAGTGGTGATTACTCATGTCTCATAAATTATGTGCCACCATAGGTTGTCTTAGATAGACATTAGTTAGTAGATCCACTTAAGCTAGAAACTATGGTTCTTACATTGGCAAGTAAGGACACCTCTTGTCGGTATGTCTACTCCATGTTATAGCTCATATGGTCTATGTCGGTTAAGGCTAATTTCCCACATAATGAACTAATGTTACTTTCAAAAAGGGTATTTAAGTATGTGTTGATTAAATAGATGATTTACTTGCATTGACCATGGTTTTGAACTCATGCTTTCCATCATGGCATCCTATGATTTAACTTTGTCATTGTATCTTATGTATAGCCCCTCTTTAGCATGATTTTATAATCTCTATGCATATTTATCATACTTGGTACATTCCTTGTACTAACACATACTCTTGCCTACATGTTCTCCCAAATGTAGGATCCGGCTCTTCTCCATCTTTTCATGGCTAGATCATGGTATCGTGATTAAGAAGACTAGGTGAGTCCTCATACTTCGAGGACAATGCCACTTTTACAGTTTTATGTCATTTCATTTAAGAACATGTATGGGTTACGTCCCACTTCCATTTCATTGATGTATTAGATTGCTTTGAGACTATGTTAGACTTCCACTACTTTTGTTAACTCTTTCATAAATAGATTGTCTTTTGAACTCTTATCTACTATTATCTTGTATGATGTATGCTAAGTGGCTTGTATAGGGACTTTAGGGGTCTTGTACGCCATGTCACATCTAGGAGGTACTTTAGGTCATGACATTTGGAGTCTGATTTTGCATCTCCAGCTCCTACTATGGAGTCCTTAGGTATTGCCACTCCATCAAAAAAATTTATACCTCCCTCTACATCCTGGCCCCATTGACACAGGCCTTGATTTACCGGATGGGTAGCCTGGCCCATTCGGCAGATGTTAGAGCCTTTTAATTCAAGAGTAAGGTACCCTCCATGATCTCTACAGTCATTGAGGTTGTCCTTACCCTTCTTTGGGATGATATGGTAGATCAAAATGCGTTGTTGACTGCTCATGGGCTGAGATTGGACACCCTCACCGCTTGAGTTGATGAGCGTGAAAAGGTAGAAAGAGAGTCGACTGATTTGATAGCCTTGAGGGCTGATATTGATTCGTTACGGAGGGATGTGGATCAGCTCAAATCCACTGATATTTCAATGCTTTAAGGTGAAGTACTCCTCCCTGATATGCCAGCGATCGAGCCTCTTTCAGTTTTAGTAGTTGGTAAGACTATGTATGTAGCTGAGTAGGTTGTTGGTGAGGCTGATGAGGACTCCACTCCCAAAACGAATGAGGAGGAGTTCATGAGAGATGAGCAGCAGAGCAAGGATGCTTATGCGGAGCTGCAAGATTTGGTGGAGTCGATTATACTGGCTACCATGGAGCACTCTCTTCAAGGGACCTCCGCCATTGGTTTGTGGGACCCATCTTTCAGACCCCAATCCTCCTCTTAATACTCCAGGCACTGATGCCCAAGTTGATGCTACTTCTGTTGAGCCATAGGGCCAGAGTTCTCCTCGGGCATATCCTGGCAGGGGATCCTCACCTTATGTCACGACCTAAAGTACCTCCTAGATGTGCCATGGCGTAGAAGACCCCGAAAGGCCCCATACAAGACACTTAGCATACATCATACAAGATAACAGTAGTTAAGAGTTCAAAAGACAATTTCATATTAGAAGAGTTTTGAACAAAATAGCAGAAGTCTAACATAGTCTCAAAACCATCTAATACATCAATCAAATGATATTTGGGATGTAACCCATACAAGTTCAAAGGTAAAATGACATAAAACTATAAACGTGGCATTGCCCTTAAAGTATGAGGACTCACCAAGTCTTCTCAATCACAAGTACCCCAATCTAGCCACGAATGGAGGGAGAGGAGTCGTCACGCCCTACATTAGTGAAATAATGTAGGCAAGAATATGCGTTGGTACATAGAATATACAAAGTATGATAATTATGCATAGAAGTTATAAAATCATGCTAAAAAAAGGAGATATACATAGGATACAATGACCAAGCTAAATCGTAAAGTAACATGATGGAAAATATGAGTTAAAAACCATAGTCAATGCAAGTAAATCATCTTAGACCAAACATACTTGAAATACCTTTTAGTAAGTAATCTTAGTTCATTATGTGGGAAATTAGCCTTAATCGACATAGACCATGTAAGCTATAACATGGAATCCGGTGTCTACCTCACACCGAAAAGAGGTGTCCTTACTTGCTAATGTAAGAACCATAACTTCTAGCTTAAGTGGATCCACTAGCTAATATCTATCTAAGACAATCATCCTATGGTGGCACATAGTTTATGGGACATGGGTAATCGCTTCTTGTCCACTCGGTGCTAAGCATAAATCCTACGGAATAGTCATAATTCATAACTTGTCTCATTATTCATGGAAGGCACATCAAATAGCCAATCCAAGCTAAAGTTCATTAGAATAGCTCCTTAATTCTTGATTCAAAGTTTTGTTGAGAAAACCTATCAACCCTTATGAATCCTTCAAGTGAGAAGATCCTTTCACATTCATGTTTTGAGTAATATATGAGAAATTCTTCCTCAACATAACAACAACAACATTGATGCTTCAATCTCAAAGCAACCTTAAATCATTTATTTCAATTCCATAAAGAACATGCTTATCTTCATAATTTTCATCTTTCATAGTTCAAAACCTCATCATAAAATCAAAGTATAGAAATCATAGATCATGCATGGGTTCATGGTAATTCAACTTCAAATCATGCAATTAACTCAATTCATGCATAAAAAGACTTAAATCAACCAATTAGATCATAATTTGAAAGAACCCATAAGATAGAAGAAAACCATAATTTCAATTCGAGAATTCTAACTTGTAAAATTGGGGAATTTAGGAACCCTATGGAGGAAAGGAATCCATAGGTGAAATCCATCATACCTTGGAGTTCAATGCCCACAATCAATGGAGAATTGGAGACTTGACTTGAATCCCTAGCCTTCTTCTTCAAGCTTTAGAAAGAGAATTATTTGGGGAAATCTTTGGAGGGATTTAGGGGAATTTGAAGAGTGCTTAGAAAGAGTAGATTTTTAGGCTTAGAAGACTTATATAGGGTCTAGGATTAGAGTTAAACCGACTTCGATTAGGTATAAATCAATTAGAGAAAAGACGAAACCACACGACCATTCATGAAGTTTCCAACCATCCAGAACAATCATGGTAGTTCCTGAAAGTTACAACCTTCCAGAACAGTCATTTCAAATGGTGGGAAATTCAAATAAAATGGGAAAGACATTTTAAATAATTAACATAGCTTAGGCTATTATTTAATTAATAATTAATTATATAATTAAAATAAACTTTGTCCAAAAAATAATCTCTCGATCATTTTCCAAATCCAAGCCAAAGCCGGGCGACGACGACGGCGCGAGGGATTCCCTCTTTCCAACCCTTTTAACAACTAGTAGAAGTGTTTCTCTATTTAAACACTTTAACTTTTATTTCCACCACCAATGAGGGAGAAATGCTTTTTCTTACTAAAGCATAAGAGAACCTTTCAAATTCCTCTTTTCATCTTCCCTTCATTTCCCATTAACTCTTACTATATACCCAACAATATGTTCATTTTTAAAATGATAAAAATGCATATTCTCAATAATTACTACTGTCTATCCGGGAATAGAGTGCATTGAATGTCTTTGGGATATAAAAGTCTAATTGGTAGTGTACCTAAATTAGAATTTGTGAATCTACTGAACAGAATTACAACTCCTAAATGTAGATTCATTAACTGGCTTGATGTGTGGGATACATTATTTACTAAAGATAGAGTGCAAATGTTGGATTAAGGGATAGGATATATTTATGGGTGTCAAATGGGCGGGTTAAGTTGAAATTGGAGATATTAAAATGGTTTAAAGTAGAAATTGGATTGGGTCTTGATCCGCCCAAGTTTACTTTGGGTTCAAATGTGTTGGGCTCAAATGGGCTTAAAAATGGGTTGGGTCTTGACCCGCTCAATTTGACCCGCTTAATCTCAATAATTTTAATATATTATTTTTTAAGTATTATAACCACAATTTTAATTTCAACTCAATAAAATTAAAAAAAGAAGTTACAAATGGATAGATAAATTCTAAAAGATGTAAAATAGATAGTAATTTATACATTTAATATAGGAACATACATTACATCTATACAAATAAAGAGGCTTAAAATGATTTGAAATTGGAGATTAAATTGGGCTCAATTGAGGATTCTTTCGAAATGGATTAAGGCTTGAATGGGTTGAGATTGAACCCAATTCAAATTATCTTGAGCCCAACCCTTAAAATTCTGGGCGGGTTACATATAGTTGGGCTCATTTTTGACACCTCTAGATATATGAACTGCAGTTTATGTAGCAATGCAACACTGAAAAATATTGAGCATATGTTTGCTCAATGCTCATAGAGTACAGAGGGATGAAGGTGCAACACTGGTTGGAGAGGTATCGTTGACTCGTATTCACAATATTCTGCTTCTCCAATATATATATATATATATACTACCATAAAAGCATGAACTCTCTAAATTAATAGTTCAATTACGTAATATCCCTAACTTAATAGAAACCCTAACTGAAAACAACCACACGCTACAAATGCCTTGTCACGCTTCAAACTCCCGTGTGAAGACTGAAGATTCACCACTTCCACCTCTCACCTTCTGGAAAGTCACAAAGGTCCATTAGATCTCCAATAGATGCAACTGCTCATATTTCTCCCTTTAAATCAACCAAACACAGAACGCAAACTCCCATTTGGAAAAACAACTTTCGCAGCAAACGGAAGGTATGTCCTGTTACATCTTCGTACACCACTCTACTGTCTTCGTTTCTCAACCCTCCATCAGCACTTTCTTATTCGAGTTACCTTTATGCACAGATTTTCCAGGCCAACATTGTTCCTTCTCCCGCAAGGCAAAATTTCTATAAACCCTTCACGAGTCATAAGTTACCTTTATGTGCAGATTACATCTATTCCCACAACTACATTACAGTCGCTTTAAACACCCACCACATCAGAGTGCTGATACTCTATAAATTAGCACTTACTTGCTCGAAATCTTGCACCTCGAAATTCACCGCACTTCTTCACTTTAATTTTACTTAATCTATTTTCAACTTTGGCATTCTCGCATTAGATAATTTGTTTCAAACTTTGGCATTCTCGCATTAGTATCTATACATCGTCCATACTTTTAAAAATACTATACTCTATGTCAGCATGTCATTTTGAAACGAAACCCAAATGAAATGTGGCCTGGAACTCAATATTTACAGTGCACTCATTAAATTATGTGTTCACGAGTTGTACGTTCCAAACAATTTGTTTTATACTCATGTTTATGCACAGATTATGTCTATTCCCATAGATACATTACAGTCACTTACTTTGCAATAAAAATAACCTATGCCTTTCGCAACAAAACAACAACTTCACTATGGCAGTTGTTTACTCCATCTAAAGCAGAATACACGCTTACACAGGGTTGCTTCCACAACAAATCACCAATGCAAATTTTCTTAGACATTGTCGAATTATTGCTCTTCCTGAAAAAAGTTGTAAGTTCCAACCTATTATACTTACAATCCTGTTAGCATATAAATTGTAACGGCTAACTCACCTATTTTATAGCCGCCTAAGATTTACCCCGTTAAAGCTACAATATTCTTCTATTTAACATTCAGACTGATGATAAACTTTCACAGAGTACAAACTTGCCAATGATACTTTATTACACTTAATCTGGTACCAATTGCTTATGTTCTTTAGGCTTATATGATTTATTAACTAAATTAACTAAAATCACACATGAACATTGATACTTTGTCCCGTATTAATGTACCCTAAAATTAATTGAATTGCATCCTCACACTTTGAAATCCCCCCTTGCAAATTAGTGGACTTATTTTGGAAGAACACAAAGTTTAATATAGTAGTGGACACTTTGGAATCATGTGTTTAAAAGCGCTACATGGGTATATTGTGCCAATAAAACTATATACTTTTGTTCACAACGTGATGTACGATGTTTGAAAATATAAAATTTCTGCTAATGTAGAAGTCCTATCATAACAGTTAACGTGGAATTCAAAGTCTAGAGGTAACACTACATCAAAAATGATCTTAAGGGGCAATTAATTAACGGTAATAGCATAATTGCCGCTAAATATGTATTTTTAGCGGCAATTAGCACTCTTTGTAAATGTCCCTAAAATCTAAAGTGACATTGGATCCAGTGGTAATTAACTAATGTCGATAAATTTTTTAGCCCTCTTGGTTAATGTGTATATTTATTGTCACTAAAAACTATTTTTGTTTTAGTATAATTTCTGCTTAGTTCTTTGAAGGAAGGAGATTAGTGAAAGCGCACAAAAATTTTGACAGATGACTTTCACATCATCTATTATCATAAATTGTACTTATATTAGTAATTATTAATGGTTGGATAGAACAACTAATTGGAAAAATAGAGTAACAATATAGCTCTTGATTAAGGTTATGGCACATCCAAGGTTCCATGAGTTGGGAAAGCTACCAACTTAATCGTTCATAATTGCTATACCGTTCATGTATAACCCTCTCTAACTTATGAATTGAAGGATTCCCCCGATGGATACAATTTATCAAGATCATACACAACTAATACCTCAGAATAAATGTCCAAGTACATATTTTAGTAATATTAAATAAATTAACGACTTTGTGAATTATCACCCATAATTTTGTGTGCCTGTTTTGGAACCGTCACTAAACTACCTAAGGTCCCGACAAATTGGATGCCCCCGACATCACTGGAAATAGGATTCAATATTTTGTGAAACAACACCAACAACATAGATTTGAAATTTATAAAGGAATAGCGTTACATCCCCAATTCAAAGAATGAATGCAAATCTATTGGTTTACTTAGAAATATTGTTTAATAACCTTTGAGACATTTGAATTACTATTACCACCCTCTTAACCGTGTCCAAACTGAACAACATTTATAAATCGGCTAACAAATGATTTAAAAAGACGATTAAGGGAAGCATAAATCAATCAACACTGGGCTTCCCCGCCCTAATGATAGGCTTTGGGAACAATCAACATGCAACAAAACGTATTAAATAGTTTAAATACATACCATCATGATTACTAAATCATACCCTTTGGCCATACCCTTCGAAAACCCAAATTGTGACCTTACGCCCGCCGCAACAACACACATTGCCCAATTTCAACAAACTACCTCCCAAAAGTCACCTCAATTTTTAATGCAACTTCAGAAGAATGGAAAGTAATAACAATGGAGTAACTTTATAAAACTCATCCACTCAACGAATTACATCATTTTAAAAGCAGGGTGTAATAAAACCTGGAAAAGGAAGGGGCTTTGGGTTGTATTTGATGTTGTTGTAATCCAGTATTTTGATGATTCTCACAAAGGCTGGGACCTGGTCTAAGATAGAATTGCTTCAGTCCAAGTTTATAATGGTGAACAGCTGTAAAGCAGTCTTGTCAGCAGTTGGTGAGAAGGACAGTGTACTCCTCCAATGAGAATGGACGAGGTTGTTTGTTCAACGGACAATACATCCTTGTTGGTCTTGATATATTGAACAAACAACAACTAAGGGATTCATTCATTAAAAAAAGGTGAAATTTGTCTCTTGAAGAACTCAAGCTCTCAACCAAACTTCCAAAGGGACCTAATAGAGTTATCAAGTGTGTCTTAGAGTTGTGCTGAGTAATGGCTTGTAATGTGCTTATATTGTAAGATTCATTTCTAATCTATAAAGAAATGCATCAAATCTTGTGTGAAGAAATTGCAGGAACATAATTAGAGTTAAGTGTTTATCTTGCAAGTGAGGTCTTTATTAATTAGAGTTAGTTAATATAGTGGGCAATGGAAGCATTGCTTTGGCTCGTTTGAGTAATAGAGTTATTACTTGGTGTGAAATTAAGAGGTTATTCTCATATGGTGTATTTGAAGTCTGTATTTACTTGTTGATTGATATTAGTGAAAATAGTTAAAAATCTTGTGTGACAGGTCGTGGTTTTACTCCCTTGAGCAAGGAGGTTTCCACATAAAACTCTGTTATTCTTAGTGTTAAGTTTTTACCGCATTCTAGCAAACTATCGACTTGGTACTACATCTCACTGTGAAGCACCACATTTCATCAATTGGTATCAGAGCAGGAACTTCCTATCTGACTAACATCAAGAAAGGATCCTGCGGAAATGGCAGCCCCACCAAGTCTGGAAAAAGGCCAGTTGACCACTTGTCCCCCCCACTTTAATGGACAGTATTACGGATGGTGGAAGACAAGAATGCATGACTATATCATGGCTGAAGACAGTGAACTATGGGACATCATCCTTGATGAGCCTCATGTTCCTACAAGGGAAGTCAAAGAAGGAGATCTGACTCGAGTAGTTCCTAAAACCAAAAGAGAATATGACGAAGATGATAGGAAGAAGATTGAGAAGAACTACAGGCTAAGAAGATGCTGGTTTGTGGGACTGGAACTGATGAATATAATAGAATCTCAGCATGTGAAATAGCAAAGGAGATATGGGATTGCTTGATGACAGCACACGAAGGAACTGTTCAAGTAAAGAAATCGAAAGGGACATGCTTACCACTCAGTACGAGAACTTCAATATGAAAGAAGGAGAGACCTTTCATGAGATGCACACTAGATTCACATCTATTACCAATGAACTTCGATGCCTGGGTGAACCCATCAACCTAAGAAAGCAAGTTCGAAAGATTCTTCGAGTCCTTCCAAAATCATGGGAAAGCAAAGTGAATGCAATCACTGAATCTAGGGACCTAAAAACTCTCACTATGAACGAGTTGATTGGGAATCTCCAAACATATGAGCTGAACAAGCAACAAGATGGTTCAAAGAAAGACAAGTCCTTGGCACTAAAAGCATCTCCAAGTGACCTGTCTGAAGATGACGAGGAGATGGCCTATGTAACACCCCGGATTCGGAAAGAATGAAAAATTCCAACTTTTGAAAACTTCGGTGACCTACTACTTGACCTACTAACCATTGTTTGACTTACCAATAGTAGGTCAAGAGGGGTAGGAGTCGTAGGTGGGTCTGCCTAGGGGAAAAGATTTGAAAAAAATGATTTTGGGTGACCTACTACTTGACCTACGGTCAGTAGGTGGACCTACCAACCGTAGGTCAAGTAGTAGGTTGAGGAAGTTGGTGGAAATTGTTAAAATTTTGGGGGCTTAGGCAGTGTGACCTACGATTGGTCATCTACGGGCAGTAGGTTGACCTACCAACAGTAGGTCATGTAGTAGGTAGGGCAGTCGGCCAATTATTTTTAGGGATCGTTTGGTGTTTTCACCTAATGGCCTATTTACTAATCTAGGTCAGTTCCCTTCATCTCCTAACACTTTATAAGCCTTTTTAATCCTAAAATCTACCCTTTTTAATTACTTTACAAGTTTCCCCAAACCCTCCTCTCTCAAATAATTCTCTCTCTAGAAGTTAGAAGAAGAAGAAGAAGAGGGCAAGCTAGGGTTCAAGAAATCAAGCTTTCTTTATCAATTGCTTAAGGATTTGGGACTCTAAGGTATGATAGTGTTCATCCATGGAGCCCTTTCCTCCATGGAAACCGCAAAATCTCCAATTTTCAAGTTAGAAGTTCTCAATTGAATTAGGGGTTTTCTTCCATGTCATGGGTTCTTTGTAATGTTGCTTCAACTAATTGATTTATGAACTTTGAAGTATAAATTTTTTTGAATTTAGATGAATCCCCATGAACCCATGCCTTTTTCCCCAATTTCAAAATTATGAATGTGTTGAGGGGTTGAATTGTGAAGACACGAATTTCATGAAGTCTATGTGAACCTATGTATGAACTATGATTCTTAAGCTATGAATTTCATGATTAGATTATGACTATGATTAATCCTGGGAATTATGCTTAGCACCGAGTGGACACGAGAAGATCCCTCATGTCCCATAAACTATGTGCCCACCATAGGATGATTGTCTGGATAGACATTAGCTAGTGGATCCACATAAGCTAAAAATTTATGGTCTAACCTTGGCAAGTAGGACAACCCTCTTTCGGTGTAGGGTGAATATCGGATTCTATGTTATAGCTCACATGGTCTATGTCGGTTAAGGCTCACTTCCCACAATAATGAACTAAAGAGACTCTCAAGATATCTCATAAGTGTTTTAAATATGTTTAGCTTGCATTGACTATGATTTATGACTTACGTTTCTAACCTTTTTGCATATTCTATCTTGATCATACGTTGTCATGAAAGTGTCCCATTTTAGCATGTTTAAGTGATTTTGTGCATTGCTATCATACTTGGTACTTGATTGTACTAACGCATACTCTTGCCTACATTGACTTGTTGATGTAGGGCTTGGCGATTCTCCATCTATTCGTGGCTAGAGCTTAGTAGAAGGATTATTGAAGATTTGGTGAGTCCTCATCCATTCGAGGACATAGCCTTGTTGTTCTTTTATGTTCTTTAATTTTGACATTATATTGGGTTACGTCCCAACGTTGTTTTTCATCCTTATGCTAGATTGGCTTTGAGACACTTTATGTAGACTTCCGCTGCTTTTATCAAACTCTTATGATTTGAACTTGACTTTTATACTCTTTTAATTCTATGATCTTGGACTATGTATGCTAAGTGGCTTGTATGATTTTTTTCGGGGTCTTGTACGTCATGCCACAGCTAGGGGGTACTTTGGGTCGTGACAGCCTACTTTACCAAAAGATTTCAGAAAATAATCAAAAAACATGGAGGGTTTATGAGAAGAGGAAATTCTAGCCGATCTGCAAATGCAATTGATCTGTGTCACAAGTGTGGGAAGCCAAGACATTTCATGATGGATTGTCCTTCACACAAGCTAGAGTACAAAGACTATGCGAGAATTGGAGGAGAACGAGAAAAGCATAGGGACCAGGTCCCTGACAATGCAAAAGGAAAAGCAATTGCTAATCAAATGGTGAAGAAAGCTCTTGCTTTGTGGGAAAACTCCTCCAGTGACTCCGAGGAATCGGATCATCCTAAAGATATCTCAATGATGGTGGTAAAAGTTGATGAAGAAATCTTCAACTCCCTTTTCTCTCTAATGGCAAAGTCAGAAGATGAAGACAGCAAAGAAGAGGTAACACTTCTTGACCTTAAAAGCAACTTAGATACTTATTCTATCAAAAGGTTAAGAAAACTTGTTGCTGTGTTGATTGATTCTGTTGATGAATTAACTACTGAAGGAAAAGCCTTGAGTGAGAACCTAGATTGCTATCATGATGAAAAACTAATTCTTCAATCTCAGTTATATGAATTGAGTGATAGAATGATGAACCTAGAAACTGAACATCGGCAACTAAAAGAAATCTATGAAACTCCTCAAAATAAGAAAAGGAAACTGACTTGTTTTGAGTTGGATTTGGAAGAAAAACTAAAGAACTGTGAATTAAAACTAGTCGCTCCTCTAGAGAGAAATTCTCATATAGAAAAGGATCTTAGTCAAGTTAGGGATGAATTAAATAAATCCCTGAAATGGACTAATTCTGAAAGGATCCTTGCAAACTTGACTAATTAGAAATACAACAATGGGAAGGGCCTAGGGTGTCAGAAGATAGAGCCTCTTTAGAATCCTTACAGCTAGTATGTATCTGTATCTGATAACCTACTGTGTACTCACTGTGGTAGAAATGGTCATCTAAAAAGAAATTGTGAATCTCTGAGAAAAGTTAATGAGAAGCTTGAAAAGTTTTCTAAACCCAAAGGAAGAAAGGAACCTGGTCCTAGTCATCATTGTAATAAGAAAAAATTACCTCCGTGGACCAGGAAGTTGCTTGTGAAACCATTGTCTATTTTTGGGAACTCCATCTCAAGTGGGTTCCTAAATCTAACAAATGATTCTTTACCTACAGAAGGGAGAAAGCAGTCAATGATGGTTTATGGATAGTGGATGCTCTAAGCACATGACTGGTGAAACGAATAACTTTCTCTCTCTTAAAGGACACCCAGTGGTGGTGTGTCGTTTGGCAATGGTAAGAAAGGGTACATTGTGGAATCAGAAAAATTGGAAAGTATGTGAAGAATTCCGTAGATGATGTCTACTATGTGAATGTGTTGAAGTATAATTTTCTCAATGTTTCCCAGATCTGTGATAAGGGAAATGAAGTTAGATTTCTATCTAACAAGTGTGCTGTAACTAACCTCATCTCTCAAGATGTAATATTGACTGCAAAGAGGCGCAAGAACATGTATGTAGCTAACTTGGACTTAATAAGAGGAGACAATATTACTTGTCTCAGTGCTCAAAGTGAAAATGTTGATCTGTGGCACAGGAAGCTTGGTCATGTGAGTGCCTCCCTTCTTAACAAACTTATTTCAGGGGACCTGGTCCTTGGTTTATCAAAACTGAAATTTGCAGATGATAAGATATGTGATGCGTGTGTGAAAGGAAAACAAACCAGATCCTCTTTCAACAGAAGAAAGGTGTAAGCACAACCAAGCCACTGGAGCTTCTCCACATGGATCTATGTGGTCCTGGGAAGATTCAGAGTAGAGGAGGAAAGAAGTATATTCTCGTGATAGTTGATGATCTTTTCAGGTTCACGTAGACCATGTTCCTACAAACCAAAACTGAGGCAGCCAAGGTATTGATCATTTTTGCAAACAGAATTCAAATAAAGCTGAATTGTAAGATTGTTGAGATCAGGTCGGACCATGGCACGGAGTTTGAAATGCTTAAGTTGAGGACTTTTGGGCAGAGCATGGAATCAGTCACAACTTCTCTGCCCTCAAAACTCCTCAGCAGAATCGAGTAGTTGAGAGGAAGAACAGAACCCTGGTGGATTTTACCAGAACCATGCTAATTGATTCAAATCTGGCAAAGAACTTTTGGGCAGAAGCAGTTAACACTGCATGTTATGTAACAAATAGGTGTCTCCTCAAGTCTGTGCTTAAAAAGACACCTTATGAACTGCTAAATGGAAGAAAGCCCAAGCTAACTTATCTTAAGGCTTTTGGGTGCAATTGCTTTGTCTTTAACAATGGCAAAGATGATCTTGGAAAATTTGACCCTAAGAGTGATGAAGGAATCTTTGTAGGGTAATAGTCAACAAGCAAAGCATATAGAGTGTACAACAAGAGGACTCTTTGTGTGGAGGAGAGTATCCATGCTATTTTTGATGAAGCTGGTGGATTGAGCAATATGGAGGACAGAGATGAGGCTGAACTTGAAGAGCTGATGCATATTCAGAGAGATAGTGTCTTGCAAGAAACTACTCAGCTTGATCCTCCAAACGATAAAAATAATGCCAATTCAGAAGACGAACCTGGTCCGCCTAACCCTTAGAGGCTATCAACATAGATAAAGATGTTGAGGATCACTCTGAAAATGAAGAGGAGAAAATTTCCGAACCTGGCAATGAAGCTGCGAGAAAAATATGGATGGAAACATCAATCATCCCACCCCATGGACAATATTGTCTCACCATTGGATTCTGAATACACACCAGATCAAAGACTAGAAATCTGGTTGCATTCTCAGCATTCATATCTACTATTGAACCCAAAAATGTGAAGGAAGCTCTAAAAGATCCTGATTGGCTAAATTCAATGCAAGAGGAACTTCATCAGTTTGAGAGAAGTCAAGTCTGGCATCTGGTTCCCAAACCAGAAAACAGAGCCATAATAGGAACCAGGTGGGTCTACAGAAACAAGCTTGATGAACATGGAGTTATTACAAGAAACAAATCGAGATTGGTGGTATAAGGTTACAACTAGGAAGAAGGAATTGATTAAGATGAAACATTTCCTCCAGTCACCAAAATGGAAGCCATCAAGATACTAATTGCATTTGCCTCATACATGGAGTTCAAACTATTTCAAATGGATGTCAAAAGTGCCTTTCTCAATGGTTACATGAAGGAAGAAGTTTATGTCAAATAACCTCCTGGTTTAGAAGATGTTGATTTGCCAAATCATATGCTGAAACTGGATAAGGCCTTACATGGTCCAAAACAGGCACCAAGAGCATGGTACGAGAGACTGTCAAAGTTTCTTCTTGAAAATGGGTTCAAAAGAAGAAAAATTGATAATACCTTGTTTCTGAAGTCTATAGGAAAGGATCTTCTCATTGTTCAAGTGTATGTTGATGACAAAATCTTTGAGGCCACATCTGAATCACTATGTAAGGATTATGCTGCCTTGATGGGATAGGCGAACTTACTTTCTTCTTAGGCTTGCAAATTAAGCAATCATCTCAAGGTACTTCAATTTGTTAGGAGAAGTATATCAAGGAGCTTCTCTAGAAATTCAATATGCTAGAAGCTAAAACAATCGACACCTCATGAGTACAAGCTCTAAACTTGACAATGATGAAGTTGACATAGGAGTAAATGACACCATGTATAGAGGGATCATAGAATCACTCCTCTATTTAACAGCAAGCAGACCAGACATTGTGTTCAGTATGGGAATGTGTGCAAGATTTCTACCATCTCCTAAGAGATCTCATCTGACAGCAGCAAAGCGTATCTTAAGATACCTAAAAAGAACTCAGGATCTGGTCCTATTCTGTCCTTCGTGAGACTCATTTGATTGATTGGTTATGTTGATGCTCACTATGTAGGATATCTGGTTGATAGGAAAAGTACCTCAGGAATGGCTCATTTTCTGGGGTCATCACTGATTTCATGGGGCACTAAAAAGCAAAATTCAATTGCCTTGTCAACAACTGAAGCTGAGTATGTGGTAGCTGTATCGTATTGTGCTCAACTTCTGTGGATCAAGCAATCATTTGAAGATTTTAGTATCCTCTCAGACACGATCCCACTCATGTGTGACAACACAAGTGCAATGAACATGGCCAAAAATCCTGTTCAACATAAAAGGACCAAACACATTGATGTGAGACATCATTTCCTTAGAGACAATGTGGAGAAAGGAAATGTCATCATGAAATTCTGCAAAACTGAAGAGAAAATCCCTGACATTTTCACCAAGGCCTTAAGCAAAGAACACTTCATCAAGGATCGGTTAAGCCTGGGAATTCTCAAATTAAGCTGATCTCTCAACAACTATACAAGAGTCCTCCTCATTGACTATGATCAAGGCGCAGGTATCTATGATTGTATGTTTTGAAAAATGTACAGAAATTCACTAAAGTACCTTATTGCAGGTACACACTCATGGCATTCTCGCTAAAGGGAAAAACAAGTCATACTTATGAGGAAATTTCAAAAAGAAGGACTGGGTCCCTACTTAAGGTTAGTATCACTTTACTGTGTGAAGTTATTACAAAAAATGTTCATATGCCACGTGTCATCTTCTTCTCTCTCTCTCAAAAAGGGAACGTCCTTTCATTTCAAATCCAAAGGTCACCTCTGTTCAGGGACCCGATTCAAATTTAAAAAAGACCTTTTCAACTCCTTCTTCTCATATCATCTCTTCTTCTTCCTTGAGTCCTAAAACAAAAAAAACATGTTCGCTCTTATTGCTACGTAACCCCTCTCTCTCTAAAAAAAAATCTTCTCATCAGGTCTCAACCTTCCTCTCCCTCAAAAGTTCCTGGCCCTTCGAACATCGAAACACCTTCTTTATTCCAGTTCTCACCCTTTGTTCATGAATATCCCTCCCCATCTACCCTTGAGTGTGGTGTTGGTGAAACTAGGGAGTCTGAAACTCTAATAACTGAAGTTCTTCCTTCTTATATAGTCATCTCCCCTCCGTCATCTGAAGCTCTTCCCTGTTCACCTACTCTTGTACTTTCTTTACCCAAAGATGGCTCAACACATTCTGAGGCACAATCTGTTGTCAAACCATCTAGTGATGTGCCTTCTCTAGAACTAGATGTTACTTCACACCATGGTCCTGTTTAGTCAGTCATGTCTAACTGATTGTTTGATGGAGATATGCCTAAGGGAAGAGGGACAGAATTAAACATTCTGGCAGTAGGAGAAGAATGGGTTGTTCAGAGTTTGACTAATTTGAAAAAAGATGTGCAATCCCCTTTTTTCGATGTTGATTGCATATCACCAGATCCGGTCCTTAGCAGGTCTGAACCTGTGTTTGACAAAACTCCTGAGATTGAGACACCTATTGAGGTTAATGAGTTAAATTTGGAAGAAGATGAGGAAGCACCACTCTCTTGGAAGCGAACAGGACGATGAGGAGCAAATGCTCCTGAAGGAAGTGTTGTTGATGTTGGAATCCTAGACATTGATATTAATCAACCAGCACCTGAGATGGCTAGTGTGAAACCATGAAGGAGAAAAGACAAGGGGAAAGGAAAAATAGTTGAATTCTCAATGCCTAAGGTGGTACGAAGTTATGCTACTAGGGGGTCACAGCAGAAACTGTTGGGAGATGCAATGGCAGCAAACAAGACTCAAACTCTACATAACATATGAAAGAGAAAATTGGGTGTCACAAAGGCTATGGCTGATCAACCAGAAGATCCCATAGTTCTTACGATGGCCCTGGACTCAAGTGTGACCCAATCTGAAGACATCGCAAGGGTTGTTTCCAAAAGGAGAAAGGAAGCAAAGGGCAAGGGAAGTAAAGCCTCCAGGATCAAACTTATCAAGAAAACGACCAATAGGAAGGAAGCCAAGGAGACCTCTGCAAAATCAAAGGATGCTCCTAAGTCCAAACCAGTGAAGGGACTAGGTCTTCCTGATAGAAAAGAAGGTGGAGACAAGGAGCTGACTAGAGAGGAAAGAATTAAAGCACTCAAAACCCAGAAGGTGCTAAACGGAAGGGTCTTTGATCCTGAGATCTTCACCAAGCCAGGTATGTGTTACCTAATAGACAGTGTGACACTACATGATTGGGAGCACTTGTTTGATATGCATGTACCTCATTTGCATGAGCCTGAAGTACATAAAGTTTACTATAACATGGAATTGCTGCAAGATGGATGTATCAAGACAAGAGTTCATGATGTTGACATTGCCTTAAGTGAGGAAGTTTTGGGAATCATTCTAGATGTCCCCTGCAAAGGGACCATGTCGGTGGAAGGTGGAAAACCATCCAAGGATTTTGTCCAGATGGCGACGAAACATGGAGACCTTAAGTGTTCTGGTGTTCCAAAGAAATATCTTAAGGGGGAGTATCAACTGTACTTTGAATTTGTTAACAAGGTACTGCTACCTCATACTGAGAAAAGAACAATGGCTTCATCTGCAGACTTGTTCCTCATAGTACTGCTTGACTCACTTGAAGAAATAAATCTTCCAGCAATCATGTTGGAGCATATGCATCGAGTCATGATGGTTAAAAATGGGAGAGATGGGATTGCATATGGATACTTACTTAACAAGGAATTCTACCACTTTGGTATGCCTCTTGGTCGAGGCGTGGAGGGAACTGTCAAGCAGACTTTCTCCCTGTCCACACTTATTGAGTGCGAATGCATGGAAGGGAAGATCAAAGCTAAGTCTCAAGTCTCTGAGCTTCTGGAGAAACAGGACATGCTGAGGAGAGAAATGGAGGATCTCACGAGCCTTCTAGCAGAAAAGGATTTGGAAATCGTTAGACTCAAGGCTTTGCTCCAATACTAGGATAGTTTTGAAAGAAAATGTACTCAACATGCTGCTGCAGAATCTGGGCCATTCAAATGGTTTATGCAATGACACACGATTGATTAATAGAGGTTTTAAAATCAATGCCATACACGCTAAAATAACCACGGGTCAATATGCTACCAAGCAAGTGTTTATTCCAAGAATACAACTATCACCACCTAAGAAGGAAGGGTATCCTTTTAAATTTATTTAGAATTAATTTCCAATACGTCTATATTTTGCGATGACGATAAATAAGGCGCAAGGTCAAACAATCCAAAATGTGGGATTGTATCTACCTCAACATGTTTTCTCGCATGGACAACTATATGTAGCACTGTCACGAGGAATTTTTGTGGCTACTACAAAAGTATTGGTTATGACTGAACAATTAGGTCAGAAGGCAAGGACATACACAAGAAATATAGTGTACAAGCACTACATCAAAAATTATCATTAGTGATAATTAATTGATGGAAATAGCTTAATTGCTGCTAAATAAGTATTTTTAGCTGAAATTAGCGCCCTTTGTAAATGTCGACATTGGATTCAATAGCAATTATCTATTGTCGATAAAGGCTTTAGCAATCTTTGTTAATGTGTATATTTATTTCTACTAAATATTGATTTTGTTTTAGTGACAGAAGTATTAGGTGAGTTACAATTGATAACATTTAGAAAGTAGCAAAATCGGAACAACAATATACAGTTCATGACCCTAATGAAACTCTTATTAGTTGTGTTCGTAGGTTCAGTTGAATAAGAGGAGAAAGGACAATCAATAGGCCACTTCCAAAGAACACAATACTATTGTGTAGATTTACCGGTCCCAAATATGGATTTGAGAAAAATTAGTTGCTTACAAATTTCTGAAACATTCAGCAACAAATTGTTTGCTGAACAAATAAGAAACTTTGTAAATACGTGCAACGCATGTGCAGTGAATCTAGTTTATAGATATATCATAACTACTATACTCTTCTTCTTATCTACTTTTTTATTTTAAACATATTTGTTTTAATTTACTTTTAATTCGTGACTTCCAACACTAAAAGAATGGCTTCCCACGAGCTGAGCTACAGAACTAGTGAAACCAAGGTCCAAACTCAAGTATGTATATATTATTACTCTTTCTATCTCAATTTACCCGATAATCTTTCGTCTTAATTTATGTGACCTTTTGAGTATAGATGAGGTTGATCACATAATGGAAAGCATGAAAGACAAGGCCCAAGTAGAAAAGGACTAGACTTTCGAGATGGTGCATTCAGCCAAAGGATCAACGCATGACAAGACAAGTGAAGCATCCCAGACAACCAAGGATAAGACGAGTAGATCAACTCAAGCTATGAAGGATAAGACAAGTGGAGCAACTCAAGCTAATAAGGATAAGGTCGCTTGAGCAGTTCAGGAAACATAAGAAAAGACAACTAGAGCAGCTCAGGCTACTAATGAGAAGGCCAGTGGAGCGACTAAGGCTTCAAAAATAATGGAGTCGGCAAAAGAAACGACTCAAACTGGTGAAGAGAAAGCCGGAGGAATCTTCCAGCAGACTGGACAACAAGTGAAGAGCATGGCCTAGGGTGTTGTTGATATTGTGAAGCACACTTTTGACATGGCTGATACTAATGAAGATCCTAATATCACAAAATACAAAACTTTATATCAATAAACTGGCCTAATCTAATATTTCACTTGGATCTCTTTTTAATTTATTTCGTGATGTATTCAAGTATTCGTGTATCTTGTGTTTAGAAGTTGCGTGCTTGTTTGTTCCTTTAAAGATTCCACCCTCTCGAGGGGATATAATAAAAGATTTCCATACCTATGACTCTATGAGGTATGGGGCTAAGGAGATGCTTATGTTGATCAGGAATAAACACTGAACAAGAGGAAGAAAAGAGGTGATTACTGCAACATATGAAGCTGCAATCTACTACACATGGCTGACTTGGAACCAGAAGACATTCATGAAGGGAACAATTAACAGAATATTTGTAGTCCTACTTGTGAAACACATTATTAGGGAGAGAGGAATGACTGTACAAACTGTAAGACATAGGAGTAAATGTATTTTTTTTTGAGAGAATTTGTAACTAGATTATGCTTGAGGTCTACGAATATGGTGCCAGTTAGTTGGTAACCAGATTATAGATGCTCTCAAGTGCACTCTTTCATTTGTTGGTATGGTAATGTTTAACATTTTATGGCAAAAAAACACATATTCTAATAAATGTGTAAAATAGAAAATTAAACGAACAACAAGAGTATTAAATAAAAGATTCAAGGACAAAAGCGGACAAAAGTTAAACCTACCAGAAAACAGACCGAAAGGTTTAAAAAAAAAGTAAAGTGGAACAAGAAAAGTTTGATGGTCCATAAAGAATCTGTAAATATTGGAAAATCTAAAGAGATTTTGTTTCATAGTTTATAGCTTCTTTAGACTTTCATAACCTGGAAATTCTAAAAGCCTTAAAAACAAAAAAGATGCTACCAGCTATAGAAAATCTCAATAACAAAGAGCTCATGGAGTCAAAACAAAAATTGTTGTACTAACATGAATCTCAACAATAGAGGGTCTATGTAATCGCTAAACTTGAAATTTTCATAAAAGAGATCTTAAGTTGTAGTCAAAACCAAACAATTATTTTATTATACTAGTTCTCGTATTCACTATAGAACTTTTGAATGATCATAAGTTACAGATCTATGAAAATCCACTCGCCGTAATATATTAACAGCCACACACCTTAATATAACAACAACACGCCTTAATATACATTAACAGAGGAATCGATTCAATCGATTCAATCAATTGCAATCAAAATAATAGCAGGTAAATTTCACAAACACAAAAAACATTACTTTTACAAATCTCAAATCACTTGGAAATTACAATTAATGCCTAAATATTGATTAGTTCATCAAGTATATTTTTTTCTTCCCAATTAATGCATAAATACTGATTAATGAACATGATAGAAAACAAATTACATGGTTAAATTCTCAATGAAGATGTATAGAGCAACAAAGATAATAGAACATGATAGAAATAGATGAGTGGAGAGGAGCGACCTATATTCCTAAAAATTTCGTTGTTGTTGGATGTTGATGCTAACTTCGGTTTTGCTGGATGTCGCTGCTGTGAGTGAATTATAAGCTGTTGGATGTGTTGTTGTGATGAATTAGGATGTGGAATCCTTATTTGTGTGGGAGATGTTTTTAGGAATATTTTCCTTATTAGCATAGGAGAGGTTTCTTTGTTAGTAATGTTTACCTTATTGTGTGGGAGTTCCTTTTTTCCCCAGAATTTGGAGAAAGGCGGGAGGAGAAATAATTTAGAGAAAGGCGGGAGTTTGTATTTTAAGAAAAAAGGCTTTTTTGCCACTATTTTTTGGAATCGCTACTAAAAATGCACTTATTGGTGGTCATTATACATTAGCCGTTGATATTTTGCCTCATGTGAATACATAAGTGACAATTCGCATATTGCCACAAAATAATTGTCGCTAAAGTTCATTTTTGTAGCATTGAATCATCATGTGTTGGTACTCTGCCTTAGTTGAGTGCATCGACTTTCTTTGTACCATATCCTTTTTGTTTTAACGCCAAGTTAACCTCCGTCCTCAACTGTGCCATCTCCTGGTGCATCTCCTAATGCATTAGTATTGCATTTTGATTTGTATTTACTGAAAAGTTCTCCTTGAGGTTTTGGCATCCCTATTACACCATGCTCTATTTGTTTTAGCGACTGGATCAAGTTTTCCCACAGCTTCCTCAAAAGTGTTTGCCATGAACGATCCTCTAGTAATAGTGTCCGCCACTACTTTTCCATTGTCATCCATTGCTCTGTAGAAGATCTCAAGTAGTGAGTGGTTGTTTATTCTGTGGTTTGGCACACTTCTCAGATAGCTTTTAAATCTTTCCCATACAGAACTTATCGACTCTCCAGGTATTTGTTGAAAGTTGTTGATTTTATCCTTCAGCTTCAACTTCAAATTCTTGGATAATGTGAAGTATTTTTCTAGAAACGCCTCATGCAACTACCTCCATGTTCTGATTGAGTTATATGGGAGCTTAGATAGTCACAGAGTTGCTTCGCCTATTAGTGATAACGTGAACACATGCAAAAAGAAGTATAAAGCGGTTATTATCCAAATAAATAAACTAACAAAGGTTAGGGTAGATCCCATGAGGAATAATGTTGAGACTTAGAGCCCATTTGAATTGGCTTAAAAAGTAATTTTTAAAAAGTAACTTTTTAAAATCAAACTTAAAATGACTTTTAAGTCAAAAAATAAAAAGTAGGGAGAGTCCTACTTTTGACTTTAAACTTATTTTAAGTTATTTTTAAATTTGTCAAACACTCCTAAAAGCTAAAAATGACTTAAAAGAAGGTTTGACCAACTTTTAAGCCAATCCAAATAGGCTCTTAGCTTAATTGTCATTACTTGTACTCTTAGTTGTGTTATTTTTGTAAAAAGGGGGAGTTTTGTAGAAGAATAATAGTTGGAATGATTGTAAGTAACAAGTATCAAAGCAACATGATTTATGCTTGTAAGAATTAAAAAAAAGATGAAACTAGGGTATATTTGTGTTCCCCACAAATCCTTAACTCAGTAAACCTTATAGTAGTAACCTTGTCTAGTGTCTAGCATGCAAGATCGGTAAGTTAGATATCACCTAAGTGGATGCCAGCTAAATAAGTAAATTTCACCACATAACTTGGTCCATTTACAGGTGTATGCTTTACTAACCCTTGCCCTTGATTCCAAATTAGCTATCCCCTTGGTCCGTTCAAGCTATTAGATGAGGGTTGATAGCCTCAAATCTTCATTGTGTAATCTATTTTCCGATTCGTTACGCCCTTGGTCCCGCAAGTAAGAATAAGGCAAGTTCTAACGTAGGCCTCCGTTAAAAAGCAATCATAGCAAAGAGAAAAATAATACATGCATGAACACTATTCAAGAATTACTAGTTATTAGGTCTACGTTGTTAATTTTTCATGGTTCCCACAATCCTAGTTGTGGAATTAGCTAATCAGAGTTGTTTGATCACAATTCATAATTGTAACACCCAGAAAGTCTCTAAGCTAAGACCCGAACCATTCTTCATATGTGTATAGGGTTGTACTGGATAATTATTAATTATGCATAGGTATTAATTAAGGTCAATTCTTTAGTGTGTGTGTAGGGGCGGGGGGGGGGGATTTGGAGATGAATTAAGGTAATAATAATCCTCTAACACAAAGTTGAGTTGAAAGTTTCCTTAAATCTTCTTTCCAACGCCACCAAGTTTGCATCATTTCGAGTTTTGAGAAGAGAGTTATGATCATTTTACTAAATAATACAGTGCAGTTTCGTTTTGGCCGCGGGAAAATTCTAAATAAGATAATTTCCTTGTCTAAATAAGAAGTATTTCAAGAAAGTGATGAACTTATGAATGCTGTTTTATGAAAGTTTATGCATGATTTATGAAAAGATGTTTTATGATTTGAAGGCTGCTTTTGTGTTGAGCATCAATGAAATTGTGAAAGGTTTTCTCACATATTAAGGAATCATGATTTGGTGAAAGGTTTTCTCACACATGCATGATTCATGATTTAAGGAGCTACTCTATGATGATTTAAGCTTAGATTAGTAACTTAATTGTGTTTTTCTATGTATGATGTTATATTTATGAAATTTGACTATTTCGTTGGGATTTAACTTAGCACCGTGAGAACTTTGAGGTGGAGGCTCAAATAGGGTAGTCTCTAGAAGTAACCTCCAGTTCCAAACTACGTGACCCCGTAGGATTATCTTAAATTACTTAGCTAGTGGATCCACAAATAGCATATGAATCATAATACGGAGTTCTACCTTGGCAAGTAGACTCTCCCTTCTCGGTATGGGAGTTACATCGAATTCCATGTTATAGCTCGCATGGTCTATTGTCGATTAAAGCTAATATCCCACAAAAGAACTATATTTTCTTCAAAGGTTCTATGAAAGCTTCTCAAATGGTTTTAAGTATGCATTGACCTCGTATATGATTTATGATTTCTTTATAAAGGCTTTTATAACGTTTTACTTGGTTTGCATATCATATTTAAATTCATCATGTCCAGCTTTACAAATTAGCTTACATATATCTCATACTCAGTACATTCAAAGTACTGATTCACATGCCTTTTGTGCCTACATTTTTCATGTGATGTAGATTCAGGTTCTTACTATCAGGATCCTAGTCGGTTGGATCGCAGCTTCCAGTTAGAAGGTGATGAGTTCTCTTATTTCGAGCACTCAAGCCAGTTTGTTATTTAAATTCACTTGTATTGATTAAGGTAAGTGGGGGTCATGCCGCACTAACTATAATCAGTATTAATAGAGGCTTCATAGACATTCAGTTAGAGTTATTATATTCATTCTATTCTATTTCATATTCATTTCACATTACAGTTGTTGTATACAAAACTTTGTTCAAAAATATATTAAACCAGTATTCCATAATTATGCTTTCGCTCAGTCATTTGCATTGTTTTACATGTTCATATTTAGTTCCTCATGACTATGTCAGTATCAAGGATTAGTTTGGAGTCACTTGTTATTCTAAGCACCGTGTTACGACTAGGGGGTAGTCTCAGGTCGTGACAATAATAATTAGGTTAAAATAAATCATGAACTTAAAAGATGAATGTTTGAATTCAAAAATCTTGAATTGAATTTGCAAAGTAGTAATCAAAGATCAAAGATGTAATTAAGACCAATGAATTCAAAAATTATCATAAAAGTAGTTCACAATTAATTCCTAAACTCCAAAAATGAAAATAACATCATAAATAAAAGCTAAGAAAAGTATTTATAGACATCTAATCCTAAACAAAAAAACTAGGAAATGTAGGATTCGACAGCTTCTATGGCTCATGATGTACGAACCGTAGTCCCTTGTACGGCTCGTGGAGTCCTCTCATGGAAAGCAGTGTTCAGCCAATCTTCAGGACCTCTTCTACGGACGGTACCTATGGTCTATAGACCAGTGAACAATCCATCCTGGTCAATCGTAGTCTGAGTCTTCAATCTTCACTCTCTGAATCATCTATGCTCATCCATCTATGGCTCATAGTGTTCCCTCGAAGCTCAGCCTTAACTTCAATAGCATTAGACCTCTCATCTACGAGTCCATCTACGGCTCGTGGAAAGGACCACGACTCGTAGGTTGGCTTGTAGATGGCTAAGAAGTTGTTTCCAATACTGTGTGTTTTAGCTCAGCTGCCAAAACCTATTTTCTTACAAATTATACATAAAACACAATCAAATCTACTAACAAATGCTTAAAATATTTGTAAAATCTCAAGTTTAAAGCATTACAAGTACTTAAATCTGCGGTACATCAAACATGCACAAAAGTAAGTTAGTCAACTATTATTAATATTCCTTATGTCCACTAATTAATTATAGTTAATATTTATACAATTACAGGAAAGACAAGGATGAGCACTACATAGTTAAATGCTCGAGTCTTGGATTCGAACAACTAGATTTTGTAGTTGCATTTATGAAGCCGAAGGACTGATTCTACCTAATGTCCCAACCCAACAAGTGTTGGAATGATGAGATATAACCATGCCACTTATCTTTTGAGCAATACGTACTAATACATACATACAAATAACATCCACAAAACTGATACATAAGTTGTTGTTGATGCATGTCTGCAACATATGAATGTCATTTTTTACTATTTGCAAAAGAGTCGAAGCAACAGAGTAATTCAAAATATTGATACAACACCACTAATTGTTTTATAAAAACATACATTGACAAGGCCAATGTTGTTTCTAGTTATAAGGAGAAAGTTGTTAACATTATCAAAGGGTTTAGTATAGCCGCCACACTGCTTTGGCACCTGACAGATGAGGTGTATGTCCCAGTAAATTGTGATGGGGAGTTTTATTGGGTCCTAGCGGTCGTTGTATTGAAGGAACAGTGCATAAAGGTGTATGATTTATGTCCTCATCTAGAAGCAAAAAATTGTCTAGTAAGATTCAAAAGTTGGCTACAAGCAGTGTCTCAAGTAAAAGCAAAAGTTTCTTCTCAAGTAGAATCAGAAATTCCTTCTCAATCCTCTCTAGATACAGAAACAGAGAAGGAAAAAGAGAGTGAGAATGTAGTAGAAGATGAAAAAGCTAAAGATGGAGGAGATGATGAAGCTGAAGATGAAGTTGAAGAAGAGGAAAACAAATATGATGAAGAGATAGAATATGAAGATGGAGGAGAGGAAAAAGGTGAAGATGATGGAGAGAATGAAGGAGAGGAAGAAGGAGAAGACAAAAATGATTCTGAGGAAGAAGAAGAAGAAGAAGAAGAAAATTTTGATAAAGAAGATGAAAATGAAGAGGAAGGAGAAGAAGATATCATTATTGATGAACTTAGAACAAAAAGGAAACATGAACTTAGAACAAAAAGGAAACATGATATCATTATTGATACGAACAGCCCTTCATCCAAAGATGTTGTCAAAACTGTTAATGCAAACAATTTTCGAGTGCATCTCCACCCTAATTCTATTGGTGATTGTATCATAAGGTCAGCCTTGAGAAAATCTGTTGACTCGTTGAAGAAAATACTTCGGGAGAAATATTTGGAAGATTCTTTTAGGAGTAGTTATTTTGGGAAATATCCTGATTTGTCTTTGATTAATAATGCCCGTTTCCAAATGACCATAGTCTATGGTCTTCTGAAAAGAAGGTTTATGTTTGTGGTTAATGAAATGATGGATGAGGTTTGGATTAATTATCATGGCATGCCACTTTGTTTTGATAAAAAGGAGTTTACCATAGTTACTTGACTAAAATATCATCCTCCTTCTCAGCCCATCCCTATTTTTACACAAACAGTTAACCCCACAAATAAAAGACCGATCAAAAGAAAGAAGAAGTTAAGGAAACAACTAATAAAGAAGAGTCGAGTAAGGACGACTTGGTGTCCCTTGTTTGTCCAAGCTTCAAAAATCCAGATTGCTAGCTGAGTTGAATGGTAAATACCTTTCAAAAAAGAACAAGGAGTCAATGTGCTTAGTTTGGTTTGTACATAATGTACTTGGGGCCAAAGATGTCAACAACATACCCCTTAGTTTTGTAAAGTTCTTAGAGGATATTGAGGTTTTCAACAACTATACTTGAGGTAATGAAAGCTACCGATTGATTGTATGATATTTGTTGACTCCATTATCTCCAAAGACAGTCAACTTATATGACTTTCCATGGGCTTTCATGGTAAACATATCTTTTTGGTTTTTTATATTTTATTGAATAATGCAACATTTGATTTGTTGACATCTTTTTTATAGGCTTGGTCATTTGAAGTCATTCCTCATTTGTGGCAGCAAGTAATGGCCAAAGAAGAGGTTTCAACTCCAAGAATCTTCAGATGGTCGTTTGCAAAAAATAACAAGAATACCCCCAGATATTTTTAACCCTCCTGAGGATGCAGTAAGTTCTTCTTTTAAATAGAATAATTTACCTTAGGTTTAACAAGTTAGCAAATTGGAACGGACTAATCATCTTTGGCAACTGATTACCTATCCGTTGTAACATATACGTAAACATCTATTAATAGATGATCAATCTGCAACAGATGAAAACTTGTTGCCACAGATTGCCCATCTGTTGGAACAAATGAGTCATCTGTTGCAACATATGTCATATTTTTTGGTTAAGATTGGTAATCTGTTATCATAGATGACTCATCTGTTCCAATAAATATGCAAGTTTCCTTGAACGATTACCTAATATACTCATATTTATTTATTATAGGTTGTGCATCCATAGCTTGTCCCAAAAAAAAGAGAGTTGAAATGTCCTTCATTGTTACTCCAGGGTCTGTTGAACCCCTATTTGATCTTATGGTGGATAGGGTTAAAAGGGAATTGGTTGGAGCAACAACCATCAAAAGGAAAAGAGTTGATGTTGGTCAACTTGTTATTTTTTTATAAGGATATGGTTAATGCAGTTGTAAGGGCTGGTGTTAATGTTAGTGTTGGTGCTGATTTTAGTGGTGGGGGGGAAAAGTGGGGCTGGTGGGGAAAAACTTTGGAATTTCCTACTCTTTTCAATGTTTTTGGCCTTTCTTTCAAACATTTATCATTGCCTTGACCCTTAGCCTTCATAGTTGCAAAACATAAAAATATAATTAGAATAGGACATAGTTAGGAATTGAGGACACTAATTGTTGAACTAAATAGGCCTCAAATGAGTGTAAATATACTACTCATCATTGATGACCCTACAACTTCAACCTACGGTCAGTAGGAACTTTTACAGGCTATCGTGGTTAGTCGTAGAATCAGTTACTGGGACCTAAAATCCTGAGTAACTTCAACGAGACCTTCTTATGGGTCATAGTCCTTTCTATGGCTCCTAGGGCCAATCCGTAGATCCCAAGTTCTAGCCCAAAATTTTACCAAGTCCAGATCACTTCTACGAATCCCACCTATGAATCGTAGACCATATGATGACTCGTCAACTCCTTTCGTAGACCAGAGGTCTCAAATCAATTCTCTAAATCACTTCTATGGGCATTTCCTATGGCCCCTAGACCCTCCTACGATTCATCTTGCTCATCCGTAGGTCAAACATAAGAGACTTGATATTTTCCAAAAATTTAACTCAAATTCCACGAAAACTTCCTATGACCCATAGAGGTTTCCACGAACTCTAGATAGGCTCTGTAGGAACTGCACCAGTGCACTTTTAAGAGACTTTTTTCCTTTCCAATTCAACTTTCCAATGTCTGAGGTGTTACACATCTGTTGCAACATATTACTCATCTTCTATGACGCATCTATTGCAACATATTACCCATATTCTACAATAGATGACTTATCTATTGTAGTAGACGACTAATCTGTAATAACAGATGACTCATATATTGCAGCAGATGCCTATATTTGTTTTACCTTTTCAATTATTACTAACTAAAATTAATTATTATTTCAATATTTTGATGAAATTCTTGACCTCATGCGGGGGAAGGCATATAAAATTTAATGAGTACTATGCTCTCAGGATAGAATTTTGAATCTTAACTTCTATAGTAACTTCAAAGACATGTTCAAGATTATCAGTAATCAAGCAACAAGTGTTGGTGGCAGAAACTTAAGGGACTTACTTGCTGAGTTTAAATGGGAAGAGGATGTCGTTGAGTACGTTAGAGGGAATAGACCATATCCTAGTGACATGGATTGTATAGGGGGAAAGTGAATTGTTGCAGTCATGAACTTAGAGAAAAGATATTTTGTGACTCTTGAGATCATCTTAAACGAGATAGTCATGAATGTTTATAACTGCAATATACCAGGTTTTGAACATCAGAAGTTTTGATATTCATAGAGACTTTGTTGGAGTTGTTCTCAATATTGTTGAGGCAAAGTGGCATAATGAAATACTTGCCAGCATAGTTGCTCAATGAACGATGGGCTTTTGAAGGTCAAATACCTAACCTTCTAAAAAATGAGACGAGCTTATCATACTCGCTTGCATTTATTGAGCATTTGATAACCGACACTTCTCTGGCACCTCATAAGACTCTATTAATTATAATGGGTTTGGGCTGCTAGGGTAGCATGTAAGAGCTTGGAGCCTTGATATGGATTAAATTATCATATGTGTAATTAATGATGAAAATATTTTATGTTTATTAGTTGTCTAGTATTTTGTCTACTATTCAATTCTATTTTATGAATTATTAGTTTTCTTGTATTTTGTCTACTATTAAATTCTATTTTAAGAAGTATTTTGTCTACTATTGTTCCAATAAAAATGTAATTTGTTTCAACAGATGCCAATTCTGTTATATTACCATACAGAAGTGTGCATCTGTTCCAATCAAAGTGAAATCTATTGGAATAAATGCACACTTTATGTGGTAATTTCCAACAAAAGTGACATATGTTCCAATATACGTCAATTTGATAGATTGATGAATTGACTAATTTGTTGGAAATTATTATATTTAGTTTTATTAAGTAATAAACAATGTTATCATATTATATATAATGGTCAATTATTGTCTAGTATCACATTCATAATGAATTACATAGTAATTAGATGATCAACTAAGGGTATTATTCTGAATGAATTGATGAATTGACTAATTTGATGGAAATTGTTACATTTAACCTTATTTAGTAATAAACAATATTATAATACTATATATAATGTTCAACTATTGTCTTAGATCACAATTATAACGAATTATATAGTAGATGTGTAAATTTATTGCAACATATGATTCATATGTTGCAATAGATGAGTAATCTGCTGCAACAGATAATGTAGACATTTGGTGCAACAGATGAGTCACATTTGTGCAACAGATGCATTATTTGTTACGATAGATGCCTTATCTGTTGCAACAGATGAAGTATATGTTGGAACAAAGGTAGATTATGTTGAAAAATAATTAAACATATTGGAGATATGTTGCAACATATGAGTCATATGCTGCAACAGATGCATTATTTGTTCCAACATATGGTTCATATGTTGTAGTAGATGGTCCATATATACAGTATAATTTTTCAAGTGAGGACGTTCGGATGAATTCCTCAGCTCCATGTGGGTCTACCCCTGATCAGATCTCTTTTCATTTCTTTATATTTTAGATTAGGGTAAATTTTATATGTTAGTGTAGCTTTCTACTTAAAACTAATATTTTAATTTTAAAATTATTGAATCTAATGATGAAAATAAATCATTCCAACGAGAATCATTATTTTTAATGAGCTTTCATTTGTTTTCTTCAATCAAGATTATGAAACTGTCATGAAAATTGAGAGACTTTTAGAGGGAAAAAATCATAGTAATAACAATGGTGGTAACTGGTAAGTGATGAAGAAGAATGAATTGAAGGTGATATGATGGTGGATTTAGTGGTGGTGGTGAGGAGAAATGGATTGGTGGTAATAACAACAACGTGGATATGACTTTTAGGTGAGATGGGGAATGAATAGGTGGGATGATTTAGTGATGAAGAAGACATAATTATTAGATGATTTTAATTTCTAATTATAGATTATTTAAAGAAAAATATAATTAACAAAAAGAAAAATTAATGAATAATGAAAGAAAAAAAGAAAAGAAATATAAAAATTATAATGTCTGACATGGTGCTAACGTGGTGGTGATGTGGTGAGCGAGTATAAAACATTACATATTATGTTATGTGTTTTAGGGTGGAAATAAATTCCCCTTTAAGCAGTATAGATGTGTAATAGATCGACATAATAGTTTAAATGGGTATTCAACTTTTTGGAACAAGTTCATAGTTGTTGTAAAATTAAATCAATAAGAAAAAAATACTAAAGATAAGAACAATAGAAATAGAGAGGCAATAGAGTAGAACTTTCTTATTATTCCAATAAATATATCAAGTTTGTACCACAATAGTGAATGACATTCCTATTTATAAGTTGAGAAATCACTCTAAAAGTCATCATATTAAATGCCCAAATTAATAAATACGTTCTTGCCCAAAGTGATTCATATAACCTAGGGAATATATATACAAGAATGTAAGTATTTCATGTATTAAGTAAATGGACAATCTACTAATTCAATGGATTTATACTTTCCTTTTGATGTCCATAGATAATGTGCCTCGTTAAAATCTTACTATAAAAACATCAGTGGAAAAAAGGCTAGTAAAAAAAATAGTACACACATCTCATAATACGTCTTGAGTGTTGCTTCATTAAAAACTTTACCAAGAAAAATTATTTGGGTCAAAACCATGGTTAAAGAAAAGAGTACAATGTGTATTTCACTTTCCGTGATGAAAACTTTACTTGATATCATGGACACGATGTATTCCAATCTTATATATTAACTTTTTAAATGTTAATGTTGATAATGTGTTAATGTCACGACCCAAAATTCACATGTCGTGATGGCACCTATGTTCTCAACCGATTGGTAAGCCAACCCACTAGTTTTATCAATTTAACTAAGTAAATAAGGTAAAGAGTAAACAACGAGTAGAATATCTCCAACCATAGTCCTTCATAAATATGAAATGCGGAAAACAAAATACACCCAAGAATTGGTGTCATAAGTACGAGAGCTTCTAAAATACGAGGCAAGTCTGAAACTAAAATGACAAGTCTAATAAACATAATAAATATCCTGTCTGAATACGAAAACAACAGAATAAGTAATAAGATAGAGGGAGGTGTGGGCCACGGAACAGCCAAGCAGCTCACCACAACTCCAAGATACTCCAAGCTTGGACTCAAGAAGCTCCATGAGATGTACTCATATCCGGAATTGGATCTGCACCACAAAAAGGTGCAACAAGTGTAGTATGAAACCACGTGTACCCAGTATATTCCATAGACCGACAACGAAAAGGTAGTGACAGGAGTATATAAGAAAATAATCATTTTACTTGTACAAGGTTATATTATACTGATCAAACAAGTGTCATCAAATAAGGATAATCAATTATCACGTAATGTCCAACCACCAATAAAACACATAATCAACAAGAATAAGGATGTACTGATATGCAATGCAATGCGACACTGTGAAATGATATACCCCAGATGTCAAGTACTTTCTCAACCGTATATACATGATACTCCACGGAAATACATCGAGGGTTCATGACCCATGGGGGACTCGCGAGGTCCATATACCGACACGGACGATCTCCACGTGTCTGTGTGGACGATCTCAACGCACTATCATACAATCAAACAATCCCCAGCACGGATGATCTCCACGTGCCCAACTTATAATCATAACATCTCACAATCCACGGCACAGACGATCTCCACATGCCCTACTGATACTCAATCTCATGTTAATGCATGTGTACAATATGATTTCAACAAAAAGGGGATGATGATGCATCTCAATCAATCAAATATCAGTATCATATATAATCACCTCAACTATCACAAATATACGGGTTCAATAAAGAAACACAATAACACCCAAGGAATCAAGTCAACAATACATCAGCTAATGCCCATATGCTTTGGCATTCTCAAATTACAATGCGCATTCTATAGTAATAACTTCTCCTTTATAACACTGGTACTCGTACCAATGTCCGTCACACCATTGGTACGAGACCCCCATCTTTCGCCTTTACCCATTGTCTATTTCATTTTTAATCTTTAATTAGGAAAATGTTCTTCAACGAAGTCTGAAAGTCTTAACATACCTCGGATGTCGAACACGTGACACGAATCCTCAAGATTTTGCCTTTCCCTTTCATAAAGCCTCATAATATTCCCAATCTATCAAATATGTATTATTCATAAGTAAACGAGTCTGTAGACACCCATACATTATATTCCTAGCCAGACACTAAAACTCATCAAAACGTTGAATCCAGGTCCACAAGAACAAAATTGAAATTTTATTAAAACTAAATTGCCCATTAGTTGTAAACCCCAAATATATCTTATATAATCGACTTATAGGAAGGAACTGTTGGACCATTGTCTTTGAAAATAAATGGCCACGAATAAAATCACATTGAATTTGTCATATTTAACATTAATGGGCATGTAAATTTCAGAATTTTACACTTAATAAAGGATGTCTAATTATTAGAATTAGATTATAAATTTAAAGGAACAAATCAGATTCTTCCTTATTATTTTATTCGTACAAAGAAAATCTTTAAAAAAATGAATGCAATGCTTACAGTAACTACCACTAACTCTATACTACCCTAGCATCTAAACAACCCTCCAACCCCACCGTCCATTCTCTTACATACATATATATACCCACCAATCAAAATCTTTCCCAAACAGCACTACATAACAACCTTGGTCACTTTCTGATAAAGAGAATTGTTATTATTATAATATAACTATAGGTATAAGCATCATACAATTGCATATATTTAAGGAATTGAATACCTGGAAAAAGATGTAACCCCGCCTTAGCATTTAGTGCAAGACTGCGCTATATTTTTCTTGAGTTTCGTTGTTTCTGAGTTATGATTCGGAAATTATTAAACTTCTCTTTACTTACTCTAATTTCATACATGGGCCAAGTAGTAAGGATATTAAATAAATTATGGACTAGGCCCATTAACTACCAACTAAAAAAAAATTAATTATTTAATAAATACCCGCTAACTAAATAATCGTAGTTACCAAATAGTTCAAAGTTTTCATTTAAAGTTTTACGGGAAGAGTCAAAATAGTTCTAGTGCTCAAAACGACCTAGCGGGTCGTTACATCATCTACCACTTAAACAAACGTTCGTCCCCGAACGGTAAAAGAATATGACATACATGAACGCTCAAAAACCTGAGGATATCTAATCATCATGTCTGACTCGGTCTCCCAAGTAGCCTCCTCAATCGGACGATGCTTCCATTGAACTTTTACTGAAACGATCTCCTTCGACCTCAACTTCCGAATTTGCCTATCCAAGATTGTTATCGGCTCTTCCTCAAAAGTCAAATTTTGATCAAGTAACACCGAGTCCCATTGAATCACATGGGCACCACCCTGATGATACTTTTTCAGCATCGAAATATGAAATACAAGGTGAACACCCGACAAACCAGGTGGCAAAGCCAACTCATACGCCACCTCCCCAATACGCTCAACAATCTTGAAAGGACCAATATACCTTGGGCTCAACTTGCCCTTCTTTCCAAATCTCATCACACCCTTCATGGGCGAAAGCTCTCCAACCATGAACTCCAAATCACGAACTTTTTTATCTGCATAACTCTTTTGCCTACTCTAAGTCATGAGAAGTCTATCCTGGATCAACTTGACCTTGTCCAAGGACTCCTTCAACAAATATGTACCCCACGGTCTAACCTCAAATGAATCAAACCAACCGATTGGAGATCGATATCTCCTACCATATAAAGCCTCAAATGGTGCCATCTCAATGCTCGAATGGTAACTATTATTGTAAGCAAACTCCGCTAAATGCAAAAACTGATCCCAATGACCACCAAAGTCAATCACACACGCCCGTAACATGTCCTCAAGAACATGAATAGTCCGTTCAGACTGACCATCAGTCTGAGGGTGAAAGGCTGTACTATGATCCACCCGAGTGCCCAACTCATTTTGCATAGACCGCCAGAAATGAGATGTAAACTGTGTGCCACGATCTAAAATAATAGAAATGGGCACCCCATGTAAGCGAACTATCTCTCGAATGTAGATCTTGGCTAGCTTCTCTGAATTATAGGTAGTCTGAACTGCTACGAAGTGTGCAGACTTAGTCAATCGATCAACGATGACCCATATAGCATCAAACTTACCCAAGGTACGTGGCAACCCTACCACAAAGTCCATAGCAATACGCTCCCACTTCCACTTAGGTATGGGCATGCTCTGAGTCACACCTCCAGGCTTTTGGTGTTCATACTTCACTTGTTGACAATTCAAACACCGAGATACAAAGTCCACTATGTCCCTCTTTATACGACACCACCAATAATGCTACTTCAAGTCACGATACATCTTAGTAGCCCCTGGATGAATAGAGTACCTCGAACTATGGGCCTCCTCCATGATCATTCTAGTCAAATCACCTGTTCGAGGAACACAAATATGACTATTTATCCTCAAAACTCCCTCACTATCAAGAACTGCATCCTTGGCCTCTCATTTTGACCCCTTGTCTCAAATCTTACATAAGTCACCATCATCAAACTGTTGAGTCTGAATCTTCTCCAATAAGGATGACCTAGCATCCACGTAAGCCAACACTCTACCAGATTCTGAAATATCAAGCCTCACAAAGCTATTGGCTAAGGACTGGACGTCCCTAGCTAAAGGACACTCTCCAACCGTAACAAGGCAAGACTACCCATACTTACCGTCTTTCGACTCAAGGCATCTGCTACCACATTTGCCTTGCCCGAATGATAAAGAATAGTCATGTCATAGTCCTTGAGCAATTCCAACCATCTCTGCTGCCTCAAATTGAGATCCCTCTGATTGAATATATATTTGATCTACGATGATCCGTGAACACCTCACAATGTACACCATAGAGGTAATGCCTCCAAATCTTCAATGCAAACACTACAGCCGCCAACTCCAAGTTATGAGTAGGGCAGTTCTTCTCGTGAACCTTCAGCTTCCTCGAAGCATAAGCTATCACCTTCCCCTTCTTCATCAATACGCAACCAAGACCAATTCGAGAAGTATCACAATATACAATAAAACCCTCTCCCCCCATGGGTAAAGTCAAAATCAGAGCAGTAGTCAATAAAGTCTTAAGCTTTTGAAAACTTACCTCGCACTCATCAGACCACTGAAAAGTCACTTCCCTTTGGGTCAATCTAGTTAAAGGGGATGCAATCGATGAGAACCCCTTTACAAATCATCGATAATAACCTGCGAGTCCTAAGAAACTTCGAATCTCAGTAACTGAAGCAGGTCTGACCAAATCTCGAACTGCCTCAATCTTCTTAGGATCCACCATAATACCCTCCTTGGACACTACATGTCCCAAGAATGCTACCGAACTAAGCCAAAACTCACACTTTGAAAACTTTGCATAAAGATTCTTCTCCTTCATAATCCCAAGCACAATCCTCAAATGATGCTCATGTTTCTCTTTACTGCGAGAGTATATCAATATATCATCTATGAAGACAATAACAAAGGAATCCAAGTACGGTCTGAACACTCAGTTCATCAAGTCCATAAAGTTGATGGGGCATTAGTCAATCCAAAAGACATCACCAGAAACTCATAGTGGCCATAATATGTTCGGAAAGCTGTCTTAGGGATATCCTCCACCCTAACCTTCAACTGATGATAACTAGATCTCAATTCAATCTTGGAGAAAACTAAAGCACCCTGAAACTGATCAAATAAATCATCAATACGAGGTATCGGATACTTGTTTCTGATGGTAACCTTGTTCAACTGCCGATAGTCAATACACATACGCATAGATCCATCTTTCTTCTTCACAAATAACACTGGAGCACCCCAAGGAGATACACTCAGTCTAATAAAACCCTTGCTCAATGAATCTTGTAACTGCTCCTTCAACTCCTTCAACTCCTTCAACTCGGCTGGTGCCATACAATAAGGAGGAATAGAAATAGGCTGAGTGCCTTCCTCTAAATCAATAAAAAAATATCATGTTCAGGTGGATGACCTGGTAAGTCTATCGGAAATACCTCTGAAAATTCACTCACCATCGAAAAAGACTCAAGCATAGGAGTCTCTACACTAGTATCTCGAATGTGCACCAAGTAAGCCAAGCATCCTCTCTCTACAAAGTGACGAGCCTTAAGAAATGATATCACCCCTTTAGGAGGGTGACTAAGAGAACCTCTACATTCCACTATAGGGATCCCAGGCATAGCTAATGTAACTGTGTTGGCATGACAATTCAAAATCACATGATAAGGAGATAACCAATCAATCCCAAGAATCACATCAAAATCTACCATATCTAAGACCTTCAAATCCGCATGAGTCTCATATCCCATCAGAGTAACTATACACAGTCGATACACCCGATCTACCACTACAGAATCCCCAACATGAGTAGAAACATGTACCGGCAAATCAAGAGACTCACATAATATATCCAGACTCGAAGAAAAATATGTGGACACATAAGAATAAGTAGAGCCTGGATCAAATAATACAGTAGTTGATCGATGTCAAACCAGAATAATACCTGTGATAACAGCTTCTGAAGCCTCTGCCTCTGGCCTACCCGGAAAAGCATAAGAGTGAGCACGACCGCTCTCAGATGGTGAACCTCCACGACCACCACCTCGACCAGAATAGGAACCACCTCTACCACTCTGTACACCTCCCCTAGTCAGAGGTTGTGCACCCCTGAAAGTCTAAGCCTGAGAACCCTGATGCGAGCCACCACGTCTAGTCTTAGGACAATCTCCCACAAAGTGTCCCATATCACCACACTCAAAACAACCCCTACGATATATAGGCTGATGAGAGGAACCTGAATGACCAGAATGCCCTCCGCAGCCTACAAGTCTGGAAGATGAACCCTATGAAGTATGCACCGAACTCGAAGAACTATGCCCAACAAAATCAAATTCAGACGCTGGTATCGCGGCATGAATGAGTCTTCTAGACTGAGAGTGATAACCTCTACCTAAGTAACCTCGACTCCTAGGCGGAGTACTACCAAAATTACCTGAATGACGGGCCCTCTTGCCCTCACGCTGCTCAAATCCATCACGTCGAATCATCTCTAGCTCTTTGGTAGCATCTACCATTTCTGAAATGGAACACCATAAGCAGCAACCTGAGAAACTCCCAGAAGAATCGGAATAATCAGCCCCTTAACAAATCTTCTCACTCTCTCAGCCTCTGTGGGAAGTATCATCGAAGCATGCCTAGCTAAGGCATGGAATTTACCCTCATACTCTGCGACTGACATACCATCTTGCTGCAAACCCTCGAACTCGGCCCTCTTGCGCTCACTCTCATTGCGTGGAACAAACTTATCTAGAAATACCTGAGTAAACTGAGTCCATGATAGTGGAGGTGATCCAGCTGGACTACTACTAATATAATCCCTCCACCATTGCTTGGCAGGGCCAGTCATCTGGAACACTGTGTAGTCAACTCCATGAGACTCCACTAATCCAAGATTATGCAGCCTCTCATGACAACTAACTATGAATTCATATGCATCCTCAGTTAAATCGCCAGTATAGGTTAGAGGATTCATCACTCTAAACCTTCCAAACATCTTTTGTTAATCAATGGTCATAGAAGGCCTATTAGCCAAATGTGATGCAACACCTGGCAATACCATACTATCTAAATGGGGAGCTACAACAGCAGTTGGCTGTGTTCCTAGAGTCTGAGAACCTGGAGTAACCATCGGATCTGGAGTCTGACCTCCAATACGAATCTATGAGGCATCAGAGGTGATAGGCAATGTTCCCGCGTGAGCCATCCCCTTTAAAAGTCCTAGCATATGAACCAAAGTATCTTGAAGCACTGGGGTAGCAATGAAACTGGGTGGAGCCTGAGCTGGTCCATTCCCATCGACATGATCCTGCACATCCCCATGAGTAAAATCTGTATCAGGAGGTACTGCATTGGCATGGCCTTGGGTAGCTGTCGGTACTTGGCCTTCCACAGGTACTACAATATGTCCCCTACCCCGACCTCGACCTCACCCCTGCCTCTACCTCGGGTAGTGATCCCAGAAGCAGGTGCAGGAATAGACTCATAATCACCACTTGTAGATGTACTAGTCCTCACCATCTGAGAGATAATGAGACAACAAGATTAGAATTTTAGCAAAGTCAAGTGTGCACGATAAGGAATGAAAGAATATATTTTTTCTAAATGTCATATAGCCTCTCGAAGATAAGTATGGACGTCATCATACCGATCCACAAGACTCTACTAGACATTGCTCTTGTACTTGTGATACCGATGAACCTAGGGCTATGATACCAAATTGGCACTACCCTAAATTCACATGTCGTGATGGCACCTATGTTCTCAACCGATAGGTAAACCAACCCACTAGTTTTACCAATTTAACCAAGTAAATAAGGTAAAAGTAAACAATGAGTAGAATATCTCCAACCATAGTCCCTCATAAATATGAAATGCGAAAAACAAAATACCACCCAAGAATTGGTGTCATAAGTATGAGAGCTTCTAAAACACGAGGTAAGTCTGAAACTAAAATGACAAGTCTAATAAACATAATAAATATCATGTCTAAATACTGAAACAACAGAATAAGTAATAAGATAGAGGGAGATGTGGGCAACGGAATAGCCAAGCAGCTCACCACAACTCCAAGATACTCCAAGTTTAGACTCAAGAAGCTCCACAAGATGTACTCGTATCCGGAATTGGATTTGCACCACAAAAAAGGTGAAACAAGTGTAGTATGAGTACGAAACCACGTGAACCCAGTATATCTCATAGACCGACAACGAAAAAGTAGTGACAGGAGTACATAAGCAAATAATCATTTTACTTGTACAAGGCTATATTATATTGATCAAACAAGTGTCATCAAATAAGGATTATCAATTATCACGTAATGTTCTACCACCAATAAAACAAATAATTAACAAGAATGAGGATGTAATGATATGCTATGCAATGCGACACGACACTATGAAATGATATGCCCCAGATGTCAATTACTTTCTCAACCGTATATACATGATACTCCTCGGAAATACATCGAGAGTTCATGACCCATGGGGGACTCGCGAGGTTCATATACCAACATGGACGATCTCCACGTGTCTGTGCAGACGATCTCAATGCACTATCATAAAATCAAACAATCCCCAGCACGGACGATCTCTACATGCCCAACTTATAATCATAACATCTCACAATCCCCAGCACGGACGATCTCCACGTGCCCAACTGATACTCAATATCATGTCAATGCATGTGTACAATATGATTTCAACAAAAAGGGGATGATGATGCATCTCAATCAATCAAATATCGGTATCATATATAATCACCTCAACTATCAGAAATATACGGGTTTTATAAAGAAACACAATCACACCCAAGAAATCAAGTCAACAATACATCAGCTAATCCACATATGCTTTGGCATTCTCAAATTACAATGTGCATTCTATAGTAATAACTTTCCCTTTATAACACTGGTACTCGTACCAATGCCCATCACACCATTGGTACGAGACCCCCATCTTTCGCCCTTACCCATTGTCTATTCCATTTTTAATCTTTAATTAGGAAAATATCCTTCAAAGAAGTCTGAAAGTCTTAACATATCTCGGATGTCGAACACGTGACACGAATCCTCAAGATTTTGGCTTTCCCTTTTGTAAAGCCTTAGAATATTCTCAATCTATCAAATAAGTATTATTCATAAGTAAACGAGTCTGTAGACACCCATACATTATATTCCTAGCCCAGACAATAAAACTCTTGAATCCAGGTCCACAAGAACAAAATTGAAATTTTATTAAAACTAAATTGCCTATTAGTTGTAAACCCCAAATATATCTTACATAATCGACTTATAGGATGCAACTGTTGGACCATTGTCTTTGAAAATATGTGGGCACGAATAAAACCACACTGAATTTGTCATATTTAACTGTAAATGAGCATGTAAATTTCAGAATTTTACACTTAATAAAGGATGTCTAATTATTAGAGTAAGATTATAAATTTAAAGGAACGAATCAGATTCTTCCTTGTTACTTTATTCGTACAAAGAAAATCTTTAAAAAAAATGAATTCAATGCTTATAGTAACTACCACTAACTCTATACTACCCTAGCATCTAAACAACCCTCCAACCCCACCTTCCATTCTCTTACATATATATATATATACCCACCAATCAAAATCTTTCCCAAACAGCACTACACAACAACCTTGGTCACTTTCTGATAAAGAGAATTATTATTATTATAATATAACTATAGGTATAAGCATCATACAATTGCATATATTTAAGGAATTGAATACCTGGAAAAAGGTGTAACCCCGCCTTAGCAATTAGTGCACGACTGCGCTATATTTTTCTTGAGTTTCGTTGTTTCTGAGTTATGACTCAGAAATTATTAAACCCCTATTTACCTAGCTTAATTTCATACATGGCCAAGTAATAAGGATATTAAATAAATTATGCACTTGGCCAATTCACTATCAACTAAAAAGAAAATTTAATTATTTAATAGATACCCGCTAACTAAATAATCGTAATTACCGAATAGTTCAAAGTTTTCATTTAAAATTTTACGGGAAAAGTCAAAATAGTTCTAGTGTTCAGAACGACCTAGCAGGTCGTTACAGTTAATGAATAAATCTGTAAGATTATCACTTGAACGAATTTGCTGAACTCATATCTTACCATTTCGTTGACGATCATAGGTGAATTCTTTTTGGTGAAACATGCTTTGTCTTGTCTCCTTTCATATTTTCTTCAATTGGGATATACATGCAGCATTATCTTCGTAAATGGTGGTTGGAATGTCCCATTCCAAAGAAAAATCATATATTTCATGAATGTGATGTGTCATTGATCTCAATCAAACACACTCCCGACTTGCTTCATGAATGATTTTTATTTCTACTTGATTTAAAGAAATGACTATTAGTGTTTGCTTCATTGAACGCCAAGATATTATTGTACCTTCACATGTAAATAAATAATCTATTTGAGATCGAGGTTTATATGGATCAAATAAATATCATGCATTTGCATAATTAAATATTTCTTACTTGGATTTATTGAAATAAAATAAATTTATGCCCATGGTTTCCCAAAAATATTGAATGTGCTTAACGTCATTCTAATGTTTTCTCATTGGAGAGCAGGAGCTGAATCTTGCCAATAAACTCACTGCAAAATAAATATCTTGTCGGGTATTATTAGAAAGGTACATCAGAGTGTCAATTGTACTGAGACATGATACTTTTTAACTATTTTCATGAAATCAAAATTGATATATTTCTTTATGTTAAGCAATCTCATAGTAATTGCGGCACTATTTAATGAAATTACTTTAAAACCTTTTAAATCCTTCAACGATTTTCATATAACATTCACCGTCTAGCTAGATATGATAATTATTCATTATACCCATTCAAGTATTTCTTTTATCGTCAGGCCGGAAGAAACATCATTACATCCACCACAGGAGAACATATCTTCATTCAATAATGTAAGGAATTTTATAAAAAAAATTGTATGCTTCAATGCACAAGGCATACTTTATATCTTACTATTTTACTTTTTGCATGATAATTTATTTGTACCCCATTAACATTATAAATTGGTCTTTGAACTATAACTCTAAAACATTACTTTTTCATGTGAAACAAAATATATTTGAATTGCGTATTTTATTTGATCAATCATTTATCTATCCACACTTTTGATAACTTCAAATTCATGATCCTTGGTACTATCTATAATATTGAACAATACATTATATCAAAGATAATATCAACGATTATCTTGATATCGGTTCCAACGCGACATAACTGATGAGTCGGGAATTTTGACTCATTTAAGGCTTGATTTTTAATAATTTGGTGTCCTTAATGCCTAGTTTGTGTGTAAATCTGATATTAAATTATTTATATGCAGCCAGGGAGGCTTGAGAACAAGGCAAGGGCATCAAGTTGCAAAAAGAAGCAAAAAGGCTGGAAAAATTAAAGAAAAAGAGGCTGGAGCTCACAATATGCCACTTGGCGACTCACTAAGTAAGCCTGTAGCTCGCCCAAATTTCCAGCGAGCTGTCTAAGGAAGCATGCCAAATCGGTGAGCCCAGGAGCATATCGGCGAGCCCAGGAGCATATCAGTTAAGCTAGACAAAGAAGAACTTTTACTTTGAATATTTTTTGGAACAATTCTTGTGTGGTTTTTATATCTTGAGACTTTGGGTGTAATTCTAATTTGTAGCATTCGATGTTTGAAGACTTTGTTCATCAATGGAGAATCTCTTTGGTAACGATTTCTTCTCTTTTGCTATGAGTAGCTAAAATCCCAATTCCTTAGGGGTGTGAATATGTGATCAATTGTCTAATTAGCTTATGGGTATTGTTAATTGCTGAATTTAATATTGAATTGAAATGGGTTCAGTTGTGAATTCGTATTTTCAATTATGGTCTGAAGTTGCAAATTCAGATTTAGCGTAGATCTCTATGTTTGCTTGCAAAAGAAGCATTAGAGTGGAATTTGCAATTGATAATTGTTTAGATTGTTGTCTTTGCATCCTAGCTTGTAAAAGTGGGATGAATTAAGGAATTAGATTGTTTTGTAATGTTACGCTTGTTGAGGTTCATAAGAACTCACTTGATGCATGATGGCTGATTGAAAAATAGCTATTATAGCCTTAATCTATCCTTCCCATTAAGACTCAACAACTTATAGCAATTGGTAATTACCCATCAGCGAAATTGATAATTGATCACCCACACACTCCCAAGGTTCCATCTCTAATTGGTAAAACCATGTGTTGATCGTTGCATTATAATTGGTTACTAAACCCTCTCATTATTGATAACTAAAATTTGAAGATTTGAATTATGCTTCGTTTTACTTACTTTTACCTACAAAAGATAAGATCACTATAGTACTTCGTAGTTGAATTCTTTACTAGAACACTCCTCGTGGGATCGACCCCAACTCTTCGTTGGGTTTATACTTACTTGCGACCGCCTACTCCTTGAATTATAAGAGGTGTAGTTGAGCGTTATAAAAAATGGCGCCGTTGCCGGGGAGTGGCGTTTAGAATTATTTTATTAAAGTATTTTAGTGAACTAATTTGGTTGTAGTCGAATTTACTTGTTAGTCTTTTCAGTGTTTTTCTTCAGCAGGTGAACAAATGATTGTCCATGGAAGTGAAGCTTCTAGTGTTATTGGGCGCAATGACAACATAGGAAACTTGAATGATTTTAAGGTTGATCAAGTGGGAAGTGTTAGAGCTATTCGGTTGCCCCCAGCTGAGGGCAATGCTATCTTCCATGTGACCGGAACTATGTTGTAGCTGTTGCAGATAAAAGGGCTCTTTTGGGGACTTGCTCATGAGGATCCCCATGACCACATTCAAAATTTTTGGATGTGTGGGGCCTTTTCTCATTCAAGAACATCAGTCAAGAGTCAATTCAACTTCGCTTGTTTCCTTTTTCTCTGGCAGGGGAAGCAACGAAGTGGTTGGCTGAACTACCAAGAGACTCAATTACTTCTTGGGCGGAGCTCACGGAGGCGCACCCCACACTTAAACTTTTGCTCGTCCTCGAGCAAGCCTTAGAGCTCATCTAAAAAAATCATACTAGGAACGTCATCACTTTGTTTGATACAAACAATAAGGCCTTATTCAAATTTCAAAACATCAAGTACAATTCCCGCTCATTATGCAAGATAAACAAATAATCAACAAACCTCTAACATCCTAACCTCAAGGACGGACTTTGAACTCATCAAATTTAAGCTTGCTCACCTACTCTCGTCAAAGAAAGCTAATAAAATCATCTATCTATCATGAAACAAGTGCCCTCACAAGATGAAATAGTCCACACACTCAATTCAAAAGATTGAATATAAATTAAGGACTTAGCATCAAAGAACAACTCTCACACTCACAAATAAAATTCACATGTATGCATAAAGAACCATAGGCTTGCCCATTATGTACATCTCCGCTAATTAAGCATACTTGAATAGAATCAAATAGGACTTTAACGGGTTGTAATGTAGGCTAAGGGACAGGTAGGAAAATTATATAATAGTGACTCACACTTCCCTAAGCACTTTGTATTTTTAGACTTCATTATTCATTATTTTGTTCTCTTTATTTTCAGCCCTCTCTTCAACAATTATTTCACAAGTAATTCTCATCATCTCAAGAATGCTTCAATCATTTTTTTTTATTTCACAATAATAATTTTTTTTTACTCAAAGGATTTTTTTTTCTTTTTCATGTCACATTATTTTGAAGAGGGCTTTTTCATACTTGGTAGCTATCATTGATTTTGTTTTCTTACAACCATTCTTTTTTTTTCTTCCAGATATAACAATTATAATCAGTCTATGCTGCAGTGCTCAAGGAAGCAAGGTGCAAAAACTAGGGATTCAACAAAATAGTTAAGGGCAAAATATGGCTACCAACAAAAGGCTACAGGCTCAAAAAGTGCAAACTAGTGATATAATATCTTAAAAGGCTAAAATTTACAAGACAAATCAAAGAAAGTCTATTATCATCTCCTAAACTGAGCAACACTTTTTATTTCGCTTCAATAATATGCAGGGCAAGTTCTAGACTAAGATGCAAAACATGGAATAAATAAATTCTCACCACACATGGCACAAGTATCAATCAAGATGGATCAATTCCACTTCTAAGAGAGACAAGGATCATAACAAACTACAAAATAAAATAAGCTATTTACAAAGTCACAACCATGAACCTCGGTGTCAAAGAGTGCAATTTCAATAGCAATCAAGCATTCACAAGAAAGTACTGCTCAAAATTAGGCCTAAATAGCAAGTATCACACAACTCAAAAGGGTCTTTTCTTTTCTCTAAAAAAAAATAATAATTTACTCCCTATCGGTTCAAAGGGACTATCCTCAGGAAAAGTACCAAAAATAAAAGCCGAGGAACCCACCTAAAAATACCAAAAGACTCGATAAAGTAGTAAAAACTAGGAATTCATTCTTCCACTCCACACTTAAAAAGATGTTATGTCCCCAAAACATCAAATAAAATTTAAAACAAGGGTTAGGAAAACTCTCTGAGGCCTCTAGGCCTAGCCAGTAACATGTTCTCTTAATTTTTATCAAGGGTCATCACCCCACCCTTAAGCTCAAACGTGCTCCTTAGCTCCAAATTCTTGGGTACTCAGACTTCCCTTAATCTGCAAAAACAAGACCAAAAGGAAAAAAAATGACACAATATAAATTTAAAAAAATAAGAAGTTACACTATAAATTGGGTTGCCTCCCAATAAGCGCCTAATTTAACGTCCCGGTACGACCTAATTAAGTTCACCACTTTTCTTTCCACTTTGAACTTATGAATTACACCCCTAACTTTGCATCAACTTTGCTACTCCTCTCAAGGGGCGGTGGTATAAAGATAAAGGAACCAAGTAATAAATGTCGCATCTTGTACTTCTTGGCCCTTATGTGAGGAATGTCATTTTGTCTACGTGAATTAGAAAACTTTAGAATGTAGGGGCCTTGTTCCTCATCTATACACTCCTCTATTAGTTCAGATGGCTCGAATTTCATGTCGCAATCCAAGCATAATGTAGAAAAATGTTTAGAATGAGGTCGAATATGTCTCAACTCCAAAGCAACATTATTTACAACATTCTCACTTTTGTACTCTTTCTCAACATCGACATTAAGGAATAAAGTATAGCTGAATGGTTGAAATTCCTCTTTTTGCTCCACTAGTTGGTCATCATCCACAACAATTGGTGATTGGGCATCAGACGCCTCAATCTTTTTGTTCAAGTGAGCCTCCAAGTCATGAATATCTGAGCTAAATTGATCTATTTCTTGTGTGAGCTCAACTCTTCCTTCTATCAGTTGGGTTGTCATGTATGTCAGACCATCACAGATAGACTCTTGAAACTTTAGACGTTGAGTTTGTTCTTGTAGCCAAGATTGGCTCACTATCTCTGCTTCTTCACAACTTTCTCTTTGTTGGGATTTAATATATTCCTCTATTTTAGCTACGACTGCAATTTGCAATCCAATATCGTCAAGCGTAGCCTGCATTTCTCTGATTTTTTATTGCTCTTCCACGTATTCAAACATTTGTTCTGAGATTTTTAAATTAACTTTGTCCAGCATGTCAGTACATTCCATGAATGTGTTCACATTGCGAGCTTCTTGTTTTGCATTCTCCATTTCATCACCCTTGTCAACATCACAGATAACAGAAGAATCACAATAGGGGTTCGGGGGAGGGGAATAAGAGTTAGGACAACCATTCCAATGACCAAATTGACCACCACATATATGAAAAATAGGACACTCGATATCCAAGTGGGGTCCATTACAATAATTACAAGGATACTCCTCACCTAACCACGATTTATCCCAATCAGTCATATAATAAGAGTACCAAATTATTCAAAGGAAAAAATTTAATTGTTTAGAAAGAAAAAAAAAATTAACTAAAAAATAAAATTAAATAAATAAATAAATAAAAAAGAAAAAGTATAACCTAGAAGAATAGTTAATTTCTAAGTCCCCGGCAAAGGCGCCAAAAACTTGTTGCTCCCAAATGCACACGCAAGTTTACATGATCACAGAAGTAATAAATGGCTCTTTAAGAACCAGAATATCGAACCCACAGGGACTTGTCAATTAACTATTTACTAAATTATACTAGTCTAATTATTTATTTAAGAGTATCAAAAGAAATAAAAGAATGCAAGAATTAAATACTAAGATTAACTTACAGTGATTGAGACAATTCCAAGGCTGCAGCATGCATAGGGTTTCATGTATCGCATCTCATGTAATGAATTAACTAAGGTTATCAAAATTACTGATTTACAGGGTTGATTTTATGATCATGATCTCTTGACCTCTAATCGCCTACTCCTAGCTGTCTAATTACATCGTTGAGCAGGGATAGGCAGTCCTAATTGGCGAGCATTTATATTTCATCCTGCTTCGTAACCAAGCGAGGTGTTCGTCCAGGCGTCACTCCTGAACACGAATCTAATCAAAGTTAGAACAAGCTCTTTACATTCTCTGGTCTATCTACCTCTTCATCTCTCGAGTCCAAGAATAGACAATAAATTTATTTCTATGGTGGCCTAGCATGAAATACTAAAACAAGAATGTAAAAGTAATGTATATGATAACCAATATTAAGTCAAAAATAATCGATGTTCAACAATCACCCATAGCCGCAGCCCTAGAACAAGGGTTTTTAGCTACTAATACCTAAGAAAAAAAAGAAGAAAAGAACCCTAAAAAGTATTCACAATTTTTCCTTACACAATATATCTCCCCCTAGTATCTTCCAATAATTATTTATATGGACTATTTATAGATATAGAAAACCCTAAATAAAATAATTGAATCCAAAACAAATTAGGAACCCAAAACCAAACGGAATTGGAATTCTATACCGCCGCCCAACCGCCTCACTTTGTATGTGTCTCCAAAACTTGACACGTGGATGTGCTGCCTTCAAATTCTCTTCAATTCTCCACTTTGCCACTTATACATATTATATATTATTATATTCCATTTAATCCATTAAGCTGTCTGCTTGATTTCCTTCTATAAGCTTCCATCTTTAATTCGTTTTAACTCCAAACTTCTTCAACTTTACACCAATTTATTCCTATAAATAAAATACACTATTTAGCACAATTCATAAAATCCATAATCAAAAAGGACAAATATAAATACTAAATTTTAGGCAAATAAAGATAAGCATATATATTTTTGGCCTCACATCAGCGTTCCTTGAACATTTCTTCCCTTCCTCGAAGATGGTGAAGCTGCGGGATGGCATTCAAAATTTCAAGCGTATTGATGGTGAACCTATTCATGAAACTTGGTTAAGGTTTCAAAAGCTGCTTCTTCAATGTCCTACTTGTGCTCTTACAATTTTTTTACCGAAGTCTCAATTTTGTCAACAAGGTTGTTGCTGATCATCTTATTCGAGGTAAAATCATGAGACAACCATTTGCCGTGGCATCAGCTTTGCTTGATGAGATGAATAAGATAAATCGAGCATGGCACACGAGAGGGGATCAGGTGTCACCTCTCAATATTGGGCTGACTAAAGAACAAATGGAGAAGAATCATGAGCATGATGAGAACATAACCAAAGTGATGACCCAAATGGACTTGTTGGCTAAACATGTCATGGGTGGTGGCTATAAGGCTCTGAATGCTGTTGGTGCCAATAGTGGATTGAGTCCGGATGACGCACAATTTGAAGCTATGTACAATGAAGAGGTACAATTTTTGTCGAACCAAGTGGTAGGTTCTCGTCCAAGCTATCCAAGGCTAGGCGGGAATCAAGGTTGGAACAAATATCGTGATGGGCGTTGAAGAGATAGAGATCGAGATTGGCTTGATAGGGGTACAAATTGGAGAGATAGGGATGGTGATAGAGATCGTTACATACCTCCTCATGATTACCCAAAGCCGAAGGAATCCCATGCAGATCCCGAAAGTTTTTGAACCGAGGATATGCTTGCCCACATTCTAAACAAGGTAGAAGGGTCGGACAAAGTGCTCAAGGAGATGAAAGCTGATTTTTCTTCGTTGAACCAAATGGTGACCTCTCATTCGGTTTCCATCTAACAACTTGAGACCCAAATGGGTCAAATCTCGGCACACTTAAATCCAAGACCAAAAGGGGGTCTTTCAAGTGATACCCTGGCGAATCCAAAGAATGACAATGCCCAATGTATGGAAATTTCAACCCGGAGTTGTAAGCTTGTTGGAAGTGAAGCGGTTGCTAGTGTGGGTGACATTTCATGTGTTGGTGAATCTTTGGCTACTGTCCTATTAAATTACGACAGGGGAGATATTCAAGATTATGATGAGGTGGTTGGTGCTCTATCGGGTTTAGGATCTTATTCTAGAAACCCTTTGAAGCTTGATATCAATTTGAAGAATAGGGAAAGTCCCCCAGCAAAACCATCCATTGAAGAGCCATCAATGCTTGAGTTGAAGGCACTCTCTCTGCACCTTCGTTATATGTTCTTGGGAGCTAACAACACGTTGCCCGTGATTATTGATGCGGACTTGCTTGAATGGAAAACTCAGGCCCTTGTCAATGTGTTAAAAAAGGTTTATCAAATCTATAGGGTAGACGATTGCCGACATTGTGGGAATTCCTTCGCTTATTTGCACCCACAAGATTCAATTGGATAGTGACTGTAAACCAAGCATTGAACATCAAAGGAGGTTGAACTCTCTAATGCAAGAGGTTGTCAAGAAAGAGATCATCAAGTGGCTTGACGTGGGAGTGGTCTACCCTATTGCGGATAGCAAGTGGGTAAGCCCCGTTCAATGCATTCCAAAGAAAGGTGGTATGACTGTGGTCCCAAATGAAAAAGGTGAACTTGTGCCAATGTAATCGGTTACCGGTTGTCGTGTATGTATGGACTAGCAGAAGTTAAATTCAAGTACTGAGAAAGATCACTTTCCAATGCCCTTTATGGACCAGATGCTTGATAGATTGGCGATTCGTGGATGGTATTGCTTTTTGGATGGGTACTCCGGCTATAACCAAATCTCCATTGCACCTGAAGATCAAGACAAGACTACTTTCACATGCCCCTATGGAACGTTTTCTTTTAAAAGAATGCCTTTTGGGTTGTGTAATGCACCGGCAACGTTTTAGAGGTGTATGCTCTCTATTTGTGATGACATGGTGGAAGACTTGATGGAGGTCTTCATGGATGATTTCTCAGTTGTGGGGGATACATTTGAAGCATGCCTTGAGCACCTTGGTAGTGTCTTGCAAAGATGTGTTGAAACAAATCTTATTCTCAATTGGGAAAAATGTCACTTCATGGTCAAAGAAGATATTGTGTTGGGGCACAAAATTTCGGGAGACGGTATACAAGTGGATCAAGCTAAGGTTGAAGTTATTGCCAAGTTACCTCCTCCTATCTCGGTTAAAGGTGTTAGAAATTTCTTGGGCCATGCAGCTTTCTACCGGAGGTTCATAAAAGACTTCTCCAAGATAGCTCATCCTCTTTGCAAGCTACTTGAAAAAGAAAGTGTATTTGAGTTTGATAAAGCTTGTATGAATGCATTCGTGTGTCTAAAAGAGAAGTTAGTGCCTCATCGTTGCACCGGATTGGAGCAGCCCATTTGAGTTAATGTGTGATGCTAGTGGTGTGGCTTTGGGTGATGTACTTGGCCAACGCAAAGGCAAGTTGTTTCACTCGGTCTATTATGCAAGCAAGACCTTGAATGTAGCTCAAAAGAACTACACCATCACTGAACAAGAGTTGTTGGTTGTGGTGTATGCTTTTGAAAAGTTTAGAGCCTATTTGTTGGGAACCAAGGTTGTGGTACACACCGACCATGCAGCTATACGTTACTTGATGGCCAAGAAGGATGCAAAACCAAGATTGATTCTATGGGTTCTATTGTTGCAAGAGTTCGACTTTGAAGTCAAAGATCGAAAAGGGTGTGAGAATCAAGTGGCAGACCATTTATCGAGACTTGAAACGAGTGTGGTTGTCTCCGGTGAAAAAGATATTGAAGTAGCTTTCCCTAATGATTCGTAGATGATTGTGTCAACGGGTACCACTCCTTGGTATGCTGATTTTGCCAATTATTTAGTATGTGAAATTTTTCCCGATGGGCTGAAATTTTACCAATGCAAGAGATTCCTTTTATATGTGAAGAAATATTTTTGGGATGAACCTTATCTATTCCGGGAGTGTGCTGATCATATAATTAGAAGATGTGTTCCGGAGGTTGAGGTAGATGCCATTCTTAATGCTTGCCATGCGTCAGTGGTTAGTGGACATCACAGTGGGGTGCGTACAACTACTAAAGTGTTGCAAAGTGGTTATTATTGGCCGACGTTGTATCAAAATGAGAACTCCTTTGTCAGAAAGTGTGTTCAATGTCAAAAGCAAGAAGGAGTATTGCGAAGGCATGAACTCCCTCTTACTCCTATCTTTGAGGTTGAGTTGTTTGACGTATGGGGAATCGACTTCATCGGCCCTTTTGTGAGTTCTTATGGGAACAAATATATCTTAGTGGTCGTTGACTATGTCTCTAAATGGGTAGAGGTTGTGGCCTTACTTAACAACGAAGGAAGAAGTGTGGTAAATTTCCTCAAGCGGTACATTTTAACAAGGTTTGGCACCCCGCAGGCAATTATTAGTGATGGGGGATCTCATTTTCGCAACCAAATTTTTGCATCATTGCTGAGAAAATATGGTGCCAAGCATAAGGTTGCTACCCCTTACCATCCACAAACAAGTGGACAAGTGGAAGTGTCAAACCGGGAGATAAAAGGGATTTTGGCCAAGACAGTTAATGCAAATCGATCCAATTGGTCCCGAAAGTTAGATGATGCTCTTTGGGCGTATAAAACCACATTCAAAACTCTAATTGGGATGTCCCCATATCAATTGGTATTTTGTAAAGCTTGTCATCTGTCGGTTGAACTTGAGCATAAGGCATTGTGGGCCTTGAAGTCCATGAACCTGAATTGGGAGGATGCATCCAAGGATCATGTTGCCTAACTCCATGCTTTGGAAGAGTTTCGGCTGCATGCCTTCGAGAGTTCAGTTCTTTATAAGGAGAAAATGAAGAATTGGCATGATGCCAACATCCTTCGTCATGAGTTTAAAGTTGGTGATTGTGTCTTACTCTATAACTCTCGTTTGAGACTCTTCCTGGGAAAACTCAAGTCTAAATGGTCGGTCCATTTAAGGTAAATCGTGTATTTGAAAATGGGGCAATTGAAGTTGAAAATGAGAGTGGGTTGATGTTCAAGGTGAATGGACAACGACTTAAGCTTTACTTTGGAGAGCGCCCCAATGTGACGTTGATTGATGTGGTGTATTTGGATGATTCTTGAAGGCATGTCCACGTTGTGCCATGACGTTAAATAAGACACTCCTTGGGAGTCAACCCAAATTTTATTTTTAGTGGTTTGAATAACGTTTGTTGGTTTTGTAGGTTGGAGTCGTATTTCAGACAAAATATGGAAAGGAGAGGGGGCTGGACTACTTGGTGAGTCGCCAAATTGCCCCCATTATCACCCAACTGCATCGCCCCTTCGACAGCCAGTAGGATAGATCTCCTAGAAATTTCAACGAACTGAGGGTCAACTCGGTGTGTCACCGAGTAGTTTGGTGAGCCCCATCTGGTTCGCCCTTTGGACCCCTTGAAGACTGGCTCCTTTGTTGATTTCGGTGAGTGGCAACCCATTAGGCGCATCACTAATCTGTTTGGTGATGTTAGTTCTATCACCAAACGGGGCGCGAACTAAACGATTTAAAGCTTTTCAAATTAAAATCTTATTTTTGTTTTGCATTTTCGACTTCCCTACTCATTCCATCATACTTTAGTATTTATCTTTTTCACTTGGTGTTGTATTTTTTGATCCCGAAGTGTTGATTGGACTCGTTTCCCCTCCCTGTTGACGTGCTTGATTATTGATTGCCTTCTTTGAGGTTGGTACCCCTTGATCTTATAATTTTCATACCGTTTTGATGTGTGATATTGCTCTCCTGATAGGTAATTGGTTGATTAGTTGTTTGCATGCCTAAAATTGATGTCGTGTACTTCTTTTGCTGTCATTTGAATTCGAGCATGTCTAATTTTGTGCCATTTTGTCATTAATTTTTGGGATAGTTATTGATTTTTGATTGTTGAATGTTGGATAGTTTGTGGGTGAAGTCTGAGTAGCCCGATTTCAATCGAATGACTTGAATTTACCTGATGATGGATTGAGTGACGTCTTTCTTAAGGGCAAATCATCATTTTGTTATTTTCAAATCGATTTGGGGAAAGTCTGAGTACCCCGAGTTGAAGTTAAGTGTGGGTCTTAGTTATTTGGTGTTCTTTGAGCATGAATTGAAATGTCGTGGGTTGTTAGCTGATAATCGTAAAACATTTTGGGGGGTGATGCATTGGATCGATATGGCGAGTTCGAGTTGATTCGGCGTGTCGCCTATTGCACTCTTCATCGCCTTTTTTTCTTGTTTATTGGCCATGTTGTTTTGTAACATTCGGTGAGTTCTCTGTTGCTCACCAAGTGATTTTGGTGTCTCACCGATTGGCCATGTTATCGCCCTTTTGACCTTCTTATTTGCCTGATTTCTCTCTGGAACTTTTGGTGATGCCTTCCTTGCTGGCCAAATAGATTTGGAGACTCGCTGACTTGTTTGGTGAGTCTTTCTGCATATTTTTCTATGATGTTGGTTTTCTAACATGCTTCGATCGAATCTTGTGTTTGTGTGTGTCTTCACGGTATGGCTCGACCGAAAGTTCCTGCTAAAGGACCATCACCCTCAAAGAGGGTGAAAAGGGTAGAAATAGCTCCGGAGGTTCAACAACCCTGACCCCCTCGCCCTCAAACTTAAAAGGTCAAGGGGAACGGCAAGCAACAGGTTATTGAGAGTTCTGGTTCAGAGAGCGATGACAGCCCGATACAGTTCATATCCTCTAGCTTCGAGGGTGACAAGGTTGAGGAATCTGGGGCTTCCATTACGGAGTTGATTAAACGGAAGCTATCCGAGCTGCATTCTATGGCAGCTCATGACCCTTTGGCGACACGTTCCACTCCGATAGCCCCATCTGAGCCCCTAGCTATTCCAGCTCCAGTCCCAGCTGAAGTCCCTATTTCCCAGGCCCGATTAATCCTCCGAGGTTGATGAATAGATTGAAGGCTGAGGGTTTACGAACAATCCTCGAGGATAAAAGGTTGTCCACAGATGGTGTGGTGGACATGTATCCGGAGGTGTAGGACACATTGAGATACCACAAGTTACAATTGTTCACAAAGCCTCGGAGCCCATACGTGCCTACTTGGGTCCGAGAATTCTATGCGGCTTATGTTGATTTGATCTCGAAAGGGAAGAAGAAAGGTTAGTCACAGGCACCGGTAGACTTTGTCATTGTCCGGGGCAAGAAGATGAAGTGCAGCCAGGCTGAGATAAATGATGTACTTGGCTGCACAGTCCAGATTCGACATTCAGTGGCCGACAAGATCAAGACGAAGACTCTGGATGATTTAAAGAGGTGGTTAGCCCCATTGCTTAGTGATGCTACACCTCCGTGGCTCGAGGCAGGTGCTATCATAGAGAAGAAGGACATGAACATTATCGCGAGTTATTGGCTCGGGTTCATCAGCAGCACTCTCATGCCATCTCAGAATGAGTCATCATCCGGCACCCGAAGGCTGCATGCTAGGATGTATCATGGATCGCCAAATGATGAATCTAGGAGCCATCATTGAGCAGGATATATTGATGCGGGCGAAGAAAACCAGACCTACTTGCCCTTTCCGATCTTGCTTAGTGAATTGTGTCGGCGTGCAGGTGTGCCTTTTGAGGCAAAGACGGATGTTTAGGTCACTCCGACCTCGACTTGTGACATCCTGAGGATTGAGGTGGAGTACCTAAAGGATGAGGCGGATAGGAGAAAGAGGCACCCGATAGATACTTCCCCAGCTGTGGATATCGGTGCTATGGAGACCGGTTCTCCTCCTCCCACAGTTGAGTCGTCCGGTATACCTGTCCTTGAGGTTTCTACTATTTTTAGGCATGCTCCCGCTTCTTCCTCAATCCCTACACCTGCCCCATTCCTGGCTCCCTCCCTTTAACACAGGCCATGATTATAAAGATGGGTGACCTTGCCCATTCTGTTGATATGCGGGCTTCGCGAATTGAGGCGCCTGTTCCAAATTTGATTGAGCGTTCCATAGCTGCGGCACTTGCTCCCAATAGAGCAGAGTTAAAGGATCAGTGCCAAGTGATCACGGCTCACGAGTTGGCTTTGGATGCTCTCACCACAAAAGTTGAGGAGTGTGAGAAGAAAGAGGGCAGTACTACTTAGTTGATAGCCGTGAAGGTTGACATTGATGGACTACGCTAGGATGTGGAAGAGTTGAAGTCCACGGATATCACCATGTTGTGGGGTAGCATTGATGATCCCGAGGGCCCGACTTCTAATATCCTTCACCTACCACCACCAGAGCCACTACTGCCGTTGCTGAGTCTATGGAGGCTAATAATACCCCAGAGATGGATAAGGAGGAGTTGGCTCGAGAGCGAGAGGTTTATGCAAACTTAGAGGATTTGGAGGGTGACATGATGAGGGCTGCTACTGTGGCTTCTCTACAGGACACATCGATGGTTGGTTTGAGTGGGACCAAGACAACAGCTATAGATGGGCCGGGCACTAATGCCCAGGTTGAGGCCACCACACCTAGAGACAGTGCACCTCCGACTTAGCTGGACAGGGGGATTTTTCTTTGCACTCCATTCCTTTATTTCTGTTGATGTTTTTATTTTATTTCGTATTGAGGACATTGCGTACTCTTTTTGGTGGGGTGAAGTCATTTAGGCCTGCCTTTTTTGATTTTATGCTTGACTATTTTGTTTGATATTATGACTTTTGTTGTGTTTTGATGTTATGACTAATGATGCTATTTTACTTAGAAATGAATGTCGACTTCTCTCTCTCTATTTATGATTGTTGATGAATGTGGGCAATGTGAATGATTGGTGGCTGTTCTTTTGTACATTTGAGTGTCGATTGTGATCAATATCGATGACTTGAATAGTGCTCTTGTGAGCGATATGTTTGTGTGAGTCCAAAGAGGTAATTTGAGTTGCATGGTCTTGTGTGAACTCTTAGCACCACATTGTGACTAGTTGAATGTCGATATGAGTCTTGCAATAACCGTTGCATGCAAGCTTGACTCGTAGAGTTGTGATCCACAATTGTGTTTTGATGTCATGTTTGGTGAGCTTTACTTAAAAGGTGTGTATGATGATACCTAGACCTTGCCCCATTGGTCCAATTGATTAGTATTGGTAAATTAAGGAAATGATCTTAGGCATGAATTTTCGAGAATGGACCTAATTGCTATACATTTGTGTGACCACCTTTGATAAAGCTCAATTACACCTATCACAATTCAAGATGTAGGCGGTCGTTAGCAATATAAACCCAACGAGGAGTTGGGGTCTATCCCACGAGGAATGGAACCAAGTAGAGAATTCAAATATGAAGTACTGAAGTGATCTAGCTTTTTGTAGATGTAAGCAATTGAATCGATGCATACGGTAAATTGTCAAAGTTTCAATTATCAACTGAAAGGAGTTTTAAATGATTGATCACAACAAACACGAATTGAAAAGAGATTTAACCAATGAGAATTTTGGGACCTTAGGGATGTGTGAGTGTTCAAATACCAATTTCACTAAATGGATCATTACAAATTGCTTAAGAATGCTGAAACAAAATGGGTAGGTAAGATTATGACTATGATAGCTATTTTGCAACCAACTACCATGCTTTCAATTGGGTTTTATCAAACCCCAACAAGCCATACAATTAGAACTCAATCTTATACCTTAATTAAACCCACTTTAACAACCTGAGTAGTACAAGAAAGAACTCATACAATTATCAGCTAATAATTCCACTCAAATGCATCTTGAATAAGCATACAAAGAGATATAAACTAGAACTGAATTTGCAACTACAATTCAAAAGATAAAAACATGAATTATCAACTGAACCCATTCTATTTCAGCATTTAATTCAGCAATCCATAAGACCCATAAGTTAATTAGGCATTTGAACGCATAATCACACCCCTAAGGTATTGGAGTTTTAGCCAATCATAATAATGATGAAGAGACAGTTACCAAAAACATTAGCCGTTGATTTCCCAAGTCTTCAAATAGCAAATACAATCAACTAAAATTATACCCAAATGTTCAATTCCCAAAAAATCACAAGAATAGTTTCACAAAATGCCCAAAGTGCAATGTACTTTCTAAGTTCTAGTTCTAGTTCTTCTCCCTAGCACTCTCTCCTTCAATTCAATTTAAAATTTTCTATTTATACTTTCCCAAAAACTCCACACGATTTGAATTTCAGGGTCATTCAGCGGCGTAAGTCAGGCTCGCCCTTCCACTCGATGATGCGCCGAGTTGCTTGATCTTGCTCTTTTATTCTTGACTTCATTACTGATTTCATTCTGGAACTTTAGGCGATGTGCATTGGGCTCGCCATTGTGATCAGCGACTCGCCGCCTTGTCCCTCAGCTCGCTGACTTGTCCTAGATTTTTCTGTTTGCTTGCTGGAACTTTAGGTGAGGCTTTTTTCTTGTTCCTTCACTTTTGTAACTTTTCAGCTTCTTTTTGCATTGTATTATCCTTGCCTCATTCCAAGTCCTTCATGCTGCACACAAACGATTTAACATTAGTTATAGGTGTAAAATGGGCATTAAGGACACTAATTTGGTGCAAACGAAGCTATAAATGAGTCAAAACTACCGACTTATCAACACCCCCAACTTAAATTTTTGCTTGTCCTCAAGTAAAATAAGAGATCAATGAACTCAACGGAAATGTCTACAAGCAGTGCTAGAACTCACATGAAAGCGCACACAAGGATTAATCTAAGATACAAGGATCAAATGCACACTAAAAGCATCAAATTCTGACTAGCCATCATCAGTTAAAGTTTATGCTCACAAGTGCTTACCTAAAACGCAAACTTATGCCTACAAATATATTTGAATGCCCTTACATCAAAAAGGAGAAGGATAGGCTCAAATGGTGCCAAGCTGGGTTCACACCCTCACAAGGTAGTTCACAAAGGTTTAGCAATTAGGTTCACCCTCAAAAAATATTTCATGCCTACGATCATTTCCCACACTCATCAATGCTTAGTCACACGGACTACCAGGGCAAGTTCTAGGCATCACCATACACACTTTTCAAGTAAATATCACCACACATGGCATTCAAATACAATTGTGGATCACAACTCTACGAGTCAAGCTTGCGTGCAACGGTCATTGCAAGACTCAACATCGACGATTCGCTAGTCACAACGAGAGGCTAAGGGTTTACACAAGACTATGCAACTCCAATGTTCCTCGTTGGACACACACCAACATATTGCTCAATTAAGAGTACTATTCAAGTCATTGATATTGAACATGATCGACAATCAAAAGTACAAGAGAACTGCAATCATTCATTTAGCACAAAATCGACAATGATAAGCAAAGAGAGATATCGCTAGAACTCAAAACCATTTCATTCAATTAAAGAAATATCCAAAAAAACAATCAATGGAAATGGAAAAACACCACCCTAGCAAAAAAACAAAGCAGTGTCCTCAATGCGAAATAACAAATTAAACATACAAACGAAAGATAAAGGAAGTGCAATAGAAAGTCCCCTGTCCAGCTATGCTGGGGTGTGTCCTCAGCCTGGGCATCAGTACCCGGTGCACTCTCCTTGGTCTGGTGGGTCCCACTTGACCCAATCATCGATGTCTCCCGAAGAGACTCAGTAATGGCAGCTCAAACTAAATCCCCTTTCGGGTCCTCGAGATCAGCATACACCTCTCATCCTGCATAGCAAAGTCCTCCTCATCTGTCTCAGGTGCCTCAGATGCACCGTCATCATCAGTTGTCGGGGCAACACCAGTGGTGGCAGGTGGAGGAACCTCAGCACTCGTACCCTCGGGCACATCCACACTCCCCCAAAGCATAATAATGTCGGTAGACTTCAGCTCATCCACATCTCTCCTCAAACAAGTGATATCAGTGCGGATGGTCGTCAGCTCTGTGGAGCTACCCTCACGCTGCTCACATGCCTCGACTCTAGAGGTGAGGGCAGCCAAAATATCTCCATGAGATGTAATAAGTCGGCGCTGATCAGCCAATTCCAAGCAGATAGGGTCAAGGGAGGTAGCTAAAGCCCTCTCGATCATGCCCGGGACAGCTGCCTCAACCCTAGAGGCTCTAAAATCTGCTGAGTGTGCAAGATGGCCCATCTTGATAACTATGACCTTAGTCAAAGGCCGGGAGCCAGGGGCTAAAACTGGAGCAGTGCGAGAAGAGGGGCCCGGTGCAGGGACAGAAGTGGCAGGAGCATCTGGAACAAGCATGCCGGATGGCTCAACTGCATGAGTGGGAGAACTCGTCTCCATGGCATCAACATCCACAGTCAGAGACGTATCAACTGGAGGTCTCCTCCTCCGTTCTGCCTCGTCCTTCAAGTACTCGGCCTCAATATTTCGAATGTCGCAAGATGAGGTCGAAGTGACCTCAACATCCATCTTCATGTTGAATGGAACACCAGCCATCTGCACAGCTCACTGATCAATATCGGGAATGAGAGGGAGGTATGTTGTTGCTTGGCTCTCATCAACATCTCACACTCAATGATTATACCCAAATTAAGTAGCTGCCTATCGATGATACACCCTAAGAGAGCTACCTTCTGATGCCAAAGAACTCATTATGTGAAGGCATGAGTGTACTACTCAAGAACCCAAACCAATACCGAGCCACAATATTTAGGTCCTTCTTCTCGATGATGGCCCTGGTATCTAACCAACGGGGGGAGGCATTACTTATTAACGGCGCCAACCACCCCTTTAATGTCTCCAAGCTCCCCTTCAGGTTATCTGCCAAGGAGTTTCTATACCTATAAGTGCAACCCAAAACGTCATTGATCTCGGTCTAGCTACACTTGACCTTTTTACCCCTCACGATGACAAAGTCCACAGGCTTCATAGATTGTGCCAACTTCTTGACCCTTGGGACTAGACCAGAGTAGGCAGCATAGAACTCTTGAACCCATGTAGGTACGTACGGGCTCCGGGGCTGAGTAAAAACCTGGAACTTGTGCACTCAAATTGTATCACATACCACAGGGTATCTGTTCACCACCCCATCTATAAACAATCTCTTCTCCTCGAGGACTATTTGCACACCCTTGGCTTTCAATCTATTCATCGACCTCGGAAGCTGAGTCGAGGTCGGCAATGGAGCTGGAGCAGTAGAAGCATGTGTTGAGGCTACTGGAGGCTCAGATCTGGAAGAAGAAGTGTTGACCCTAGCCAGCGGGTCATGCAGATTCTTGGACTGCAACTCAGCATTGGTCCGCTTTAGAAGTTCACCAATAGGAGTCCCGGACTCCTCAACCCCAGAACCCTCGGACTCTGTAGATATTAACTGAATAGAGAGTTCCTCACTCTCAGAAGACGACTCCTCGATGATATGGGATTTTCCCTTATCCTTTGAGTGGCCCTTGGGTTGTGTTGGTTGATGTGGTCGACCAACCTTCGAAGCAATCACGATGCCTTTCACCTTTTTCTTGGGAGGTTTGTGGGCAACGACTTTGCGGCGCGGCATATCTATCAAACAAAACAAGCAGACACAAAGATCGATTAAAATGGGATAGAAATGAATCAACCAAAAATATTTACAGAAGGACTTGCCCTTCTACTCGACGAGTCACCTAACCAACTGGGCGAGCAAACAGAGACATCGCCGAAAGTAACAAAATCAGTTTAGGTAAAAAATAGGAAAAAGGGGCAATGAAATAGCCACTCGGCGAGCAAAACGGGGTTCGTCGAATGTTATAGAATACACAGGCCACAATACCAAAGACAAAGGGTGATGGGGAGTGCAATGGGCACATCGCCGAGCAACACAGCGAGCCCGACTTAGCTCGCCGAACCACTTCGAAACAACACCCTTCCCAAAAATTTTATGATATTCAACTAACAGCCCAACGCACAACAATTAAAGCTCAATTATCAACAATCAAACCATACCCATTCCCAATTTTACTCCGAAGTACACAGACTCCCCCAAAATCAAATCGAAAACAACAAAATGATGAATTTGCCCTTAAGAAAGACGTCACCCAATCCATCATTGGGAAAATTCAAGCCATTTTATTGAATTTGGGGCTACTCAGACTTCACCCAACGATTAAACAACAACCCACAAGCAAACAATTCTAAAACCCAAATCACAAAAACCGCAATCACAAAAATATTAACATTCACGAACTCAAATTATATCATCAAAGCAATAAGAGGCAATCAAGGCATGCAATCACACACAAAAGCAAGTACCCATGTATTCGCAATTGGAATTTACAACTAATGGCGGAAAAAAATCAAAAAATCTTGAAAACTAACCTCAAGCCAAAAAATGCAATGCACACACGATGAAAATGGGGGCGGAGACACGTCCAAAGCACTCCACTAGCGGCCAATGGCAACAAAATGCAAGAAAAATGCAAGAGTGTGCGGGTGTGTGAGGATACGAAGAAAATTTCAAGTGCGATGAAAATTTTGAATTTGAAAAGATTAAAAACCCTTAAGTTCGCGCCCCAAAGGGCGATGCTATTAACGTCGCCGTTCCACTCGGCGATGCGCCGAGTGGTACCTTTTCTCATCGAAGTTACAATAAACCAAGCCATCATTTGAGTGCAGAAGATGAGCTAAATCGGGCTCGCCGAGTGGTGTAGATCCTCGCCTAATTTTCCAGTGTAGCTTGCAACTTCAGCCTTCAATTTCTGATGAATTTCGGCGATCCTAAGGGTAATTGGGCGATGCACCGAGTGGACCAACCCCTCGCCTAGTTGCTTTGTCTTGAAATTTCTTACTCCAACCTACACACTCAACACACGTTATTCAAAAACATTGAAATAAAGCTTGGGCTGCCTCCCAAGAAGCGCCTTATTTAACGTTGTGGCACAACGTAGACATGCATTCAAGCATCGTCTAAGTACACCATATCAATCAATCGCACAACGGGGGCTTCTCCAAAGTAGAGTTGCAGCCTTTGCCCATTAACTTTAAAGAATGACCCATTTTCACCTTGAACTTCAATAGCTCCATTGTCAAACACACGAGTAACCTTGAAAGGTTCTGATCACTTAGACTTGAGCTTACCCAAAAATAGTCAAAAACGAGAATTGTAGAGTAACACACAATCACCCACACTCAATTCTCGATGAAGTATCTTGGCATCATGCCACTTTTTCATTTTCTCCTTATACAGAGCAGCACTTTCAAAAGCTCGAAACTGAAATTCTTCCAAAGCATGAAGTTGGTCGACCCAACTCTTCAATGCAACATCCCAGTTCAAATTTATGGTTTTCAAAGCCCACAAGGCTTTATGCTCAAGTTCCACCAGGAGATGACATGATTTGCCGAACACCGACTGATATGGTGACATACCAATTGGTGTTTTAAAAGCGGTGTGATAGGCCCACAAAGCATCATCTAACCTTCGTGACCAATCAGAACGATTTACATTCACGATTTTGGCCAAATTTTCTTTAATTTACCGGTTGGACACTTCAACCTGGCCATTTGTTTGCGGAGGGTAAGGGGTGGCAACTTTTTGCTTTACTCCATACTTGCTCAGTAGTGATGCGAACAATCGGTTGTAAAAGTGTGAACCCCCATCACTAATAATTGCCCTAGGTGTGCCGAACCTTGCAAAAATATACCGCTTAAAAAATGTAATGATACTTCTACCTTCATTGTTGGGTAAAGCGATAGCTTCCACCCACTTCGACACATAATCAACGGCCACCAAAATGTATTTGTTCCCAAAAGGACCCATAAAATCAATTCCCCACACATCAATCAATTCAACCTCAAGGATAGGAGTAAGGGAAAGCTCATGTCTTTGTGACACTCCTCCTTGCTTTTGACATGAACTACACCTGCGGACAAAAGAATTTGCATCTTGATACAGCGTTGGACAATAATAGCCACTTTGCAACACCTTTGCCGATGTTCGTACCCCACTATAGTGGCCACCAACTGGAGATACGTGGCATGCAACAAGAATGGCATCAACTTTGACTTCCGGTACACATTTCCAGATTATGTGATCAGTACACTCCCAGAACAGATAGGGTTCATCCCAAAAATACCTTTTTGCATCAAAAAGAAACCTCTTGTGCTGATAGAATGTCAACCCATCAGGAAGAAGTCCACACACTACGTAGTTGGCAAAATCGGCATACCAAGGAGTGGAACTTTTAGATATCATCATGACCATCTCATCATGAAAAACATCCTCAATATCCTTTTCACCGAACACAACGACACTAGATTCGAGTCACGATAAATGATCAGCCACCTAATTTTTGCATCATTTTCGGTCTTTGACCTCGAAATCAAATTCTTACAACAACAACACGCAGCGATTCAGTCTTGGTTTAGCATCTTTTTTAGCCATCAAGTAGTAGATACCCGCATGGTCAGTATGCACCACTACCTTAGTCCCTAATAAGTAAGCTCAGAATTTCTCAAAAACGTACATTACAGCCAACAACTCTTGTTCAGTAATAGTGTAGTTCTTTTGAGCCACATTCAAGGTCTTGCTTGCATAGTATATCAAGTGGAATAACTTGCCTCTACGTTGACCAAGTACAACACCCAAGGCGATGCCAGTAGCATCACACATTAGCTCGAATGGACTATCCCAATCCGGGGCAACAATGACCGGAGCCGACACAAGTTTCTCCTTTAGACACTCAAAAGCACTCATACAGCCTTCATCAAACATAAAAACACTTTCATTCTCAAAAAGCCTGCAAAGAGGATGAGCTATCTTAGAGAAATCCTTTATAAACCGCTGGTAGAAACCCACATGTCCCAAGAAGCTTTGAACACCTTTAACCGAGATAGGAGGTGGTAATTTAGCAATAACTTCAATCTTTTCTTGATCCACTTGTATACCTTTCCCTGAAATCTTGTGCCCCAAAACAATCCCTTCTTTCACCATGAAATGACACTTCTTCCAATTAAGTACGAGGTTTGTTTCGACACATCTCTTTAAGACTCGGCCCAATGTTCAAGGCGTTCTTCAAATGAGTCCCCAAATATGGAAAAATCATCCATAAATACCTCCATCGAGTCTTCAACCATATCAACAAAAATAGACAACATACACCTATGAAATGTTGCCGGTGCATTACACAACCCAAAATTCAAAAGGACGGCAGCCAAAGATTCACTAATACAAGAGATTTCGCCAATACTAGCAACAGCTTCATCGATCACATCAATAACGGACACCACATGGATGTCATTGGGTTGTTTCATAGACTTACACACATTAAAAGTAACTTCCTCCTCATTAACTCAAAATTTCAAGTCTCCACTCTCCACATCAACCAACGCTCTTCCGGTAGCCAAGAATGGTCTACCAAGAATAATCGGGATCTCGGCATCCGTCTCACAATCAAGAATAACGAAATCAGCCAGAAAAATGAACTTGTCAACCTTTACCAAAATATCATAAAGAACACCAATAGATCGCTTAATAGAACGATCCGCCATGAGAAGTCGCATTGTAGTTGATTTAGATTCACCTAGCCCAAGTTGCTTGAAAATAGCATATGGCATCAAGTTAATACTAGCTCCCAAATCACACAACGCTTTAGCAAACTTGAACACCCTTACAGTGCAAGGTATCGTGAAAGCTCCTGGATCATTCTTTTTAGCAACCACATTTGACATAATAGCACTGCAACTATGGGATGCATCAACCATTTCAAAGTCCATACTTCTCTTCTTCGTAACCAATTCCTTCATAAACTTATCATACCCCGGCATTTCTAGTAATGCATCCACCAGCAGAAGATTTATTGAGAGAGACTTAAAAATAGAGAGAAACTTTTGCAATTTTGCATTGTAATCTCTCTTCTTCAACCTTTGCGGAAAAGGAGGGTTGATTTTAGGCAATGGCTTTGGAGAAACTGATTTAGACACATCCCCCACCTTTGATGTAGTAGTTCCACCGGGCATAACATCATTCATTGACTTAACATCTTTGTTGAGCACACCATTGTCTACATCATCACCAGCCCCATTAACCTCAACCATATCGCTACCTAAAACGTTTCCACTTCGAGTCACCACCGCCATACACTGAGCATTCTCATTCTTTGGGTTAGCCAATGTGTAGAAAGGCCACCATTTGGTCTTTGATGTAATTGAGTCGATAATTGAACCATTTGTGATTCAAGATGTTTAATAGAAGCAGAGTGAGAAGTCACCGTTTAATTTAGAGAGGAGAAATCAGCCCTCATCTCTTTGAGTACTTTGTCCGAACCTTCCACCTTGTGCAAAATACGAGTAAGTATATCTTTAGTTCTAAAACTTTCTGGATCAGCCTTTGATTCGGTAACTTTGGGACGATCATGTGAAGGCATATACCGATCTCTTTCACCTGCTCTCCAATTTACACCTCGATCACGCCACTCCCGATTGTCTCTCCAACTAGCACCTTGTTCCTTAGTTCAACCTTGATTCTTGCCTGACCTTTGATAGCTCGGACGTGAACCCGCCATCTGATTTGACACAAATTGAATTTTCTCATTGTACATGGTTTCAAATGTAGCATCATCCGGGCTCGTAGCTACTGCATTGATGGCTTTGGAACACGTACCCATAACATGTTTTGTCAGTAAATTCATTTGAGTCATTATCTTTGCCATGCTCGCATCACGTTCATGATCTTTTTCAATTTGCTCCTTGGTCATTCCAACCATAAGAGGAGATACTTGATCCTTTCCTGTGTGCCAAGCCCGGTTGATTTTGGTCATATCATCAAGCAATGCTGACGCAATAGGAAACGGTTGTCTCATGATTCCACCTTGAATTAAACGATCAACGATAGACTTGTTTACTGAATCAACGCTATGGTAGAAGTATTGCAATAGTACATTTTCAAGTAAACCATGAGTAGGACATTGTAGAAGAAGCTTTTGGAATCTGAGCCATGTCTCATGGATTGGTTCACCATCAAGTCTCTTGAAGTTCTGAATACCATCTCTCAACTTCACCATCTTCGAAGGGGGAAAGAATCGTTCAAGGAATGCTTCTGTCAGTTCCGCCCAAGAAGTAATTGAGTCTCTTGATAGTTCAGCCAACCACTTTGTTGCTTCCCCAGTTAGAGAAAAAGGAAACAACCGAAGTCGAATCGAGTCTTGAGAGATGTTCTTGAATGTGAAAGGGTTGCACACATCCAAAAAGTTCTTAAGATGCTCATGGGGGTCCTCATGAGCAAGTCCTCCAAAGGATCTTTTGATTTGCAACAGCTGAAGCATGGTTCCGGTCATATGAAAGATGGCATTACCCACAGTAGGGGGCAAGCGTATAGCCCCAACACTTCCAACTTGAGCTACATTAAAGTCATTCAGAGTACCAACGTCATCATTCACATGACGCATTTCATCATTCTGACCAACAACACTATCAGCGTCACTCATGTTGTCACCTGTTGAAAATAAACAACGAAAAGACTAATAAGTAAACTCGACTACAATCAAACTAATTCACTCAAATACGTCGATACAAGAATTCTAAATTCCAGTCCCCGACAGCGGCGCCATTTTTTATAACGCTCAACTACACCTATCACAATTCAAGATGTAGGCGGTCGTTAGCAATATAAACCCAACGAGGAGTTGGGGTCGATCTCACGAGGAATGGAACCAAGTATAGAATTCAAATATGATGTACTAAAGTTATCTAGATTTTTGTAGAAGTAAGCGATTGAATCGATGCATAAGGTAAATTGTCAAAGTTTCAATTATCAAATGAAATGAGTTTTAAAGGATTGATCACAACAAACACGAATTGAAAAGAGATTTAACTAATGAGAATTTTGGGACCTTAGGGATGTGTGAGTGTTCAAATACCAATTTCACTAAATGGGTCATTACAAATTGCTTAAGAATGTTGAAACATAATGGGTAGGCAAGATTATGACTATGATAGCTATTTTGCAACCAACTACCATGCTTTAAATTGGGTTTTATTAAACCCCAACATGCCATACAATTAGAACTCAATATTATACCTTAATTAAACCCACTTTAACAAGCTGAGTAGTACAAGAAAGAACTCATATAATTATCAGCTAATAATTCCACTCAAATGCAACTTCAACAAGCATACAAGGAGATATAAACTAGAACTGAATTTGCAACTTCAATTTATAAGATAAAAACATGAATTATCAACTGAACTCATTCTATTTCAGCATTTAATTCAGTAATCCATAAGACCCATAAGCTAATTAGGCATTTGAACGGATAATCACACCCCTAAGGCATTGGGGTTTTAGCCAATCATAATAATGATGAAGAGATAGTTACCAAAAATATTAGCCATTGATTTCTCAAGTCTTCAAACAGCAAATACAATCAACTAAAATTATACCCAAATGTTCAATTCCCAAGAAATCACAAGAATAGTTTCACAAAACCCCTCAAAGTGCAATGTACTTTCTAAGTTCTAGTTCTAGTTCTTCTTCCTGGCACTCTCTCTTTCAATTAAATTTAAAATTTTCAATTTATACTTTCCCAAAAACTCCACACGATTAGAATTTCAGGGTCATTCGGCGGCGTAAGTCGGGCTTGCCCTTCCACTCGGTGATGCGCCGAGTTGCTTGATCTCGCCTTTTTATTCTTGACTTCATTACTGATTTCATCCTGGAACTTTAGGCGATGTGCATTGGGCTCACCATTGTGATCAGCGACTCGCCGTCTGGTCCCTCAGCTCGCTGACTTGACCTAGATTTCTCTCTTTGCTTGCTGGAACTTTAGGTGAGGCATTTTTCACTCGGCGTGTCACCGAGTTGCCTTTGGCGAGCCTCAGCCTTCTTGTTCCTTCACCTTTTGCAACTTTTCTGCTTCTTTTTACATTATATTGTCCTTGCCTCATTCCAAGTCCTTCATGCTGCACACAAACGATTTAACATTAGTTATAGGTGTAAAATGGGCATTAAGGACACTAATTTGGTGCAAACAAAGCTATAAATTAGTCAAAACTACCGACTCATCAACCTTGTGAGTGTGTGAATCCAGCTTGGCGCCATTTGGGTCTATCCTTTTCTTTGGTTGAAACACGAATGCAATAATTTTAGCCGGTTGATTGAAATTACCATGTCTTTCCCACCTATAACCTTCGTGAAGCATTGGCTTGTTTGAATAGCCAACTTAGGCCAAAATCCTAAGTTGGGGGTGTGGTAAGAATGAAGAAAGAAATTGAGCTAGAAGTTTGTGAACTCGATCCTTTGAAAGATATGTGTGAAAAAGATGGAACACCTCCATATAAAAACAGAAGAGAAAAGAGAAAAACAAAAAAGAAAAGTGATGAAAAGAAAAAAAAAGAAAAGATTTGGATAAAATTGTGCCTTTGTGCGTTGTTGTGGAAATAAGAAGAGGGTATGTCAAAATCTTTTGTGTGTTATGAATTGACCAAGAATGAGTTGGGAATTTAAAAAGTATGAAAGAAAAGAAAAAGAAGTGAAATTAGAACCATGCTTCTTGAAGGTAGAGTCACTAAGCCAAAATGATCATACCCTGAACCTCAACCTCATTACAAGCCTTGAAAGACCTTTTTGATCCTGCATGAGCCTTGTGCATGTTGGTTGGGAAATATGGGCAAGCCTATGGGTAAAGTTGTGTATGTTTTTCTCATTTGGGAGTGTGAGCGTTGTTTTGATTCCATAATGATGATCTTTGATTAGCTTTATGAGAGCATGGAATCATTCTTGATGCGAGGGCATTCAAATACTTTTGTTGGGCATGAATTTGCATTTAAAGTGAGCATTCATAAGCATGAACTCTAATTGATGATGACTAGTCAGAGTTTGAAACTTTGAGTATACATTTGGGCATTGCAGGTTTGAATTGATCCTTGTGTGCATTCTCATTTTGATTCTCAAGGAGCACTGTTTGTAGACACCCCCGTTGAACTGATTGATTTCATGATTTACTTTAGGACAAGCAAAAGTTTAAGTTGGGGGTGTTGATGAGTCGGGATTTTTGACTCATTTAAGGCTTGATTTTTAATAATTTGGTGTCCTCAATGCCTAGTTTGTGTGCAAAATTGATATTAAATGGTTTATTTGAAACCAGGGAGGCTTGAGAACAAGGCAAGGGCAAAATGTTGCAAAAAGAAGCGAAAACGCTGGAAAACTTAAAGAAAAAGAGGTTGGAGTTCGCAAAATGTCACTCGGCGACTCACCGAGTGAACCTGTAGCTCGCCCAAATTTCCAGCGAGCTGTCTAAGGAAGCATGTCAACTCGGTGAGCCCATGAGCATATCAGCGACGCGCCGATTAGAAAGGCGAGCTCGACTCAGATTGCCCAAAGTAACAGAACAAGATGGTGCTGAAATCAAGTTCAAGAGGGCGAGAAGGAACAATTGGGTGAATCACCAAATGGTTCGGTGAGCTCGACTTATCTCACCGATTTGACCCACGTGTTGAAATGTGTGAAATTTCTGTGAAGTATAAATTGATTTTTTGAAAAGGCAGAAGGCATCAGTTAAGCTAGACCAAGAAGAACTTTTACTTTGAATATTTTTTGGAACAATTCTTGTGTGGTTTTTATATCTTGAGACTTTGGGTGTAATTCTAATTTGTAGCATTCGATCTTTGAAGACTTTGTTCATCAATGGAGAATCTCTTTGGTAACAATTTCTTCTCTTTTGCTATGAGTAGCTAAAACCCCAATTCCTTAGGGGTGTGAATATGTGATCAATTGTCTAATTAGCTTATGGGTATTGCTAATTGCTTAATTTAATGTTGAATTGAAATGGGTTCAGATGTGAATTTGTGTTTTTAATTATGGTCTGAAGTTGCAAATTCAGAGTTAGCGTAGATCTCTATGTATGCTTGCAAAAAAAGCATTAGAGTGGAATTTGCAATTGATAATTGTTTAGACTGCTGTCTTTGCTCCCTAGCTTGTAAAAGTGGGATGAATTAAGGAATTGATTGTTTTGTAATGTTACGCTTGTTGAGGTTCGTAAGAACTCACTTGATGCATGATGGCTGATTGAAAAATAGCTATTATAGCCTTAATCTATCCTACCCATTAAGATTCAACAACTTATAGCAATTGGTAATTACCCATCAGCGAAATTGATAACTGATCACCCACACACTCCTAAGGTTCCATCTCTAATTGGTAAAACCCCGTGTTGATCGTTGCGTTATAATTGGTTACTAAACCCTATCATTATTGATAATTAAAATTTGAAGATTTACATTATGCTTCGTTTTACTTACTTTTACCTACAAAAGATTAGATCACTATAGTACTTCGTAGTTGAATTCTTTACTAGAACACTCCTCGTGGGATCGACCCCAACTCTTCATTGGGTTTATACTTGCTAGCAACCGCCTACTCCTTGAATTATAAGAGGTGTAGTTGAGCGTTATCAATAACATATCAAGATCTTTTCATTTTTGGGTACCTAAACTTTTGTCAATGTTTTATGAAGTATTATGTCATGGTGTTCTTTTTAAAGCTCTTCCCTCATTATTCTGACAATTTTGATCATTTGCCCCTCTTTTTTTGCAAGAAATGTAACCTTTGGAATTGATTGATCTATCATGCTTCAGGCATGCCATAAACATTGCCCTTCAAGAAATTTTCATTGAAGCATTTGCAACTGAATTATAACATAGAGTCAACTTTGGTAATTGTTTTGCAAATTAAATATTTCTTGAACTTCAAATTGACTTTTTTCTACGAGGATCTAGATAACTCATCTCATAGATAAATTTTTAGTTGTCAATCGTTTCTCCCCCTAATGTTAGAAAATCTAATGTTTATCCCCAACCTTATTTGAGGATCTATCTTTATTGTAACACATTCAAAACAAATAGGTGGAAAACATTTTTTTCGTGACCATGAACCAATTATGATGTGGGAACCTTGTTGACTTGATGTGCACAAGTGTTGCTGCATGTTAAATAAACTCATCTCATATCAAATCTTTTGACATATTTATTCTCATAACCAATAGTTTAGCTATAATTAGAGGCATACAATTTCTGTTAAACCAACTAACATTATCAATCATAATTTTATAGTTTGGAAGTTTGCTCTTACTTTAAAAGTTTGTACAAAAAATCTTACTAAAAACCACATTACAAGTTGATAGAAAAGCACAAACTTTATCATAGATGTATCTATTAAATCATATAATAGTAAACTGTCATGATCGGAAATTGGATCAAGATAATGCCTACCATAAACCACAGTAGGCAGGTAAAAACTCAAACACGAGCGATAAATTAAAACTAAAATATAGGTATGCGGAATCAATAAAGATACATAATAGGGTCGTAGTACATGTACAAAATATACAATAAAGGCTCAAAATAATCAAGAAAAATGAATACACATAAGAACCAACTCTAGACTCGGTGTTATCGGTATAAGAGAATGTAAGTACAAAAAGGACAATATACAAGATACCTGTCTAATAAAAATATGAACTACATAGACAGTACAAAAGATGAAAAGTAGTAAGTCTCCAGATGCCAAGAGCTCACAATAATTCAGTCAATAACAATCACGAGAGATCAGAAATCAACAAGGGTGACTTATATTAGGAGTCGCATTAGAAAAAGATGCAAAAATGTAGTATAAGTACAGAAATACAGAATGCTCAGTAGGTATCATAGGCCGATTGAGCTTAGATAAAAAGTAAATAATTATAAGAGGCACGATAGTTTATATCTATGGAGCAACAACCAAATAAATTCAAGCTTATAAAGACCAATAATAAAGGTAACTACAAATAAGAGATGAATCACACTAATCACGGGCAAGTCATAGACAACCATACAACGTGAGATCATGCAATGCATATGTGTCTCATGCTTAAAGTAAAACGTTTTGGAATTAGCACCTATCTTGTAGGCTCCCTGAGACATTCTGTAAACCCACCGAAACTCATCAACTTATGCAGTAAAAGTAAAAACCTTGAAATCACCTCGTCAACCGCCCTATAAAATCCTCGAGATATATTGTAGACCCATCGAAGCTCATCAACATATGAATAAAAGTAAAATGTGAAATTCAATTTGTGGGCTGCTGGAGCTCAATAACATATGCAGGATGCAGGAAATGCAATTCAGAATCATATTGAGCTCATAATATCATAAAAGTAGTTCATCTCTCAACAAATCATAGAAATATGTATGTTTAATGCAAATTAACTTTTAAATCAAAATCTTAACAAAAAAACAGTGTTTTTCCTCGAATTATTCATATCACAGTAGTAAAATCAATAAGTTTAAAATAAACATCTCTTTAAAACGATAACCCCAAGAAAATGATATAATTTCTTTCAAAATTCAAAACTCCTCAAGTAAATCAATAACACGCTCCCTCGGAGCCCAAAACAAGTAGAATCTGAGGCAAAAATCATTAAGGGTCTCAAATCCACATTTTTCTCATTTCCATCACAAAACATGTCAAATGCAGATGCCTTGTGTATGAATGCATGTCAAATACAGTCAACCCATTCACAATACATTCACACCACACAATCACTAGGATAACACAGATCATTATACAATCGTACTAACCTAGAACTCTAGTCAGTCCAAGTCCAATGCCTTGGACCTAAAATCACAATAATATTATAAAGAGCTCAAAAATATCGAAATAACAACACAAGCATACTAAAAGCAATCAACGCGTCTAGATTTTAGTTAAACTCGTCTAAAAGCATTTTAAGGATTCTACTACATCAAATCAAAGCTAAAGACAATCTAAACTAAGGCTTTATGGCTAAAATTTTAGCTAAAATCTTGAAAATAGCCTAAATATTACTAAGGGTCATACAAGCCTAATAATTCAACCTACCACCTTCATAACGATATCCAACCCCAAATTTATTTAGAAACTAACTAAGTCAAGTCTAAAGAAAGAAATTGTAACCTACCTTGAAGTCAAAATTGCACTCGAACCTCTACTCGGGTGCTTTTTCTTTTCGAAGAGCCTCAAAATATTGTCACGCTATCAAAAACATAAATTACATGTCAATACTGATAACTATGAGAAATATTAGAATTCTAGGAAGTCATGATAGCAGCCTTAGGAACTCTAAGAATCTAGACCCCCAACCAAAAAGATAGTTTTGAACTGAAGATCTTTCATCCATAACTTTTTAGGTACATCATCTGGAGTATATCTTCTTCTGACAATTTCCCAGGCAAATTTAATAAAAAATTGCCACTTACTAGATTTAATCCACCAAGGTCTGTATATTTATCCATATTGTCTACACTTCTCTATGATCATTTTAATATGCTCAACAATGTTACTACAAAGGTAATCTTTCATAAGCTCAAAATTGCAATACCTCTTCTTTTAAGAAAAATATCAATATCAACCAAAGAATGACAATCCTGAACTTCAAAAGATTGGAAATATAAGGGACTAAGATTGGTCCAATTATCAAATCAAACACTAGAGGATCCTCCCTTTGGTTCCCATAACAAAATTTTTTCAACAATCTCTCTAATCTACGGCATGTGTTTTCATACTTGTGATTCACCTCTCCATTGCACTAATATGGAAAAAAAAATTGTAGTACTTGTTCCACGTAAATTTATACGTAGTGAATATTAAGTTTTAAATTTCTATCAAAGCTTAGAAAACATGTCTTGAGACACATCTCCCATAGATCTAAAACCCAAATCACCTATAATTTTTGGTAAATAAATTTCCTCCATGCAATTCAGTTCTTGCTTCTTCCTGTAATATTGTTACTCTAATTTTTTTAAAAGATTCTATGAAGTTCCTTCAAAACACACTTAGGAGGGACAATAGAAGATAACACATGAATAGGAATACTTTGTAAAATACAAGTTATTAACACTTCTTTGCCACCAAAAGACAACATGTTTGCTTTCCAAGCTTCAAGTTTGTTCCTCACCCTTTTAATGAGGGTTGCATAGTGTTTTTCCTTTTCCTAGCATGAGTAAAAGGACAAACACGGTATTTAAAAACAAATTGTCCCCTAGATATACTTGTACATTTTTTCACCAATCCTTTCAAACATGCAGGAATATTCTGATGAATAAAAACTGAGTTTTCTCTTTGTTAAATTCTGACTAGATTGAATTTTATAATCATGTAGAACTGATACAATCATCTCCAATGAATTGTAACACCCTGAAAAAAATTTCTAAGCTAAGACCCGAATCATTCTATAACATCTCGCAACACTACTCTTAAAATCAGAATCGTTCGTCGTAAGTATATGAGCTTAAATCGGGTGATTTCTTACTTAATTATGTGTTTTAAGGTCCTTTACCAAGTGTAGAAAGGGTATCTAAAGTGATCTAGGGTCATAAGGGACCTCAAACACCAAGCCAAGTTCAAAATATTCCTATTGACTAAGTTTTCGCATGAGTTCATATAAAGGTTAACTTCAAATGATTATATCTCTCAGCACATAATGAATTAGGTATCCTATTACCTATCAAATTCAAGTTCTATGAGTCTTATTTCCAACACCACCAAGTTTTCCTTATTTCGAGTTCGGAGTAAAAGGTTATGATCATTTTACTGAAATATACCCGGACTAAGAAATTTGGCGAACTTACCTACCTAATCGGCGATCCGCCGAATAGGTTGACGAATCGCCAAATTAGCACATTGAAATATCCCAAAAACCTTAAGTTTTTATCTATTTGGGCGATCTAAAGTCTCAATGGGTGACTCGCCGAGTATTTTCAGCGAGGAGACCTCCAGATCACCAATTTGACCGATGGATTTATTAAAAGGTCATTTCCTTCAATTTTTATGGTCTTATTAAGTTCCTAGAAGGGTATTCTTGATCTTTTACCCTCAATCAACTTCCATAAGTGCATCTTATAACCTAATAACATCATCATACGTATAACAACTCTCAAAACCCCTAATTCTCATTCTTCCAAAGATCAAGAACTCCAAGAAAGGATTTCTCCAATTTCTCAAGATCTAAAGGATCCAATTCAAGATTCTCTTCAAGAATTCTAAGGCTTTCAATCAAAGATTCTTCTTCACTCTTCATCTCCAAGAAAACCGGAAGGAAGATAAAAGTTAGGGTTTCAAGTCTTCCAATCAAGTTTTTCATCAAGAACTTTGTTCTTCCAGGTATGTAAGGCCATCAGAGTGATGGACTGAGTTCGTCCTCGCACCGTGCATCTATCTAAATTCATTAAAAGAGTAATCTAGGGTTTTATCCTGGATTTTGAGTATTCTTGAGATGAGTAGTATATCGTTGAGTTCTGAGTTCTTGATTTTTGAGTATTGAGTTTTCTCTAGTCTTATTAAGATCCTTGAGTTGATTTGTTTATGTCTATATTTCAGCATGAACCCTATTTTGAGTTATAATTTTTGAGAATCTTTTAACGTAAATATTTTTGTCTTAAACTGATTTTCTGAGAAAGCAAAGATGAGTTTTGAGAAAGAGTTTTGAACATGATTTGAGTAAGAGTATAAAGGAACTAAGTATTCCCAAATATATCACATTTTACATTGAGAAAAGAGATATTTTGATTTCTAAATGAGTTAATGAGTTCAGAGATATTTCAGAGCAGTTACCTTTTTTAAAAGGATATTTTGAGCAATTACCTCAAATTGAGAAAGAGTATTATACATTTGAAAATGAGTATATATTTATTGGGAGGAGTACTGAGCACCAATATGGGAATGAGTTCAGACAACTCACATTCCTCATAAACCATGTAGCCAACATGGGTAAAGGATAGTACTTTTTAGATGACGCCTTATTTCTTTCGAGTAGAGTTTTAGTAGATCCACTTAGTTGAGATGTTCTATATCCCGATAAGGTATAGGATAGTTTTGGTAGTGTGGGTGATACATTGTATCATCACGTTGCTCATAGTGATGGTTGTCGGTTAGAGAATCTCCCAAATAGAGTTAAAAGTATATTTTTATCATATCACTTAATATGTTGGGTTCAGAGATGAGTAAGTATTTTGTAAAGTTTAAATGACTTCACTCCTTTATTTCTTTACATTTAGTTGAGTATATATTTATATCTGTTGTAGTCCTTTCATTCAGTCATATCGCTTCGGCGAGATTGCATACTCATACACTCAATGTACTGATGTCATTAGACCTGCATTTTTTATGATGTAGATACTGGTGTTCAGGATCCTCAACACGCACTCTGTTGAGATCACTTTGCACTTCTTGCTAGCTTTGGTGAGCCTTCTTTGCATTCTGGAGGACTCCACTTTTGTCTTTCAGTTTAGTAGTTTTGAGGTGTCGTGGGTCTTATCCCCACATCCACGTTGAACTATAGAGGCTTCATAGATAGTTAGTATTGAGTTTCAGTATTTCCTTTGAACTATTTTGGCAAACTATTATTGCTTTCAAAGTATTTTCAGACAGTTTTGAGTATACTATTTTGAAATAGTTTGAGTTTTGAGAAGTTTTGAGACTTTTGAATTTAAATTTTGTTTTAAAGCTTAATTCTACTTGAGTTAGTCTTTTGTTAAGTAGTCAGCCAGGCCAAGGGTTCGCTTGAAGATCAGCAATGGTTCTCGAGTGTCGGCCACATCTAGGGTGTAGGCTCGGAGCGTGACAAACTTAGTATCAGAGCCCAAAGTTCAAGTGTCCTAGGGTGTCTATATAGCTGTGTCAGTAGGATCTTATTTATGATTGTGAGGGTCCCACTTCTATAAATGAGGGACTACCGACATTTAAGAAAAGTTTCCCTTCTTTCATACTCTAAATTGTGCAATAGAACTTTGCCATGGGGAACTTATTCAAACTCATGTGTTTCTCGAATACATTCGACTATCCCTCATACTCAAGGTGGTTGAAAAGAAAATCTCATATCCTTATCGATGAGTTACTCTCAGCAAAAGTCTTCAGAAAGTCATGAGACTACAAAGGGGCTTAAAAGAAGCTCGTGAGTGAGCTTAAGCGTTTGGATTCGAAAGAATACACTCTTATTCATATGAATCATGAGTTCAAGCTAAAAGAAAAATTTACTCCTAGACTCTCTTCTCTAAGCCTTGTTTTAGGTGATACTATTTAAGAAGGAAGTATGTTTTAGAGCTTGGATAGTATTTTCACCTGAAGAGATAGTATGAGTTACAATATTATAAGCTGTAGTATTAGAAGTGCCCAGAGTTAGAAGTATGCATTTAGAGGTGTAGTAACCTAAGAAATAGGGAGAGTTATTGAGTAAAGTATGTAGTTGTAGTCATATACCTAGTAAGTCACTAATGAGGAGTTTTCCTTTATGAGTAGGCTAAGGAATAGTAATTTTGTATGGATTTCATGATGGAAGGTAGAGGAATAGTTACTAGTCAGGATGAGTTAGAGTATACTTTAATCAGAAGGGAGTTTATGTTGATGTAACATTGTGTTAGTGAAGCCCAAGTATAGGTGTTGAATAAAAGAGCAGAGTATTCATGAGGTGATAGACCTAAGCTAGGCTTATGATTTTTCTAAGGGAGAACCCCATGATATTTAGAGGGTTATAGAACGAATTAGACAATGATGTATAGTGAAAGGGTAAATAGTACTTAGGTTGTGAAAAACAATGTGACAGTAATCTGTAAATAGATAGGTTGGGAGATAAAGATTGACTACTTGTCATGAGATCTTAGTGGGCTAGTGTTTCTTAATTTTATCTTGCAGTTGTAAGTTAGTATAGTATGCGAGCAATTATATTGATATGCGTATTTAGTACTAGACACTAAGCTTGAATTTGAGATGAGTGTCGTGATAAAAAGGATGGCAACATGAGGATGATGATGTTAGTTTTGAGATTTGATCTGGTAGATTTGACATAGAGTAGGTGAGGTATTAATGTGTTAGTTTGTAATGAATGTGAGTGGTACAAGTGTGGTATTGTCACCCTTAGATTAGAGCAATAAAGTGTGGCTAAGTCATTAGATTAACAATAGCATTAAGAGATGTACCCGAGATCATATGTAGTCAGATGAGGCTCTAATTAATTTTATGATTTTTTTCATGTGTGCCTAGATAGTATATTTGAGCTGTTAATGTGGAGTAGGCTGATGTAAGTATTATTTATTACCCTTTTGAGGTTGGTCGAAGGGATCATATATAGCCAATGATTAGCCTATTAAATATAATTCAAGTTTCCTCTAGTTGGATAGATATGAACTTAGAAGGACATTTTTAGTGGGCCAAGAAGGAAAAGTCTGACTATTAAGAATTAGATTAAGCGACTTTATAAGCCAATGCGGGTAATGATAATAGAAAGACTTCTATAGAAGCAAGAAGAAGTTAAGAGAAGTAGCTTAGAAAGAAGTCCTAGAAGGAATCTTAGTACTTGCGCATGGAGAGTTCAGTAGACATGAGATTAGCATTTTTCCCGAGTATTAGAGTAAAGCAAATATAGACTAGTTTAGAGAAGATGAAATAGATCCATAGCTTTAAAGTGTCAGCTTCAGACCTAAGAGGGAGATGATAAGGTGAGGAACCAAGTCAAGTGTTAAGAATCAGATAGTGATGTGTTCAGAATCAGATAGTGATGTATTCAGAAAGAGATTTAGTGATATATCAATCCATTCATAATCTAGCGTATTCCTCAAAGTTCAGTCATTACAACATCGGGTTGATGCCTCTGATATCATAATTGTGTTGATGACCTATGCTCATACACTTCAGACAGATTCACATCTATGTTGAGATCCCAGAATGAGAGGCGAAGCCTTTAGCCCATTGATATCACTCTTACTCCATAAAAATATAGATATCAGCCTCACGATATGAACCTATTCATATAAGCACTCATGTTTCATAGTATGCTCAGTCTCGAAAATTCATGATTCACTCTCAATGTCTAGCAACATAATGTTATGTCATGCATATTCTTATATAAGAATTCTCGAATGAATCGTATTTATGATCTTTCGCCCTAAAGCTCTTTCAGTGATCCTTTTTACTTTTGAGAATGATGTTGTTAATAGTAGTTGTGTGATGATAGATAGGAGAGGGTTGATGTTTCTTATTGTGGTAGTGGGGGTGGAATTATTCCATCTAAGGTTATAAATGTGAAGGAAGAAGGAGATGAGATTTTACAATGAGTAATAGTTAGGTGAGATTAATTAGTCAATTTTCTTGGTAGTAATGCATGAAATTTCAGTTGGTAGAGGAGACGAGAGAATGAGGAATTCTTATAAGGATTGGTTAATAGGAGCCCATGGAGTGGTTATAGTATTAGGCTTGAATGTGGTGTTGATAATATGTGGATGAATGCATGATGCATACGGTGGTTATTGATTAAGACTCGAGGTTGGTTGAATGTGGTGGTAAGGAGTAGTATTCTTAGGAAAGATTCCCTGTAGAGGCATAGAACCTGAATCTTGCGATTTAGATTAGAGTAATCACCTTATGTTTAGCACCTTGTGATTTAGAGTTAGGCTTGAACACAGTATGAGCAGGCAGTTTGACTTAGACCTTGGTAAGAGTAGTCATATACCCTTGTAGGAGCTATAAGTTACAGCTAATAAGGTGTGGTATTATAAAGGAGGGCATGGTTTATAGGCGTTGCTAGGCTTGAAAGCTAGCAGTTGTATTGATTAAGGAATAATAGTCCTATTCTTACTTCGTGCCCAGATACCGTTGTTTCAGGTCAAATATCTTCAGATAGATCATGACTATGTTCCATATCATTCGTGACTTATGTTCTATAGACAGCTTTAAACTCTTAGCATGAATCAGTTACACCTATGTTGTAGCAAGTTCAGATGTTAGAAATATAATAAGAGTAACTCCTTTCCCTTCCATGCTCAGTTCAGCCATCATTCGAGGACGAATGATCCCAAGGGGGAGACATTGTAACACCCAAAAAAAATTTCTAAGCTAAGACCTGAATCATTCTATAACATCTCACAACTCTACTCTTAAAATCTGAATCGTTCGTCGTAATTATATGAGCTTGAACTGGTGATGTCCTACTTGCTCATGTGTTTTCAGGTCCTTCACCAAGTGTAGAAAGGCTATCTAAAGTGATCTAGGGTCATAAGGGACATCAAACACCAAGCCAAGTTTAAAGCATTCCTATTGGCTTAGTTTTTGCATGAGTTCATATATAGGTCAACTTCAATTGATCATATCTCTCAGCACATATGTATTAGGTGTCCTATGATCGTCTATGAGTCTTCTTCTTTGGAGTACAAAGTTATGGTCATTTTACTGGAACATACCCGGGCTAGAAATTCGGTGAACTCACTTGCCTAATCGGCGATCCTTCGAATAGGTTAGCGAATCGATGAATCAGCTCGCCGAAATGTCCTAAAAACCTTAAGTTTCTATCTATTTCGGTGATCTAAAGTCGCAATGGGTGACTCGTCGAGTATTTTCATCGAGGAGACCCCCAGATCACCGATTTGGCCGATGGGATTCAGTAAAAGGTCATTTTCTTTAATTTTTATGGTCCTCTTACGTTCCTAGAAGGGTATTCTTGACCTTTTACCTTCAATCAACTTCCCTAAGTCCATCTTACAACCTAATTACATCATTATACGTATAGCAACTCTCAAAACCCCTAATTCTCATTCTTCCAAAGATCAAGAACTCCAAGAAAGGATTTCTCCAATTTCTCAAGATCTAAAGGCTCCAAGTTCAAGATTCTCTTTAAGAATCCTAAGATTTTCAATCCAAGATTCTTCTCCACTCTTCATCTCCAAGAAACCTTCAAGGAAGACAAAAGCTAGGGTTTCAAGTCTTCCAATCAAGCTTTTCATCAAGAACTTTGTTCTTCCACGTATGTAAAGCTATCTTAGTGATGGACTGAGTTCGTCCTCACGTCATGCATCTATCTAAATTTAGTAAAAGAGTAATTGATTTTATCTTGGATTTTGAGTATTCTTGAGATATATAGTATCGTTGAGTTCTAAATTCTTGATTTTTGAGTATTAAATTTTCTATATTGTTATTGAGATCTTTGGGTTGATTTGTTCATGTCTATATTTCAGCATGAACCCTATTTTGAGCTACAATTTTTGAGAATCTTTTAAAGCAAACGTCTTTGTCTTAAACTGATTTTCTGAGAAAGCAAAGATGAGTTTTGAGAAAGAGTTTTAAACATGATTTGAGTAAGAGTATAAGGGAACTAAGTATTCCCAAATGTATCACTTTTTACATTGAGAAAAGAGAAATTTTGATTTCTAAATTAGTTAATGAGTTCAGAGATATTTCAAAACAGTTACCTCTTTTAAGAGGATATTTTGGGCAATTACCTCAAATTTAGAAAGAGCATGTTTTAAACATTTGAGCATGAGTATATATTTATTGGGAGTAGTATTGAGTATCGATATGGAGATGAGTTCAGACAACTTATATTCCTCATAAATCATGTAGCCAACATGGGTAAAGGATCGTACTTTTTAAACGATTCCTTATTGCTTTCGAGCAGACTTTAGTGGATCCACTTAGTTGAGATGTTCTACATCTCGGCAAGGTATAGGACAGTTTTAGCAGCGCGGGTGAGACGTTGTATACCACGTTGTTCATAGTGATGGTTGTCGGTTAGAGAATATCCCAAATAGAGTTAAAAGTGCATTTTTATCATATCACTTAATATGTTGAGTTCAGAGATGAGTAAGTATTTTGTAAAGTTTAAATCATTTTACTCCTTTGTTTCTTTACATTCAGTTGAGTATATATTTATATCTATTGTAGTCCTTTCGTTCAATCATTTCGCTTCGGTTATATTACATACTCATACATTTAATGTACTGATGTCATTCGACTTGCATCATTTCATGATGTAGATACAGATGTTCAGGATCCTCAACAGGCGCTCCGTTGAGATCACTTTGTACTTCTTGCTAGCTTTGGTGAGACTTCCTTTCATTCCGGAAGACTCCACTTTTGTCTTCAGTTTAGTAGTTTTTAGTAGTTTTGAGGTGCCGTGGGTCTTGTCCCGACATCCATGTTGAACTATAGAGGTTTCATAGATAGTTAGTGTAAGTTTTTTTTCAGTATTTCCTTTGAACTATTTTGGTAAACTATTATTGCTTTCAGAGTATTTTCAGACAGTTTTGAGTATACTATTTTGAGATAGTTTGAGTTTTGAGAAGTTTTGAGGCTTTTGAATTTAAATTTTGATTTAATGCTTAAATCAGCTCAAGTTAGAGCCTTTTTGGATTGGCTTAAAAAAGTAGTTTTTAAGTCAAAAATAAAAAGTCAAACTGAAATGACTTTTAAGTCAAAAAATAAAAAGTAAGGGGAGACCTACTTTTGGTTTTTGACTTATTTTAAGTCATTTTAAACTTATTTTAAGTCATTTTTGACTTATTTTAAGTTTTTTTTTATATTTGCCAAACACTTATAGAAGTCAAAAACTGACTTAAAAGTAGGTTTGACCAACTTTTAAGTCAATCCAAACACCCTCTTAGTCTTTCACTAAGTAGTCAGCCAGGCCAAGAGTTCGCTTAGGGATCAGCTATGATTCTCGAGTGCCGGTCACGTCCAGGGTGTAGGCTCGAGGCGTGACATACTTATCAATAGAAGTAAAAATAATAGTATCATATTCGTAAGCTAGATGATTAAGTTGTGCACTCCACTTTGAAAGATCATAACCAACAAATTGCACATCATCAAAGAAGCGTTTAAAGCCCTAAATAATACCTTTACTGATAAAATAAATGAAGCAAGATATAGGGAGAATTCTTGCTTTACGCATCTAGTAGAATGAAAAAGGCTTTGTGCTTGACCATTAATCAGAGTTGTGTATCGATTGTTAGTCATCAATCTCCAAATCAAGTCAACAAAGTTATTAGAAAAAATCATCTTTCTTAGAACTTTCATAAGAAAAAATTGAGATACTTTGTCATAAGCTTTAGTCATATCAAACTTCATGACAATATTAACAGATTTACCTTTTTCGATATCTATAACTATCTCTTGGATCAGTAGAACATTGTCAATAATATTTCTACCTTTAATAAAATTAGACTGGTTGCTTGAAATCAATCTAGGCAGTAAAGATTCAAGTCTGTCATGAACTATTTTGGAATGGCTCTCCGCCCTATAACTGGAAAAAAAAGGAGCACGGCGAAAAGCCAACCTTCTTTTTTTTGATTCGTTTGACGAGGGAAGACCTTAAGTACTGAATTAATGAAATTACACCAATATTGCGAAAAAGGGATCTTGTTGATAAAGTTATTCAAACTAATAGATCTCAAATCGGAGAAAAACTAAACAATTTTTTTCTTAGGTAAGAGAAGAAAACTATTATGAGTAATAGATTTAGATAACGAGTTACTTAGAAAAAAATTCTTGTACCAATGTTAGGACATCATTCTCAACAATATCCCAACAAAATTGATAAAATCTCTATGTTAAGCCCTTAGGACCACTAGCATTGTCTCCATTTAAACTAAACACAACATTTTTTACCTTTTCTAGATCTAGAATTTTGCATAAAATAGTATTATCATCATCAGAAACAGAATTAGGAATATGGTCCAATAATTAAAAAATCAGTGACATGCCTCTTTTGAGCAAATTGTTTCTTGTAAAAATCAATGGCTTCCACAACTATCTCTCTTCATTCTCTTTCCAACTTCCCTGACTATTTAGGTTCCTCTTCAGATGAAGTTTTTTCCTTCTGTTTTTCACTATGCTATGAAAAATCTTGTGTTACTGTTTTCATTTTCAAACCAATCATACCCGACCTTTTGTTGTCAAAATGATTTTCTCAAAATGAAGATATGTTTTAAATTCAGCCTGAGCTTTTTGCAATATTGCTCTTTTTAAAGCATTTGAAACTTCTTCAAATTATTTTTCTTTAATTCTAACAATATTTTCTCTGGTGATCAATTGTTTGAAAATGCAACTATAAGTTTTCTTACTCCATTTTGTAAATGCAGTCTTTGCTTTCTTGATATTCTCCTTAAAAGCTATTAGAGGATTTTCATTAGAATTGGACATCTAATTTAGCCTAAAAATCTCCTTGAAACCTTTACGCTCTGTTCAAAAATTTAGAAATCTGAATGACTTTTTATATTTGGATATATTTTCTTCACAATTAAATAACATTGGAGCCTCATCAGCTCAATTCTGAATAGATGTTCAGTTTCAGTATGATTGAATCAGTTTTACATCTCCTGATTAAAAAATTAAAAATTTATCCAGTTTCTTCAAGATACAATTATTTTTTGTCTTACCATTCCACCAAGTGAAAGAGCTTTCTTTGTAAGGCACCTCTAACAAATCACAATTTGTCATACAACATTCAAAATCTTCATGGTTTGCATCTAACACTGAAAGACTCCCTATCTTTTTTTTACATTTTCCATCACATTAAAATCTCCCCCAACTAACCAAAGCCCTTTAACTATATCTATCATCTAATAAATATCATCCCACAACTCCATTTCTTGATTTGTACTGCATTTAGCATAGGCAATGGTGACATGAAAGTTACAATTCATTATCTGATATTTTAGCTTGATAGTCAATTCCTGCTCTGTATTACTAACTACTATAGTGTCAAAATCATAATTTGTAAAGACCCATATTTTTTCATTATGATTAGTAATAGCATTGAGCATGTTTAATCTTCTAAATGTATTTGTTGATGAATTTCCTATTATGAAAAGGTTAGAGCAATAAAAATGAACTTGTGGAACTTGTATAATATCTGAATTCTTTAGAAAGCTTGTTGTGAGTTCAACGACCTCATATTTCAAATAAATGTCATCATCATTAATGCTTAATTGATTGTTTTTTTTTGTTGAACTCTAATAGGTTGTACACTTTCATCATCCTTTTGCTTTTTTTCTCTTCTTGCAACTTTTTTTACTTAGAGATAAATTTGCTTCCTTGGCTATAAAAGCCAAAATATCATCATTATCTTCCCCGATCATCAATACTAAATATTGTTCATGTGCTTTTATCTTCAACAATTTATTTTCCTTCACACTATGAGATACAATATCATACAATACTTTATTTGGAGACTCTTTTTGTATTAGAGTCATCAGGAAATCATCTTGGGTTATTGCAGTAGGTAACAACACTACTGCCTTACTATTACTACTATTAGAATTCATCTCAATATTTTCGATAAAAACTCCTCTATTATATATGGAAATTAAATCCTTCATTATTTCTTGAAAAGGTTGAAGCCATTTTTCTCATTATAATCATCAAGATACTTCTTTTGTTGAGTATCTTGGCTATTTTGTGCTAAGGCAACTTCATCAATAAAGACTTGTCGCTTTCACCAACTTTAACATCAATTAATTTTCTTTCAAAATTTTGTATTTAATAGGTTCTGTCAAAAAAGAAGCCTCTCTATGTTGATGAGTCTGCCCAAACGATCTATTGACTCATTCCGTTGTTGATACTATCCTCTCCCCTTCATTCCCTTGAAACTGAGACATAATATTATTAATTACAACACTATTGTTGGTTGTTGCCTACATATTTTTACCTTCTCATTCTGCACAAGAACATCAAATTTGTTCTTGATTGCAAGGAGAACTTGATCATCATTATTATATAAATCTCTCAATAAATTTATTGACCAGGGGTCTTCTACAACTCGTCCTCTAGATAGTATTCTAACTTTACCTTTTTGAAATATATGGACATGAGTGAGATTAGGAGGAACAGGTTCCTAAATCCTTTTATCCCCACCCTTGTCATGTTGCTCTTTGTTTTTCTCATTGTACTTTGGTAGTTTACGTATTTTATAATCCTCCTTAGTATGTCCTTGCATCATGAATTCAAAATAATACTTTTATATATAATCGTATTTTATAGCAATCATGTTAAATCTCACTTCCCTAGTAATTTCTTTTTCTATATTCATTTACATAGCCTTTGAAAAATCACTTTTTAAATTCATCAGTACCTTCACACAAGCACAACTAGGTCTAGACTTACTGATTGCAGCTTGATCAAGTTGAAAATATTTATCGGCAGAAACAGTCAAAGAAAATAGACATTCTTTGACAAAAAAAAGGTAGGCAAAAGATTGAAAAAAGAAACTCACGCCATAGTCATCAATGTTTCTTCATTAACCTTAAACCTAGAGTCATATATTAAAGTGTGCATTAGATAAGAATATCCATCTTTGCACTAGGAGGGTATTAGTTATACATGGATTAAAATAATTAAATTACATATTTGCCCTTAATTTGTTTACTTATTTGTTTGTTAATAATGTATAGGGATAATTACATAGACCTCCCTTCAAGTTTCGCTATAACACTCACCTCCCTCGTGATTTACAATACTATGCCTACCTCCCTTATTTTGATTATTTTATAACCATACTTTTAATTTTTTTAAAATACATATAAATTATTATGATTTGATAAATTTATCCTCTTTATAAATAATTTATAAAGAGGATAAATTTATCAAATCATAATTAATTTATATATTATTTTAAATAAATTTAAAGAATAGTTGAGAAAAATCAAAATAAGGAACACAAAGAAGGTGAGTATTATAGAACAAAACCTCGAGGAAGTCTCTAAATAATACCTACATATCTAATACTTGCATAATCAATACCTATACAACTAATACTTGCATAATCAATACCTGCATAACTAATACATGCATAACTAATACTTGCATAACTCTAACCAGTAACGAAACGACCCCTTAATGATTAGGAGTGAACAAACCCAAAATCCGTGTATTCTATTGTTGACATGATCAAGCAAGAGATTGAAAAATGAAAATGCGAAACAACAGCTACAATTTCCCAATTGTTTCCAGTTTTAAAAATGATAACTCGATTGAGTTGATATTTAGGTATAAGCAATTGTGACAACAATTTAAGATATGATCATCTAAACCATACACGATTCCACCCCTATCCCCTATCCCCTCCAAAAAGAAAAAATAATGATGGGTAGTCCTCACCGAAAAGTCTAGAGAAGAAGGGTTTGAGAGAGGGCAATCTATAAAAACTAAACCCAGGATACAAGCATGAATCTCTGTCCACCATCAGCATTCCTCCGCCCTGAAAAATAGCACATACCAGGCGTATTTAGGTCCCTCGCACATGCATATGGCTGCAGCAAAATATCAATTTCACAATCAAACTCAACAGTGTATCTACCGTCTCTCAAGAATAGATATATGTTTATTACGCAGCACCTCCCTCCCCTAAGGTTGTAGAAATGCACTGATAGCATCAGAGTGGAGCTTCCAATTCAAGGGTTCTGCTCTATGACTTCAGATCCTGGCAAGCCATTTCCTTGAGTTCCTGGAGACATAGGTGACATACCAGCTTCTGGAGCTACCTCCATATTTGGTTTCAGTTCCACTGACGCAGGTCCAGAAAATCCATCAACTGGTGCACCTATAGGCAATGGAGGCATCACGGATGGAGGAGCAACCTGAACGCTTGAGATTCCTGGATCTGGATCCATCTGATCAAACTTACTTTGGCGAGGTCTCCTTTGATATCTATCACGACTGCGACTGCGACTACGACTGCGGCTGCGGCTATAGCTGCGACTGCGCCTGGGGCTGTAGCTCCGGCTCCGGCTGTAACTCCTACTATAACTCCTGCTTCTGCTGCGACTCCTGCTTCTGCTTCTGCTTCTACTACCCCATGTTCGAACTCTCTCCGGACTAGGGCTGTAACTTCTTCCTCGACTCCGACTTGGCATGTCTCTTCTATTGTCAAAACGTCCACGCCCGCGACCTCTCCCACGTCCTCGCACATCTGAACTGTCATACCGATCATTCCTGTCCCAAACACTTTGAACACCACCCCTGCCACCACGGCCACCAAAATGGTTGTCCCTCATCCCAACACGGCCACCAAAGTGACCATCCCTTCCACCACGGCCACCAAAGTTGCTCTCCCTTCCACCACGGCCACCAAACCCACCATCTCTCATCCCACCAGGGCCACCAAACCCACCATCCCTCATCCCACCAGGACCACCAAACCCACCATCCCTCATACCACCACGACCACCAAACCCACCATCCCTCATTCCGCCACGGCCACCAAATGCACCATCTCTCATCCCACCACGGCCACCAGAATCCCAACGTGTGCGGCCACCATCACCATCGACAAGATCAGAACGGTTCATGCCACCTCTATCCCTGCCACTAGCACGTAAAGCCATCTCTCTAACATCTGGAGGCACTTGCTGATTTGCACCTTCCAGAACTTTAACAAGATCAGGAGCATATTTCCAGTCCTGATCAGATAAAAAGGTGTATGAAACACCAGTTGCACCAGCCCTACCAGTTCTTCCAATTCGGTGAACATAATCCTCAATCCCAGTCGGAAAATCATAGTTGATCACCACTCTGCAGCATAGTGAGAACTTAAAATGATATAAATGGTCTACTACTATTTCAAATAAAAAAACAAGGAGCATAATATTTAGCAGAACACATTAATAGTTATTTTTTCAATCTCCAAAGAACACATCCAACACTATCAAATATCAAATGAAAAGGATGTCCTCACCTTATATCAGGTATGTCCAGTCCTCTAGCAGCAACATCCGTTGCTACTAAAATTGGGGTCTTACCAGCGCGAAATTGATTGAGAACCCAGTCCCTCTCACCCTGGGACTTGTCTCCATGAATAGCTGCAGCTCCAAAGCTTCGACCAATACTGCGTGCAAGTTGGTCACACAACTTCTTTGTGGAACAGAATATTATAGCTTTAGAGCCCCTTTCTTGGGATCTAAGAATCTGCTCCAACCGTCTCTGCTTCTCCATTTGCGGGACTACTTCAATGTACTGCACAAGTATTTCACATTTGGAATAACCACATTAAAAAAAGGAGGGGGAGGGAAAAATAAAATGGAAAGAGGCTGATGAAATACCCCAGTTAAAGAAGGTTATGCACACCCCCCCGCCACCCCCCAATGTTTCACAACAGAGGGATCTTTGTTTAAGCAAGCAACACTTCCATCGCTAATTAGTTTCACTCGAGATTGATGCAGGAGCTAAAACCCTCAAAAGTACCCACTCATTTAGACTACCAAAAAGTTTAAACTTAGTTTCCACATAAAGCATGAAGAAACAAAGTTCGATAGATAAATCATGTTTGGCTATCTGCATTTAGTGTCATGCGTCAATGTTTCAAATTTGATAACCATCTGGGATGCAATCGCCGTATCATGTTGTCAAAAACTAAGAAACACACTCAAACAACAAAGAAAGAGGGTAATACAATTAAGTAATAATGAGAATACAGTGCCATTGCCCGTTTACCATATTCAGATTTTACAAAATCGGAAGATCAATAATCGAAGGACACGTTTAAAACCAAAAAAAGATCACTTTTTAAGTAGACCATGGCAGCCTAAAATCAGTAACTAATTGCTGGGAAACTTGGCTGCAGAGAAATACATAAGGGCAGTGTGATGATAATACATTAGCTGGTTGCTTAACATGGATATTCCAGGAATTGCACATGAGTGTAGAAATAAACTGCTTCAAATTACCTGTGTGATAGACTTGTTTGCTGCAAGCTGATCAACGTTACCAATATTAACCTGGACCGGATTTCGAAGAAGATCACCGGCTATTTTTCGCACTTCCTTGGGCCAAGTTGCTGTGTACATAAGTGTTTGTCTTTGTGGGGGTATCTCATTTACGATCTTGCGGATCTGAGGTTCAAAACCCATGTCAAGCATTCGATCAGCCTCATCTAGCACGAGAAGAGAAACCTGTCTAAAGTCAATTCTCTTCATTTCAAGGATGTCATTAAGCCGACCAGGAGTTGCAACAACAATATCTGTTCCGCGCTCAAGTTCTTTCAACTGGTGAACTTTGGGTGCACCTCCATACAAGCACTGAAACAAAAGAGTTGATCGATATCTTCTTCAAGAATCAACAGAGTTTAAATGAGACTCTTTCATATATCAACTCACCGTGCAAGAAACCCTTGCAGATCGACCAAACTTCAGCGCTTCATCTTGTATTTGTGTGGCAAGCTCTCGTGTTGGAGATAAAACCACCACTGTCGGGCCATTTTGAGGATTGTTGCGCCGTCGTTTAAGGTGGACAAATGCAGGAATTAGATAGCCCAATGTTTTTCCAGAACCTGTCTTGGCAATGGCCACTATATCCCTATTTTGCAACGCTATGGGCCATGTTTGTGCCTGAATGGGAGTGGGTGAAGTGAATCCCGCAAACTGAATCTGCAATACATGACCCATAATGAATAGACAGGGTAATGGTGAACACATCTACACACACTTAAGAATTCCAAGCACAATACTAAAGCGAGGAGTGCATGAAAACTAATTTAATCTTTAAAGAAGAAAAGGGTAAGATAGAAAAATGGAGGAATCCTAAAGAAACACATGGGATGCAGTTGCTTACTGAAGCAACTCGAAGCAACAAAAGGGAGCAACTAAAACAGAAGACCCGGAGCAATAAGCTAGAAACCCCAGTCATCTAGTGGAATTTGTCTTAAGGGCCAACCACCCTTCATGAGCTATGCAACAGAGGCTCCAATTTCCATTTTGCAGCCTCAAAAACTCAGAACAGTTGTTGCCAAATTATGAGGATAGCATTACAGCGTACGACATGTGCTCCTCCTGCGGAGCAGATATCGCACCTGCGACAAGCGACAATCGATAAGCTTGTGGCATGTTCTTAAAATAAAATATGGAAATGAGACAAAGCAGATCCTAAAATCCTTCAAATAACCAACAAGTGATCAAATTTGAGAAGAACACTTACCTCTCTTAGAATTTCTGGCGGGAAGCCAGTATCTTCAAATGTCATGAATGGAGCAGGGACATCACCACCCTAGACAATTAAGTAAGCCAACAAACTTCAGAATAACCAATGAAACCCCTTGGATAGCAAATGAAATGCCGACAAGTGTACTCCAGACTATGTAAACCACAAAGCTTATAACAATGACTGACAACAAGAAAATAACATCAAATGCAAAGAATTCTATGAAAAACTTCAACTAGAACTCAGAACACTAGAAGCATAATAGTCAACACAAGGCCCTAAAAAAATATGACGTGTACTACACACTGTAGAACTTTAATTGCAGATACACCACAGTCATCTGCTAACATACACCCCAGAAAAATGATGAACAAGCTAACATGACCACAAAGATGGAGGAATTTGAACCCATAAACACCAATAGTCTAGCTGTTCAGAACTCGTGAAAAGATTGTGTAAGAGGTTCAAGCAGAAGACGGGAAGAAGAAAAGACATGACGAGATTCAAAATAACATGGCATATTCAATGATTTAAAACAATCCAAGCAACAGGTAAAAATAGCACGGGCTAATAACTCGTTCGTCAGTTACTTCAAGAAAGTCTCAGAATCAATTTGTCATGGCTGCTGCTGCCTCTTCTTGCTTTAATGTAATCAGTTTTGTTGTGACAGTGGAGGCAACCACATTTTTTTGAGAATGTTTTAAATTGTTCTAGAACTCACATTTAAGTGCAATTCACACAAAACAAAAGTCTAACTGACAAAGACAAGCCTCTTTGACACTACATTTTGCGTTTGTATTGTAAGCAAAGCAAGTATAGACTTGGATGGGCACAAATTCTGTATATTCTTAGTAATATTTTTGCACACTTAACTTCAAACTTTCTACTGAGAAGTTCAAGAAAGTTCCAACTTCCAGTCGGTCATGCTCATCTATCAACTACTTATACATATTATAGGATATGAAGATACCATGCCAGAACAATATAAAAATGTTACACTGGTATCTAATTATTCTCCTTGAAGAGTATAGATCACAAGTCATAGCCAAACAAAAAGAAGAAAAATCAGAAAGACGAGGATAAAAAATTTAATGGAACAAATCCACTTGCTTGATGCCAAAAAGGAATCAGTAAAATTAACAGCATTCTCTAACTGCTTTTTAAAAATAAACTTAGGAGATAAGATGAGCTAAGGCAGCAAAAATGTCATCACGACGAAAAGTTTCCCTACTAGTCAGATGGCCCTAGGTATAACACTTTTGGTTGTTCTTCGACACACACAATGTCACAACCATCACATAAATTGCAAGAAATATTGCCAAAGCTATCAACTAAAGCATGTATTACAAAAAAATTATAGCATAATGAGCCCCTCTATTCTCAGATAGTTGAGTTCAATCCTGACGGCATCCTATTCGGGGGGGAGGTTGCTGATTTGGGGGGTTATACACATAATGCTTCGTTGATTTATTTACTTAAAATTTTCAGTCTAAATGCAAGCAACAGCAGTGTTCACATATTCCTATATTATTTTTAATACTCCATTGCCTAACATAATGCTAGTTCTACTCCATAACTATATGAAAACCACTGATCGATCAAAAAACTGTACGACAAGTACTTGGAATTCAAATGATAACGTTGCGCAAAGATGTTAATTAGAACATTGCAGAAAGAACATGAAATATCCAAGAGCTCAAAACAAGCCAGACTGACTGATAAACATGAACAGGTACCATTCCTTTAGTTGAAGGGAAAATTGAAATCAAAGCACAGATGACGATGATGGGATACATACTGTTGCAGTTACTTCATGCTTCTGAAGGTAAACCTCAACGGACGATGGATGAATGGATCCTGGAGGTCCTGCAAGTGCTCCAGGTGGCCGCATGAGGTTAGGATTTGAAAATGGAGGGCCACCAGCTGCTTGACCATAGATATTTTGCATTGGAGGACCACCCATGCTATTGAAGCCACTAGGAAGAGCTGGTATTGGGTTTTGAAGCGGAGGATCACCCATTCTCATTTCCTAATGAACAATTGCAACAACAAATGTCTACATTTAGCGTCGCATTGGTTAGGAAACTTTACAAGCAATGCAAATGCCATCCCAAAACATTCACAATTGGAAAAATATTAACTGTAAAATTTCTTAAAACTGCCTAGTAATATAGCATATTTAGCACAAAACTTCCCTATTTCAAAATAAGCATGAAGTAAAAATGCTTCACGATGGAGTTGACTGGTTCTGGCAACATGTCATATAAAGTTATTAACATAGACAAAATGTATTGTACGTAGAAAGTGATAATATAACTGGACCTGGAAAGTCGCATCTAATAGAAACAGCAACAAATGATATGGAAGTAACATACATGTTGATTTCTTGCTACAGGTATAGCGGCAAGCTTGGGTTGCTGAGGCGGAGGCCTAATTCGACTATCCATGGTACTGTTGTAATAATAGTCATTTCCTCCTCTTCCGAGTGTGTTTTCCTCATAACCCTTTGATCCAACTAGGGGTGTATCCAGCTCATGACCATGTGCCATACTTGAGCCCATCTGACCGGGAAAGCGTGGACCAGGCAGCCTCTGACCTGAATCATTTGTATTTTGCTGCCATTGACCCAAAGATGATGGTTGTTGAACATTTACAGAAGAACCACCAAACTGCAAAGCTTGAGCAGGCTGAGCAGACATCTGAGGTCTGATAACAGAACCAGTCCCCACAGGCGGATTCTGAGCAGATGATGCACCAGTTTGCTGAACTTGTTGTGGCGAAAACCCAACTTGTTTACCTTGGGGGAAATCAACATCTTCCCTTTGCTGAAATCCCACTTTATGCTCTTGTTGATGGGAAAACTGTTGATTCTGCGGAACATGCTGATTTTGTTGCTGTGGAATTTGCTGTCCCTGTGGAGGCAAATTTTGTGGATATGCAACATGCTGTGCCTGCTGATGAGAAAACTGATAACCATGTGGTTGTCCCATTTGTACACTTGGGAATGCTTGTGCTTGGGAGCCAAGTTGTTGTGACATTATTTGTTGTACTGCTGGTTGAGAAACATGTGGCCCTAGCTGATTAGGAGTTTGTCCCATTTGAGATGGCATCTGATGACCAGGTTGCTGGATCATTTGAGACCGAAGTTGTGGCATAAAGGATGCCTGTTGCATGGCAGGACCAGCTGGTGATCCTTGTTGCTGCCCTGTTGAAACACCTTGTGAACCATGTGGTACCTGTTGTGTTACTTGTGGATGTTGTGACATGTGTGTCATTTGGCCTTGTTGAGCAAACGCCTGGCTCTGTTGGCCTTGATTATCGTATTGTTGCACTGTGCTAGCTCCTGGTATAGGAGCCAACTTAGGTGCAGAAGCTTCCGGAGGTGGACCAGGCGGCAGTGGAGGAGGTAAAGCTGATGGCTTCTCGTACTGAGTAACATTAGTTTCTGGATTCCAGAAGTACAATAACCCAGTACTACCATCAATTAAGCCCTTCCAAGGTTGGGGTAAGTTTGGATCATCGGGTGCATAACGAGGTCCTAAGGAAGCCGTAGCTGCCTCAGGAGTTGCCATACTTGAGCTACCTAAGGCAATCCACGAAAAAGGTCATATATGAGCTGTATAGATGTAATAACAAGCAAAGGGTATTGTAGTACATACTAAACGTGAATATGCTAACAAGAATACTACCATCAAGTAAATCAGATAATAATTGAATATATATTTCCCTACGAAAACAATCCAAAGTCCTAACCAGATTACTATTCCTCAAACATATAAGGCCCAAATGACAGTTTATTCCAATTGAGTTGAAGAACAAACTTAGCTTAAGGAGATATTTCTAGCATTCTCAACCCCATATCAGCTGCAGCTGTGAATAGTGAACTTGTAATTTTAACACCTTAACTACCAAGATAGGAAACCAGTATCCATGAATATATTTTCCATGAGTAGATAAACTGAAGGATTGGTAAATCAACTTTACAGACAATCCCCTCGTTTTGTTTCAAAAAACTCAAAAACAAAATAACAAACGGTGCAAACTCATCATCATACACACCAAAACCAAAACAAAAAAAGTTTAACATTTTGTAAGAATTCCTGAGATTATAAGCCGTTCAAGCTAATCATACCGTGCAAACTTGATTGAAGGACAGCATGAAATAGAGAGAAACAAAATAAACTAGATTTGCTGTTTTTAGATGCTCAAAACCTAAAAGCATATCCAAAACTCACCACTTCAAGCCAAAAAAAAACTTCACTGGACCATCAGAACTAGGAAATTCAAACTAGTTCATGCATGTAGGAATCTTACTTCATCGCACAACCCAAAAAAAAAAAAAAAAGAGGCAGATAGTAGCTGAGGACAACAACAAAATTGATGAACGGAAATCAAACCTCAATTGAGAAAGCTTAACGGAAACTTTGTATGCCGACGGCCGACTGAAGAGGATTGTACGCTTAATTTGAAGTTTAGGGTTCAGGTCTTTCAAGAAGAGAATTGTCTGCTTGTTGGACTGTATTCTTTCGTTAAATATGGACCTGTTGGGTTGGGTTGGGTTGGGTTGGGTTGGGGGTTGGGTGGGCTGATTGACGGTCTCGACTCTTGTTCAATAACCTGAAAATACCTTCGCTAAAAAAAAAAATTCAAACACTACTATCCTTTTCCTTCTATAATTCAACTAGGCAGTTTTACCATTCTTTTGTGTAATGAAAGAGGAAATTTACATTGAAAAATAAATAAAATGAATGCATAGTCTTTCAAAGAACTTGTTTGGGTCGTTTTACTCATGCTCTTTTTTAACATATTTTGATTGTCGATGTTATTTTATATTCATAGTTTACAATTATTTGATTCATTGTTGATTAACAGCTATTTGATTTACTCTAACATAATAGCTGAATCGGTTATTCTTTACTTGATTTTAAAAATTAAATGTATTTCTTTTAAACCATATATGGTCTGTCAGATGCTCTGTTCTAGAGTTTCATATTTTTATTGTCTGCAAAAAAAATTTGAAAAGATATAAACGATGTTTAGGTAGAAGAATCTAGTTTGTCATAGTGTTGTTGAAGTTAAACCGGTCTTTACACTATGGTTATTTTTTCATGAAAAACTTAGAACTCAAGATAAGTTGTTGAAATTAGGAATATAACTCATTGGACTATGCCTTGTCTGTCAAATAACGAGAAATTGACTAAATGCATGATCATTCGATAGATTTTGCTTGGGTGGTCTTTCTCATGCTTTTTTTAAAACATATTTTGATTGTCGATAGTATTTTATATTCATAGTTGACAATTATTTGATTCATTGTCGATCAACAATTATCTGATTTGTTCTAACGTAATAATTGAATCAGTTAGTATTTACTTGATTTAAAAAATTAAATGTATTTCTTCTAAACCATATATGGTCTGTTAAATGCTCTGTTCTAAAATTTCAGATTTTTATTGTCTGCAGAATTTTAAAAGGGGATATAGAAGATCTTTAGGTAGAAGAATCTAGTTTGTTACAGTGTTGTTGAACTTAAACCGGTCTTTACTCTATGGTTTTTTTTTCATGAAAAACTTAGAGCTCAAGATAAGTTGTTGAAATTAGGGATATAACTCAATGAACTATGTCTTTTCTGTCAAACAAACGAGAAATTGATTGAATGCATAGTCATTCAATAGAACTTGCTTGGGTGGTCTTTCTCGTGCTCTTTTAACATATTTTGATTGTCGATAGTATTTTATATTCATAGTTGACATTATTTGATTCATTGTCGGTTAACAATTATCTAATTTGTTCTAACATAATAATTGAATTTGCTAGTATTTACTTGACTTTAAAAATTAAATATATTTCTTCTAACCATATATGGTCTATCAAATTCTCTGTTCTAAAATTTAAGATTTTTATTGTCTGTAGAATTGATATAGAAGATGTTTAGGTAGAAGAATCTAGTTTGCTAAGTGTTGTTGAAGTAAAACCGGTCTTTACACTATGATTATTTTTCCATTAAAAACTTGGAACTCAAGATAAGTTGTTGAAATTAGGAATATAACTCAATGAATTATGCCTTGTCGGTCTAACAAACAAGAAATTGATTGAATGCATAGTCATTCGATAAAATCTGCTTAGGTGGTCTTTCTCATACTCTTTTTTAACCATATTTTGATTGTCGATAGTATTTTATATTCACAGTTGACAATTATTTGATTTATTGTCGCTCAAGGTTATCTTATTTATGCTAACATAATAATTGAATATGTTAGTATTTACTTGATTTTAAACACTAAATGTATTTCTTCTACACCAATATGGTCTGCCAGATGCTTTGTTCTAAAATTTTAGATTTTTATTTTCTGCAGAATTTAAAAAGGATATATAAAATGTTTAGCCAGAAGAATCTAGTTTGTTACAGTATTGTTGAAGTTAAATCGATCTTTACACAATGATTATTTTTCCATGAAAAACTTAAAACTCAAGATAAGTTGTTGAAGTTAGGGATATAACTCAATGGACTATGCCTTGTTTTTCAAACAAACGAGAAATTGATGATCATCTTTTCTTTATATGTCCCTTCACAAGAGATATTTGGCAGGAATTTCTCAACTGAGTGTATGAACAATATGTAATTCATATATGAGATATAGAGAATCTACCAGCTCGAAGACTTTGAACTAGTGGTCCTATCATGAAGATTGGACTTGCTGTAGTGATTTACATTTGTATTGAAAGAAACACTTTGATAATTTCATAGTACGAGTCGTCCTAAAGAGGTTATTTTGTAGAATCTAAAGACAAGATTATGCACTAGACTTAGAAATAATAGTATGTTGTTTGATTTCCTCTGTTCTATTTAGTTTCTAGATTGTGACACTTATGTGTACTGGTTTCTGGACACGTGCATTGCACGTGTAGTTTATGTGAACTTTTATAAATCCGTTATAATGATTAAAATATTTATGAAAACATGAGTGTAATAAGTAATAAAATACATCAATTACAAAAAAAATCTTTAAAAGTGTGACAAGAAACACAATAAGATTTATTTTTATTGTAGTAATTCTTTAATTCAAATCAATTACATTAATTTATATCTTGATTTCTCTACTACTAAATTACATATTTTTAATTATATATTCTTTTAGTCACTTGAAAGTTGAAAGCTTGTATTTTATATATCAATTAAAATGAAGATAGCTTTAATATTTTATAATTTAAGAGTGATATGTGCTTAAATGAAGTGATATAAATAATAAATCATCTTCTACTTTAACAAACTTAAGATGAAAATTTTATTTTTAAATACATACGGTACCATCATGGGAATGCACACAAAAATATTTAAGTTAAATAAGAACAAAGTTTTATTTCAAAGAATGAATAACTAAAGCTGGCAAAGAAAATATGAAAAACTAAATAAAGTAAAGAGTATTTTTGTAGAAAAAAAAACTTGTTCTTAAAATTTATGTAATGAATATTATTTTAAATACAACAAACCAAACAGTCAAATAAGAAATAATCTCAGCATAACTTATCCTATCATAATTAATCTCAACATAACAAATCATATCATAACTTGTATTCAAACCAAACAACCCATTATAAGTTAGAACTCTTCATTATTTTTTTTATTAGAACAATAATTAATAAGAAGACAAATCTATACATAATAATAAAGCTGAATGAGAAAATGGTGACGTGGCGCTTTTTATGAACTTCAATCCTATTTATCTTTTTTGTGGTTTTTTTGGCCATATTTTTAATTTTAAAATACAAAAAATTCATCTAAATATTAAAGATAGTGATATTTAATTCTTTCTTCATCTATATATAATAATAAAGCTGAATGAGAAAATAGTGACGTGGCGGTCTCTATGAGCTTCAATCCTATTTATCTTTTTTGTGGTTTTTTTAGCCATATTTTTAATTTTAAAATACAAAAAAATCATCTAAATATTAAAGATAGTGATATTTAATTCTTTCTTCATCAACACCCATATTTAATTTATTTTATCATTAATGCTATTATTCTCTTTTCATATAATATTTCTCAATTTCTTCTTTTACTATTTTCTTCCCTAAATCTCATCATTAGTGGTATTTATATCATTTCCTTAAATCACTTTTTTTCCTTTCTTTATTCTTTTTTACTTTTTTTTTAAATTTATTCAATTCAAGATATAATATAAAAGGTATTTTTAAAAATATTTTTTTACAATTTTCTCCCAAATCTCGTCTGTTTATAACATTTTCTTAATAAATCACTACTTTTCCTTTCTTTGTTCTTTTTTACTTATTTTTATTTATTTATTCAATTCAAGAAATTTATATCTCTATATAATATAAGGTATTTCTGTTATCTTAATTCTTTGTTTGTATTTTTTCTTTTTTATTTATTTTTAAGGTTTATCTCCATAACTTATATCTATTTAACTTCTACTCTTAATATTATCATTAATTTAATGACTTTTAAGTTTTCATATTCATAACCCCCAATTCTTAAATTGAAAGATTTAAGATACTTTATGATATTCTTTCATTTTTGTCAATATAAATTCACATGTTTTTGTTTCATAAAATCCCAATTCAAGATTCTTTTTATATTTCATTGTTCTTTGTAGCATTATTCTATTATAAAATTCATGCTTTAATTTGACACGATAAAGAAGACTCTTGAATGTTGATTCATTTGTTAAAGATGGTGTTGGCTAAGAGCTCAAAAAAGTGGGCACTAATTTTATATTCTTATTTTTATTTGTTTTCTTATGATAAGGTCCTAAGAAAGATGTGTGAGTTTGTGTTTTTTCCATGTAACTTTTTTAGTTTGAATTTTTATAATTTTTTATTATTGAAAGTCTCTTATTTTGTTTAGATGCAAATTAGTTATTGTAACTTTATGTGTAACTATAATTTTTTATTATTTCAAGTTTGTGTTTTTGTTTAGATGCAAATTAGTAATTATAACTTTGTTTGTAATAATACTAACTATTATTCAAGGTTCAACAATACTATTTTACAGAAAACTATTTATGTTTTCCTTAAGGATTTCTCTATTTTGTCCATATAAATTCATAATTTTTTATTTCATGAAACTCGTACTCAAGATTATCCTTTGTATTTCATATTTAATTAAAATCATGTTTTCCTTGTAGTATTATTGTAGTAAAGCATGACTCAATGAAGAGGGCTCTTGGATGTTGATCAGTTAATCAGAGGGAGTGTTGACAAGAGCTCAAATATTGTGCATTAATTCATTATTATTATTTTCATCTTTTTTCTAATTATGATTAAGGTCCTAATGAAGGTATGTGCATTGTGTTCTTTTAATGTAATTTCTTAAGCTTGGAAGGTATATGCATTTTGTTTGTACCTTTGTTAGACGGAAATTAATTATTGTAACTTTGTCAGCTATATGTTAATTACTATCAAGGTTCAAACTCTATTATTAATAGATTAAAAAAATTGAAGATATATTAAATATTATATGGCCTTTTTAATGATATTTTTTACGGTAGGAAGAACCATTTATGTTTTATTTAAAGATTTGTTCTGTTCTTCTATTTTTAAAAAAAAAAAATAAGTAAAAGAATTCATAATAATAACAATATATTGTACACTAATTTTATATTTCTTTTTTTATCTATTTTCTTGTGATTAAGATCCTAAGGAAGATGCATTTTTTTACTATAAAAAATTATTGTAAGTAGGATGGAGGAAGGAAAAGAGAAAAAGAAGAAAAAATTAATTAATAAAATATAAAATAAATACTATAACAAAGGATAACAAATTTAAAAATATGAATATTTATTTAGATAATAATAAAAAAAATAAGAGGAAAAACAACAATAATGCGTGGATAATTGTTAATGTATTGAATGTGATTATAGGATATTGAAATAATATCTTTCACTTTCCTTATTTATAATTTAACCTTATTTTCCTGAAATGGTGATGATACGAGTAAAATATGATCATTTTTAAAATTTTATAAAATTTTAAGATAAATATTTCAATATTTTAAAATGAAGAAAATACTTAAAATAAAATAAAAATTGAGGCAACAATTATTTTTAAAAAATATAAGAAAAATGTCAAAAAAATTGATTAAAATAAATAAGTATCAATATTGTTAAAAAGAGTGTCACATTACATTTGCTATTGCATATAGATATAAACTTTTAGAAGAAGAAATGATCTAAAATTTTAAAAATGGCAAATCAAATTCTGTAAAAATATATATGCAATTCTTATAAAGTTATAATAACTAATTTCTTGAAATAAATAAATAATAAAAGGAAAAGAAGTGATATAAGGAAATTATATAAATAACATTAATTATGAGATTAAGGAAAGAAAATATAAAATTTTAAGTAGCATTGATGATGAAAGGAAGTAAATATGGTCATCTTTTTTTAAAAAACTCAAAACCTGCCAATGAAAGAGAGAAAGAACTTTAATTAAAGGTAAATAAGAAAAAGTAAAATAAACTTTAATTAAAAACACATAAAAAAATTTAAGACTAAATAAAAGAATAAAGAAATTAATAGAATAAAGAATAAATGAATTCCATATCAAACGAATGATAGTATTAATATGCACCATGCTTGGTCTTAACTGTCTATGAATAAGCACTTCACTGAATTAAAAACAAATACACAGTTAACTATAAAGACACATAAAAAAAAATCAAAACAAAATAAAAGAAGAAAGAAATTAGTAGAATAATAAAGTTGCACGAAAAAATATAAGTTTTTGCTTATTCTCCTTCTAATTTGATATGAATTCCACAATTAGATTGATTCTTTCTCTAAATAATTTTTCATACCTTTTAAAACACTAATCACCCTTTCTATAAATTTCTCAACCCAGATGAATTTTCACTCTTAAATCTCAATATATATGTCTTGTGGAGGGACAAACTTTCTTTCAAAAAGTCTTTCATTTTAAAGAGAAATGTTTGTTACATGACTTTTCTCTTTACACTAATGTCTTCATAAGGATCATGAGATACTCTCTAATTACTATCAAGGTTCAAACTCTACTCTTAATAGATAAAAAATTGAAGATATATTAAATATTATATGGCCTTTTTAATGATATTTTTTACGGTACGAAAAATCATTTATGTTTTATTTAAAGATTTGTTCTGTTCTTCTATTTTTTTTAAAAAATAGTAAAAGAATTAATAATAATAAGTATACATTGTACACTGATTTTATATTTATCTTTTCATCTATTTTTTTGTGATTAAGATCCTAAGGAAGATGTGTTTTTCTTACTATAAAAAAATATTGTTAAGTAGGATAGAGGAAGGAAAAGAGAAAAAGAAGAAAAAACTAATTAACAAAATATAAAACAAATACTCTACTCAATAAAGGATAACAAATATAAAAATATGAACATTTATTTAGATAATAATGAAAAAATAAGAGGAAAAACAACAATAATGAGTGGATAAAATCGACACCTCTCTTTGGCAAGGAATCCTATTTATCTTCTTATTTCTCATATAATTCTGTTTATTTATGATTATTATAAAAAATTAATGTGTTAATTACTATTCCTGCAGTCATTGCTATTCTTTATTGTAAAAACTTAAATGTCTCAAAATTTACTATTTCACTTATTTCTATTTATTTTTTTGTAAAATATAAAAGCCTAAATATTTATTACTTTAATCTTTCATTGCCTCCATGAAGAATAAAAATATCTTAAAATAATTAATAATCATGATATTATTTCGGTATTCATATTGTAGTCCTACAAATAAAGACATTGTAAGACATTGAAGAAATGATCACATTAGAGTTATATTCATGTTTTAGTTTGACTTGAATAATAAAATGAAGGTTATTGAATGATGATCGGCATGTGGGGATGAATGTAAACAAGAGTTAAAAAAAACTATGCATTAATTTCATTTTTTTTTAATGATGAAAATCATAAGAATGATGTGCATTGTTTATTTTGTTGTATGTTCTCTCCATATTTTCTTTATTTTATATTTCATACGATTTTTTATTATCGTAAGTTTATAATTTTTTTGGTCCAAAATAATAACTTATGACTTTGTTGAAGTCATATAACATTTAACCAGACATTTTTCTTTATGAAATCAATTGTACGTCTGGATATATCTTCTATACTACCTTAAAAGCATGAACTCCCTAACTTGATTGTTAAATTACTATAATATCCCCAACTTAAAAGACCCAATTAGTATATATTCTATAGTTTATACTCCCTCTGTTTAAAAAAGAATGACCCCATTTCCATTTTTTGTATGTTTAAAAAAGAATGACCCCTTTTCTTTTTTGGCAATATTTTAATTTTAATTTTTCACGTGGAATGTTTAAAGCCATAAGATTAAAAGACATTTTGGTATATTTGACATAACTTTAATTTAGGACCACAAAAGTGAAAAATCTTCTTTATTTTCTTAAACTCCGTGCCAAGTCAAACTGAGCCATTCTTTTTTAAACGGAGGGAGTATAATATATATATATATATATATATATATATATATATATATATATATATATATATTATATTAAAAGTTGACACCTTTTCATATTGATGGATACTGACTTTTCCAAAGAGTTGTGGCTTTTTTTATAGAGTTGGGACCTTTTCGATGAGTTATGACATTTATGAAAAGTTATGATTTTTTTGAAGGGTTGTGACTTATCTGATAAGACACGATAAGCACCTTTTCATATTATTCTTTGTTGTATATAAATAGAGGGGTTTTCTCACACTTTTAAACTACGAATTTTTTAAGTTTTCTACTCTTCTTCTTAAAACAAGGAAGATTGTGATAGTTGTTCAATTAAGCAATTAAAATATTTTTTGTGGGTAAAAATTAGATAGATCAAAAAAAATTGATGCAACAGGGAGAATGGAATAACTCAACATCAAACGAGAAGACTATCTAGATAATTAATATGTACTCATTTTCATAGCCATAAATATACTTTTGCTGCAACTTCTACTTGACAAGAAGTTCAATGATTTTATGTTGCACAAACTACAACTTTGTGTTCAAGCTGGGAAAAGTCTCAAACTGTTGGAGAAAAAGGATTTGATAAAAAAACTTGTTTGAAGAGTCCAAACTAGACTTAATAAGTACTCCTCCGTTTCCAATTTATTTGATGTACTTTTATTTTTATTCAGTTTAATATAGAATGTTTTTGTTCTTGGGGGGTGGGGAACATCTTTAAGACCACAAAGTTAAAAGATATTTTTATATATTCTACATATCCTTAAATTAAAAGTCTTCTTTAGTTTTAAAATTTCATATCAAATTAAAATTAGACAAATCTATATCTATCTTTTTTATCCATCTATATTACCTTAAAAGAATGAACTACCTAACTTAAATGTTAAATTATTATAATATCCCCAATTCAAAACACCAAATTTAGTATATCTTCTATATTTTATATTGTATTATATTTATTTTTTTATATAATACTATATTATATTAAAAGTAGACTTCTTTTCACATTGAAGGGTTGTGACATTTCAAAAGAGTTATAAATTTTCCAATGAGTTGTGACCTTTTTGAGGGTTGTGACTTTTCTACCGGATTACGACTTTTCCAAAGAGTTGTGACTTTTCCGAAGGGTTGTGACTTTTCCAAAGAGTTATGACTTTTTCGATGAGTTGTGATCATTTTGAAGGGTTGTGACTTTTTTTTTGAGAAGACACAATAAGCATTTTTTCATACACTACCCTTTGTTGGCTATTAAAAGAGGGGTTTCCTCAAATTTTTAAACTACAATTTTTTAAAGTTTTTCATTGTTCTTCTTCTTCTTAAAACACCCAATTTAGTATATCTTCTATATTTTATATTATATTTATTTTACAATTTTTTAAAGTTTTTCATTGTTCTTCTTCTTCTTAAAACACCCAATTTAGTATATCTTCTATATTTTATATTATATTTATTTATTTATATTATATTATATTACATTATATTATATTATATTATATTATATTATAAGAAGACACCATTATTTCACATTGAATGGTTTTGACTTTTCCAAAGAGTTGTGATTTTTCTGATGAGTTGTCACCTTTCCGAAGGGTTGTGACTTTTAAGATAAGAAACAATATGCACATGCTCATACTACCCTTTCTTAATAATAAATGGAGGGTTTTCCTCACATTTTTAAACTACGATTTTTTATGTTTTCTATTCTTCTCTTCTTAAAAACTCAAGTTTGATTTACAGACGTTGACAATCTCAAAGTTCAGTGATATTTGAGCACTCCCTAACATGAATGTTAATTGATATAATACTCCAACTAAAACATCCAATTTAGTATATATTCTATATTTTATATCAATATTTATTTATATTATATTATATTATATTATATTAAAAGTAAGAACTCAAACAATACAATAATAATTAAGTAATGCTCTATGGGGGAGAGAGGAGAAAGTATATTTAAGAGGTATGACTAAGGGATTTTAAGAGTGACTAACTTTCAATAGTAATAATAAGAAAATTTATATCCACTATTCATAGGAACTTATACTTTATCATTCATTTTATAATTGTTTACTTAATTTTTATATTTAATAATGTTCACATTATTTATAAAAATAGTGTAGTACATGATTTGTTATTCACGTGCAATGCTCACATATTATAAATATCTCTTCTATCTATATTATATATTATTTTAATAAAATTATTGACATCTTATTGTCTTTTTAACCGCGCGAAGCGAGGATAAGTTCACTAGTTATGTGTAAGGGTGAAGTCATTTAGCAAAATTCTTATTATTGTGGTGAAGGTGTAATGAAAATAATTATGAGGAGTAATTAAGGGAATTTAGAGAGTGACTTTTGGAACTTTTGATACATATCATAACAATTTTAAAATGAGAAAACTCCAAAAAAAAAAAAAAGAGAAAAAGGATAAATAGTTTTTTAGGTCACATAGAGGTGTCACATCACTTTGTCTATATCTTGTTGTATATAGATTGTGTTACGTAAATTGAAGGAGAGAAATGAAAATAATAAGAAAAAATATATAAAAAAAACTTTAACTTACTTAATTTTTAAAAGGATAAAAATGTGTAGCAACATTCTAGATATTTCCGTCTTTCAATTTTTGACTTAACATCTTCCCACATTTAACATTTAGTATATAATAAGATATGATTACTATTTATTATTTATTTAATTAAATGCTTTATAATAATTTGACTTAGTGTTGGGGTAAAATGATAATTCAATTTTACAATTTGGAGTTTCCCACTTCACTTGCGTTGCACATGTATTCCACGCTTAATAGTATAAATAGTTTAAAAGTTCAAGAATTTGAATTAAATTTTCTAGATGTCATATGAACATGTGAAGAAAACAACTACATTTTATTTTTTAGAACTATTTTTTTGTACATTAGTTTTTATTTTATAAGATACATAATAGATAGCGTTCTTGTTGTTGGTTCTCATATTCTACTTCTCGATTGACTTTCTGTAGTTAATTGAAAAAGATCTTCTTTTTTTTTAGTGGAAAACTTAAAACTAAACATAAAAATATATTCAATCTAGGAAATCATATATATAATCAAATGTTTACCTTACACCCAACAAAGATATTGTTCATATTCTTGTAAATGATTTTCAACTTATTCAACCATGCATGGTCCGTTCAAAGGTCAATAACAACCCCGTGTAATCAAGTATATAGGGGTGGTATAAGAATGTAAAAAGTTATTATGCAAAAGTTAATATAAGGAAAGATAAAAGATAGAAATAATTAATGTAATAACTAAGAGAATTCATAATGTTATAACTAAAGAATGTAAAAGGGTGTGAATAACGCTTGCAATAATTAGTAATAACTAAGATAATTTATAATGCCATAACTAAAGAATTAAAGTGAAATAGTTGAATTTATAATTAAGTCTACATTTACTTAAATAAATAGGACTTTAAATTAATTTTATTCTTTATTTAGATAGTTAACTAGATTTTAATTTAGTGCAGAGACAATATGATAATCTAATTTTGCACTTTAAGACTTCTCTGTATGTTGCACGCTTTTTCCATGGTACTTAATATAAAAATTATTTTCCAAATGATAAATTTTAAAATGATTCACATATTTCCTATTTGTTGTGAGTTTTTTTTTTTTAAAAAAAGAAGAAATCAGAATGTTTAAAAATAAATATATTTTGAAGTTAGAAGATCTTGTTAACTTGATAATACTTTAATTTAAATACAAATACCTATCCACACACACACACACACACACACACACACACACACACAAACACAGATATATATAGATGTACGTAGATGTACGTATAGTAAAAATATTTATCTCATAAAAATTAATAATTAAATTTAATATAAAATAAAAATTAAACTAATACACACTTCAATCCGGCTATATATATATATATATATATATATAAGAGAGATCTTAGGCTGGTGATGTGGCACTCCCCTATTTCAGTATCACTATTTATTTGTTCTCTCATATTTTTGGCTTTATTCATAGTTTACCCAAAAAACATGCTTGAGATAATTAAAAAAAATGAAAGTGAGTGGTGACTCACATATAATAACAATCAAATGAAGAATTATGACTTTAACAATGTAGCCACAGTAAAAATCGATGATTTACTAATTCTTTGTATTCCCTCTCTCTCTCCCACTATTCTGCCTTCATCATCTTTTCAGTTTCTCCTCTCTTCAACACTGTTTTGGAATTAAGATGATACATTCTTCTTTGCAGCGTAAAAATATACTCCAAACTAGCCCAAGTATGCAACTTTCCCTTTCAAAGAGAAATTATTTGACTTTTTTTTTGAAAACTTAAAATAAATTGTTCTTTGATATCTTGTGAGGAAATATATTTTTAATCTACATTTTCATGGACTTATTTTTCTTAACTTTGTATACATTCTTCTTTTCAACTTGGTGAACTTTGGGTTGTAATGACCCTCATGGTCATTTGCTTGTTTTGTTTTTGTTTACTATTCTACCCCTCCATCTAGCTTCTATGCTCTATTTATGTCTTGTCGGGGTGGTTGGATTACTTCCTGAGGTGTTTGAATGAGTTTTTCTCCATTTGAAGCTCTTGTGTTGAAAGAGTTAACTTCGGTAAACATTCTTTAATTTGTAGATAGGCTCGGATGAGATTTATGTCAGCATCATTAGCTTTGAAGTATTAATATTGGTCTAGTAGGACCTTTGGTTTGGGTGCCATACTTGTTGGGTTTATTTTTGAATGCTTGGTTGCTTACTAGTTTTTAGTTGTTTTGGTTGTAGTATTGACTTCAATCAATATTTCATTGAGACGACCTCCATTGGTTATTTAAGTGATTCTATTGAGTCTAGATTGCCTTGTGTAGTTTGGTAGCATGTTTGGTTTGTGTTTTCAAGACTCCGAATGAATCCCAATGGTCAACTTCTTGAAATTTTGCTCTAAACTGTTGAGGTAGACGCTCATGCACTAAGACTACCGCACCAGCAAAGGCTGGTGTCAATAGGCAGTCACAGATGTAGAGCCTCGACACTCCAGCGATGGCGCATCGGTGAAGCTTTGCCGCAGTTATGGGCTCACGCCCACGAGATTGTGGTTGCTTTGGCAGAGCTAGAGAAAAGTGATCGCCTCTTCTCTAGCAATATTTTCAACGCCCTTGCAAAGTCGGGCCTATGATGATAGTCTACAGGAGCGACAATTGCTGAGATTTTTAAGTCTTTTCTTCATTTTGTTTTTTCTAAGTCATCCTAGACTTAACCACCATTGAAGTAAGTTCAGTCTACGGATAATTTCTTCATTTCATGATCATTTTTTGTGATTCATAGGAAAATTTCCTTCCCGTTGCTTTTTATATCTTATTTAAGTTACAATTCCGCAATTTTTCTCGTTTTGGACCTCATAATCCTTGATTTCCAATTCTTTAAAATAAGTTTTGGATTATTTGATGTCTGAATTCACTGCCGCCTTCGTCCAATTATGAAGCATTTGATCCTCACATCGAGAGAAACTTAATGGCGGAGTTAAATTTCTATTTCAATTTTGAGCCTAAGGGTCGATTTGTAATGATCCTGAAGGTCATTTTTGGAAAAGTTCATAAAATTACCGTTTAAACCTCCCGATAGTTGTCCGAGTCTTGTTTAATCAATTTATGAAATTGGTTTTGGAAGTTTTGAATTTTTGGAAGGTTCAAAGTTGTTAAAAATGGATTTTAGTAACAACCAAAGTTTCAAGTCTCGGAATAGAGTTTTATCAGTTCCATTAGCTTTGAAATGTGAAATTTGGTCTAGGAGTGTTGTCGTTTTCTATTTCTGAGTTGTTTCGTGGATTTGAGGCTTTGAGTTGGTAGTTTGAATGAATTTAGACCTTGAGTTGACTTCGGTCAACATTTGGAGTTCGGATGCTTAGATTGGAATTCCAACAATTCCATTGATTTTGTGGGTTAATTTTAAGTCTAGGTGAGGTCTTGGTCGAATTTTCAGAGGTTCCGAGGGTAGTTTGGTATTTTTGAGCGTTAAGTTAGTTTATTGTGAATTTCACGGGTTTCGGATCAAGGAGATCTCGAATCAGTGTTTCAACGGTTTCATTGAGTTCGGAACGTCAAATTTAGTTGGGTAGCATATCTAGTTGGTGTACTCGGGGTTCTGAACAAATCTTAAGGGCCCATTCGGTGTCTTTGTGCCTTGTGTGATTTATTGTAATGGTTGTGTTTCTGGTGCATGTTATTTGGTTCTTTGCGATCGCGAAGCTCACTGTCGCGATTCTGTGGGGAGTGATTGTTAATCATCGCGATTGTGTAAAGTTAGTTTCCTGGTCATCGCGATTGCGTGAAGCCCTGTCGCAACCGTGGTGTTCAATATAAGTGGGTTGACCACTTTACTCATCGCGATCACGTGACTTGGGGTCGCTTTCGGGATGAGCAGTTTTGACCTAGGTAGAAGTCTTTTCCAAAATTGGGATTTCATCCTCATTTCTTCATTTTAAGTCTTGTAAGCTCGGTAAAGGAATTTTTTAAAGGGGTTTTCAAGAATCTTCGATTGGGTAACGAATTTTAACTCCCCATCTCTATTACTCATTATTTATTTCAAGATTTTACCATTTAATTGCTTGTTTTAGGTTCAAATTTTAGGAATTTCTCATGAACTTGGGTTTTAAGAAAACAGTGATTAAAGGTTGATTCAACTCTATTTTTGAATTGGTTTTCATCGGTGGGTTCTAAATGCTTTGGGTAACACAATTTTTTACAATTTCCAAATTTAACCCTCATTTTCAAAAATGGGGTTTTGGGTCAATTTGGCCCAATTTTTCAAAATCCTTGATACGGGTGTTGTTAGTTTTGAATTCTTATTGTGATTACCTATTCAATTAGATTGTGTTGATTTGGAGGCCCAACAGAATAGAAAAGCTCAAGTGCATGGGTGATTGATTATTTGTTTGAGGCAAGTGGACTTTATAACCTTTGTTAAGTATGTAGAATCTTGTATTCCTCATTGTGTGTGGTGGGGAGTAATGAGAATTGGTGAAGGGTTTGGTAATTGTGGTCACATGTTCATATTTAATGACTTTAACGTTGGAAAGGGAAAATAAAAAGACAACTTGATGATATATTGATGTGTGATTTGTCGTGGATGATTTGAAATGTTATATTGATTCATTATTGATGGTGTATCATGATTGTGTTGATATGGAAATCACCATATTCTCATGAATTGTGTGAATATGCCTATTTGCATTGGTTCTAAACCGCTGTGAAGAGATCTATTGTGATGATTAAATCGAGGGAAAATGATTTCGGTGATGCCGAGGGAAAATTGTTCTAGTGAGTGTTGAGTATGCCGATGGGAAATGGTCGTGACTAATGTCGGCAAAATAAGCCCATATTATGGTAACCCATCCAACCCACTCATATTTTTAATGGGTTGGGTGATTGATTTGTTACATGGATAAAATATTGGTTTAAACTCATATTCAACCCATAAAAATATGGGTATTCATGGGTAAAATATGGGTAAGCTATGAGTAAAATATGGATTAGCCAAAAGGGTTAAGCTTCTAACTTTTATTCACTCAAAATTTATGATATCACTAAAAATAATGTTGTAACTTCTCTTCCTTTTTATGTTCTTCAGTAAAACTAAGTATTCCTCTCTATAATTGAAATAGTGAAGTCTTTGACCCTCAAATATATATATATATTAAATGTACATTTCTTTTGTTAATTATAATTATATTTTTTTATTTATATAATTTTATATTGGATAACAAATAATAGTGTAAAGTAAGAAAATCATGTATTAGTATTGATATTGTTAAAGTGCATTAAGCATGTTTTACTCCTAAATTGCAAAGGGAAAAAGGACAAAAATACCCCGAACCACTACAACAACAACCGCTTTTAGCGGCAATAAATATACACATTAACAAAAAGTGATAAAACTTTTACCGACATTAGTTAAATGTCATTGAATCCAGTGTCGCTATAGGCTTTAGGGACATTTACAAAGAGTGTTAAATGCTGCTAAAAATATGTTTTTAGCGGCAATCAAGCTATTGCCGTTAACTAATTGCCGCAAAAGGTCATTTTTTATGTAGTGAACTATCATAAATGGTATGTCAATACCCTTCGTTATACTTTAAGGTTGTATATACCATTACCGTCATTCTTTTGGGTTGTGTATATCCTTGAAGATAACAGATGAACACGTGACTTCATCTAAACGATTTACTCGATTTTATTTATTTTTTTAACCAAAAATTAAAATTCCACTTGACCCACAACCAAAATGGGTGGTGCCAAAATCCACTCTCCATTTTCATCAAAAACCATCCCTCTATTCTTCTCAACCCACCATGACCATGAAATCAAGAACTCATCTTTCAAGATAGAAGATGACTTGTGCACTAAAGCTACACTCTTCTTCACTTTCAATTCAAACTTTTTATCTTCCCCATTCCATCCAGTTACAACATGTAACATCCCCTGTAAGTTGTGCCAATCCCATGTCTTTCAAATTATTTGAATTTGTAGACTTTATGCTTGCTGACAAAAAAAACCTTCATCTTCATTTAGTGTAGTAGTGACACGACCTAAAGTACCCCCTACACGTGACATGGCGTACAAGACCCCGAAAGGCCCCATACAAGCCACTTAGCATACATCATACAAAATAATAGCAAGTAAGAAGTTCAAAGGACAATTTTATATCAAAGTAGCGGAAGTCTAAACATAGTCTCAAAGCCATCTAATACATCATTGAAATGAAAGTGGGATGTAACCCATACAAGTCTTAAAAAGAAAATGACATGAAAGGTAAATGTGGCTATGTCCTCGATCATATGAGGACTCACCAAATCTTCAAAGTCTCTATCACAATGAACTAGCCACGGGAGGATGGAGATAAACCGGATCCTACACTTACAAGAAAATGTAGGCAAGAGTATGTGTTAGTACAAGAATGTACCAAGTATGATAACTATGCATAAGGTTACAAAATCATGCTAAAAGAGCTATACATAAAATACAATGACTAAGTTTAAATCATAGGATGACATGATAGAAAACATAAAGTAAAGAACCATGGTAAATGCAAGGAAATCATCTTAACACAACATATGCTTAATAAGCCTTTAGAAAGTAACCTTAGTTCATTATGTGGGAAATTAGCCTTAACCGACATAGACCATGTGAGCTATAGCATGGAATCCAGTGTCTACCCCACACCGAAAAGAGGTGTCCTTACTTGCCAAGGTAAGAACCATAGTTTCTAGCTTAAGTGGATCTACTAGCTAATGTCTATCAAGACAACCTATGGTGGCACATAATTTAGGGGACATGGGTAATTGCCACTTGTCACTCGGTGCTAAGCATAAATCCCACGAAATAGTCATAATTCATAGCTTATCTTATCATTAAGAGACATGAGTAATCACCTCTTGTCTCATCATTAGGGAACATGGGTAATTGCCTCTTGTCCCTTATTATGGAAGGCACATCAAATAGCCAATCCGAATTAGATTTCATTAGAATAGCTCCTTAATCTTTGATTCAAGTTTAGTTGAGAAAACTTTTCAACCCTTATGAATCCTTTATGTGAGAAAATCCTTTCACAATTCAACATCATCGACATTTATGCTTTACTCTCAAAGGTAATCTGAAATCATCATAATTTTATAGTTTGAACATGCATAACTTCATAAAATTCATCTTTTGATCATTCATAAACTTCATCATAGACTCATAGCTTAAAAATCATAGATTATGCATGGGCTCATATAATTTCACCTTAAAATCATTCAATTAACTCAATTCATGCATAAAAAGACTCAATTCAATCCATTAGATCATAATTTGAAAGAACCCATAAGATAGGAGAAAACCCTAATTTCAATTGAAGAATCTAACTTTACAAAATTGAAGAATTTAGAAATCCTATGGAGGAAAGGACTCCTTGGTGAAAGCTATCATACCTTGATGCCAAAAGCTTGAAATCAATGGTGAACTTAGGAGGCTTGAATGGAAACCCTAGAACCTTCTTCTTCTTCAATTTTCTAGAGAGATAAATAATTGGGGAAGCTTAGAGGGATTTGGGGAACGTTGAAAAGTGATTAGAAAGGAGTAAAATTAGACTTATAGGGGCTAGGATTAGGGCTTAACTGACTTAGACTAGGAATAGATCATTTAGGGAAAAGACCAAAAAGCCCATAAAAATGAACTGGCGGCTTCGACTTGTGGTCCCGACCTACGGTCCGTAGGTCTAACTACGGACCATCCTAGTTAACTGTAGAAAAGTTCAGAAACTATTGCTTTGGACCTTCAAACGACCGGACCCCATGTACGGTCCATAAGTCCATTGACGGATCGTACACCCAACCGTCAGTCCAACCATGAACCCTCTAAATTTTATTAAGTTTGGAGAGACCTATGAGACCTACCTACGGTCTGTAGAAACAACAATGGACCGTCCTATTGAGTCGTAGAAAGGATCCTGACACTTGACATTTTCAAAAAGTTCACCTTGCCACCTACGGTTCCCACCTATGGCCCGTAAGTCGACATATAGTCCGTAGATGGCTTTCGTTTTAACTTGCACCAGACCTGAAAACCAGAAATTTCCTTCCTTTTGAATCTGAGGTGTTACAAGTAGGAATCTGGGTTATTGGGTGTCTCGAAATTTTCAATTTGATTGTAGACCCACTTTAAAGTTTGAAGTTTTGTCCATTAATGGTGGTAGTATTTTCTCAATCCCTTTCAATAACAATAAATTAATTTGAGTTTGAAATTTTCTATTTGATTGTAGACCCACTTTTAAGCTTGAAGCTTTGTCCATCAATGGTGATATTATTTCCAACTCCTTTCAACAATAATAAATTGATTTGAACAAAAAATTGAAATGGGTCTCTTGATTTTCATTGAAATGATATGTTTCTGTGTTTTTGTTTGTGAGATTTGGAGAATGCTGCCAATGAAAATGAATTGAAGAACATTTTTTCCTTTTGTTTGATACTTAATGGAGATGAATGGCTATGTTTTTTATTTTTATTTTTAAAGGTGTTTTAATCCGGGTCATGGGTGGGTAAATTATGGGAAATGGGTGGGTTTTCAAATATTTGGATAAATAAATAATAAAATCATGTAAATTATTTAGATGATGCCATGTTTCAATCTGTTAGTCTTAAGGGTATAGACGACCCAAAATATTAACGATAAGGGTATATACAACCTTAAAGTATAACGAAGGATATTGACAAACCATTTATGATAATTCGGGGGTGTATTTGTCCTTTTTCCCATATGAAAATATTTATTTACTTTGAAATTAAAAATATTTTTCCCTTTTTATTATATAAATTTATTTTATATTATATAGTTAGAGGATTTTTTTGACTTTTATGATACAATAAAAATAAATAAAATATTTTCAACATCTTTTATCCAAAAAAGGACTAAAATATTTTCATGTTGAATTCTAAAGTAGATTACTACTATTTACTCATAAATATATGAGTAAATATGGGTAAAATTGTGTTTTACCCAATCCATTTGTTACTCAATTCATTTTTACCTATATGAAATATGGGCGGGTTGAGTCATTACCAATTTTTTGTTGATCCATTTTCAACCCACCCAAATTTGACCCAACCCGCCCATTTGCCACCACTAGTTCCAGTGGATACATGGACCGTGTGCGTCCCCCATGGATTTTGGCCTGAGTCTCAACAAATGTGTATCGTAAGACAGACATGCATCACTATATTTGACATTTCATTGCACATCACAACCATTTGTGAACCTTGTGAGTGCTTGTTTTGTAATTTGTGATTGATGATATGGACTTATGTAATGGTGACTTGTGTATGTTATAGTGTTGCGATATGTGTTATGTGCTATATAAATATGAACTATTAGGTTGGGCTGATTCTGTTCAGGTTGTAGCTATGGAGGTTCAGTTGGAGTGTTGGGAATACTTGTATTCTATTTTGCTTTACCTTGTGTTAGTCGTTTACTTGCTGAGTACTGTGTTGTTAGTACTCATTCCCTTGCTTCTACACTTGTGTAGGTTATGAGCCCGAATGATCGTGATACTTCTTCTTCTCTTCTACATTTGAGGCTTATTGTGGAGAGTTTTGAGGTAGCTAGTTGTCATCTCGGCGGACACCTAGCTCTTACTAATTTATTATGATCTTATACTATTCTAGAAATAATGACATTAAGACTTGTATTTCTTTCGAATCTATTATAATATATTAGAGGCTTGAACACGTGACAACCAACTTTTGGGGGGTTATATTTAAGCTTTGTTATGTTATCCGCACTATTGAATTGTGTTAAGCTTTCATTCTGTTTTACTTCCGCAATTTTGGTTTATGTTGGATTTTAGGTTGACTTGTCTTGGCAGGATACGATAAGTGTTATGACGTCCTTTTTTGGGTCGTGAAAAATGATATCAGAGCCTCAGGTTCATAGGTCTCACGTGTATACAAGCCAAGTCTTGTAGAGTGACGAGGATCGATACATAGACATATGTGCTTATCTTCGAGAGGTTATGAAGACGGTTAGGAAACTTCCTTTTTATTCATTCGTTCTTATCGTGCGTGGTTACCTTCGCTAGTTCTGAGTTGTTGCGTGTTCCTTTGACCAATAGCGAGGACTAGATCCACTGTTAGTGGAAGAGGAGGAGAGATAGTCCCCAAGCTAGTTATTGAGACCCTAGCTAGGGGTAAAGGTAGAGCCCGAGCTAGGGGAAGAGGTTGTGTCTATGGAGTGGAACCAACGAGAGGCCATGGCAGATGTGTCTCTCCCCAACCAAAGATTGATGTTGGAGAAGATCAGGTTCCTCCAGAGTACGCAACTGCACCATTGCTCCAGGATACTTTGTTGAGGATGTTGGGTGTACTCGAGAGTTTTACTTAGAGTGGTGGTGTGACCGACACACCATAGGGCTCTCAGACCATAATGGGGGCTCAAACCCTAGAGCATTGATAGGCTCTAGTGGTTCAAGGTCTGGTGGGGCATCTACTAGTGGGCCCTGTGGTTGAGGGTGATCCTGGATTGACAGTTGGGGTTCAGGGTGCACCTTTGGTTATTTTGACAGAGGATGAGCAACACAGGTACAAAATGTTCAGGAAGATGGATCCATCCCAATTTTAGGGTGGAAATAGCGAGGATGCTTATGAATTTTGACTATTTGTATAGATTTACTAGAGATTTTTGGGTTACCTGAGTCGCATGAGGTCTGACATGCTACACTCTAGTTACGTGGGCTAGTGCCTTTTATGACCTCTTCGTCCATTAGAGCGTGAGAGAGGAGATTTGATTGAGGTTCGAGAGTCTGAGGCAGGATATCCATACAGTTATAGAGTATGAAACTCTATTCTATCAATTGTCTAGGCATTCTCTGGCCATTATTCTTGAAGAAACGGAGATGATCCATAGATTTGTGAGAGGGTTGTCTTTCTCTATCCATTAGCAATGTTTCGAGAATCTTGTGAGGGGTCTTCTTTACAGTCCATTGTGAGTGTCGCCAAGGAGGCGGGATTGATAGAGAGAGAGGAGTTTGGGGACCCTAAGAGGGCCCATACATCTGATTAGTTTTCTGGTGCCTTATCTGGAGGCCGGGGCCCTATAAAGAGAGTGGTTCGTTCCAATGGAGGGGGATTTTTCATGCATTTATGCTGAAATTTGAGGGTGGTCAGATACCTCGTGGGTCTTATAGTGTAGGTCAAGGTTCTTATGGTTTACAACAGCAATCTACGGGATGAGGAAGCTATAGTGGTTCATTCGGTCCATCGCAATAGTTCTCCACTTTGAGATCTTGTTGTGGTTGTGGGGATCCCGATCACTTGTTTTGACAGTGCCCTATGCAGACTCATGTAGGGCCCAGTGTAGCTATTCGACCCCGACTAGAGCCCCAACACCTCTGACTAGGGGTTGAGGTAGAGCTCAGCCAGGCAGAGGCAGTCAGACTTCTGGAAGTGGTTCTACAGCACATCAGAGTGGGGTAGAGGTACCACTCAGGCTGAATGTGGCAGAGAGGGCTAGTGTTATGCTTTCTTGGGGAGACCTAGTCTGCCATCAATTTGTTTCTATTTTATTTGATCTAGGATCTACTTTTAGTTACATGTCTGCCTACTTTTTTGTTGGGTTTGATATGATGTGTAATCGCATTCCTATGCCTATTCATGTTTCTACACCTGTGGGTGAGCCCTTAGTGGTGGATCGAGTGTATCAATCCTGTCTTGTTTCTTTGGCGGGGTATGTCACTTAGGTAGACTTGATTATTGTAAGGTTGGTGGACTTTGATGTTATACTATGTATGGATTGGCTCTCTCCTTATCATGCTATCCTTAATTGTAATGCTAAGACCGTGACCTTACCGATGCCTGGTGTTCTAAAGGTTCAGTGGGAGGGTCCTAGTGTTTTTACCCTAGCAAAGTTATCTCTTTCCTCCATTCTCAGAGATTGGTGGATAGAGGGTGTTTGTCCTACTTGGCTTTTATCCGGGATACTAGTGCTGAGTCACCTCCCATGGAGTCCATTCCCATGGTTCAAGAGTTTCCAGATGTGTTCCCTACTGATCTTTCAAGTGTTCCTCCTGATAGGGACATTGGTTCTACTATTGATTTGGAGTTGGGAACTAAGACCATCTCTATCCCTCCCTATCGTATGGACTCAACAGAGTTGAAGGAATTGAAGGAGCAATTGCAGGACTTGTTGAGTAAGGGTTTCATTCGTCCTAGTGTGTCACCTTGAGGTGCACCGTTCTTGTTTGTGAAGAAAAGGGATTGGTCTATGAGGATGTGTATCGATTATAGACAGTTGAACAAGGTGAGAGTGAAGAACAAGTATCCTTTTCCGTGCATTGATGATCCGTTTGATCAACTTCAGGGGAAGCATTGTTCTCTAAGATAGACTTGAGGTCTGGTTACCATCAATTAAGGATTAGGGCATCGGATGCCCCTGAGACAAACTTTTGTACTTGGTATGGTCACTAAAGTTCTTGGTGATGTCCTTTGGATTGAGAAATGCCCTGCAACGTTCATGGAGTTGATGAACAAGGTGTTTCTTGACCAAGATGTAGGCTACATGTCGTATGCTAAATACACTGTTACTTCTTTTAAATGTGAGATATGACCAAACAAAAACTGTATATCTAACATATTCTCACAAGAAATAAGATAGTCATTATTGGAGAACAACAAATAGTTGTGAATGTGCAAAACATAAATCAAAGGACATTGTAACACAACCAATTCTTGGAATATTATATGCACATACTCAAAACTTGTCAAAATTTTCATGTTTAAGGAAACAATACAACTGTTGAACAACTGTTTTGGCTACAAAAAGATTTAGAGTCTTTTATTTTTTCTAATGCAGCTACTACACAAAAGGTAAATCATATGAAGACACTCTCTCTTTCCTAGGATAAAAAAGACTTAGACATTTCACCCTGAGAAAGTGTACAAGATTTTAATTTCATACAAGATTCTCATTCTAATTTGAACTTCTGCATCTCTAACAAAGAACTTGCATAGCAACAACAAGGATTGCCTTTAGGTTCTCAATCAGTACCTTGTAATATTTTCCCTACTCTTTTACAATAAATACTTAAATGGATTATACAAGATGGAAAATGTGAGAGTTTAAAAAGATTAGTTTACCTGGTTGGCAATGAGCAAAGTGATAATGATCACAGAAGGGGCATTGACTTGTTGTCTCCCACTTGATACATATCTTTGTCTTCCAATATGTAGGCATTTTAATACGGACAATATCATTTTCATGCTTCCTAGTCTCAATCAGCTTAGGATCACTTATGTTCCCTGTAGTTTTGATACTTATTGCAAAACTCTCCCTATACCTTGGCATGTTGGTCTTAAATTTTGGAGGACGTTCATGAAGAAAATTACACTTATATCCATAAGGACACTCCTTTGAATCATAAAATATCTTGCTAATTTTCATCCTATGCATCTATTTCTGATCGTCATTAAACTCTCTATCCTTTATATGGACTAGATCTTGCCAATTCGGAGGAGGCTCTCGCAGATCTTCGAACACCATGAGAAAATGTACAATTTTCCCCATTCTTGCAAGTTTCTTTCAAGAACTTATCACACATGCGGGTTTTATAAAATATATAACTTGTTCCTTTGCTTTTTGGAAGATTTGGTGAATTCTCTCAGGACAGGGAAAGTTGTAGAATTTGGCAAGTTGTTATTGGAATCTATGACTCTCTTGAAAGAAGGTGCATGCTCAAATTGACAATAGGGCTCAAACAAATTGTGGTTCATCGGAGAATGAGGCCACACTCCACCACCATCACCACTAGAAAATGACATTGGCATAAAATGCGGAGGAGAAGGCGGTTGATCGGAAAAACTCATATTCCGTTTTTTGATATTGATTATTTAAATGAAATCCAATTCTATTCTTTTCCTCTCTCTCTCTAAAAAGTATATAATGATTCAAACTTTTAGTAGAAAATAGAGATACTATTGAAAAACAGAGATACTATAGAAATAACAAAACACTTGTAAAGGTAAATAAATGATTAAAACAAACATTTTTAAACAACAACAATATACACAATGTAATCTTACAAATGTTGTCTGGAAATGATAGGATGTACGCGAACCTTTACACTTCCTTTGAGGGGGTATAGAGGTTGTTTACAAAATACCTTCAACTTAAAAGAAGAGTTTTCAAAGCAGAGTTACAAGAATGATTTTTAAACAATAGTTCATAGAAACAAAGAAACAACAAATACACCTCAATTGCAAACAAGTTGAGATTGACTATATGAATTTTTACTATTCCATTTAAGCTCATATCATGGAATGACATAGAAAATAAAAAAAAAACACTTCCAAAAAATGTTTACGTGGAAAACAAGAGTGTATAGCAAAACTGAATGTGATATTATTCTTAAATTACTTAGGATTCCTTTGAAAAACTACTCGTTGTAATTACCATCCTAATAATTATGTAATTACACATCGTAATAATTATTCAATATAATAATTATGATGACCTGTTTATTTGTCGTAATGTAATTACAGTATAACTACAGTCGTATTGTTTGGTTGCACAAGTATAATTAAAAAATTAAATTAATTTTGAAATATAACGCCAAAGGATTTTATAAGAACATTATGAATGAGTTGTTTGACCAAAGGATTAAAATTGTTGAATATAATGTCATAACATTACTCAAATATTTGATAAAACATAATCTATCAATTGTACTACAAAATTGTGACGACACAAGGTACCCCCTAGACGTGACATGGCGTACAAGACCCCGAAAGGCCCCATACAAGCCACTTAGCATGCATCGACAAGACAATGGAAATCAAGAGTAAATAAAAACAAGTTCAAGTCACAAGAGTTTTATAAAACGAAGAGAAATTCTATGTAGTCTCAAGCCATCTATTACATCAAGGAGTGATGGGGACGTAACCCACACATAACATACAAAAGTCTAGAATAGAAAGACATAAAAGAAATGAAAGAGTCCCGGTCCTCGAAGCATGAGGACTCACCAATCTTCAAGAATCCTTCAACTAGGCTCTAGCCACAAATAGATGGAGAAGAGTCGTCACACCCTACATTAATAAATCAAGGTAGGCAAGACTATACGTTAGTACAATCAACTACCAAGTATGATAGTAATGCATAAAATCATTTAAACATGCAAAAAGGGACATTTTCATGACATGCAATAACCAAGCTAAAACATGAAAAAGGTTTGAAACATAAGTCATAAACCATGGTCAAAGCAAGCTAAACATCTTTACATCACTTGTGAAATATCTTAAAAAGCACTTTTAGTTCATTGTTGTGGGAAGTAGCCTTAACCGACATGTAAAACTATGTGAGCTATCAACATGGAATCCGGTGTCTAACCCGACACCGATAGGACCATCCTACTTGCCAAGGTAGGAACCTTTACTTAACTTATAGCTTACATAGATCCACTAACTAGTGTCTTTCATAGACCATCATCCAATGGGGGCACATAGGTAATGGATAAGGAGATTGCTACTAGAAACCCGGTCTCTATATACGGGAGAGCTTCCATCTCAATATCCTCTCGGTGCTAAGCATAAATCCCACAGAATAGTCATAATTCTTATTCATCTTATTATCCATGGAAAGGTACAACTAGAGTTACCAATCCAATCTAAAGTTCATTAGTATTGACGTTTCATATTCCATTGACAAGTCCAAGCTTACGTAATTAGAATAGCCCCTTAAACCTTTGATTCAACTTTAGTTGAGAAAACCTTTCAACAAGTTATGAATCCTTTATGTGAGAAAAATCCTTTCACATTCATGATTTGAGTAATACGTGAGAAAACCTTTCACAACTCAACAACATCAACAATTATGCTTAAATCTCAAAGCAAGTCTTAAATCATCATAAATTCCATAATTGAACATGTATACTTTCATAAAAACCCATATTTTGATCGTTCATAATTCATCATGAAATCATAGCTTTAGGAAACATAAATCATGCATGTGTTTACATATAGACTTCATAAAATTCATCTTCTTCACAATTCAACCCATCAACATAGCCTAATTTTTGAAATTGGGGAAATCACATGGGTTCATGGGGATTCATCTTAATTCATGAAATTCAACTCAATTCATGCTTCATAGTTCATAAAACATTCAATTGAATCAACATTGAAAAGAACCCATGGCATAGAAGAAAACCCTAACTTCAATGGAGGATTTCTAACTTGTAAAATAGAGAATTTTGGAACTCTATGGAGGAAAGGGCTCCATAGATTAAGACTATCATACCTTGAGGTTCAAAGTCCTTAATCAATTGATGAATGGAAGCTTGATTTCTTGAACCCTAACTTGACCTCTTCTTCTTCTTCTCCTTCAAGCTTCTAGGGAGAGAAATATTTGGGAGAGGTTGAGAGAATTTTGTAAAGTAATTTGGAAAGGGTAGTTTTTAGGATTAAAAAGGTTTATATAGTGTTAGGAAGGGTAAGGAACCGACCTAATTAAGTAAATAAGTCATTGGGTGAAAAGACCAAAAGATCTCTTAAAGAAAATCAACCAACAACCCCATCTACTACATGACCTACGGTTGGTAGGTCAACCTACTGACCGTAAGTGACCTACCGTAGGTGACCTACCATAGGTCACACTACTGACCACCCCAAAATTTTATAATTTGGGCAGTAGGTCAAGTCGTGGGTCACCAAAATTTTCAAAAATCGAAGTTTTTCGTTCTTTTCGAATAGAGGGGGTGTTACAAAAATAATTGAAATTGAAACTATAAGCAAAATGTGTATCAAATATTTAACATAATACTCTTATTGCAAATTTCAACATAATAAAAGGTAAGTTTCAACATTCCTTAAGTAAATATAATTCTAAAAAAAGAAAGGAAAACCTAAGTCTGTCCTTACTTAATGATGAGATTCCACTTTATTAACATCATTCATTAAAAGAAAAATTTGTAAATGACATAATCTTTCTAATATTAGGAGGTGTAATTTCAAAAACAAAAATAAGAATGTAGTTACACTAAATTTAAAACATACAGAAAAAGTTAGGAATAAAAAAAAAAAACGAAACTAAGATAAAGTAAACACTAGTAACTAAAATAAAGATTATTAGACAACATAGTCAGTGTAATCTAACAAGTGGGTGTGGGAAAGATAGGGGGAACATATACCTTTACACTACCTTTGTGGATAGAGAGATCGTTTATGCTAGAGAGTTGCAAGAAAGATTGGTAAAATTAGTTCACGGGAAATAAAAAAAATAACTACACCTCAATTCTAAGCATGTCAGGGTCTATTATATAAATCTTTATAGTTCCATTTATGATCTACTCATGGAATTTTGATAGAAAATCAAAAAAATACTTCAACAAATAAAATCTAGGTTGAAAACAAGAATGTATAACAAACTTGAATTTGATCTTGTTCTTTAATCAGTTAATAAAAAACTCAATCTTTCTAACAAAATGCAATGGATCACAAATGAAGTCTCCTTGACTTTGTAGTACAATTTAAATAAATATACATAAAAAAGTTCAGAAAAGTTGGTAGTCGTGGCCACCAATGTAATCCTTAGTTAACAAGCGAAAATCATATAGACGCGAGTCTAAAGTGATATGCAAAACCCTAAAACCCCAAAACGGCTAGACCCCTAAATAGTTTCATAATTAATGATAGTTTATGAGATTATCCTCTCTAACATACTTTAGCGATTTTCTTTCATGTGGGATTTCTGGAGGCCCCCAAGTAATTTGACATTACTAAATTAGCGCTAGTTTTTTTTAAAGATGTGAAAAAAGAACAAATTTGAAATTTGAATTTTTTTTTTTGTAAAAATGTATTGCTATTTATTTGTTCTCTCACATTTTTGGCTTTATTCATATTTTACCCAAAAAACATGCTTGAGATAATAAAAAAATGAAAGTGAGTGACGACTCACATATAATAACAATCAAATGAAGAATCACGACTTTAACAATGTAGCCACCGTAAAAATCCATGATTTACTAATTCTCTGTAGTTCCGCTCTCTCTCTCCCACTATTCTGCCTTCTTCATCATCTTTCCAGTTTCTCCTATATTAGGCACTCTTTTGGATTAAGATTATTCATTCTTTTCTGCAGCGTAAAAATATACTTCAAACCAGCCCAAGTTTACAACTTTTCCTTTCAAACAGAAATTATTTGACTTCTTTCTTTTTCTTAACTTAAAATAAATTATTCTTTGATATCTGGTGAGAAAAAATATTTTTCATCTACACTTCCATGGACTTATTTCTTTTTCTTAACTTTGGATTTATCCTTCTTTGCGACTTGGTGAACTTTGGGTTGTTATGACCCTCATGGTCATTTGGTTGCTTTTGTATTTATTTACTATTCTACCCCATTCTTGTAGCTTCTATGCTATGTTTGTGTCTTGTCGGGGTGGTTGGATTAATTCTTGAGGTGTTCGAAAGAGTTTGAATGAGTTTTTCCTCATTTAAAGCTCTTGAGTTGAAATAGTTGACTTCTGTCAATATTCTTTGTAAGCGGGCTAGGATGAGATTTATGTCAGCATCATTAGCTTTGAAGTATTAATATTGGTCTAGTAGGACCTTTGGTTTGGGTGTTGTACTAGTATGCTTTATTTTTGAATGCTTCATTGCTTTCTAGTTTTAAGCTGTTTTGGTTTTAGGTTGACTTCGGTCAATATTTCATTGAGATGACCTCTGTTGGTTATTTCAGTGATTCTATTGAGTCCAGAATATCTTGTCTAGTTTAGTAGCATGTTTGCTTTGTGTTTTCAAAACTTCAAATGAATCCCAATGGTCCACTAGGTTCCTTGGAATTTTGATATAAACTATTGAGGCAGACTCTCCTATGCTAAGACTGCCGCACTAGTAAAGGCTGGTGTCATCAGGTAGTCACAGATGCAAAGCCTCACCAGTCCGATGATGGCACACCGGTGAAGCTTTGCCACAACTATGGCTTCACCCCCCGAGATTTGATAGGTTTGGCAGGGCTAGAGGAAAGTGAATTCTTCTTCTCTAGCAACGTTTCCAATGCCCTTGCGAAGTTGGACCTAAGATGATAGTCTGCAGGAGTGACAATGCATAGATTTCTAAGTCTTTTCTTCATTTTTTTTCTAAGTTATCGAAGACTTAACCACCATTGAAGTGAGCTTAGTCTACATAGATTTTCTTCATTTAATGATCATTTCTCATGATTCATAGGAAAAGTTCTTCCGCTTTGTTTTTATATCTTTTTAAAGTTTCAATTCCGCAATTTTCTCTCGTTTTGGACCTCAAAATCCTTGTTTCCAATTCTTTAAATTAAGTTTTTTTGGACCATTTGAGGTCTGAATTCACTTTTGTCTTTGCCCGATTATGAAGCATTTAATCCTCACATCGTGGGGAACTTAATGACATAGTTTTCTATTTCAGTTTTGAGCCTAAGGGTCAATTTTTGACCCTATTTCCAGTCCAAATTTTTTCCATCGATATAGGTGGCGTTAGTCCCATATTGATGAGTAGATTTTATTTTTTTAAAGAGTGTCAACAATTCAAGACTCTTTGGAAGGGGAAAACTTTTGTGTGATGGTTCTTGATTGTGGTTTGGCTTTGAGGTAGGTTACAATTTCTTTTCATAGATTTAACTTAATTTGATTTTATATATATTATGAGTTTATGAACGTTAGGAAGGTTTTAGAGTGGATTTTAGGCTTGCATGATCTTATGTGCATTTTGGCCATTTTTGAGACTTTATATTAGTATCTTTGCCTTAAGTCGTAGTTCAGGTTGTTCTTAGCCTTGGCTTGATTAGATTAGAATAATTGAGGGGTTTTAAACTTAGTTATAAATGTTGTTTTATCTTGTTTAGTATATTTATTTGATTTTCTTCTAATGGTTGTGTTTTATTGTAATGACCCTCCAGACCATTTCTGTGTAAATGCCTTCTTTTCTTTGTTTAGACCATTCCTGTAGTAACCCTAAGTCATTTATGTCTTACTGAGATTGAAAATTCAATCACCTGGTCGTTCATTTGAATTTTATGCAAGTTTTCATGTTTTGGAGCTTCTGAAACTTGAATGGTTGACTTCGGTCAAAATTTTAGGAAGACGGTCTCATAATGAAATTTTAACGGTTTCTTTAGCTCTTGAACATTGATTTTGGTCTAGAATGACATTTCATGTAGATCCCGAGGCTTCTAGGCTAATTCCAAACCTCCTCATGGAATTTGACTTAAAATGGAGCTTGGATGTGGGACTCACTTTTTGTTGAAATGGCTATGGTTGAAAGTTTCAATTGCTCCGTTGAGTCCAAAATATCAAATTTTGTGGGAATGCATACACGAGGTTCCAAATGAATTCCGATCACCCCGTTGGAGATTTTGGCATTGGCCAAAACCACCTTATGTGCATCAGTAGGTGCAGCTCCCTTTTTTTGTGTTTGTAAGCCCCCTAGTCGTGTTAGTGATGGCCAAGGCCTCAGGCCTCTGTGTTTGTGAAGGCTTATTACTTTGCCTTCCACGATTTTATTCTCCTTTCCATGTTCACGATGCCCAGTTGATTGCCTTCCACATTTGCGAAGGCCTGACATAGTGTCCTATGCGTTCGTGGGCTCCCCAGGCTGCACTCGTGATGTTTTCGGGTTATTCAAAGCTTGATGTTTTCGGGACGTGTGGGACCACGTGTTAGAATGTTCAAGGAGTGCCAGGGATTGATCGTTTGAGGTAATTATCTCCCCGAAAGTGTTGCCCAACCTTTCTCTCTTAGGTTTAAATGTGATTTTATGCATGTTATGGTTTCCCTACTTTTCGAGCCTCAAATTGTGTCCTATTTTAAGAAATAAATTCGGGGAGCTTAAATGGAACTTTTTACAGAGTCAATTCCAGAATTTCTGGTGTGGGTTTCATATTTCCTATTTTGACTCGAATTTTGGTTCATCTCTGATTAATGTGATTTTGGTGTCTAAACGACTGTCCCAATGTTGTTTGGAGGCCCTATGGAAGGGAAAAGCTTCAGAATTGTGAAATGGAGCGCGCGGGGTCTCCTTTGACGTTGGCTATGATTTTCTGACCATTAGATTAAGCTTGAGAATGTAAAAGCATGTTGAATTATGCAAATTTGGGTTGGTTAGTTAGTTGATCATTCTTCGGTAGTCAGATATTATGTTTGAGGTTTTTATTGGGTTTTTTTGGGATTATTAGAATGCTATCTCCCTTGTTTTGATCATCCTTGCCTGTGATGTGAATTGATACTTTTTTTATTGTTGGTATTGAAGAATGTTTGACCTTAGTCTAGGTGTAGACTAGTGTTTCCCTTAGACTTGCGTACTTAGGAGACGATAGTCCTTAGAATTTTTCCAACGTTATTTCGGACAGCTTAGCTCCTTATGGACTGATGTAATAGACTTGGGTCTGATAGAATGAGCTTTAAATTAGGTGATGACTAAGCTTCGATGACCTGTTATCTATAATTCCCCCTTTTCACCGCCCTAGTGACTCATGATTGAGATATCGAGCTTCATTTGGAAACTTGAGGTTGGTTTTGGTTCGGGTTCAGAGCATATGATTGATTACCTTGGAGTGTATTTCGTTCCACATTGGCCTTATTGCAATTAGTTGGATATGCTATCTTTCAGTGTATTATTATTGGTTGCAAATTCAAGGTCTAGTCGCTAATCTACCCCCGCAATATGAGATTTGGGCTCTTCATCTTCTATGCAGTTAATACATATCGACTAGATCCTACTGGTTACATTTTGGAGGCATATTCATGGTTTGAGGTTTGAGTTATGCACTCTTGGTTACTCGGAGGCCTATCTGCAGTTTGAGGTCTAGTTTACGCACTCTATGGTTCTTTTGGGAGGTTTATCTGTGGTTCGAGGTTTGAGCTATGATTATCCGTCTCTGGACTCACCGAGACCTGTTCTTAGTTGTTGTAGCTATTTTATGTACTCATCGGGTTTACAGGGATCTGTTTGGGTTTTTACTTAAACTTGCACACTAGTGTACCTTCTGGGCTTATGGGGTCCATTTAGGTCTTAGCTAGTTGTTCCTTATTTCATTTCAGTTCCTTAGTTCCCTCGTGTGAATTTCTTTTAGACTTCCTCTCTTTGACCTCTGTTGTATTGAATTCTCACATTTCATATTGCCTTTAATTTTGTTGCTCAGTTGACCTATCATGCCTACTAAATACGTGTTGTTTTGTACTCATGCTATACTCTGCATTTGTTTCATGATGCAGGTTTGAGCACCAGTTATCAGCTTTGAGATCAATCTAGGAGTTGCCATATTTTTATGTGAGGGTGAGCACATGGCGTTCTGGATCATAGTTGTCTCTATTTGTATTTTGTTGACTAGTCATTTGTATTTTGAGACAAGTCTTTATGTTTTGAGTCCACTTTTGAGACTTGTACTCTTTTGATTAGAAGCTCTATACTTGTGACTTCTAGGTTCTTTAAATATAGGTTTGCTTCCACTATTTCTCTTGTTTATTCTGTTATATTTTTATTTCCACTTTGTTTCTGCCCTTACACCCATAACATGTCATTTTGGGTTGTGAGTTGGCCTACCCACTTGAGCCATCGTAACTCAAGAAATTGGGTCGTGACAGGATGGCATCAGAGCCCTAGGTTTACTAGTCTCACTTGTACAGAGCTAATGCCTAGCAGAGTCCTGTAGATCGGTATGGATACATCCGTATTCTATTCTTGGGAGGCTACAGGGCATCGTTAGGAAAATCCTCTCTTTTGTATTGCTTCTATGCAACTTGTGTCTTATTGGTTTCATGGAATCTCACTTGTTTCATTCTTTTGCAGGATGGCTCGCATGCGTGGTTCAGCGGCTGTGGGTGATCTACCCAGGCCCACAGATAGAGCCCCAGCTAGGGGGTAGAGGATGACCTCGATAGCGTGCCAGGGCAGCAACACCAGCACGTGATAGAGAGAGGACTCAAAAGCCAATATCAAATCCTCAGACAACTCATATTCCTACTCAACTGGTGGGGCTAGGACAACGCAGCCACCACCAAAACCAACTATGGCTCTCGAGCTCCAAACGGCCATTACTCAGTTGCTTATTATATTAAGTGGTATGTAACAGGCCCCAACTACCAATACACCAGCAACGCAGGGTTAACCTACAACAACGACTCCTCATATTTAGGTTCCACTATAACCTGAGGGTGCCTAGCCAGTGATTGCACCTGGTGCTATGCCGCTAGAGGAGCAGAAGATGCTCAAAGTGTTCTTGAGACTGTCACTTATGAGGTTTTCTAGAGTGAATAGGGAGGATTCTCACGAGTTCTTGACTACTTGCTGTGAGCGGCTGTATACTTTGGGTTTGGTGGAGTTGAGAGGAGCTGAATCCATTGCTTGTCAGCTTGATGGCCAAGCAGGCAGTGGTCGAATTCTTATTTGGATACTAGACTGGCTGGGTCTCCTATGGTTACATGGACTGAGTTTTCAAAGGCCTTCTTGGCCAGGTTTATCCCATGGAGCATCCAAGATAGGATATGGGATCATTTTTTTAGGTTGGAGCGAGGCTCCATGAATGTGTCAGAGTATAAGATCAGGTTTCATGAGCTCTCCGGTCATGCTATGATGATATTTCCTACCGAGGAGAAGAGAGTTTGTTGCTTTGTTCATGAGTTGAGACTTCAGTTGTAGATTAAGACCCAGTCTATGTTTTCAGTGGGTTGTTCCATCTTAGATGTAGTTGACCATGCCCATACTATTAAGCAACTCCATCGCGAGGCCCATGGGGGTAGCGACAAGAGGGCTAGGTATTAGGGCAACTATATTGGGTCCTATTCTAGGGGAGGAGACTCATAAGATTGACCTTACCAGCAGTTTCAGTCTAGCTGGCCAAATCAGGCCTCACTTCAGGTTTTAGAGGGTGACCGGTATAGTCTGGGTGATGCTAGTATGGGTTAGAGTTGAAGGGGTTCGCAATCAGGTTCTTTAGGCCGTGGTGGCCATTACTTTGTAGGCCGTTACTGTGGGGAGCTTGATTATTGGTCCAGCGATTGTCCTTGGTGAGGGATGATTGCACCTGCCCCACACCCAGCTAGACCAATTGCAGCGGTAGTACCCCTAGCTAGAGGCAGTGACTAGAGTCAGGATCGACGAGGTAGTCACCAAGGAGCACGGGGTGGACATCGGGAATGCAGGTTTGGTAGTAGGTCGGATTCTCAGGGTAGAGACAGACACTCCCATTTGTATACAATTCCACTGAGGGTGGAGGTTGAGGCATCAGATGATGTTATAACATGTATGATTCTTTTATGCCGTCAACCCACCACAACTTTATTTGATCTAAGATCTACTTTTTCATATGTATCTATGTATTATGCTTCCCGTTTGAGTATGAGTTCAAAGCCCTTTGCAGCATAGTTGCATTTGTTGACCCGGTAAGTGAGTATTTAGTAGTGGATTAGGTGTTTTAGTCTTTCTTGGTGACTTTCTAGGGGCATGACACCCGGACAGACCTTTTATTGCTTGATATCTTGGGTAAGGGATTTGTTCAGCCTAGTATTTTACCTTGGGGTGCCCATGCCCTCTTTGTGAAGAAAAAGGACAGATCTATGCAGATGTGTATTGACTACAAACAACTGAATAAGGTGATGGTGAAGAACCGTTACCCCATGCCTTGTATTGATGATATATATGCCCAACTTCAGGGTGTTGTGGTGTTTTCTAAGATTTATTTGAGATCTGATTACCATCAGTTGAGGATTAGGGCAGCAGACATCCCTAAGACCATACTTAGGACTTGTTACAGCCATTATGAGTTCCTAGTAATATCTTTTGGGTTGACTAATGCCCCTAGTGCCTTTATGGAATTGATACATGTGTGTTTAGGCCTTGCCTAGATTCTTTTGTCAATGTGTTCATTGATGCGACATTTTGGTATACTCATGGAGCCGGGTAGAACATGAGTGACATTTGAGAATTGTGCTCCAGACTTTGATAGATTAGAGACTTTATGCAAAGTTCTTAAAGTGCTGCAAGTTTTGGCTTGAGACTGTGTCATTCTTGGGGCACGTGGTGTCTAAAGATGGCATTATGGTGGATCTAGTGAAGATTGAGGCTATTCGTGATTGGACTAGGCTCATCTATGTCATTGAGATTCAGAGATTTGTCAGATTAGTGGGATACTACAGACGGTTTGTTAAGGGTTTCTCTACTATTGCAGTGCCTTTGACCCAATTGACTTGCCTTGATATTCCATTTGAGTGGTCTGAGGAGTGTGAGTTGAGCTTCGGAAGCTCAAAGAGTTTCTTACCACCACTCCTGTATTGACTCTTCTAGTTGAGGGGGAGGGTTTCACAGTGTATTGTGATGCATCTGGCATTGTTTAGGGTTGTGTATTGATGTAGCGGGGCTACGTTATAGCTTATGCATCGAGGAAGATTAAGCGGAACGAGCATAACTACCCCACTCATGATTTGGATTTGGCAACAATAGTTTTTGCTCTTAAGATATGGAGGCACTACCTATATAGAGTTTGATGTTAGCTCTACACTTGCCACAAAAGTCTTCAATTTTTGCGCTTAAGATATGGAGGTACTACCTATATTCTATACCATCGGGGGAAGGTGAATGTAGTAGCAAACGCCTTGAGTTGGAAGGCATTGAGCATGGGTAGTCTTGCCTTTCTTTCTGCTATTGCGCGACATTTGGCTTTAGACTTTCAATCTTTAGCTAATAGAATGATTTGGCTGGATATTTCAAATATTAGGTGGGCGTTGGCTTATGTGGGAGTTCAGTCTTCTTTATTGGTGCGGATTTATGGTCACCAGTTTGAGGATGAGACCTTGGTGGATTTTCGAGAGCTGGTGTTGGGAGGTGATGCCTAACTGGCTACCTTAGATTTACATATGGGTTTTGAAATTTGCTGGCTGCATCTGTGTTCCGAGAGTTGGGGGTTTGATTCAGTTGATACTTCATGAGGTCCATGATTCCAGATATTCCATTCATTTGGTCACCGTGAAGATGTATCATGATTTGAGACAGCATTACTGCTGGAGTGATATGAGGAGCGATATAACGACTATGTGTCCCATTGCCTATGTTTCCAGTAGGTGAAGGCCAAGCATTTTAGGCTTGGGTGAGTTTCAAAGATTGCCCATTCTAGAGTGGAAGTGGAAGCGTATCACCATGGATGTTGTTGTAGGATTGCCTCAGACTTCTAGAGGTGTTGACAACATTTTGGTCATCATTGATCGATTGACCAAGTCAACACACTTCCTTCCCATTTAGTCCTTTTTTCAGCACCAAGAGGTTGGCTCGTAACTACATTTAGTAGGTAGTTCGTCTTCATGGAGTGCCAGTATCTATTATTTCAGACCAGGGTTCTCAATTCACTTGCAACTTTTAGAGGAGCTTCCAGGCAAAGTTAGGTACCCATGTTGACCTTAGCATAACTTTTCACCAGCAGACCAACGGGCAATTGGAGCATACTATTCAAGTTTTAGAGGATATGTTATGGGTTTGTGTTTTGAATTTTGGAGGTCCATGGGACCAGTTTGTGGCTTCGGCAGAGTTTATGTATAACAACTGCTACCACTCTAGTATTCAAATGGCCCCATTAAATGCCATATATGGTAGGCATTGTCGCTTTATGGTTGGTTGGTTTGAGTCTTCAAAGCCTAGACCATGTGGTACTGATTTGCTTTAGGAGGCCTTACTTCATGTGCGGGTGATTAAGGATTGATTAGGATAGCTACGAGTAGGCACCAGAGTTATGCTAATCATAGGCATCAGCCGTTGAGGTTTGGAGTTGGTGACCGGGTATTCCTTTGTGTGTTGCCCTGAAGGGCGTAATGAGATTTGGGAGGTGGGACAAGCTTAGCCCCTGGTATATTGAACCTTTTGAGGTTTTGTGGACTATTGGTGATGTCACTTATGAGTTAGCCCTACCTCCTGAATTTTCAGCTATTCGCCCAGTTTTTCTTGTCTCTATGCTACGCTGATATGTTTCTGATAAGTCTTACATGCTTTGATTTGACACGATTGAGTTGGATGATCATTTGACCTTTGTGGAGAAGCTTATTGCTATTCTAGATATAGATGTGTGGTGGTTGTATTCGAGAGCCAGTCCTGTAGTTAAGGTCCATTGGAGGTATCATTCAGTCGAGGAGGCTACCTAAGAGACTAAGCACGAGATACGAGAGTAATTTCTCTAATTGTTTTAGCCTTCAGGTACTTCTTTATTGTTACTTTCGCGAATGAAATTCCTTTTTAGTAGTTGATGATGTAATGACCCTCTAGGTCATTTTTTTGTAAATGCCTTCTTTTCGTCATTTAGAGTGTTCCTATAGTGACCTCAAGTAATTTATTACTTTTTGGGACTGACAGTTCGGTCACCTGGTCGTTTGTTTGGATTTTTTGTAAGTTCTGTATTTTGTAGCTTTTGAAACTTGAATGGTTGACTTCGGTCAAAAGTTAAGGAATACGGCCTTAGAATGCAATTTTGATCGTTCTATTATCTCCGAAATATTGAGTTTGGTCTAGGATGACCTTTCATGCGGATTTTGAGGATTTCAGGGTAATGTTGAGCTCCCTCATGGAATTTGACTTAAAATGGGGCTTGGGTGTGGGACCCACTTTTTGTCAAGATGACCTTAGTTAGAAGATTCGACTGGTCCATTGATTCTGAAATGTCAAATTTGGTAGGATAGCATATTTTGTTTGAACGTACAGGGTTCCAAAGAGCACCTTGTCAGAGATTTTGGTATTGGCCTAAACCACCTGATATGCATCAAGTGGTGCATCCCCTCCCCTTCTTCGCATTCGCTGGCCCCTGGTCGTTTCCACGTTGGACAAGGCTGATGGTCTCCGTGTTCACGAAGGCTTAGTGGTTTGCCTTCCATGATCGCAGGTTCCTCACCGCGTTTGTGATGCCAGGCCAGTTGCCTCCCATGATCGTGGGAGCCCTTCGGCCTTCGCGAAGGCCTAGCACAGTGTCCCTCCGCATTGCGATAGTAAAATTCTTCTGGTCTGTTGAATAAAAGATAGACGCGATCAAGTATGAGTTCATTATTTTCTTTGGCTATTTTTAGAGTTGTAGAAGTCCGAATTGGGTGATTCAAAACTTGGTGTGTTCGGGAAGTGCCGGACTATGTGTTAAAGTGTTCAAGAAGTACCGGGGATTTATTGTTTGAGGTAAATATCTCCCCAAAGAAGCTACCCAACCTTTCTGTCATAACTTCAATGGTTATTTTATGCATGTTGTGGTTTTGCTGCATTGCGAGACCTGAATTGTGTCCCATGTTGGGATACAAGTTCAGGGAGATTAAATATTCCTTTTGACGAAGTCAATTCTGAAATTTCCATCACGAGTCCCATATTTCCCTTTTTGACTCAAATTTTGGTCCATCTTAATGTGATTTTGGTGTCTAAATGACAACCTTGTCGCTGTGATCTTATTTTCGATAGCGTGGTAGCATTTAGAGGCCGTACAAAAGAGAAAAGCTCCAGATTTGTGTAATTGGACCTCATCATATAGTTTGTGGTAGGCTATGGCTTTTCGACCTTTAGATTGATCTTAAGAATGTAAATACATGTTGAATTGTGTGAATTTGGGGTGGTTAGTTAGTCGATCATTCTTCGGTAGATAGATATCATGTTTTAGGCTTTTATCAATTTATTTTTGGGATTGTTAGCATGTTGTCTTCCCTTGTTTCAATCATCCTTACCTTGTGGTGTGAATTTATATTTGTTTATTGGTTTTATTAAACATGTTTGGCCTTAGTCAAGGTGTATACTAGTATTTACCTTAGACTTGCATACTTTGGAGCCGTTAGGCCTTGAAATCTCTCCTATGTCATTTTGGATGGCTAAGCTCCTGGCAAACTGATGTAGCAGACTTGGGTCTGATAGAATGAGCCTTAGATTAGGCGATGACTCAGCTCCGATTACCTGTTATCCATAATTCTCCTTTTCACGGCCCTAGTAACTCACAATTGAGATATCAAGCTTTATTTAACGATTTGGAGTTGGTTTCAGTTCGAGCTTGGAGTATATGATTTATTATCTTGGAGTGGACATCGTTCACGTTGGCCTTATTACGATGAGTTGGATATGGGATCTTTTAGCATATTATTATTGGTTGTAGATTCAAGGTCTGGTCACTGATCTACAACCACAGTCTGAGATTTGGGCTCTTTAAATCTATCATATTGATACATATCAGCTAGATCCTATTGGTTACATATTGGCTAGATCCTACTGAGTTCCTATTGTTTTGGTACTCAAGCTTCAGTCTACATCTATTTTGTGATGCAGGTCCGAGCACTAGTTATTAACGCTGAGATCGAGCCAGGAGTTACTGTATTCAGAGGTGAGGGTGAGCACATGGCATTCTGGATCATACCTGTCTCCATCTATATTTTGTTGACTTGTCTTTTATATTTTGAGACAAGTCTTTATGTTTTGGGTTAACTTTTTGGACTTGTACTCTTTTGATGAGGAGCTATGTACTTGTGACTTCCAGGTTCTGGGAGGGATCTTTTGATTTCTATATATATCGGTTTGCTTCCGCTATTTCTCTTAGTTATTCTATTAAATGGCTACTTCTACTTTGTTTCTGTCATTACACCCATTACATGTCATTTCGGGTTATGGGCTAGCTTACCTACTATTGGGTTATAGTAGGTGCCATCATGACTCGAGAAATCGGGTTATGACAATTATCTCCCTTTATACTGTGATTTGTGGGTATGAGGCCTTGAAATTTGACTTACATGAGTTCTACATTAGTACATCTGTACCGTGGAGGATGTTTTACATTGTTTGTGCAAGGTATGAATGTGTTATGGCTTGTATATTTATGATGTCATGCACTCATGTGTGTCACACATGTATTTAATCATTGCATGAGTTAGAGGTGATGAACCATGGCTTAGTTACTGTATTTGAGCTCTAAGGGATTGTGTTATTCATTTTACTAATAAATTTGGGTTTATTGATGAGAATTAGGGTTTAATGAAGGGATGCACCATTTTCATGGGATTTTGTCTTTTAAAGAGATTAGCCATGAAGTTACTGATTTTTTATTTTGAAAGATATTCTAACTTTACTTACGATTCATGGTGATGCTATAAGGCTCTTTCTTCATTTATTTTCTGTTATAAGTATGAGGTACATTCCGGATGGCTCCAGGGGTAATTTTGGGTTCTACTTTTGTTATGAGTCCAAGGCAATAGTTAGAAAGGCTTAAGGGATCTCTTTGAGTTTTATTTTATTGCAATTATAGTTGAATTGTCCATATATGCATTGCATCATACCATATTGTATGACATTTTTTGATATGTTTGCGTAGATTATGATTTTATTTATTATTATTGTTGTTGTTGTTGTTTCCACCATCAATGCTCGTGAGTATGGTTTGCTATTATAGATTATGATTCATAGAGTTGGCTTGCCTACTAGGGCTTTATGGTAGGCACTTCAATGATCCGATATTCAGGTCATGACAACATGGTATTAGAAATTAAGGTTCATTGGTCATACTACTACAAGAGCAAGTGCCTAGTAGAGTCGGGCAGATTGGTCCGATCACGTTTGCATCCTTTCTTTAGGAGCCTATATGGAATTTTTAGGAATATTTCACCTTTCTTTTCCTTATCATTCCTTCTTGAGTTTATCAGTTTCTAAACTTTCTTTGTTTTAGTCTTTCTCAGAAGGTTAGAATGAGGTCTTCTACGAGTAGACGCAATGCTCCTGCGCCTATAGGTAGAGCCCCAGCTAGGAGTTGAGGCAAAGGTAACCTAGAGTTTGAGGTGCGGTACGAGCTGCAACATCATCTTGAGGCCAAGATAAGGTGATAACGCTCAAATTACCCTAAAACAATTAGAAGAGTAAGTGATCGTTATCAATAAAAGTACCCAACAAAGAGTCGCGGTCAAATCCCCCAAGGAGTGATTTAGTGATAAGATTAAACTAGGAAATTAAGAATGCAAACCGATTCATTGTAGTAATCATAACTAGTGGGTGACTGATTCCACCAAATTTACTAAAACATGGGTTTCACAAGTAAGGGACGATCTAGGGGTGTGGGGATTGGTATTGATGTCAAATAGGGGTTGATAACACTCAATTACCCTAAAAACAATTTAAAGAGTAAGCGATCGCCGTCAATAAAAATACCCAACTAAAATTGGGGTCGAATCCCACAAGGTACAATTTGTCGGCAATTGAAAAGACAAAGAATAAATAGTGACAAGTTTGAATCTTAACATACAATAAACAAGATTATCAAATTATGAGTAATTTTGGTAACAAAACAATGGGTTTAGGCAAAAGCATTATCAAGCAAGGGATACATGAGAATTTTGAAATTTGGAATTCAATCCACACTCAAATGATCCATTGCAATTCAAAAAATACTAATTCAATCATAGATAGGCTAGACCATCATTAATCATAATTAATCTCCTTTCGGTCTCAAAATGCTATATCACGAAACCTCTTTTCGGTATCAATCGTGTTCAACAACAAAAAAATCTAATACCTTCATCTAATCTTCTATTTCTAACAAGTTTAGCATTCAACAAAGTAGACCAAAATCTTCCCTGTTTGGTCTCAAACTTAGGACTCAAACCTAAATATGATTATTTATCTAATTATCCACTTCATGAATTCTCTTTCGAGCAACTCACATAGATCGGAAGCTAGATCTGAGCACATACTCTCAAATCATGAATTCAAACATGCGAACTAGATTAAAACCATTTCATGAATTTAAGCATGGAAGCAAGGAATCACAAAAGCAATAGAATGATAAATCAAATACCCAAATAGTTTTGTCTATTTCTAGCATAAAATCCCAATTTCATATACACAATTACACCCACAATTCTAGCAATGTAAAGCAAGGAAAGAAGAATGGAACAAGAGATTTTACTTTTAAACACACAATATTCAAACCAACATATGAATTGTGAGGCAACTTGCCTTCAAAGTCTCAACCCAATGTATGGAATCTACTAATTAGGGTTCTTCCCTAGTCTAAGCTAAAAATGAACTTCTCTTCTATGATGGTATGGTATTCAATAGTGGTAGAATGTTTCTCCTCAGCCCTTTGTGAGAGTTTGGGTCCAAAATATGTAAAATTCCAAGTTTTCCCCTGTCCAGATAGCCAGGCTCTGCAAGAGCAGATGGGAGTTCACAAAAGAGAGCATCACAAAAGCGATAATCCTTTCGCTTAAGTGAACCCTGCCTTTTGTGGCATGTTCGCAAAAGCGACTCCTTCACGGTCGCAAAAGCGGTCTGTTCACCTCTATGGACCTTTCGCTTAAGAGAACATGGATTCCCAGGTGCAACATCAGAGGGCAAATTTCGACTAGGTTCAACTTCTTTTTCATTCTTTTCCTTCATGTTCCTTTCCAGCCACAAATACCTGAAATCAACATAATTCAATGGATAATTAGACTCTTTCTCTACTTGAGTTCCATAGAATCATAAGAAAAGAACCTCAAATGAGTGTAAATTCACTACTCATTAAGGGTACAAGTGCTTGCTCAATAATGCTAGAGAAACATGGATAATCTGGGTAATCTTCAATGACACTAATCTTCTTTTGATCTCAAAGCGTCATATCATAGAATCTCCATTCAGTCTCATCTATATGAATCACAAATCAACCCAATAGCTTACTAAAATCTCTCTTTCAAGCAAATTTGGCAACTAGAATTGAACCACAATCTCTTTCGAGCAAACAATAGAATTCAAACCTGAATTGCATGCATCAAGCCATTTACCCACTTTAATTGATCTCCTCATCAATCGAAGATCTAGAATAGGATTAAGTTTGTAACCTTAACCCATAAATTAACCCCATGCTAAATAACTCAAATCCAAGGATGAAAAACAATAAAACAGAGCAAGACACAAGACCCACTAAATTAAATCAACACCCAACCCCATAATCACACCCCTAGATTAGGGGTTTTAGCCAAGCATCATAAAAAGGAAATATATTATACCTATGATATTATCAACCATTGATGTATTGATGATAAGCAATAATCTTCAACATCCACTTCAATTCAACCCTCAATTGTCAAATACAAGAGTGTTTGAAAGCCCCATAACTAAGTAAAGAGTCTATTTCTCAATATCCAAAAATTACAATAGACTAACAATGAATCATGGAAAGATTTTCTAATTTAATTTTTGATACATTTTCTCTCGCCTTTGGGCTATTTATAGTTTCCCCAAAAATTAGTCCGAAATTCCATACGCGACACACTCAGTGATGTTAGTTGGGCTCGCTCTTCTGATTCGGCGGATTGCCATTTGCTCTTCAGCTAACCCTTCATTTTCTTTAGGCTTCAGGTTTTTGAACCTCAGTTGGAGAACTTGATTGAGTTAGCCTTTCCCATTTGGTGAATCACTGATTTATAACCTTGTTCACCCATTAAGCCAGTATTTTGACTGAGAGAGTCTTAACCTCCGGCGATGGAACTTCTAGTTTGCCCAATGAGTTCGATGAATCTCTATTTCCACTTTGGTTCGCAGACCTGCCTTGAATATTTTCAAACTTGCACACTGTCAAATTTGGCGAGGTCTGGACTATTGGGAGATCCGCTCTTTTGGTTAGGCGACTAACAGTTGGGAGTTTATACTCCTTTCAATGTCTTGGCCTCTTTTTCATGTATTCATCCTTGCCTTATCCTTTAGCCTTCATAGTTGCAAAATATCAAAATATCATTGCATAAGGACATAAATAGGCATTGAGGACACTAATTATTGAACTAAAAAGGCCTCAAATGAGTGGAAATATACCACTAATCATAAGGCACCATCACTAGAGCCTGGCATTAAGTAAAAGGGTATGTCCCAGGCATGAACCTTTCCTAGCACATCGGGTTGTCCTTAGGTTAGAAAAGAGGCGTAGACTTCAACCGAGGCAGTGACTCATAGTGTTTAGGTTCCATGAACATAGTCTGCTTGGCTCTTCATTTAGCACTGTTGCTAGTGATGATTGTTGCTCAACCTATGAGATCTAGGCTAGTTATGTTTTCTAAAGATGTTGGGTTAGTTAATCATATTGGGTCCTTTAAGATTCTCAAATGCTACGTGCGAGAATTCCTATGAGTTTCTAATTAGATATCAGGAAAGGTTGTACAACTTCAATGTAGTGGAGTCGGACGAGGTTGATCATACAAATTTTCATATAGAAGGGCCAGCAAAGCAGTGTTAGAGGTATTATCTTAAGTGTAGGCCAATTGATACACCATTATTTACTTGGGCTCAGTTCTTTGAGGCTTTCTTGGAGAAATATGTGCCCAAGAGTTAGAGAGAGAGGTTGATGATGATTTCACAAATTATCAGCAAGGATAGATATCTTTTTAGAGTATGAGACGTGATTCCATGAGTTGGATAGGCTTGCTGCTATGATCATGATGACATAGAATAAGTGAGTTCATTGATTTATCAAAGGGTTGGCTTACCTCCTAAGTTGGTTACAAAGAATCTAGTGGCATTAGGTTCTTCATTTATTTAGGTTGTAGATCATGAACACATTATTTAAATGATACATCACGAGGCCTATAGAGGCAGTGACCCTTTTAAGATAGTAGGCTAGTTCAGACAACGTTGCAAATTACAGGCGATAGTTATTTAGGTGGTGGTGGTTAGAGCATTCAGGGTTCTAGTAAAATTTCTCAAGGTTCACATATTAGGTATTCGAGTCGTGGTGGCTATAATGGTTCCACCAGGTCATCTCATCAAGTTGCATTTGGTTGAGAATAATGAGTCTGACAAGTTAGACTACTTTGTTTGAGATTGTACCAGGGTCCTTCATTTCAAGTAGCAGATTCAGTAGGTTCAGGCCCTCGGGGCTTCAGTACCTTCAGCAAATGGTAGTGCGTAGGGTAGTAAGGGTGATCTTTAGGGTGGTAGAGGCTTTTCGCAGTTTGGTAGGTCAAGTGTTCGAAGTAGATGCAACCATATGTATACATTTCTAGGAAGGATGGAGGTGAAGTGTTTAGATGTTGTTATCACAGGTATGATCTTTGTCTCTTATCAGCTAACTTTTTCATTATTTGATATGGGGTTTATATATTCATATATGTATGCTTATTTTGTGATGCATTTGAATTTGTTGTGTGAGCCTTTGCCTACACCTATGCATATAGCTACTCTTGTTGATGATTTTTTTAGTAGTGGATAAAGTATACAGATCTTGTGTGGTGACCATCTTGGGGTATGATACATGGCTAAACCTTATCATAATGGATTGGTATACTTTGATGTGATTTTAGGCATGGATAGGTTATTTTCTTATTATGTGCTCTAGGATAGATCTTCCAAGTTTGTTACCACGTGTATGCATGGTATCCCTCTAATTGTGGATAAGTACTGTTATCCATATACTGAGGGGTGTTACATGTTTTTTAAGGGTGCGACGGTTGGTAGGGATGGGGTGTTTTGCTTATCTTTCTTATATACATGATACTAGTGCCAACACTCCTTCCCTTGAATCAGTTCAGTGGTAAGCAAGTTTTCTGATGTTTATCCTATTGATCTACATGGTCTTTCTCCTTCTTGACTAGGTAGGATTAGATTGGTCTCTTGGTTGCTATTATGTTTTGTGGTGGACGTTCTTAGTATACCTTTGTGTAGTTAATTTTAGTGTAGAATCTTGGTGTAGTTGGTTTATCAGGTTAGTTCCTCTGAGTATGTTCCTTCGCCCTCAGTTACTTGTATCGTGTGTCGTATATCCTCTTGTATTTGGTTTCCTGTATCACACTTTACTTCTTATTTACTTGCTAGTAATGTATATGCCTTCTCTACCTGCCTTTTTGTTCTTGCTTTATCTTTGGAGCTCAATCGGCCTATGCCTACTGAGTACAACAAATTTTGTACTCATACTACACTTGTGCACCCTGCACATCATAGCATGAGCTTTCGCTGTTGATGTGTGCCTCATTCAGAGTAACTATGGATCAAAGACTAGGGGTGTTCTCCTTGCAATCAGAGTTGTCCTTCTCCTTCTGTTTTTGGCTAGACTAGTATTTATTTTGAGTTTGGAGATGGTTTCTTATATTGTACTTATGTTATAGTTAGTAGCTCGAGTATCAACTGATAATAGGTTTTGGGGATGTGTTTTATATATCTTGACTTTCTCTTCCTCTTCTACTTGTTGTATTTGTTCTTTGCTTTTGCATTCTTCTCTCCCGTGTGGTAGCCTGTTACTTTTAGTTTCGGGCTATGGGTTCGGCTTACCTAATGGATTGGTTTCTTTAGGTGCCATCATGACCTAAGATTTAAGGTCATGATATATTAGTATCATAACCTAGGTTCACTAGTATCGTTGGTATAAGAGAAAAGAATAACAAATAAAATAATGATAGTCCTTTTAGATCAAGTAAAATAAAGTTATGACGTTTCTATGTTTCTCTCTATGGAATTCTCATAGATATTACCTTTAAACAAAAAAATATGCAATTCCAAATTTCAAAAGCTAACAATTTACACACAATGTATAAAACTGTATAACAAACTAACTATTGGATTACATGATACGAGTAAGATCTCCCTATTAATTTATGATCCTTGTATGGATGCATCCATTTATGTAATGGGGATAGTAAATTGAACTAAAAAATTAACTCTCGGTGTTGCTAATAAGAGGTGGGGTGGAACATAACCATCGATCCAATCTCCATATATCTCAGCGATTTTCTTCGACGGTTTCCACTTTAGCATTTTCTTTTAATTGTTTTCTTTATTTATCGAAGCATTGACCACTGAGTTTGCAAAAAGTGGAACAAAGAAGGGCCTCGGAGTAATAGGGACATAATTCGTCAACATAGGCGCTTGCAGCTCTGCTAAAAGAAAATAGCCAACATCAGCAAAATGAGCAGACAAAGAAAAAACCTTCAGGAAATAGCTTACAAGATTAGACTTAAATAGAAAAATGAGAATATGACTCCAAGTAAGCGATGACAAAAGAAGCCCATAGAACCGATACTTTACTATCGAAAGTCAAATGGAAGAATTTTAAGATTTAAGAGATACGTAACTTATAAAGCCCATGTTTCACATATTTTGTGTCTCCATGTTTAGTAATATTTGGAAACGATCAAGTTACTTTAATGTTAGACCTTTCAAAACCAATATATAGGGTACATGTTGTAAGCTAAATACATTGTTACTTGTTTTAAATGTGAGATATGACCAAATAGAAACTGAATATCTAATGTATTGTCACAAGATACAAGATAGTCATTGTTGGAGAACAATAAATAGTTGTGAATGTTCAAAACATCAATCAAAGGACATTGTAATACGACATATTATAATCCAAGATTTTCATATTTAAGGAAACAATACAACTATTGAATAGCTATTTTGGCTACAAAAAAGATTTTAGCTAGTCTTTTGTTTTTTCTAATGTAGTTGCTACAAAAAAGGTAAATCATATGAAGACACTCTCTCTTTCCTAGGACAGAGAAGACTCCGACATTTCACCCTGAGAAAGTGTACAAGATTCTAATTTCATACAAAGTTCTCGTTCTAATTTGAACTACTACATCTCTAACAAAGAACTTGCATTGCAACAATAAGCATTGCTTCTAGTCTCTCAATCAATACCTAGTAATATTTTCCCAACTCTTTTACAATAAATACGTGAATGAATTATACAAGAAAGAAATAAAAAGATTAGTTTACCTGATTGGCCATGAGCAAAGTGACAATGACCATGGAAGGGGCATTGAGCTGTTGTCTCCCACTTGAAACATATCTTTGTCTTCCAATAAATAGACATATTAATATGGACAATATCATTTTCATGCTTACTAGTCTCAATCAGTTTAGGATCACTTATGTTCCCTGTAGTTTCGATACTTATTGCAGAACTCTCCTTGTGCATTGACATCTTGGTCTTAAATTTTGGAGGATGTTCATGAAGAAAATTATAATTATATCCATAAGGAAACTCCTCTCCATCATAAAATATCTTGCAGATTTTTATCCTATGCATTTTCTCCTCATCCCTATTCAACTCTCTATCCTTTACACAGACTAGATCCTGCCAATTCGGAGGAGGCTCTCGCAGATCTTCAATACCATTACTAAATGTACAATTTCCTCCATTCTTGCAAGTTTCTTTCAAGAACTTAGCACACATGCGGGTTTTATAAGATATATTACTTGTCCCTTTGCTTTCTGGAAGATTTGGTGAATTCACTCTGGATTTAATAGCTGGGAGAATTGAAGAATTTGGCAAGTTGTTATGAATCCGTCACTCTCTTGAAAGGAGGTGCATGCTCAAAATGACAATAGTACTAAAACAAATCATGGTTCATCAGAGAACAAGGCCTAACGCCTCCAACATCACCTCCAGAAAATGACATTGACATAAAATCCGGAGGAGAAGATGGTTGATCGGAAAAAAATCATATTCCCTTTTTTGATCTTGATTATTTAAATGAAATCTAATTCTATTCTTTTCCTCTCTCTAAAAAGTAAACAATGATTTAAACTTTTAGCAGAAAATAGAGATACTATTGAAAAACAGAGATACTATTGAAATAAAAGAACACTGTAAAGTTAAACAAAAATGATTAAAACAAACATTGTTAAACAACAACAACATACCATTGTAATCTTAGAAGTGTTGTCTAGAAAGGATAGGATATACACAAACCTTTACACTTCCTTTGAGGGGTATAGAGGTTGTTTACAAAAGACCATAAATTTAAAATAAGAGTTTTCAAAGCAGAGTTACAAGAATGATTTTTAAACAATACTTCATAGAAATGAAGAAACAACAAACACACCTCAAAGGAAAACAAGTTGGGATTGGCTATATGAATTTTCTCTATTCCAATTAGGATCATCCCATGGCATGACATAGAAAACCAAAAAACACTTCCAAGAAAATGTCTAGGTTGAAAACAAGAATGTATAGAAAAATTGAATATGATATCATTCTTAAATTACTTAGGATTCCTTTGGAAAGCTACATGGTGTAATACCATCCTAGTAGTTATATAATTACACTTCCTAATAATTACTCAATATAATAATTATAATGACCTATTTGTTTGATGTAAGTAATTACAGTATAACTACAGGCGTATTATTCGGTTGCACTAGTATAATTACATAGTTAAATCTATTTTGAAATATAATACCAAAGGGTTTTATAAGGACATCATGAATGAGTTTTTGACCAAAGGATTAAAATTGTTAAATATAATGTCATAACATTACTCAAATATTTTACAAAAAATAATCTATCAATTGTACTACAAAATAATTGAAATTGAAACTATAGGCTAAGTATGTATCCAATATTTAACACTACTCTTATTTCAAATTTCAACATAATAAAAATTAAGTTTCAAAATGCCTTAAGTAAATATAATTCAAAAAAAAGAAAAACTTAAGTCTATAACCTTACTTAATGATGAAATTCCATTTTAATAACATCATTCATTAAAAGCAAAATTTGCAAAAGACATAATCTTTCTAATATTAGGAGGCTTAATTTCAAAAACAAAAATAAGAATGTAGTTACGCTAAATTAAAAACATAAAGAAAACAAATTAGGAATTAAAAATTATATGAAACTAAGATAAAGGTAAACACTTATAATTAAAATAAAGATTATTAAACAACATAGTCAGTGTAATCTAACAAGTGGGTGTGGGAAAGATAGGGGGAATTAACTCCTAGTAATAGAATGGGAGACCTACACTTGACACTGGCTATCTTGCTTGTTGACTTTCTTTCATATTGGTTTCAGGTTCATACTTTGCTCCCTAATTTGGAAAGATCATATGTCAATGTTCCCAAGGTAGGAACTTCCACTTTTCTTAGTCAAATTATGGGCTTAGGCTTCAGTTTGGGACCCTGTGCCTCTAGTGAGTTGGAGATAGAGTTCGAAAAGGTCAAATCTTTGATGATTTCATCATCTATGATTGAGTTGTGAAAACTTCTGGATAGGTATCCTCCATCTGAACCGAATTCTTTCTGTTTAAAGAATCCCTTTCTAGTAGCTCTAGAACAATTAGTAGATTCTATTCGGGGTTTTGCTTCTGGCGAAAACATGCTTGGCCCGCTTATGGGGTTAAATCAATACGTTCTAAGAAGAAAGATTAAAATATCAATCTCATTGAGATTATCGATCTCATACCAAATCCCATCAATATAATAATTTTTTTAAAAAATTACGAGACATCTAAGTCATAAAAGTAAAGAGATCTATTCATTTTTAAGAAAAATAAAAAATGGAGATTGGATTGATAATAAAATAGAATCCTGGGTCACCAGTAGCGATTCGATTGCAGATGAAGAAAGAGAATTCTTGGTTCAGACATAGACCTTAATACTACCTTTGTGGATAGAGAGATCGTTTATGCTACAAAATTGCATGAAAGATTGGTAAAAATAGTTCATGAGAAATTAAAAAAACAACTACACCTCAATTCTAAACATGTTAGGGTCTATTATATAAATCTTCACTATTCCATTTATGATATACTCATGGCATTTGACAGAATATCAAAAAGAATACTTCAATGAAAAAAATCTAGGTTGAAAACAAGAATGTATAGCAAACCTGAATCTCATCTTGTTCTTTAATCAGTTAAACAAAAACTCAATTTTCCCACAAAATTTAAACATGCAATGGATCACAAATGAAGTCTTCAAGACTTTGCAAGTTCAATTTAAATAAATATATGTAAAAAACTCACAAAAGTTGGAAGTCGTAGCCACCAAAGTAAGCCTTAGTTGATAAGCAAAAATCATATAGAAGAGAGTCTAAAGTGATATACCAAACCCTAAAACCCCAAAATAGCCAAACACCTAAATAGTTTCATAATTAATGATGATTTATGAGATTATCCTATCTAATATACTTTTGTGATTTTATGATATGTGGGCTTTCTAGAGGTGCCCAAGTAATTTGACATTACTAAATTATCACTAGTTTTTAAAGATGTAAAAAAAGAACAAGTTTGAATTTTTTATTTTATTTTTGTAAAAATATATTGGTGAATATTTCTAAAAGACTGTTGATGACTCCAATGAATTGTGAATAATATATATATGTATATACATATATATATATGTATATACATATATATACATACATAGATAATATATGTATCTATGTATGTATATATATGTATGTATGTATGTATATATATGTATGTATGTATGTATATATATGTATGTATGTATGTATGTATGTAAGAGATCTTAAGCTGGTAATGTGGCACTCTCCTATTTCAGTATTGCTATTTATTTGTTCTCATTTTTGGTCTTATTCATATTTTACCCAAAAAATATGCTTAAAATAATAAAAAAAATGAAAGTGATTTGTGACTCACATCTAATAACAAACAAATGAAGAATCATGACTTTAAAAATGCAGCCACAATAAAATTGGTTATTTACTATTTCTCTATATTCCCACTCTCTCTCTCTCTCCCAATTCTGTCTTCTTTATCATCTTTCCAGTTTCTCCTTTCTTCAATACTCTTTGGAATTAAGATTATATATTCTTCACTGCAGCGTTAAAATACACTCCAAACCAGCCCAAGTTTGCAACTTTCCCTTTCAAAGAGAAATTATTTGATTTTTTTCTTTCTCTTAACTTAAAATAAATTGTTCTTTGATATCTGGTGAAGAAAAATATTTTTTATTTACATTTCTATGGACTTATTTATTTTTCTTAACTTTGGATACATACTTCTTTGCAACTTGGAAAACTTTGGGTTATAAGGACCCTCATGGTCATTTACTTGCTTTTGTATTCATTTACTATTCTACCCCTCCCTGTAGCTTCTATGCTATGTTTGTGTCTTGTCGGGGTGGTTGGATTACTTCTTGATATGTTTGAAAGAGTTTGAATGAGTTTTTCACCATTTGAAGCTCTTGTGTTGAAAGAGTTGACTTTGGTCAACATTCTTTGTAAACGAGCTATGATGAGATTTATGCCAGCATCATTAGCTTTGAAGTATTAACATTGGTCTAGTAGGACCTTTGGTTTGGGTGCCATACTTGTTGGTTTTATTTTTGAATGCTTGGTTGCTTACTAGTTTATAGTTGTTTTTCTTGTAGTGTTGACTTCGGTCAATATTTCATCGAGACGACCTCCGTTAGTTAGTTTGGTGATTTGATTGAGTCCAGAATGTCGTATCTAGTTTGGTAGCATGTTTGGCTTGTGTTTTCAAGACTCCGAATGAATCCCAATGGTCCATTCAATTCTTGAAATTTTACTCTAAATTGTTAAGGCAAACGCTCATGCGCTAAGACTGTCGCACAAACAAAGCATGTTGTCAGCAGGCAGTCACAGTTGTAGAGCCTTGACGTTCCGATGATGGCACACCGGTGAAGCTTCGACGCAACTACGGAATCATGCCCCAAGATTATGGTAGCTTTGGAAGAGTTAGAGGAAAGTGATTGCTTCTTCTCTAGTAATGTTTCCAATGCCCTTGCAAAGTCGAACCTATGATGATAGTCCGCAAGAGTGACAATTGCTGAGATTTTTAAGTCTTTACTTCATTTTTTTCTAAGTAATCGAAGACTTAACCATCATTGAAGTGAGCTTAGTCTACATAGAATTTCTTAATTTCATGATCATTTCTTGTGATCCATAAGAAATTTCTTTCCCCTTTACTTTTTATATATTATTTATGTTTCGATTTCACAATTTCTTCTCGTTTTGGACCTCAAAATCCTTGTTTCCAATTATGTAAAATAAGTTTTTTCGACCATTTGAGGTCTGAATTCACTCCCATCTTTACCTAATTATGAAGCATTTGATCTCCACCTCGAGGGAAACTTAATGGCGGAGTTAGATTTCTATTTTAGTTTTGAGCCCGAGGGTCGATTTTTGACCCATTTTTAGTTCGAAATTTGTTCCATTGGTATGGGTATTGTAAGTCACATATTGATTAGTAGATTTTGTTTTTTTTTATAGCGTGTCAACAATTCAAGACTCTTTGTAAGGGTAAAACTTTTGAGTGATGGTTCGTGATTGCGGTTTTTGGCTTTGAGGTAGGTTACTGTTTCTTTTCCTAGATTTAGCTTACTTAGATTTTATACATATTATGAGTTTATGAACGTTCGGAAGGTTTTAGAGTGGATTTTAGGTTTGCATGATCTTATGTCCTTTTTGGACATTTTTGAGACTTTATATTAGTATCTTTGCCTTAAGCCTTAGTTTTGGTTGTTCTTAGCCTAGAATTGATTAGATTAGAATGCTGTTGGGGATTTTAAACTTAGTTATATATATATATATATATATTTTTTTTTTGTTTCTTGTTTAATGCATTTATCTGATTTTCTTCTGATGGTTGTGTTTTATTGTAATGACCCTCTAGGTTATTTCTGCGTAAATGCCTTCTTTTCTTTGTTTAGACCATTCTTGTAGTGACCCCAAGTCATGTCATTTATGACTTGGTGAGACTAACAATTTGGTTACCTGGTCGTTTATTTGAATTCTGTGCATGTTTCCATATTTGAAGCTTTTGAAACTTGAATGGTTGACTTCAGTCAAATGTTTAGTAAGACTGCCTCATAATGCAATTCTATTGGTTCCATAAGCTTTGGAACGTCGATTTTGGTCTTGAATGACCTTTCGTGTGGATCTTGAGACTTTTGGGCTAATTCTGAGCCCCCTCGTGGGTTTTGACTTAAAATGTAGTTTGGGTGTGGGACCCACTTTTTGTCAAGAGAACCACAGTTGGAAGTTTTGACTGCTCCATTTAGTTTGAAATATCGAATTTGGTAGGCTTGCATATTTCATTTGTAGGCACGGGGTTTTGAACAAATCCCAAACACCCGTCAAAGATTTTGACATTGGCCAAAACCAACTGATGTGCATCAACAGGTTCAGCCCCTCCCCTTCTTTGTGTTCGAGGCCCCCTATTGCGTTCACGATGAACAAGGCTGATTGCCTCTGGGTTCGCGAGGCATGGGCCATGTTCCTGAAAGCTTATTGCTTTGCCTTCCACGATCGCAGGCTCCTCATGACATTCACGATGCTTAGGCTGGTTGCTTTTCACGTTCGAAAAGGCCTAGCACAGTGTCCCTAAACGCTCGCGGGCTCCCTTGGCCGCGTTCGTGATAGTCAATTGCTTATGGTCTTTTAAATAAAAGATATATGCGATCAACTATGAGTTATTTATTTCCTTTTGCGATTTTGAGAGTTCTAGAAGTCCTAATTGGGTTATTCAAAGCTTGGTGTGTTCGAGAAGTGCAGGACTATGCGTTAGAGTGTTCGGGGGAGTGCCGAGGATTGATTGTTTCAGGTAAATTTAACCTCGAAGGGGCTGCTCAACCTTTCTCTCTTAGCTTTAATGGTGATTTTATGTATGTTGTGGTTTCGCTACTTTTCGAGCTTCAAATTGTATCCCATTTTAGGATACAAGTTTGGGGATCTTAAATGGACCTTTTGTCATGACCCAAAGCACACCCTAGTTGTGATATGGTGAATAAGACCTCGAGAGATCCAAAACAAGCCACTTGACTTAAGCATGACATAAAATAAATACAATAAGAGAGTATAAGCAATATAGGTCCTCAACATCGTAAATGAGATATGAGATACCAACAAAGTACATAATAAAATACACTTAATACTACTAAATCTGATATAAGCCTTCTACTATAATAGATGTGACTAGGACAAACCCCTAAGTCACAAACAAAATATGAAAACTAAAAGAAATCAAAAGCAATAAAGTAGTCCATGGCGTTGCCATAAAAACATGAGGACTCACCAATCCAATCTGTAGCGGAGGAATCCTGACCTAGCCACATCCGGGAGGAGGAGCATCAGACCCTATATTATGAAACAATATAGGAACAATATGCATCAGTACTTTTAATGTACTGAGTTATCAAGACCCAAGGTACCCCCTAGAGGCCTCATACAAGCCCTTAGCATACATTACATACAAGATAATAGAGAATAAAAATTCAAAAGAGATTTCATAGAAAAACTTTCAAAGAAACAGCGGAAGTCTATATCTCGATGTCTCAAATCCAATCTAAAGTAAAGATAAAGTTTGGGACGTAACCCAATACAATTCAAAGACTGAAAGAAAATACATGAAAAAGAAATAAGAGCTACGCTATGTCCTAGGATAGATGAGGACTCACCAAGTCTTCTATCAACTCTCTAATCAAACTCTATCCACGAGTGGAAGGTGAGTCGCCACGTCCTACACCAAAGAAGTTAATGTAGGAAAAAGTATGTGTTAGCACAATTAAGTACTAAGTATGAGAGCAATGCACATAAACACGTAAATCATGCTAGAGTAAAATATAATCATGACATGCAATGGCCAACTTAAAACATGATCAGCATGAAATAATAAGCATATATCAAGGCCAAAGCAAGCTAAATCATCTTTCTTTCTTTTCTTTACTTCATCATGAGAAAACTTGTTCATTAACTTGTGGGGAAAAACCTTAATCGACATATAAGACCATGTAAGCTATCAACGTGGAATCCGGTGTCTGCCCTACACCAAAAGAGGGTTGCCCTACTTGCCAAGGTAGGACCATAACTTCTTAGCCTACGTGGATCCACTAGCTAGTGTCTATCAAAGACCATCATCCTATGGTGGCACATAGTTTATGGGACAAGGGTAATCGCCACTTGTCCACTCGGTGCTAAGCATACTTCCCACATATTAATATTAGTTCATTTATCATAGGTAGACATGGGTAGTAGCCTCTTGTCAACATTAGTCATAAATTCATTATTTGTAGACTTAGGTAACTGCCGCTTGGTCTACATTAGGGAACATGGGTAGTCGCCGCTTGTCCCTTTATTAGAATAGCTCCCTAGTAACATGGGTAATCGCCTCTTGTTCTCTTAAGTCATATTGGGAGTATTATGTGAGAAAACCTTTCACAACTCAACCATAGCATCATCATATCATAACTTTTGTACTTCATTCTCAAAGCACCCTTAATTCATCATTAACTTCATATGAGGCATGCATAAGTTCATTAGCTTCTTCTTTACTTAGTTTGTCATGCTCATAATTCGTGGTTCATAGAGTTCATATGGGTCCATGCAAGTTCAACTCATATCATGCAATTCAATGGAAGCTCATGCTTAGAAAACCATAATTAAGACAATTTACCCATATTTGAAGGAACTCACTTAATAGAGGAAAAATCATGCTTTTAACTTGAACATGCTAAATTAATAAGATTATCCTCAATTCATTCATACTTCACGTATAATTTCATAGAGAATTCATACACTTCTTCAATTCATGGCTCCACCCAACAATCAATGCATAGCTTATCAATTTAGGGAGAATTTGCTTGGGATCATGGGGGTTCATGTAACCTTTACATCAAATCATGTAATTCACGCTAATTCGTACACTAAGTTAGTTTATCACGCTAGATCGTGCACTATGAATCATAAAATCGATAATTGAAATCATAATTGAAATCATAATTGAAGAACCCACAATGATTGGTAAAAACCCTAATTCAATTGGGTTAGAGTAAACCTTTGAAAATCATAAAGAAAAGGGAGGACCCATTGGAGGAAAGGACTCCTAATGGTGAACACTATCATATCTCAACAAAGCCCTTAAGAATTTGAAGAAAATTGAAGGTCTTCAATGGAGGATCCTAGCTTTCTTCTTCCTTGAAGCTTGAGAGAATTCTTTTAGAGAGAGAAATATTTGAGAGAGGAAAATTTAGGAATGAGTTAGAATGAGAGAATTTAGGCTTAGAAAGTATTTATAGGTCTCAGATTAAGGGTATAATCGACTTAGCTTAATAGGTAAACAATTAGGGAAAATACCAAAAATCCCTTAATTAAAAACTGTCGGGGCCAATCAGTGGAGGGGACCTACGGTTCGTAGGTCAGATGACGGACCGTACTGCCCTTCCATCAAAAGATTCTGAGACTATGTTTCAGGGGACCTGCAATGATGACACCAATGTACGGCTCGTAGGTCCATCGACGGACCGTACATTGAAGTCGTAGGTTAGACTTCTGAGTCAAAAATTAAAACTAAGTCTGGGGGATACCTACGAGACCTAGCTACGGACCGTCAATCGATCTACGATCCATCCTGCTACTCCATAGGTCATAGTTCAGAAACTTGGAAAACTTGAAGTAATACAGTCCCATCGACGGTCCCCACCTATGGCCCGTCATTCCATCTACGGCCCGTAGGTGGCCTCCGTAGGTCACTTACTTCAGTTAAATTCTGCAATTAAATTCTTTGGTAGCTTGGGGTATTACAATATCTCCCCCTTGGGAACATTCGTTCTCGAATGAGAATCAAGACACTATGAGAAGGGTAATAGACACGGACTAACAACCCAACCTAGCATATAATCACATAAATGCACATATCCGAGGAGGAAACATCAACTCCAAGCTAAAGCTTGTTCAACACATAATTTCAAGAAGACTTTATGCAACTCATACTTAATGCACACATAATCATACTAGACTCTTCATGAACATGTATAATCAAGGAATCATGGAAATCAACTATGACACATGAGACCAAATAATGAACCATGAGAACTGGATACCTCAAGCTAGAGTAGGATCGAAAGGAAAGAGATGAGGATATCGGGACATCATATCGGCCTCGGCCACCTAAGTAGCACCCTCAACTAATTGATTCCTCCAAAGAACTTTCACGGAAGCAACTTCTTTATTTCTTAACTTCCGGACTTGCCAATCTAAAATCTCAACCGGAACCTCTTCATAGGAAAGACTATCCTTTATGCCAAGATTCTCTAATGGAAATATAGATGTCGGATCACCAACACACTTCTTCAACAATGAGACATGGAAAACCAGATGCACCGATGCCAAATCATTAGGCAAATCAAGCTCATAAGCAACCTTACCAACACGTCTCAAAATCTAATATGGGCCTAAATAATGGGGACTAAGCTTCCCTTTCTTCCCAAATCTCATTACACCCTTCATGGTGAAATTTTCAAGTAAGCCCAATCATCTACATCGAATTCTAAATCTCTTCTTCTAACATCGGCATAGGACTTTGTCAACTTTGAGCCATTTTCAACCTTTCTCTAATAAGCCGAACTTTCTCCAGAGCCTCATGCACCAACTCTGGGACTATTAAATCAACTTCACCAACTTCAAACCCACCTATAGGAGACCTACACCTCCTACCATAGAGAGCCTCAAATGGAGCCATACCAATGCTAGAATGGTAGCTATTAATATAAGCAAACTCAATCATAGGCAAATGATTATCCCAAGTACCCTTGAAATCAATTACACAAGCTCTCAACATATCTTCCAAGGTCTGAATAGTACGCTCCGCTTTTCCATCGGTTTGGGGATGAAAGGCCTTACTAAGCTTAACACGAGTACCAAGGCCTTTTGGAATGACTTCAAAAATTGAGAAGCGAATTGTGCACCACGATTGGAGATAATGGATAAAGGCACTCTGTGCAGCCTCACCATCTCCCTCAAGTAAAACTTAGCATAATCCTCCACCGAATAAGAAGTCTTGATGGGAATGAAATGGGCTGACTTCGTCATTCTATCAACCACAACCCAAATCGAATCATATTGTCGCCGAGTGCGAGGTAAACCAACGATAAAATCCATATTCACATCTTCTCATTTCCAAGTAGGAAAACCAATATCTTGGGTCAAATCTCCCAGCTTTTGATGCTCAACTTTCACTTGTTGACAATTAGGACACTTAGCCACAAATTCCGCAATATCATTCTTCATTCCGTTCCACCAATAAATCTCCCGTAAATCACGGTACATTTTGGTAGCTTCTGGGTGGATGGAATATCGAGAACTATGGGCTTCCAACAAAATCTGTCCTCTCAAGTCATCAACATTGAGAACACATAAACGACTTTGATAACGAAGCACACCATCTCCCTCTTGGGAGAAAACCTCTATGGACTTCTTGAGTACCATTTCCTTTAGCTCAACCAAGTTAGGATCAAGATCTTGCTTAGCTTTCACATCATGCACAAAAGAGGATTTGGAACCATTGTGAACAATAACACCACCCTTAGCGGAATCAATCGACCGAACACCCAATCGGGCCAATCTATGAACATCATGAACCAACTCCTTCTTACCATCCTCAACATGAGCAACACTACCCATATACAATCGACTAAGAGCATCTGCCACCACATTAGCTTTACCGGGGTGATAGAGAACACTCATATCATAGTCTTTCAACAACTCAAGCCACCTTCTTTGGCGAAGATGCATATCTTTCTGTTTGAGCACATATTGTAGACTCTTATGGTCGTTGAAGACATCCACATGTATCCCATACAAATAATGTCACCATATTTTCAAAGCAAACACAACCGCTGCCAATTCTAAGTCATGAGTAGGGTAGTTCTTTTTATGTACCTCAAGTTGCCTTGAAGCATAAAGAATGACTTTCCCATTTTGCATAAGAACACATCCTAATTCAATTCTCAAGGCATCACAATAAACCACAAAGACATCGGATCCTTCTGGTAAAGTCAATATCGGAGTCGAAGTAAGTCTATCCTTCAACTCTTGGAAACTCTTCTCGCATGCCTCAGACCACATGAATTTAACCTTCTTGTGAGTCAAAGCCGTCAATGGAGAATCAATCAAGGAAAACCCTTCAACAAACCTCCTATAATAATCGGCTAAGCCCAAGAAACTATGAATATCCGAAGGTGATAGAGGTCTAGGCCAATTCTTGACCGCTTTCGTCTTCTTAGGATCTACCTCAATACCTTTACCGGAGACAGTATGACCAAGAAAAGCTACGAGTCTTAACCAAAACTCACATTTACTAAACTTTGCAAAGAGTTATTGGTCCATGAGGACTTACAATACAATCCTCAAATGATTACCATGCTCATCCTCATTCCTTGAGTAAATCAAGATATCATCAATAAACACAATCACGAACATGTCAAGGTATGGCTTAAACACCTTGTTCATCAAGTCCATAAATGCGGTTGGAGCATTTGTTAACCCAAACGACATAACCAAGAACTCGTAGTGACCATACCTAGTCTGAAAAGCTATTTTCAGAATATCATCTTCCTTCACCCTCAATTGGTGATAGCCCGAACGAAGGTCGATCTTAGAGAAATAACTAGCCCCTTGCAGTGGATCAAACAAGTCATCTATCCTTGGTAGATGATACTTATTCTTAATGGTAACCTTGTTCAATTGGCGATAGTCGATGCACATACGGAGTGAACCATCTTTCTTCCTTACAAACAAGACCGGAGCACCCCATGGAGAAATACTTGGTCAGATGAAACCCTTATCCAACAAGTCTTTTAATTGCTCTTTCAATTCCTTAAGTTCATTTGGGGCCATTCTATAAGGAGGAATAGAGATAGGTTGCGTATCCGGAAGAAGGTCAATACCGAAGTCTACTTCCCTTTCGGGAGGAATACGAGGCAAGTCATCGGGAAACACTTCTGGAAACTCATTAACAATGGGGACCGACTCAAGAGTAGGGGTTTCTGAATCTATATCCCTCACCCTAACAAGATGGTAAATGCAACCCTTTGAGATCATCTTTCTAGCTTTTAGGTTAGAAGCAAATTGACCTCAAAACATAGAATTTCCCCCCTTCCACTCTAGGATAGGCTAATTTGGAAACTGAAACTTGACCATTCAGGTCCTACAATCAATAGAGGCATAACAAGCATGCAAGCAATCCATCCCAAGAATAACATCAAAATCTAACATATCAAGTTCTACTAGATCAACAAGAGTAACTATATGGGATAGGGAAATGGGGCAATTTCTATAGACCCTCTTAGCCACGATGGATTCTCCAATCGGAGTAGAAACATGAAAAAGATCTAGCAATATATCCAGAAAAACATCAAACCGCATGGCCACATAGGGTGTCACAAAAGATAAGGTAGCACTGGGATCAAGCAAGCCATACACATCAAAATGGAAAACTCTTAACATACCGGTAACCACGTCGAGAGAGCTCTCTTGCTCATGACAAGCCTGAAGTGCATAAAACCAGTTTTGCTTCTGATTTCCACTAGAATTTGATGGATTCTTGGATTGAGCGGTTCGACGATAATCCTCTTCATTCTTAGCCGCTACGGGGCAATCCCTTATCTTGTGATCCATCTTACCACAACCAAAGCATGTATTAGAATCGGCTAGAAACCTGCCCTCATTCTTTCTTCCACATTTAGCACAAGTAGACAATGAAGAACCACCATTATTTCCTCCTTGAGGCTTAGGGTTAGGCACCCTATCTTTGTTGAACTTCGGAGGAGCAATCGATGAGCCTTGACCGGAGAACCTTTGTCGGAATCTAGGACGACCATGTCCATCGGACCTTGAATGTGAAAAGTTACCATCACCGGTCCTAGCCCTCTTGGTCTCTCTAGACCTTTCCTTAAGCTTTTGTTCCTCTATTTGTTGGGCATACACCATGAAATGACAAATGTCCATATCATTAACAAGCATAGCGGTGCGGCATTCTTTAACCAACATTTTGGACACTCCCGAAACAAATTTACTCATTTTTGCCCTAGGATCGACAACGAAGGAGCATATCGAGACAATTGTGTGAACTTCAAAGCATACTCTTTCACACTCATACTTCCTTGTCGAAGATTGATGAACTCACCCTTGCCTCCTTCATCTCAAGGGGAAAGAACCTATCAAGGAAAGCAACCTTGAATTTCTCCCAATCAAGAGGACCCTCATTGACTGCCCTCTCATTCTTCCATTGATTGAACCGAATTTGGGCAACACCCTTGAGTTGATAAGCGGCCAACTCCGCCTTTTCTTCCGGCGTTACACCCATAATCATCAACACCTTGTACACTTCATCGATGAACTCTTGAGGATCTTTCTCAACCTTGAAGCCATGAAACTCCGGAGAATTCATTCTAGTAAAGTCCCTCGCTCTTGACGCAGCCGTACCCACATTTGGGTTCACGGGAGCCACCACCTCTCTATTGGCTTGAGCCGTCACGGCTTGAGCCAACACTTGGAAAGCAGCCCTAAACTCCGCATTAGTCACTTGTTCGGCCAAAGGGTCGGCCGGAACTTGAGGAGCTTGAGGAGGAGCTTCTTGATCCACGTTCTCTTCCATGTTCCTTCTAGCATAAGCTCTTCGGGTCACCATATCCTGAAACGCATAGGATAGGGATTAGGAGAGAGACTTATAGAGTTAAACTCTATAGCATGACTTAAAAGTAATGAAAGAACTGGAGTTTCTTAAACTTCTTATAGCCTCTCATTCATAAGTGTGGCACGCTTAACACCCATGAACAAGACTCTACTTGACACAGCTTATGAGACATCCTAGGATCTTTCTAAAACCTTGTGCTCTGTATACCAAGTTTGTCACAACCCAAGGTACCACCTAGATGTGACATGGCGTACAAAATCCCGAGAGGCCTCATACAAGCCCTTAGCATACATTACATACAAGATAATAGATAATAAAAATTCAAAAGAGATTTCATAGCAAAACTTTCAAAGAAACAACGGAAGTCTATATCTCGATGTCTCAAAGCCAATCTAAAGTAAAGATAAAGTTTGGGACGTAACCCAATACAATTCGAAGACTGAAAGAAAATACATGAAAAGAAAATACGAGCTAGGCTATGTCCTCGGATGGATGAGGACTCACCAAGTCTTCTATCAACTCTCTAATCAAACTCTAGCCATGAGTGGAAGGTGAATCGCCACGTCCTACACCAAAGAAGTTAATGTAGGCAAAAGTATGTGTTAGCACAATTAAGTACTAAGTATGATAGCAATGCACATAAACATGTAAATCATGCTAGAGTAAAATATAACCATGACTTGCAATGGCCAACTTAAAACATGATCAACATGAAACAATAAGCGTATATCAAGGCTAAAGCAAGCTAAATCATCTTTCTTTCTTTTCTTTACTTCATCATGAGAACACTTGTTCTTTAACTTGTAGGGAAAAGCCTTAACCGACATATAAGACCATGTGAGCTATCAACATGGAATCCAGTGTCTGCCCTACACCGAAAAAGGGTTGTCCTACTTGCCAAGGTAGGACCATAACTTCTTAGCTTACGTGGATCCACTACCTAGTGTCTATCAAAGACCATCATCCTATGGTGGCACATAGTTTATGGGACATGGGTAATCGCCACTTGTCCACTTGGTCCTAAGCATACTTCCCACAGATTAATCATAGTTCATTTATCATAGGTAGACATGGGTAGTCGTCTCTTGTCTACATTAGTCATAAATTCATTATTTGTAGACTTGGGTAATCGCCGCTTGGTCTACATTAGGGAACATGGGTAATCACCGCTTGTCCCTTTATTAGAATAGCTCCCTAAGAACTTGGGTAATCGCCTCTTGTTCTTTTAAGTCATATTGGGAGTATTATGTGAGAAAACCTTTCACAACTCAACCATAGCATCATCATATCATAACTTTGGTACTTCACTCTCAAAGCACCCTTAATTCATCATTAACTTCATATGAGGCCTGCATAAGTTCATTAGCTTCTTCTTTACTTAGTTCGTCATGCTCATAATTCATGGTTCATAAAGTTCATATGGGTTCATGCAAGTTCAACTCATATCATTCAATTCAATGCAAGCTCATGCTTAAAAGCCATAATTAAGACAATTTTTCCATATTTGAAGGAACTCACTTAATAGAGGAAAAATCATGCTTTTGACTTGAATATGCTAAATTCATAAGCTTATCCTCAATTCATTCATACTTCATGCATAATTTCATTGAGAATTCATAAACTTCTTCAATTCATGGCTCAACCCAACAATCAAAGCATAGCTTGTCAATTTGGGGAGAATTAGCTTGGGATCAAAGGGTTTCATGCAATCTTTACATCAAATCATGTAATTCATGCTAATTCGTGCACTAAGTTACTTTATCACGCTAGATCGTGCACTATGAATCATAAAATCACTAATTGAAATCATAATTAAGAACCCACAATGATTGATCAAAACCCTAATTTAATTGGGTTAGAGTAAGCCTTTGAAAATCATGAAGAAAAAGGGGGACCCATTGGAGGAAAGGACTCCTAATGGTGAACACTATCATATCTCAACAAAGCCCTTAAGAATTTGAAGAAAATTGAAGGTCTTCAATGGAGGATCCTAGCTTTCTTTTTCCTTGAAGCTTGAGAGAATTCTTTTAGAGAGAGAAATATTTGAGAGAGGAGAATTTAGGAATGAGTTAGAATGAGAGAATTTATGCTTAGAAAGTATTTATAGGTCTCAGATTAAGGATATAATCGTCTTAGCTTAATAGGTAAACAATTAGGGAAAAGACCAAAAAGCCCTTAATTAAAAACTATCAGATGAAGGACCGTACTGTTCTTCCGTCAAATGATTCAGAGACTATGTTTCAGGGGACCTGCAATGATGATACCAATGTAAGGCTCGTAGGTCCATCGACGGACCGTACATTGAAGTCGTAGGTCAGACTTCTGAGTCAGAAATTAAAACTAAGTCTGGGGGATACCTACGAGACCTAGCTACGGACCGTCAATCGATCTACGATCCGTCCTGCTACTCCGTAGGTCAAAGTTTAGAAACTTGGAAATCCTGAAGTTTTACAGTCCCATCGACTGTCCCCACCTATGGCCGGTCATTCCATCTACAGCCTGTAGGTGGCCTCTGTAGGTCACTTTGTTCAGTTAAATTCTGCAATTAAATTCTTTGGAAGCTTAGGGTGTTACATGAGTATAGGGAAATGAATAAAAATATCGGTATGGTAGTATGATGAACTTTAAGCATGATATTCATGACCAAGTGAAACATAGTAAATTTTTTAAAAGAGAAATCATAATTCATAACATGGCCAATGAATATTGAAAACCATGGATTTTCTTTTAAAAAGACTTATGAATAAAACACAGTTCATTTGTGAGATATTTACCATTAACCGACAATAATATCATGTGAGCTATAACAAGGAATTTTGTGTAACCCTCACACTAAAAAGAGAGAGTCTACTTGCTAAGGTAGAACTCCGTATAATTCATAATTGCTAAGGTGGATCCACTAGCATAGTATAACATCTCGGATTTGAAAAGAAGGAAAAAATTCAGGTTTTCTAAAACTGGTGTCTATATCTACGGATCCCCACCTACGGACCGTAGGAGCTCCTACGGGCCGTAGATGGCATCTGTAGGTAGTGGAGAAAATAATTTTAAAAAAATCAAGTTTCAGAACCTCTTTGATGGTTCGACAAGATAGCCCGTCATTCCATGTACGAATCATAGATAGGTCTCGTAGGTCTCTCCCAGACTTAGTTAAAATTTAAAGCCTTAAGTTAGAATCTACAGTTTCCATGTACGGTCAATCAGTGGACCTACGAACCGTACATGGGTTCCATTGATTGAAGATCCAAATTATTAGTTTCTGAATATTTCTACGATTGGCCAGGAAGGTCCGTAGTTGGACCTATGGATCGTAGGTCCAAACCGTAGGTTGATTCCGACAGTTATTTTTAAGGGATCTTTGGTCTTTTCCGTAATTGTTTTAACCCTATACGACGCCATTTGGCTTTCTACCCAAAGCCCTATATAATGATTTTTAACCCCAAATTTACCCAATTCAATTCATTCTCCTAAATTCCCAAAAGTTGATCAAGTTCATCCCCCCAAATATTTCTCTTTCTAAGGAAGAAGAAGAAGAGCTAGGTTTCCATTCAAGTCTTAATTTCCACCATTGATTGTGGGCTTTGAACCCCAAGGTATGATGGTATTCACCTAAGGAGTCCTTTTCTCCATAGAGTTCCTAAATTCTCCAATTTTGTAAAGCTATATTCTCCAATTGAAGTTAGGGTTTACTTCTACCTCATGGGTTCCTTTCAATTATGATCCAATTGATTGATTTAAGTCTTTTTATGCATGAATTGAGATATTTGCATGTTTTTAAGTTGAATTACCACGAACCCATGCATGATCTATGATTTCTAGACTTTGATCATATGAGGAGGCTCTTGAATTATGAAGATGAATTTATGAAGATATGCATGTTCTTTATGAAATTGATGTAAAAGATTTAAGGTTGCTTTAAAAGTGAAGCATCGATGTTGTTGTTGTTGTGTTGTGAAAGGATTTTCTCACTTGAAGGATTCATAAGAGTTGAAAGGTTTTCTCAACTAAACATTGAATCAATAACTAAGAGCTATTCTAATAAACTCTAGCTTGGATTGGCTATTTGATGTGCCCTTCCATGGATGATAAAACAAGTGGCGATTATCCATGTCTCCTAATGATAAGAAAAGTTAAGAATTATGATTAATCCTTGAGAATTATGCTTAGCACCGAGAGGATATCAAGATTGAAGCTCTCCCGTAGTTGAGGCTAGGTTTCTAGTAGCAATCTCCCTATCCCATAACTATGTGCCACCATAGGTTTGTCTTAGATATACATTAGCTAGTGGATCCACTTAAGCTATAAGCTTATTGTTCTCACCTTGGCAAATAAGGACATCTCTTTTAGGTGTGGTCGACACCGGATTCCATGTTATAGCTCACATGGTCTATGTCGGTTAAGGCTCACTTCCCACAATGATGAACTAAGGTTACTTTCTAAAGGTATATCAAATATGTTTTAAAGATGTTTAGCTTGCATTGACCATGATTATACTTATGTTTTATGACAAAGTTATTTTATGATTTATCTTGGTCATTGCATGTCATATAAAACCCCTTTTTATCATGATTTTATAACTATTATGCATTGCTATCATACTTGGTACATCACATGTACTAACACATACTCTTACCTACATTGTTTCATTAATGTAGGATCCGACGCTTCTCCCTCCATTCATGGCTAGTATTTGTATTAGAGACGTGTTGAAGATTGGCGAGTCCTCATGTTCCGAGGACTGAGACTTCTTTTATTGCTTTCATGTCTTTTAATTTTGGATTCGTATGTGATGTATGGATTACGTCCAAATCACTTTTCTCTTTCATGTATTAGATGGCTTTGAGACTATGTTAGACTTCTGCCATGCTTTGACAACTCTTTTTGATATAGAACTATCTTTTGAACTCTTTAACTCTATTTTCTTGTATGATGTATGCTAAGTGGCTTGTGTAGGGCCTTTCAGGGTCCTATACACTATGTCACGTCTAGGGGGTACTCTAGGTCGTGACAAACTTGGTATTTAGAGCACAAAGTTTTAGAAAGGTCCTAGGATTTCTCATAAAGCCACGTCGAGTAGAGCCTTGTTCATGGGTGTGAAGCGGGCCACACTTATGAGTGAGAGGCTATAAGATGCTTAGGAAACTCCACTTCTTTCATCACTTTAAAGTCTTGCGATAGAGTTTAACTCTATATGTCTCTCTCTCCTAATCCCTATCTGATGCTTTTCAGGAAATGGCCACTCGAAGGGCATATGCTAGGATGAATTTGAGAGAGACTATGGAACAAGAAGCTCCTCAAGTTCCAGTCAACCCCTTGGCCGAACAATTGACTAATGCGGAGTTTAGGGCTGCTTTCAAGTGTTGGCCTAAGTCATGATGGCTCAAGCCAATAGGTAGGCCATGGTTCCCGTGAACCCAAATGTAGGTATGACGCCATCTAGAGTGAGGGACTTCACTAGGATGAATCCTCCGTAGTTTCATGGTTCCAAGGTTGAGGAAGATCCTCAAGAATTCATTGATGAGGTGTACAAGATGCTAATGATCATGAGTGTGACACCAGTGGAAAAGGAAAAATTGGCCACTTATCAACTTAAGAGTGTTGCTCAAGTTTGGTTCAACCAATGGAAGGAAGAGAGGGCGGTTGATGCGGGTCCTCTTGATTGGGAAAAGTTTAAGGTTGTTTTCCTTGATAAGTTCTTTACCCTTGAGATGAGGGAGGCAAATATGCTTGAGTTCATCAACCTTCGCCAAGGAAACATGAGTGTGAAGGAGTATGCTTTAAAATTCACACAATTGTCTAGGTATGCTCCTACTATGGTTATTGATCCTAGGGTAAGGATGAATAAGTTTATTTTTGGAGTGTCCGAAATGGTGGTCAAAGAATGCCGTACTGCTATGCTCATCCATGATAAGGAAATTTCTCATCTAATGGTTCATGCTCAACAAATCAAAGAGGAGAAACTAAAGAAGAAGTCTAGGGAGACAAAGAGGGCGAGGACAGGTGATGATGACTTTTAACACTCGAGGTCTGATGTGCATGGTCGTTTTAAGTTTTGAAAAAGGTTTTCAGGTCAAGGTTCCTCCAATGCTCCACCTAAATTCAACAAAGATAGGGTGTATAATCCTAAGCCTCAAGGAGGGAGTGTTGGTGAATTTTCATCAACTACTTGTGCTAAATGTGGAAGGAAGCATGAGGTTAAATGCTTCGCTAGTATGGATGGTTGCTTTGGTTGTGGTACGAGTGGTCATAAGATAAGTGATTGTCCATCACTTACGGCTAAGGGAAGAGAAGGTAGACAAGCACCGCCTAGTGGTTCGGGTTCAAATGCTCCCAAGAAGAACCGGTTCTATGCACTCCAAACTCGACATGATCAAGAGGGTTCTCCCGACATTGTTATCGATATGTTGAAAGTCTTTCAACTTGATGTTTATGCTTTGCTTGATCCCGGTGCTACCTTATCTTTTGTGACACCATATGTGGCTATTCAGTTTGATATTCTTCCAGATATGTTGTTAGATCTTTTTTTTTTGTCTCTACTCCTACCGGTGAATCTATTGTGGCTATAAGAGTCTATAGAGATTGTCCTGTCTCCTTATCCCATAGAGTCACTCATGTTGATCTCTTAGAGCTTGGTATGTTAGATTTAGATATTATTCTTGGGATGGATTGGCTGTATTCATGTTATGCTTCTATTGATTGTAGAATCCGAGTGGTCAAGTTTTAGTTTCCAAGTAAACCCATTCTAGAATGGAAGGGGGGAAACTCTATGCTTAAGAGTCGGTTTGTTTCTTTTCTTAAAGCTAGAAAGATAATTTCTAAGGGTTGCACATACCATCTTGTTCGAGTTAGGGATATGGATTCCGAAACCCCTATCTTTAAGTCGATCCCCGTTGTAAATGAGTTTCCAGAACTGTTTTCCAATGATTTACCCGGTGTTCAGCCCAAAAGGGAAATAGACTTTGATATTGACCTTCTCCCAGATACGCAACCCATCTTTATTCCTTCTTACCTAATGGCTCTGGCAAAACTTAAGGAATTAAAAGAGCAATTAAAATATTTGTTGGATAAGGGCTTCATCTGATCGAGTATCTCTCCATGAGGTGCTCCAGTTTTGTTTGTTCGGAAGAAAGATGATTCACTTTGTATGTGTATTGACTACCATCAATTGCATAAGGTTACCATTCAGAATAAGTATCCTCTTCCAAGAATAGATGATTTGTTTGATCAACTTCAAGGAGCGAGTTACTTCTCTAAGATTGACCTCTGGTCAGGTTATCACCAATTGAGAGTGAAGGAAGATGACATCCCAAAGATAGCTTTCTGAACTCGATATGGTCACTACGAGTTCTTGATAATGTCGTTCGGATTGACAAATGCTCCGGCCACATTTATGGATTTGATGAATAGGGTGTTTAGACAATACCTAGATATATTTGTGATTGTGTTCATCGATGATATTTTGAATCACTCAAGGAGTGAGGATGATCATACCAATCATTTGAGGATTGTGTTGCAAGTCCTCATAGACCAACAACTCTTTGCAAAGTTTAGTAAATGTGAGTTTTGGTGGAGATTCGTGGCATTTCTTGGTCACATTGTTTCTGGTAAGGGTATTGAGGTAGATCATAAGAAGACGGATGTGATTAAGAGTTGGCCTAGACCTCTATCCCCTTCAGATATTCAAAGTTTCTTGGGTTTGGCTGGTTACTATAGAAGGTTTGTTGAAGGGTTTTCTTCGGTTGCCTCTCCATTGATGGCTTTGACTCAAAACAATGTTAGGTTTGTATGGTCTGAAGCATGTGAAAAGAGTTTCCAAGAATTGAAAGATAGGCTTACCTCCGCTTCGGTGTTGACTTTACCGGAAGGATCCAATGGGTTTGTGGTTTATTGTGACACTTCAAAGATTGAGTTAGGGTGTGTTCCTATGGAAAATGGGAAGGTTATTACTTATGCTTCACAACAACTTAAAATTCATAAAAAGACTATCCTATCCATGATTTAGAACTAGCGGCAGTCGTATTCGCTTTAAAGATTTGGATGCATTACTTATATGGTGATCATATTGATGTCTTTACCGACCACAAAAGTTTGCAATATGTGTTGAAGTAAAAGGATCTAAACCTTCGACAAAAGAGGTGGCTAGAGTTGCTAAAGGATTATGATATGAGTGTTCTCTATCACGTCGGTAAGGCGAATGTGGTGGCGGATGCTCTTTGTCGGTTATCCATGGGTAGTGTTGCTCATTTTAAGGAGGACAAGAAATAATTGGTTTGAGATGTCCATCGATTGGCCCGATTAGGTGTTCGGTTGGTCGATTCTACTAAAGGAGGTGTTACGGTTCATAATGGCTCAGAATCGTCTTTTGTGTAAGATGTAAGGGCAAAGCAAGGTCTTGAGATAATCTTGATGGAATTGAAGGAAGTAGTGCTTAAAAAGTCCATTGAGGCTTTCTCCCAAGGGGGAGATGGTGTTCTCCGATATCAAGGTCATTTTTGTGTTCCAAATGTTGATAATTTGAGGGAGCATATTTTATTGGAAGCCTATAGTTCTTGATATTCAATTTTCTCAAGAGCCACCAAGATGTACCGTGATTTGTGGGAGGTCTATTGGTGGAACGAGATGAAGAAGGATATTACGAAAATTGTGGCTAAGTGACCTAATTGTCAACAAGTGAAAGTTAAGCATCAAAAGCTGGGAGGTTTGTCCCAAGACATTAGTATTCCTACTTGGAAGTGGGAAGATCTGAATATGGACTTTATTGTTGGTTTACCCCGTACTCGGTGACAACATGACTCGATTTGGATTATTGTAGATCGCATGATGAAGTCGTCTCATTTCATTCCCGTCAAGGTTTCTTACTCAACGGAAGACTATGCTAAGTTGTACCTAATGTAGATGGTTAGGTTGAATGGAGTGCCCCTATCCATTATCTCAGATCGTGGTACCCAATTCACTTCTCAGTTTTAGAAATCTTTCCAAAAGGGCCTTGGTACTCGTGTTAAGCTTAGCACGACCTTTCATCCTCAAATCGATGGGCAAGCGGAGCATACTATCCAAACTTTGGAAGATATGTTGAGAGCTTATGTGATTGATTTCAAGGGTAATTGGGATGATCATTTGCCTTTGATTAAGTTTGCTTATAATAATAACTATCATTCGAGTGTCGGTATGGCTCCATTTGAGGCTCTTTATGGTAGGAGGTGTAGATCTTCTATAGGTTCGTTTGAAGTTGGTGAAGTTGCTTTGATATGTCCCAAGTTGGTACATGAGGCTATGGAGAAAGTTCAGCTTATTAGAGAAAGGTTGAAAATGGCTCAAAGTTGATAAAAGTCCTATGCCGATGTTAGAAGAAGAGATCTAGATTTTGATGTCAATGATTGGGCTTACTTGAAATTTCACCCATGAAGGGTGTTATGAGGTTTGGAAAGAAAGGGAAGCTTAGTCCCCGTTATGTGGGCCCATATCAAATTTTGAGGTGTATTGGTAAAGTTGCTTACGAACTTGATTTTCCTAATGATTTAACATTGATTCATCCGGTTTTCCACGTCTCCTTATTGAAGAAATATGTTGGTGATCCAACATCTATAGTACTATTAGAAAGTCTTGGTGTAAAGGAGAGTCTTTCTTATGAAAAGGTTCCGGTTGAGATTTTGCACCGGCAAGTTCAGAAGTTGAGAAATAAAGAAGTTGCTTCCGCAAAGGTTCTTTGGAGGAATCACTTGTTTGAGGGTGCTACTTGGGAGGCCGAGACCGATATGATGTCCCGTTATCCTCATCTCTTTCCCTTCGTCCCTACTCTAGCTTGAGGTATTTGGTTCCTCATGGTTCACTCTTTTGGTCTCATGTGTCTTAGATATTTCCATAATTCTTCATTTATGCATGTTCATTAAAAGCTTAATTATTGAGAAAATGAGTTAACATTGATTGATATCTTCATGTTATGTGCATTTGAGTATGAGTTGCATATAGACCTTATGAAATGATGCTTTGAACATGCTTTAGCTTGGAGTTGATGTTTCCTCCTCGGATATGTGGATTTATATGATTGCATTCATGTTGGGCTGTTAGATCTAGTTCCTACCCTTTTTATGATGTCTTGAGTTTCATTCAAGGACGAATGTTCCCAAGGGGGAGATATTGTAACACCTAGGATTTGAAAAGAAGGAAAAAAAATTAGATTTTCTAAAACTGGTGTCTGTGTCCACGGATCCCCACCTACGGGCCGTAGATGGCATCCGTAGGTAGTGGCAAAAATAATTTCAAAAAATCAAGTTTCAGAACCTTTTTGATAGTACAGCTCGTCCTTCCATGTACGAATCGTAGATAGGTCTCGTAGGTCTCTCCCAGACTTAGTTAAATTTTAAAGCATTAAGTTAGAATCTATGGTTGCCATGTACGGTCCGTCTGTGGACCTACGAACCGTACATAGGTTCCGTCGATTGAAGGTCCAAATTATTAGTTTCTGAATCTTTCTACGGTTGGCCAGGACCGTAGTTCCAAATTGTAGGTCGACACCGGTAGTTATTTTTGAGGGCTTTTAAGTCTTTTTCCTAATTGTTTTAACTCTATACTACGTCATTTTGCCTTATACCCATAGCCCTATATAATGATTTTTAACCCCAAATTAACTCAATTCAATTCATTCTCCTAAATTCCCTATAGTTGATCAAGTTCATCCCCCAAATATTTCTCTCTCTAAGGAAGAAGAAGAAGAGCTAGGGTTCCATTCAAGTCTCAATTTCTAACATTGATTGTGGGCTTTGAACTCCAAGGTATGATAGTATTCACCTATGGAGTCCTTTCCTCCATAGGGTTCCTAAATTCTCCAATTTTGTGAAGCTGGATTCTCCAATTGAAGTTTGGTTTGCTTCTACCTCATGGGTTCCTTTTGAATTATGATCCAATTGATTGATTTAAGTCTTTTAATGCATGAATTGAGATAATTGCATGTTCTTAAGTTGAATTACCATGAACCCGTGCATGATCAATGATTTCTAGACTTTGATGATATGAGGAGGCTCTTGAACTATGAAAGATGAGTTTATGAAGATATGCATGTTCTTTATCAAATTGATGTAAAGGATTTAAGGTTGCTTATAAAAGTGAAGCATCGATGTTGTTGTTGTTATGATGTGAAAGGATTTTCTCACACGAAGGATTCATAAGAGTTGAAAGGTTTTCTCAACTAAACATTGAATCAATCACTAGGAGCTATTCTAATAAACTCTAGCTTGGATTGACTATTTGATGAGCCCTTCCATGGATGATAAGACAAGCAGCGATTACCCATGTCTCCTAATGATAAGACAACTTAATAATTATGATTAATTTGTGGGAATTATGCGTAGCACTGAGAGGATATCGAGATGGAAGCTCTCCCGTAGTTGAGGCTGGGTTTCTAGTAGATATCTCCCTATCCCATGACTATGTGCCACCATAGGTTTGTCTTAGATTGACATTCGCTAGTGGATCCACTTAAGCTAGAAGTTTATGGTTCTTACCTTAGCAAGTAAGGACATCTCTCTTTGGTGTGGGATAGACACCGGATTCCATGTTATAGCTCACATGGTCTATGTCGGTTAAGGCTCACTTCACATAATAATGAACTATGGTTGCTTTCTAAAGGTATATCAAATATGTTTTAAAGATGTTTAGCTTGCATTGACTATGATTATGCTTTTGTTTTTTAACAAAGTTATTTTATGATTTATCTTGGTCATTGCATGTCATATAAAACCCCTTTTTAGCATGATTTTGTAACTCTTATGTATTGCTATCACACTTGGTACATTACATGTACTAACACATACTCTTGCCTACATTGTTTCATTAATGTAGGATCCGACGTTTCTCCCTCCATTCGTGGCTAGTGTTTTTATTAGAGACATGTTGAAGATTGGTAAGTCCTCATGTTCCGAGGACGGAGACTTCTTTTATTGCTTTCATGTCTTTTCATCTTGGATTTGTATGTGATGTATGGGTTATGTCCTAATCACTTTTCTTTTTTATGTATTAGATGGCTTTGAGACAATGTTATACTTCCACCATGCTTTGACAACTCTTTTTAATATAGAACTATCTTTTGAACTCTTTAACTCTATTTTCTTGTATGATGTATGCTAAGTGGCTTGTGTAGGGCCTCTCAGGGCCCTATACGCCATGTCACATCTAGGGGGCACTTTAGGTTGTGACACATAGGTCATTTAAGACAATCCTACGGGGGCATGTTGTTTGGGACAAAGAGATTGCTTCTAGAGACATGGCCTGTACTAACAGGAGAGCTTCCATCTCTAAGTCCTCTCGATGCTAAGTAAAATCAGAATGAAAATAGTCATAGTCATAATCATATCAAAATACTTGGAACGAAAATAATTAAGACTACCAACCCCATCATAAGTTTATATTATAATAGCTCCTTTCAAAATCATGATTTCATAATTTCATTCATTCAGACACTTACCTATCTAAGAATCTAAATCATAGTTCCATTCAAATGTGAGAAAACCTTTCAAATATCATTGATACTTTATCTTCAAAGCATCATTTAGTGATAAACCATCAATTTCGTAAATCAAGCATAGATTCATAATCATAATTCATAAGTTCATAAACATATTTCATATTCATAAAATAGGCATAGGATTGGGTCATATGAAATCGATTGGAAATCATGTAATTGAGTTAAATCATGCATAAGAAGGTTGAATTTAAGCCATCGAATCATAATGAATTGATCCCATTGAGAATACATAAAAACCCTAGGAGAATTAGGTGAAATTCAATTGGATAATTGAGATTCTCTTGGAACCCAATGGATGAAAGGAATTCATTGGTGAAGTTTCCACATACCTTGGGTAATCAAAGCCCTAGCAATGGATAAAGAACCCTGAAGCTTGATGGAACCCTAGCTTTTCCTTGAGAGTTCTTGCGAGAGAATTGGAGAAGAAGACTTTGGGGGATTTTGGGGGTTTGAGTAAATGAGAGGGAATGGGATATACTTGAAGAGTAAAATTAGTTATAGGGGTAGTTATAGGGTAAAAAGACATAGTTTAGGGGTTAATTTGGTAGGAAAGGACCAAAATACCCTTAAACAAAATATGCCAAATAGGGTCTACAGTTGGACCTGCGGTCAATAAGACTTTCTATGGAACGTCCTGGTCAATCGTAGAACCTATTACTGGAACTCCACATCTTGGCAGTTTCCATGAGACCCTTATTACGTGCCATGGAACTTTCTACTGTCCGTAAGACCTCATCATAGAACCCAAGTTCAAGTTCAAAGATTAATTAAGTCTAGATCATTTCTACGGGCACTTCCTATGGCCTGTAGAACACCTTACCGCTCAACCTTCTCATTTGTAAACCATCATCAGAGACTTGATATTTTCCAAAACTCAACCCAAGCCTTACGATAGCCTTCCTAAAGCCAGTAGAACTTCCTACGGTCCGTAGGTCGACTCATAGAAAACTCCTTCGGTTCCCAAAATGTAACCTTTCCTTTCCAATTACTGAGGTGTTATAATACCTACCCCTTGGGAAATTTCATCCTCTAATGGGACTCAAGAAAGCATAAATAGTGTAGGGAGAGAAACTAACAACCAACATGAATGCAATTTACATCAAAATGCACATAATAAAGGAGTAATTTACTCCAAGCTAAAACATAAATTTAAAACAAGTTTTCATGAACATGCATGCATATGGAAACATGAGAATGACTAAAACGCATGAATCCGAAAGAATGAACCATGAGGAACTTAATACCTCAAGCTAGAATAGGAGCAGAGGGAAAGAGATGAGGATACTTGGACATCATATCGACTTCGGCATCCCAAGTAGCACCCTCAACTAATTGATTCCTTTAAAGAACTTTCACGGAAGCAACTTCTTTATTTCTCAATTTTCAAACATGACGATCAAAACTTTCAACTGGAACCTCTTCGTAAGAAAGACTCCCATTAACTCCCAGACTTTTCAATAGCACTATAGATATCAGATTTCCCACACATTTGTTCCACAAAGAGTCATGGAATACTGGATGTACAGATGCCAAATCGAAAGGTACCTCTAATCCTTAGGCCACTTTGCCAATACGCTTCAAAATTTGATATGGGCCCACATAGAGGGTACTAAGATTCCTTTTCTTTCTGAACTCATTACACCCTTCATAGGTGAGATTTTCAAATAAACCCAATCATCAACATAGAATTCAAGTTCCCTTCTTCACACCAGCATAAGAAATTTGTCGTCTTTGAGCCGTCTTCAGCCTTTCTCTAATAAGTCGAACCTTATCCGTAGCTTCATGCACTAACTTGGGCCCTATCAAAGCGACCTCACCAATTTCAAACCAACCAATATGAGAACTACATCTCCTACCATAGAAAGCCTCAAATGGAGCCATTTGGATACTTGAGTGATAACTATTATTATAAGCAAACTAGATCAAAGGCAAATGATCATCCCAATTACCATTAAAGTCAACCAAACAAGATCTCAACATATCTTCCAAAGCCTAAATAGTATGCTCGGCTTGCTCATCGGTCTGAGGATGAAAAGTCGTACTAAGCCTCACCTAAGTACCAAGAACCTTCTGAAATGACCTTCAAAAACTGAGATGTAAACAGAGTTCTACGATCGGAGATAATAGATAAAGGTACCCCATGCAACCTCACCATTTCCCAAATATAAATCTTAGCATATTCTTCGGCTGAAAATGAAGTCTTCACTGGAAGAAAATAAGCCGACTTCATCATCCGGTCCATAATAACCGAAATTGAGTAAAACTGATGATGGGTATGAGGTAAACCCGCAATGAAATCCATATTCAAATCTTCCTACTTCCAAGTAGGAATGCTATGTCTTGAGCCAAACCATCTGATTTCTGATGCTCAACTTTCACTTGTTGATAATTAGGACGCTTAGATATAAATTCTGTAATATCCTTCTTCTTCCCATTCCACCAATAAACTTCTCACAAATCACGATAGTTCTTGGTGTCTCCTGGATGAATAGAATTATGAGAATTGTGAGCTTCCACCAAAATATGATTCCTCAACTCATTGACATTTGGAACACATAATCGATCTTGGTAACGAAGAACACCATCTTCCCCTTAGGAAAAAGCCTCAATGGATTTTTTAGAAACCGACTTCTTCAACTAAACCAGAATCAGATCAAGATCTTTCTTAGCCTTCATATCTAAAATGAGAGACAATTATGAGCCATTATAAACAATCACACCACGCTCATTAGAATCAACCAAGAGAACACCCAATCGGGCTAACTTGTGAACATCACGAATTAATTTCTTCTTACCATCCTAAATATGAGTAGCACTACCCATCGATAATGTATTAAGAGTGTCAGCCACCATATTCACCTTACCCGGATTGTAAAGAACACTCATGTCGTAATCTTTCAATAAATCAAGCCATCTCCTTTGGAGAAGATTTAAGTCCCTTTTAGTGAACACATATTTCAAGGTCTTATGGTTGGTGATAACATCCACATGAACACCATATAGGTAATGTCTCCATATCTTTAAGGCAAAAACCACCGCTGCTAACTCCAGATCAAGAGTCGGATAATTCTTTTCATGCACCTTCAATGGCCTTGAACCGAAGGCAATAACTTTCCCACGTTGCATCAAAACTTAACCAAGACCAATCCATAAAGCATCACAATAAACCACAAAACCATCAGATCCTTCTGGTAATGTCGATATAGGGATAGAACTGAGTCTATCCATTAACTCTGGGAAACTTTTCTCACAAGCTTCCGATCATAGAAATTTCACCTTCTTTTGAGTGAACGTCGCCAAAGGTGAAGCAATAGAATAAAATCCTTCCATAAACCTTCTGTGGTAACAAGTCAAAGCCAATAAACACTATATATCTAAAGAGGATAGTGGTCTAGGTCCATTATTAACTTCCACGGCATTCTTAGGATCAACTTGAATACATCACCGGAAACAATATGACAAGTAAAATAACGGACCTCAACCAAACTCACTCTTGCTAAACTTAGAAAACAGTTGACGATCCTTGAGGAATTGGAGAACTATCCTTAAATGCTCAACATGCTCATCATCACTCTACGATTAAATCAAAATATCATCAATAAACATAATCACGAACATGTCAAGATATTGTTTGAACACTCTATTCATAAGGTCCATGAAAGCAACTGGGGCATTAGTCAAGCAAGATGAAATCACCAAAAACTCATAGTGACCATACCGAGTTCAGAATGTTGTCTTCGGAATGTCACTTTCCTTTCTCTCAATTGGTGATACCTCGATCGAAGTTCAATTTTTGAGAAGAAACTCACACCTTGGAGTTGATAAAAAAGTTATCAATCCTTGGAATATAATACTTATTCTCTATTGTGACCTTTTTCAATTGCCGATAGTCAATACACATTCGGAGTGAATCATGCTTCTTTTTAACAAACAAGACCGGAGCACCTCATGGAGAGATACTTGGTCTAATAAAACCCTTATCCAACAAATCCTTCAATTGTCCTTTAATTCCTTAAGTTCTGCTCGATCCATATGGTAAAAAGGTATACATATTAGTTGGGTATAAGGGAGTAGGTTAATACCGAAGTCTATTTCCCTTTCGGGAGGAATACCAGAAATATCACCAGGAAACACTTACTAAAATTCATTTACAATCAAAACTGACTCGAGAGTAGGTGTTTCAAAATCCATATCCCTAACCTAAAAAAGATGATAGATGCAACCCTTAGAAATCATTTTCCTATCCTTGAGGCAGAATATGAATAGACCCTTAGGTGTTGAATTTCCCCTTTCTATTGTAAGATAGGGTCATTCAGAACTTGGAATGTGACCAATCGGGTCCTACAATCTACGGAAGTATAACAAGAGTGAAGCTAATCCATCCCAAGAATGACATCAAAATGTAACATATCAAGCTCTATCAAATCAACATGAGTGATTCTATGAGAAACAAAAATAGGACAATCTCTTTAGACTTGTTTAGTAACAATAGAGTCACCAACATGTGTAGAGAATTGAAAAAGGTTCTAAGAGAGTTTTAGGATAGACATAAAATCTCATAGCCACATAAGGAGTCACAAAAGACAATGAGGCACCCGAATCAAGCAAAGCGTACACACCAAGATGATAGACTTTCAACATACCAGTCATATCATCCAGAGAACCCTCATGATCATATCGAGTTTGGAGAGCATAAAACCTATTTTGATGAGGAGCACCATAACCAAAACCACTAGGCTGAGCTTGCCTACCATTCCTTCCCTTAGTAGAAAGCAAAGGAAACTCTCCTACTTTGTGTCCACTCTTCCCACAACCATAGAAAACATCCGTACCGACTAAGCATTTTCTTGAGTGACTCATGCCATACTTTTGGTAAGCGGGAATCAAAGATCCACTTCGACCACCTCCTTGAGGCTTAGGGTTAGACACCCTATCTTTGTTGAAATTTGGAGCCTGAATATTTGAAGAACCTTGATCGGAGAACTTTTGCCAGAATTGAGGACGATCATGTCCATCGGACTTAGAATGAGAAAAGTCACCATCACCGGTCCTTGCCTTCTTTGACTCTCTTCCCTTCTCCTTTAGCTTTTCCTCTTCGATTTGTTTGGCATGTGTCATCCAACATGAGATATCCATCTCCTTGATTAGCATGGAGGTTCAGTATTCTTTGACCACCATCTCAGACACACCTAATACAAACTTACTCATACTTTCTAGAGAGTCGGCAATCATAGTAGGAGCATACTTAGACAATTAAGTGAACTTCAATGCGTTCTCTTTAGCACTTATGTTCCCTTGTCAAAGATTGATGAACTCATGCACTTTTGCTTCCCTCATCTCAAGGGGAAAGAATTGATCAAGAAAATCCCCCTTGAATTTCTCTCAATCAAGAGGACCCGCATCAATTTCCCTCTCTTCTTTTTGTTAATTGAACCACACTTGAGCAACAACCTTAGGTTTATAAGTGGCCAAGTCTGCATATTCCATAAGTGTAACTCCCATAATCTCCACGATCTTGTGGATTTCCTCAATGAGCTCTTGAGGATCTTTCTCAACTTTGGACCTATGAAACTCTAGAGATTCATCCTAGTGTAATCCCTCACCCTTTTTTCCCATCGTACCTACCATTGGGTTCATGGGAACAACAACCTCTTTATTAGCTTGGGCAGTCATAGCTTGAGCCAACACTTGGAAAAAAGCTTAGAACTCAGCATGTGACACTTTCTCATCCAAAGGATCAACCAACACTTGAGGAACCTATGACTCCACATTGTCACCCACATTCTTTATTGCATTAGCTCTTCGAGGATGCATATCCTGAAAAGCATCGGAAAATAGTTAGGAAAAAGACCTTTATAGAGATAAACTTTACTTCACAACTTTAGAGTACTGAAAGAAATAAAGTTTCCTAAATGCCTTTAGCCTCCTATTCATAAATGTGGTGCTCTTCACACTCATGAACAAGACTCTACATGACGCGGCTTGTCAGACATCTTTGGACATTTCTAAAAACTTGATGCTTTGATACCAAGTTTCAAGTTTGTCACAACCCAAAATACACCCTAGATGTGACATGAAAAATACGACTATGAGAGATCCTAAACAAGCCACTTGACATAATCATGACATATAAGAAATACAATAAGAGAGATTATAAGAAATATAGGTCTCAACATTGTAAATGAGATAAGAGATATCAACAAAATACATAAAAGAATACGCGAAATACTACTAAGTCTGACATAAGACTTTTGCTATCATAGATGTGACTAGGAAAAACCCCTAAGTTATGAACAAAATCTGAAAACTAAAAAACATCAAAAGAAATAAAGCAGTCCATGGACTTGCCCTTGAAACATGAGGACTCACCAATCCAATCTGTAGTGGAGCAATCCTGATTTAGCCACATCTAGGAGGAGGAGCGTCAGACCCAATATTATGAAATAATATAAGTACAATATGCATTAGTACTTTGAATGTACTGAGTATAGTGAAATACATAAAAACTTAGGCATGATAGTATGATGAACTTTAAACATGATATGCATAACCAAGTGAAACGTAGTAAAAGCATTTAAAGAGAGAGTCTTCTTGCCAAGGTAGAACTCTGTATCATTCATAATTGCTAAGGTAGATCCACTAGCTTAGGTCATTAGAAAATCCTACGGGGACACGTAGATTTGGACAATGAGATTGCTTCTAGAGACCCGACCTCTACTAACGAGAGAGCCTCCATCTCAAAGTTCTCTCGGTCCTAAGTAAAATCCAACACAAATAGTCATAGTCATAATCATATCAAAATACTTAGAAAGGCAACAATTAAGACTACCAATCCTATCATAAGTTCATATTAGAATAGCTCTTTTCGAACCCATGATTTTATAACTTCATTCATTAAGCCACTTGCCTATCTAAGCATCTAAATCATGATTCCATTCAAATGTTAGAAAACCTTTTAGAAATCATTGACACATTATCTTAAAAGCATTCTTTAGTCATAAGCCATCAATTTGATAAATCATGTATAGATTCATAATCATAATTCATAAGTTCATAAGCATAGTTTATATTCATAAAATAGGCATATGCATGGGTCCATATGAAATCAATTGGAAATGAAGTAATTGAGTTAAATCATACAAAATCAGATTGAATTTAAGTAATTGAATCACAATGATTTGAACCCATGAAGAATTCATAAAAACCCTAGAAGAATTGGGTGAAATTCAATTGGAGAATTAAGATTCTTTTAGAACTTAATAGATGAAAGGAATATATTGGTGAAGTTTCCACATACTTATGATAATCAAAGCCCTAGCAATGGGGGAAAAATCCTGAAGTTTGATGAAGCCCTAGTTGTGCCTTGAGAATTCTTGAGAGAGAATTGGAGAAGAAGACTTTGGGGGATTTTGGAGATTTGAGTGAATTAGAGGGAATGGAAAATTTTGAAGAGTAAAATTAGTTATAGGGATAGTTATAGGGTCAAAACGACATTGCTTAGGGGTTAATTGGGTAGGAAATGACCAAAACACCCTTAAAGAAAATCTATCAGACTGGGTCTACGGTTGGACCTACGATCCGTAAGACTTTAAATGGACCGTCCTGATCAACCGTATAACTTATTACTAGAACTCAACATCTTGGCAGTTTCAACGAGACCCTTCCTACATCCCGCGGAACTTTCTACGGTCCATAGGACCTCATCATAGAACCCAAGTTCAAGTCCAAAAATTACCAAGTCTACATCACTTCTACGGGCACTTCGTACAACCTATAGAACACCTTACAGCTCATCCTTTTCATCCGTAGACCATTATCATAGGCTTGACATTTTTCAAAATTCAACCAAAGCCCTACGACAACCTTTCTATAGCCCGTAGAACTTCCTATGTTTCGGAGGTCGACTAATAGAAAGCTACTTCAATTTCTAATATGCAACCTTTCCTTTCTAATTCAACTTTCCAATTTCTGAGGTGTTACACCTTTTGGCGGAGTCAATTCTAGAATTTTTAGCGTGGATCCCATATTTTTTGTTTTGATTCAAATTTTGGTCCATCTTTGATTAATGTTATTGTTGTGTCTAAACGACTCTCTTGATGTTGTGATCCTATTTTTGATAGCGTGACAGTGTTTGGAGACCGTATGGAAGGAAAAAGCTCTAGAATTGTGAAATTGGAGTGCGTGCAGTATGCTTTAATGTAGGCTGTGGCTTCTTGACCATTAGTTTAAGCTCGAGAATGTAAATAAATGTTTAATTGTTTGAATTTTGGGTGGTTAGTTAGTCAATAATTCTTTGGTAGTTAGATATCATGTTTAGGCTTTTATTGGGTTTTTTTTCGAGATTTTTAGCATGTTGTCTTCCTTTTTTCGATCATCCTTAACTTGTGGTGTGAATTGGTATTTTTATAATTGGTATTGAAGAAAGTTTGAACTTAGTCTTGGTGTAGACTAGTGTTTGCCTTAGACCTACATACTTTGGAGTCGATATGCCTTAGAATCTCTCCAACATCATTCCAGATGGCTTAGCTCCCTATAGATTGTTGTTGCAGACTTTAGTCTGATAAAATGAGCTTAGATTAGGCGATGACTAAGTTCTGATGAATCCTTGTAATACAAGTTCTTTCTTCTAACGATGGCTACGAACTACGCGAACTGAACTGTCAAGGCTTTCAAACCAAGACTGAGAAAGCTCAATCAATAAAGAGTATTTTAGTGGAATGGCTTAACTTATTCCCCATACGAGACCGGAAAGGAAGCTAGCGAACCTAGGGTCAACACCAAGGTAGGGGCAAAAGGGAAAAGAACGATGTTTGATGTGAACAGAAGCACACATTTCGCTAAGAAAGCAAAATAGGAAGCGGCGATAGGAAACATTACCCTCATTCAGAACAATATGCTCTGGGAGACATGAAGCACAATCAATCTCTCTACCTTAAGACTTCTAACATGGTTGATTCGGACTCGTGGTTGAGATATCAAGCTTTGTTTGGTGACTTGGGGTTGGTTTTGGTTCAGGCTTGGTGTGTATGATTGATTACCTTAGAGTGTAAGTGATTCCACATTGGACTTATTGTGATTAGTAGGATATGGGATCTTTCAACATATTATTATTGGTTGCAGATTCAAGGTTTGACCATTGATCTATAGTCACAGTCTAAGATTTGGGCTCTTCATCTTCTATGGAGTTTATATATATCAACCAAATCCTATTGGTTACATTTTGGATGCCTATTCGCAGTTCGAGGTCTGGGCTATGTACTCTTGGTTAGTTGGAGGCCTATCCATGGTTTGCAGTCTAGATATGCACTCTTTGGTTCTTTTGGGAGGTATATCCAATGTTTGAGGTTTGAGCTATGCACTCTCCATATCTAGACTAACCGGGACCTTTTCTTAGTTCTTGTAGCTATTCTGTGTACTCATTGGGTTTTTTTGGGTCCGTTCGGTTTTTTATTTAAACTTGTGCATGAGTGTACCTTCTATGATTATGAGGGTCCAATTAGGTGTTAGCTAGTTATTACTGATGAGTGGTAGATTTGCACTCATTGAGGTCTATTTAGCTCAATAATTAGTGTCATCAATGCCTAATTTTGTCCTATTCTGATAAATGTTGATGATTTGCAACTATGAAGGCAAATGAACAAGGCAAGGATTGAGTTTTGAAAGAATGGTCAAAAATGCAAAAAGAAGTGCAAACTATACATTGTTGATCGCCTAACAAGAATGGAAGGTCGCCCAGTGAGAACGACCTTGCCTAAAATGACAGTGCATGACACTTGTGTCTATCTAATCAGGTCGGCGAACTCCATTAGAGAAGGCGATATGCCGAATGAGAAAGGCAACCTTGCTGAACATCAGCAAAAATAATAGTGTAAAAAGAAAAGATTGAATGCTCAAAAGGCGAACCAAGATGGTACTCAATAATTCACTAAATATGAAAGGCTGACTCAAATGAGTTCGCCAACTGAGGTTCAAACACCTGAAGCCTAGAGCATGAAAAGGCGAGCTGAAGAGCAAGAGGCGATTCGCTGAATGAGCTCGGCAAGCTCGATTAATGTCACCAAATGAGACTCGTATTAGGGTTTGGGAAAAATTTTGGGAAACTATAAATAGCCCAAAGGAGAGAGAAATTAAAGAGTCGAAGAATACATAACCTAAAATATTAGTTCTCAAATTGAGTTATGAGAGAAAACACTTGATCCTTGTGAAGAACACTTTTTAGCTTTTTGGGGGTTTTCAACTTTGCTCTTGAATTTGATAAATTGAAGTTGAATCCATAGTGGATTTTCTTGTAATTGCTTAGTTTCATGTTACCCGTGGCTGCTTTCATGGAAGGTATATTTTCTTTGCGTTTTGTGATGGGTGGCTTAAACCCCAAGATATCGGGGTGCAATTATGGGGTTGGGTGTTGATTTAATGTAGTGGGTGTTGTGTTATGCTCTCTTTTGCTGCTGTTCATACATGAATTTGGGCTAATTAGCATGGGGTTAATTTATTGGTTAAGGTTGCAAACTTAATTCCTACTTATGATCTCCAGTCGATGCTCGAAAGAGATTGATTGGAGTGGGTAATTAGTCCAATACTAGCAATTTAGGTTTGATATCTGTAATTTTCTTGCAAATAAAAGTTATGGGACAGATCTATTTGCCCTATTTCTGCATCGAAAGAGAGAATAGAGTAAGGTATTGGGTTGCTTAGTTTGGCGTTTAGATGAGACCGAAAGAAGATTCTATGCATAGATCCTTTGAGAACAAAAGATGATTAGCGTCATTAAAGATGACCTAGCCTATTCATGAATGTTCATAACTATAGAGCAATACAACTACCCCTATGTGACATCGATTTCCAATCCCCACACCCCTAGATTGCTTGTTAACTCTTGAATTCTTTGAAATTTTAGTTTAATTTTGATAATTGATAACCAAAGCTTTTTATTAAATTGGTGGATTCATCCACCCACTTGTTCTTACTATTACAAATGAGCAATTTTACAATTCAAATTTCTAGAGAGGAATTCTCTACGATATACCATTCCCTCTGGGATTTGACATCGACTTTTTATTGGGTATTTTTATTGACTATGACCGCTGTCCCTTTTAATTGGTTTTATGGAAGACATGTGAGCATTATAAAAAATGGTGCTACTGCCAGGGAATGGTAGTTGAGAATTCTAATTGAGAAATTAGATTGTAATTTTGTTTAGTTGTAGTACATTGTTGGTTGATTTGCAGGTTTTACAAAATGAGTGACCATTTTCACGATCCAAGGTACCCTCTAGACGTGACATGGAGTACAAGACCCCGAAATGCCTCATACAAGCAACTTAGCATGTATAGACAAGATAATGGAAATCTAGAGTGTATAAAAACAAGTTCAAGTCATAAAAGTTTTATAAAACGAAGCAGAAGTCTACATAGTCTCAAGCCATCTATTACATCAAGGAGTGACGAGGACATAACCCACACATCACATAAAAAATTCTAGAACAGAAAGGCATAAAAGAAATGAAAGAGTCTCGGTCCTCGAAGTATGAGGACTCACCAATCTTCAAGAATCCTTCAACTAGGCTCTAGCCACGAATAGATGGATAAGAGTCGTCACGCCCTACATTAATAAATCAATGTAGGCAAGAGTATGTGTTAGTACAATCAAGTACCAAGTATGATAGCAATGCACAAAACCACTTAAACATGCAAAAAGGGGACATTTTCATTACATGGAATGACCAAGCTAAAACATGGAAAAAGTTAGAAACATAAGGCATAAACCATGGTCAAAGCAAGCTAAACATCTTTACATCACTTGTGAAATATCTTAAAAGCATTTTAGATCATTGTTGTGGGAAGTAGCCTTAACAGACATGTAAGACCATGTGAGCTATCAACATGGAATCCTGTGTCTAACCCCAAACTGATAGGGCCATCCTACATGCCAAGGTAGGAACCTTTACTTAACTTATAGCTTACGAGGATCCACTAGCTAGTGTCTATCATAGGACATCATCCTATGGTGGCACATAGTTAAGGGATAAGGAGATTGTTACTAGAAACCCGACCTCTACATACGGGAGAGCTTCCATCTCAATATCCTCTCGGTGTTAAGCATAAATCCCACGGAATAGTCATAGTTCTTATTCATCTTATTATCCATAGAAAGGTACAACTACAGTTACCAATCAAAGTTAAAGTTCATTAGTATTGACGTTTCATATTGCATGGACAAGTCCAAGCTTACGTCACTAGAATAGCTCCTTAAACCTTTGATTCAACTTTAGTTGAGAAAATCTTTCAACAAGTTATGAATCCTTTATGTGAGACAACCCATTTTACTTTCATAGATTGAGTAATATGTGAGAAACCCTTTCACAACTCAACAACAACATCATACATGCTTCAATCTCAAAGCAATTCATAAATCATCATAAATTTCATAATTGAACATTCATAATTTCATAAAAACCCATCTTTTGATCATTCATAATTAATCATGAAATCATAGCTTTAGGAAACATAAATCATGCATGCGTTCACATAGACTCCATAAAATTCATCTTCTTCACAATTAAACCCATCAACATAGCCTAATTTTTGAAATTTGGGAAAACACATGGGTTAATGGGGATTCATCTTAATTAATGAAATTTAACTCAATTCACGCTTCATAGTTCATAAAACAATCAATTAAATCAACATTGAAAAGAACCCATGGCATAGAAGAAAAACCCTAACTTCAATGGAGGATTTCTAACTTGTAAAATACAAAATTTTGGAACCAAAAGAATGAACCATGAGGAACTAGGTACCTCAAGTAGAGTAGGATCGGAGGGAAAGAGATGAGGATATCGGGACATCATACCGATTTCGACCTCCCAAGTAGCACCCTCAACTAATTGATTCCTCCAAAGAACCTTCACAGAATCAACTTCTTTATTTCTTAACTTTCGAACTTGCCGGTCTAAAATCTCAACCAGAACTTCTTCATAGGAAAGACTATCCTTTATGCCAAGATTCTCTAATGGCACTATAGATGCCGGATCACAAACACACTTCTTCAACAATGAGACATGGAAAACCGAATCCACCGATGCCAAGTCATTAGGCAAGTCAAGTTCATAAGCAACCTTACCAACACGTCTCAAAATTTGATATGGGCCTACATAACGGGGACTAAGCTTCCCTTTCTTCCCGAATCTCATTACACCCATCATGGGTGAAATTTTCAAGTAAACCCAATCATCAACATCAAATTCTAAATCTCTCCTTCTAACATCGGCATAGGACTTTGTCGACTTTGAGCCGTTTTCAACCTTTCTCTAATAAGCCGAACTTTCTCCATAGCCTCATGCACCAACTCTGGGACTATTAAATCAACTTCACCAACTTCAAACCCACCTATAGGAGACCTACACCTCCTACCATAAAGAGCCTCAAATGGAGCCATATCAATACTTGAATGATAGCTATTATTATAAGCAAACTCAACCAAAGGCAAATGATCATCCCAATTACCCTTGAAATCAATTACAAAAGCTCTCAACATATCTTCCAAAGTTTGGATAGTACGCTCCACTTGTCCATCGGTTTGAGGATGAAAGGCCGTGCTAAGTTTAACACGAGTACCAAGACCCTTTTGGAAAGACTTCCAAAATTGAGAAGTAAATTGTGCACCGCGATTGGAGATAATGGATAAAGGCACTCCATGAAACCTAACCATTTCCCTCAAGTACAACTTAGCGTAATCCTCCACCGAATAAGAAATCTTGACGGGAATGAAAAGGGCTGATTTCATCATACGATCCACAATAACACAAATCGAATCATATTGCCACTGGGTGCGTGGTAAGCCAACAATAAAGTCCATATTCAAATCTTCCCACTTCCAAGTAGGAATACTAATATCTTGGGTAAAACCTCCCGGCTTTTGATGCTCAACTTTCACTTGTTGACATTTAGGACACTTAGCCATAAAATTTTGAAATATCCTTCTTCATCCCATTAAACCAATAGACCTCCCACAAATCATGATACATCTTTGTAGCTCCTGGGTGAATGGGGTATCGAGAACCATGGGCTTCCAACAAAATTTGTCCTCTTTGGTCATCTACATCTGGAATAGATAAACGACCTTGATATCAAAGCATACCATCTCCCCTTTGGGAGAAACCCTCAGCGGACTTCTTGAGCACCACTTCTTCAACTCAACCAAATTAGGATCAAGATCTTGCTTAGTCTTCACATCGGACATGAAGGATGATTCTGAACCATTTTGAATCATAACACCGCCTCCACTAGAATCAATCAACCGAACACCCAATCGGGCCAATCTATGAACATCACGAACCAACTCTTTCTTACCATCCTCAACATGAGCAACACTACCCATAGACAACCGACTAAGAGCATCCGCCACCACGTTCGCCTTTTCGGGGTGATAGAGGACACTCATGTCATAGTCCTCTAACAACTCAAGCCACCTCCTTTGGCGAAGATTTAGATATTTTTGTTTGAACACATATTGCAAACTCTTATGGTTGGTAAAAACATCAACATGCACACCATACAACTAATGCCTCCAAATCTTTAAAGCAAACACAACCGTCGCTAAGTCTAAATCATGAATATGATAGTTCTTTTCATAAATCTTGAGTTGCCTTGCATAAGCAATGACTTTTCGATTTTGCATAAGAACACACCCTAACCCAATCCTTAAAGCATCACAATAGACCACAAATCCATCGGACCCTTCCGCTAAAGTCAATATCGGAGCCGAGGTAAGTATATCTTTCAATTCTTGAAAACTCTTCTCACACGCTTCAGACCACGTGAACTTAACCTTCTTTTGAGTCAAAGCCGTCAATGGGGAAGCAATCGAAGAAAACCCTTCAAAAAACCTCCTATAGTAAGCGGTCAAACCCAAGAAACTTTGAATATCCGAAGGTAATAGAGGTCTAGGCCAATTCTTAACCACATCCATTTTCTTAGGATCTATCTCAATACCTTTGCCAGAAACAATATGACCAAGAAAAGCCACAAACCTTAGCCAAAACTCACATTTACTAAACATCACAAAGAGTTGTTGGTCCTTGAGGACTTGCACCACAATCCTCAAATGATCGGCATGCTCACCCTCGCTCCTTGAGTAAATTAAAATATCATCGATGAACACAATCACAAACATATCAAGATATTGTGTAAACACCCTATTCATCAAATCCATAAACGCGGCCGAAGCATTTGTCAACCCAAACGACATCATTAGGAATTCATAATGGCCATATCTAGTCTGGAAAGCCATTTTCAAAATATCATCTTCTTTCACCCTCAATTGGTGATAACTTGAACGAAGATCGATCTTAGAGAAGTAACTTGCCCCTTGGAGTTGGTCAAACAAGTCATCTACCCTTGGAAGAGGATACTTATTCTTAATAGTAACCTTGTTCAATTGTTGGTAGTCAATGCACATACGAAGTGAACCATCCTTCTTTCGAACAAACAAAACTGGAGCACCCCATGGAGAGATACTTTGTCGGATGAAACCCTTATTTGACAAATCTTCCAATTTTTCCTTTAACTCCTTAAGTTCTGCTGGAGCCATTCGATAAGGAGGAGTAGAGATAGGTTGCGAATCGGGGAGAAGATCAATACCAAAGTCTACTTCCCTTTCGAGAGGAACACCGAGTAGATTATCGGGAAACACTTTCAGAAACTCATTAACAACGGGAACCGACTCAAGAGTAGGGGTTTTGGAATTCACATCCCTCACCCTAACAAGATGGTATATGTACCCCTTAGAAATCATCATTCTAGCTTTAAGACATGACACAATTTGACCTTTAGGCATAGAATTTCCCCCTTTCCACTCTAGGACAGGCTCATTTGGGAATTGAAACTTGACCACTCGGGTCCTACAATCAATAGAAGCATAACAAGAATGCAACCAATCCAACCCAAGAATAACATCAAAATCTAACATATCAAGCTCTACAAGATCAACATGAGTGACTCTATGGGATAAGGAGACGAGACAATTTCTATAAACTCTCTTAGCCTTAATAGATTCACTAATAGGAGTAGAGACACAAAAGGGATCTAACAACACATTCGGAAGAACATGAAACCTCATAGCCACATATGACATCAGAAAAGACAAGGTAGCACCGGGATCAAGCAAAGCATAAACATCAAAGTGAAAGACTTTCAACATACAGGTAACCACATCGGGAGAACCCTCTTGCTCATGGCGAGCTTGAAGTGCATAGAATCAATTTTGCTTGGGAGCATTCAAACCCGAACCACTAGGTGGAGCTTGCTTACCTTCTCTTCCCTTAGCCGCGATAGATGGACAATCCCTTATCTTATGACCACTCTTACCACAACCGAAGCAACCATCCGTACCGGCTAATCACTTGCCCTCATGTTTCTTCCCACACCTAGCACAAGTCGCCGATGAGAATCCACCACCATTTCCTCCTTGAGGCTTATGGTTAGGCACCCTATCTTTGCTGAACTTAGGAGGAGCATTGGAGGAAAACCTTTGTCGAGAGTTAAAACAACCATGTCCATCGGACCTTGAATGTGAGAAATTACCATCACTGGTCTTAGCCCTCTTTGCATGCCTAGACCTTTCCTTAAGTTTCTCCTCTTCTATTTGTTGAGCATGAACCATGAGACAAGAAATATCCATGTCATTGACAAGCATGGCGGTACGACATTCCTTGCCCACCATTTCGGAAACTCTCGAAACGAACTTACTCATCCTTTCCCTAGGATCGGCAACCATATTAGGAGCATATCGAGACACTTTGGTGAACTTCAAAGCATACTCCTTCACACTCATGCTTCATTGACGAAGGTTGATGAATTCAAGCACCCTTGCCTCCCTCATCTCAAGGGAAAAGAACCTATCAAGAAAAGCAACCTTGAACTTCTCCCAATCAAGAGGACCCGCATCAACCACCCTCTCACTCTTCCATTGCTCAAACCATACTTGAGCCACACCCTTAAGTTGTTAAGCGGCAAATTCCGCATTTTCCTCCGGCGTCACACCCATAATCATTAGCACCTTGTATACCTCCTAATGAACTCTTGAGGATCTTCCTCAACCTTAGAACAATGAAATTCCGAAGGGTTCATTCGAGTGAAATCCCTCACTCTTGATGCCGCCATACCCATTGATAACGCTCAACCCCACCTATCACAGTTCAAAGTGTGGGCGGTCGCTATGCAAGTATAAACCCAACGAGGAGTTGGGGTCGATCCCACGAGGAACAATGTGCAGGGCGATTGAAATAACAAAGAATTACTAGCTACTAGTTTGAATCAAAAATGAAAGGTACAATTATAAAATAAGAAGATTTCAAGTAACGAATTTAGGATAGGGGATAGAGGAGAACAAGGAACAAAGCTATGTCGAACAAGATTACCAAAGGGATTTGGGGAATGGAAAATCAATCAAAATCCATACGATCCATTGCAAGCTAGCTTCATACAATCTCAATTAATCATGGGTAAAATCATATATGCCTCGGACTCTAAATTATCTACCTAATTCTATCTAACATAGGCAAATATTTCTCAATTAGCTCCTTCGAACCCAATCAAGTTGCAACACAAGAAATCCAATTAAAGGCAATGCAAAGATTCACTATTTCTAGCAACAATCCAACCAATGAGTTGTTAAACCTCAATCAGTGCACCAATCAATCGTACCCAACCTCAATTAACTCTCACAAGGTAAATCAAAGTAGATGGGCAAGTCCAAGGAGTAATAAATTCCAATGTAAAAGAAATTAAAGCATGAGATCAATTGGATAATCAAAAACCCATTTCATAAATGATAAAGCATTCAATTAATTACAAAAGCACAAAAGATAGAAATCAAAAACCCAAATATTGATAGAAACCAATCAACAATTAACACCTAAAATACAACAATACAAAGCAAAGAGTTGAAGAAAGGTAAAAACAATAATTACAACCCAAGCTACAATCTTCACTCTAATGGTGTTTGTTGAGGAATCTTAATCTCAAAGTTATGCCCAAGCCTCAATCCTCAAGGCTCTTCTCTCTATTCAATGTGTTCTCTCCTTTTGTGAATTCTCTATTGAAAAATCATCCCCTAACTGACTGTGAATCAGTGTATATGGTGAATTGGGTTCAAAATATGAATTTCCAAAACTGCCCAAATGTCAGTCACCTTTTCTTCTCCGTGTTCGCAAAGGTAGCTCCGTGTTCACGGAGCTCAGTATAATTGTACTCCGCGTTCGCAATACTATGAGAAGTAGTACTCTGCGTTGGCAGTTCAATGCTGGCTGGAGATCCGCAGTCGCGCCAGAACGCGGAGAGTACTTCACTACAAGCTCCAAAATCCTTGTTTTTAGTTCCATTTTGCCCCAATTTCCACTCTTTTTCATCAAAGCTCCTTTTTAACCATCATGTGCCTGAAACAACCATATTCAAAGGAAAGTTAGCCTCTTTCTCTACTTAAGTACCGCAAAATCACAAGAAAAGGACTCCAAATGAGTGAAAATCACCCACTCATCAACATCCCAAACTTAGAAACTTTGCTTGTCCTCAAGCAGAACAAAATCAAAAGCACAAGAGGCAATCACAAAAAGCATAACACACTTCCATTCCGAATAGAGATCATGATCATGACTTTTGTTGGTACTAACAAATAATCCTCAAGCAAACTTTTCACAAAACAACCCCTCATTTTCATGGAATATTTTTCAAAAACCAAGAATCATTAAGTGGCAACAACTCAAACTCAAGAAATGACTCAACTCTTTAGCTCTTTTTCATGCTCACTTGATGCAATTTGGAATTTTCAAAATCACCACTCAAGCAACTTACATGCCCTCATAAGACAAGGAATGTCCCAAAAACACTCACAAAATATTTACAAGACAAGGGACAACAACACAAACACTCACACTCACAAAAGAACATCTTATGCCCACAAGTGCCACATCATTGGCTTGCCCTTATTGTCAATCAACATCGACTCAATTTTGTTTGGCTAGAAATCACAAAGGACTTTATCAAGCTTGTATTGTAGGCTTAGGGAAGGTAAGGATATCATTTAGGTACAAATGACTACTCCCTCCTTGAACTCTACTCAACAACTCAACATTTTCTAGCTTTTCTACATTTTCTTCACTTTCCAAACCAATGCAGAATTCACCTTTTCATTTTCTTCATTTTCATTCTAGATGCCCCACATGCAACCATTTTTGACTTTTGGAGGATTCAAGCTTCTTTTATTCACTTTCTTTTTCATAACTTTTTCTTTCTTTTTGACAACTTCCTCCATTCATCATTTTTTTATCAAGCTCTTATGCGATAGGCATCCTTTCTATGAGTTTCCTGAAACACCCCCAACTTAGGCTTTTAGCCTCAACTTTCCAAACATCATGTTCAAGGAGGGAAAGGGTTCAAGAGAGGAATGTATTTTCAAAATGGCTAAGCTTGCAATAAGGTTGCCAATAAAAGGATATTAGGCTCAAAGGGGACAACTAGGGATACATTTCGTGCAAAGGTGGGATATTTAGGCCAAGTGGACTTCAATAACAATCAAAGAAAGCCTAAGATCATTTTTCCAACCCAACTCAATTAAGACCAATATTTCAAGACTAACCGGGCAAGTTCTAGGTGGCACAAGTAAACACAAGGCATTATTCAACAACTCACAACACATGGCATGCAATCACTCAAGATGGATCAAAATCTTATTTTCTTTTGAACAAACAAGTGGCATTGAACAATTAGACCGCCAACGAATGAAGAGTCTCAAGAGTTGTCAAAAAATCATTCAACGCTTGCTCAACTTTCAAAACGGAGGGGTATGCTCAAAAACACATTTTTTGGAAGCAAGACTATATTCTTAGTACCAAACAAGCCACAATCTCCCAAAAAGACCACGATGAATTCTCCCTTAAGAAAGCCGTCAACCAATCCATCATTGGGCAAACTCATACATCAATTCGGAATCGGTTACTCAGACTTCACCGCATATCAACAATAATGGCTACTCAGACTTCACCACACAACCAATCGACGCTTTACCTTTAAGAAAGTTGTCACTTTATCCATCATAGGACATCGCCAATAAATAACAACTCCAAACAACAACACTATCTCAAGCCAAAAGAAATAAAATAAAGATACTATCAAAAGCAATAAAACTACTAAAATGAAAATGACTAATCCAATAGAATCAACAATTAAGCTCCAAAAGCCCGACAAGGGCACATCATCCATAAAAAAAACAAGAGCCCGACAAGAGAACATCATCCGCAAATCAAAACAAATATCCAACAACATAATAAAAACAACCAACAAACAATCTCAAAGATCCTAAACAAGAAATACAGAGTATGAGTCATAAGGGAAGCACCCCAACTGAAAATCACACTGTGTCCTCACAGTACAAAAAATCAAAAGAGAATACGAGGGGCTCCCTGAAATGTGATCACTCAGAGCTAGCACCAGAGGGGAAGGACAGGTCCTCATTATCGGATGGACTGCTAGCACACAGACTCCTGAGTTTTCCTATCATCTTGCTCAGAAATGGACTCTTCTTCTTCTCATGCTCTGGGAAAGTCCACAGGCGCTCCTCAATCTTCCCCTGCCTCCTACTCAGATGCTCCAATCTATCAGACATAGCCTTCTGTGCAACAGCTACAGAGGCAATAGTAGGTGCAGATGCACCCTCAGATGTGGCTCCAGAAGGTCCGATAGGAAGGCCAACAACTAGCTCTCAGATTTGAGTATCAACTCCCTGTATCTGAGAAGATATATATCGCATCGTGGCAGGCCCAAACTAGAGGGGTCCTGCTGAAGATGAAGCACTAGTCTCAGAATTGGGCTTAATGAACTACCCGAACTCGGTGTTGGCCATATCGATCTTCCTCCTCTAGTTCTGGCTACTCTAGCCGCCCCTCTTTTTCAGTGGGTGGATCTCCTCCCCAGGCTTCTTCTCCTCATCGATGGGCACCCTCAACACTCCAGCACTGTAGCACAGCTGAGTGATCAAAGAAGAACATATAAGACCCTTGGCTCTCCCCTGAGCCTCCTCAATAATATGATCCAAAATCAGCTGGCCCACATTAACAGCCAGCCCATCCATAATAGCTTCTATAACCAAAGCCATGTCTAGTGTCACCTCGGTGTCATGTGTGGAGGGAATGACCCGAGCAAATATAATGGAGAGCCAAGTCTTGGCCTCCATTGTAAACTCATGGGACTCCACCCCTCTCTTCGTCTCGAACCACTCCGGAGGCTCACTATTGTGCAACTTATCAACCAGCCACTGACTACCCAGCTCCCTGTAATGCTCCAGATATATCTTGTTATTTGCATCTGGGAGACCATAATAAGCATTAATCACCTCTGGGCTGAAATGCACTTGAATCCCTCGGACGGTAGTAACGCTAGCCTCGTTAAAATTAGTCTCTGAGGCATTAGCATAGAACTTGGCTACAATGGTGTGATTAGCCTTGATAGGCTCAGCAGCAAACACCATCCAACCACTAGACTCAAGCCGGTTAAAGAAATCCGGCATCCCCTGTTCAAGCTTGTCCAAACAGATCCCATTCTCCTTCACAATAGCCCGGCCCAGGTATTCATCATATTTATGGGTGCATTTGGTGGACAAGAACCTGGTTCCATCGAAATAATCCTCTTTGGGTGCAATTTTTGATGTTTAAGGGATGTTGTCGGTTGACATATTTGGCTCAAAGTACTTACAAAAGAGGCCAACATGTTAAAAGTTCTTGTAGATACTTAAAACAATGTATTGGGAAGTATTTAGGCCAAATAAAATAATTAAAGAAGTCTCGATTGAATTATGCAAAGTTACTATTTTGGGGACAGAACTGAATCCTTCTCCGCATTCGCGGAGAGGCAGTCGCGTTCGTGGATCAGAGCAAAGTAGAACTCCACATTCGTGGACCAGTTGGCGCGTTCGCGGAGCACAGGGAGTTAGACACCTCCGCATTCGCGGACAAAGTTTCGCGTTCGTGGACATGTCATCGTCCCCAGATTTTCAGAATTCATTCAAATATTTTGACAAACACATCATGGGCATCAAGATTTCAACAATATTCGACACAATCTCTCCCCAAATTCAAGCCCAACACATGATTAATCAATTAACAACTCAACAAACATCTATTCTACCCACAAACTAACAAGAATTCAAGTTCAATTTAAGAACACAGTTAAGCACAAAAATTTCCAACTTCCACACATAATTTACCCCCAATTTGACCCCAAGAGTTAAGGATCAACAATCACAATGCAACAATGATGAATTTACCCATAAACCCACAATTAAACAAAAACACTTCAAGCAAATTTGAAACAAAAACATTAGAGCACAAGTTTTCAACATTCATGCACCAAAAATGTAATAAAGTGAAGGGGTAAAGACATACTTGTGAAGTTGATCCAATCCTCAAAACCAAGACTAGGAATCAAAGGAGACGAGGGGAGAGTTTTTGATTCTTTAGAGGGGAACTAATTTTCGCTTAAGAGGGGAATGTTGAAACTGGAATGAACCTTTGGCATTTCTGCCTTTTAAAATACTCCGACCCTCCGCATTCGCAGAGGGTGTGGCACGTTCGTGCCCTTGTGATTCCTGGACCTCCACGGACGCGGCGAATAGGGGACATTCGCGGAGGTTCTGACATTTTGACCTCCTCGTTCGCGGACACCCTTCCGCGTTTGCAGAGAGTAATTGGGACCTGAACTCCTGGCAATATTCTGGAAATTTTGGCAATGGGTGGGTCCATTAGGCGACTCGCCCATTGCACTTTGGCAACCGTCAGCTGCCCAAAAGTGTTCCAACCTTCATTTTGAAGTTAGTTCAACTCCATACTTCAACCCCAAGTGTATTTTTGCATCCAAACCTGTTCAAAATACTTCCAAACACTTTGAAATCATGAGGATTAGTCAAAAATAAAATTCTAATCTAACCTAAAAACTTAGGAAAACTCAAAAATCAAAATTTTGGATACTGATGGGTTGCCTCCCATCAAGCACACAATTTAACGTCGCGGCGCGATGCCAGTTGCATCACCCTTTATGTTTTCACTTCGAGGCGATGTACCTTCTCCCCAACTTCAAATCATTTTCTAGTCAAAGCATATTGGGACTACCGGAGAGCATCAAGTGTTTCACTCGATCTCTCCACTTCGAAGATTTGAATTTCTTGCCCAACTTCACATCATTCTTTCGTGTAGGAGCATTGGGCAAAAGTAATAGTGTCACTAGGCCATCCGAACAACGAACTTCATAACTTTTGGCCCTCAAGTGCATGACACCATCACTTTCTAATGTACTAGAGTTGCCATATATGATCTTTTTGGCTTTTTCTTGCAACTCTAGTATCATTGCCTTGATTTTGGCATCTTGGGATTTTATTGGTTTGGTTTGGTTTGGTTGCAAACACCCAAGATTTCATCAATGTCGAACACAACCCCCTTTTCTTGACCGTCCAACTCAAATGCCTTACTCTTGACCACTTGACAAGGAGCCTTATGTACTCCAAACGTTGATCTCGCATTGGCCTTCAAAGTAGCAATCTCAAACTCAAGTTGGATCATCTCATGGCACCTAGCTAGGTGCAAGTTGCGGAATTCATCCCTCATTTGGAACATTAGATCTCTTAGCCTCTTACTCTTTCCAAGTTGATTAGACAAGTAGAAGAGCCAAGCTTGACTCACAACACCCATCTCTTCATCTAACGAGGCATCCAAACGACTATCCTCAACATGAAATTTTCCAGAACAAGGCCATGGGTCATCAACATAGGTCTTGCACTCACCAAACCTTGTTCTTTCACATGAAGCCATAAAAAAAACAAAAACAAAACACAAACAAATATTCACAATTTGGATAGAAACTAGTAAACTAAAAATTCTAAATCAATTCAACACGCCAAATTGTTCCTCGGCAGCGGCGCCATTTTTGATAATGCTCAACCACACCTATCACAGTTCAAAGTGTGGGCGATCGCTATGCAAGTATAAACCCAACGAGAAGTTAGGGTCGATCCCACGAGGAACAATGTGCAGGGCGATTGAAGTAACAAAGAATTACTAGCTACTAGTTTGAATCCAAAATGAAAGGTACAATTATAAAATGAAAAGATTTCAAGTAACGAATTTAGGATAGGGGATAGAGGAGAACAAGGAACAAAGCTATGTCGAGCAAGATTACCAAAGGGATATGGAGAATGGGAAATCAATCAAAATCCATACGATCTATTGCAAGCTAGCTTCATACAATCTCAATTAATTATGGGTAAAATTATATATGCCTTGGACTCTAAATTATCTACCTAATTCTATCAAACATAGGCAAATATTTCTCAATTATCTCTGTCGAACCCAATCAAGTGTCAACACAAGCAATCCGATTAAAGGCAATGCAAGGATTTATTATTTCTAGCAACAATCCAATCAATGAGTTGTTAAACCTCAATCAGTGCACCAATCAATCGTACCCAACCTCAATTAACTCTCACAAGGTAAATCAAAGTAGATGGGCAAGTCCAAGGAGTGATCAATTCCAATGGAAAAGAAATTAAAGCATGAGATCAATTGGATAATCAAAAACCCATTTCATAAACGATAATGCATTCAACTAATTACAAAAGCACAAGATAGAAATAAAAAAAACCCAAATATTGATTATGTCTAACACAATCTCCAAATCACCAATCAACAATTAACACCTATAATTCAACAATACAAAGCAAAGAGTTGAAGAAAGGTAAAAAAATCATTACAACCCAAGCTCACAATCTTCACTCTAATGGTGTTTGTTGAGAAATCTTGATCTCAAATCTATGCCCAAACCTCAATCCTCAAGGCTCTTCTCTCTATTCAATGTGTTCTCTCATTTCGTGAATTCTCTATTGAAAAACCATCCCCTAAATGGCTGTGAATCAGTGTATATGGTGAATTGGGGTCAAAATGTGAATTTCCAGAACTGCCTAGACGTTAGTCACCTTTTCTTCTACGCGTTCGCGGAGGTAGCACCACGTTCGCGGTACTCTGAGAAGTAGTACTCCACGTTTACGGTTCAATGCCGACTGGAGATCCGCGATCGCGCCCAACTCTCCACGTTCGCGGAGAGCACTTCACTGCCAGCTCCAAAATCCTTTTTTTTAGCTCCATTTTGCCCCAATTTCCACTCTTTTTCATCAAAGCTCCTTCTTAACCATCATGTACCTGAAACAACCATATTCAAAGGAAAGTTAGCCTCTTTCTCTACTTAAGTATTATAAAATCACAAGAAAAGGATCCAAATGAGTGAAAATCACCCACTCATCACCCATATTTGGGTTCACGGGAGCCACGACCTCCCTATTGGCTTGAGCCGTCATCACTTGAGTCAACACTTGAAAAGAAGCCCTAAACTCCACATTAGTCACTTGTTTGGCCAAAGGGCCGGCCGAAACTTGAGGAGCTTTAGGAGGAGCTTCTTGTTCCACATTCTCTCCTGTATTTCTTTTAGCATGAGCTTTTCGAGTAGCCATATCCTGAAATGCATAGGATAAGGATTAGGAGAGAGACATATAGAGTTACACTCTACCGCACGACTTAAGAGTAATGAAAGAAGTGGAATTTCCTAAAAAACTTATAGCCTCTCATTCATAAATGTGGCGCGCTTTACACTCATGAACAAGACTCTACTCGAAGTGGCTTATGAGACCTCCTAGGATCTTTCTAAAACCTTGCTCTGAATACCAAGTTTGTCACGAACTAAGGTACCCCCTAGACGTGACATGTCGTACAAGACCCCGAAAGGCCTCATACAAGACACTTAGCATGCGAAGACAAGATAATGGAAATCAAGAGTATATAAAAACAAGTTCAGGTCATAAGAGTTTTATAAAATGAAGCGGAAGTCTACATAGTCTCAAGCCATCTATTAGATCAAGGAGTGACGGGGACGTAACCCACATATCACATACAAAAGTCTAGAATAGAAAGTCATAAAAGAAAAAAAAATAGTCTCGGTCCTCGAAGCATGAGGACTCACCAATCTTCAAGAATCCTTCAACTAGGCTCTAGCCATGAATAGATAGAGAGGAGTCGTAACGCCCTACATTAATAAATCAATGTAGGCAATAGTATGTGTTAGTACAATCAAGTACCAAGTATGAAAGCAATGCACAAAACAACTTAAAAATGCAAAAATGGGACATTTTCATGACATACAATGACCAAGCTAAAACATGGAAAAGGTTAGAAACATAAGTCATAAACCATGGTCAAAGCATGCTAAATATCTTTACATCACTTGTGAAATATCTTAAAAGCATTTTAGTTCATTGTTATGGGAAGTAGCCTTAACCGACGTGTAAGACCATGTGAGCTATCAACATGGAATTCGGTGTCTAACCCCACACCGATAGGGCCATCCTACTTGCAAAGTTAGGACCCTTTACTTATCTTATAGCTTACGTGGATCCATTAGCTAGTGTCTATCATAGGCCATCATCCTATGGTGGCACATAGTTAAGGGATACGAAGATTGTTACTAGAAACCCAACCTCTACATACGGGAGAGCTTCCATCTCAATATCCTCTCGGTGCTAAGCATAAATTCCACGAAATAGTCATAATTCTTATTCATCTTATTATCCATGGAATGGTACAACTAGAGTAACCAATCCAAGCTAAAGTTCATTAGTATTGACGTTTCATATTCCAAGGAAAAGTCCAAGCTTACGTCATTAGAATAGCTCCTTAAACCTTTGATTCAACTTTAGTTGAGCAAACCTTTCAACAAGTAATGAATCCTTTATATGAGAAAACCCCTTTCACATTCATAGATTGAGTAATATGTGAGAAACCCTTTCACAACTCAACTACAACATGATACATGCTTCAATCTCAAAGCAATTCATAAATCATCGTAAATTTCATAATTGAATATGCATACTTTCATAAAAACCCATCTTTTGATCATTCATAATTCATCATGAAATCATAGTTTATGCATGGGTTCACATAGACTTCATAAAATTCATCTTCTTCATAATTCAACCCAACAACATAGCCTAATTTTTGAAATTGGGGAAATCACATGGGTTCATGGGGATTCATCTTAATTCATGAAATTCAACTCAATTCATGCTTCATAGTTCATAAAACAATCAATTAAATCAACATTGAAAAGAACCCATGGCATAGAAGAGAAACCCTAACTTCAATGGAGGGTTTCTAACTTGTAAAATAGAGAATTTTGGAACTCTATGGAGGAAAGGGCTCCATAGATGAAGACTATCAAACCTCAGTACCAAAACCTTGAAATCAATGGAGGATTAGGAGGCTTGATCTTGAAACCCTAGATTCTTCTTCTTCTTCTTAAAGCTTCTAGAGAGAGAAATATTTGGGAGAGGAGAGTTTGGGGAATAATTTGGAAAGGGTAGAATTAGGCTTATACGGTTTATATAGGGGCTAGGTTAAAGGCCAAACCAATTTAGGTTAGCAATTAAGCACCTAGGGAAAATACAAAAAAAGTCTTTCTTAAAATAACTATCGAACCCCTATATACAGTTGGACCTGCGGTACGTAAGTTAACCTACGGACCGTCCTATTCAACCATAGATAGATTTAGAGACTTTCCAACTTGGACTCCAATGACGGGACCCCATGTAAGGTCCATGGATCAACCTACGTTCCATACATGGCCACCGTAGGTCCACCTCCTGGCTCTTAAAATTTCAGTAAGTGTGGGTCTCACCTACGAGACCTACCTACGGCTCGTACATAGATCGGCGGTCCATCCTAGAAAGTCGTATAAAAGTACTGAGGCTTAACATTTTTAAGGAACCTGGACTAGCCAACCACGGGCCTGACCTACGGACCGTAGGTCAGTCCACGGGCCATAGGTGGCTCCGTTGGTACTGGCACCAAAAATTCCAGAAAACCTAAAACTCTTTCATTTTTGATTCTGAGGTGTTACAACCATGGTTGTGACAATGATAGTCACTATGGTCAAAATGACAACATGAGTGATTTGAATGATATGTATTTGAATATTATTCAAACCACGGGAGCCATTCGGATACCTCCCACAGTTGGGAGGGTTATGTTTCACATAACCGGAACAATGCTACAATATCTCCAACTGAAAGTAAATTTTGGGGGCTAGCTCATGGGGATCCCCATGAACACCTTAGGAATTTTGTAGAGGTATGTGGGCCATTTGTGTTCAAGAATATCTCTTAAGAATTCGTAAGGTTGAGGTTATTCTAGTTCTCTTTAACGGGAGAGGCTACAAGATGGTTGGCAGAATTGCCAAATGATTCTATCACTTCGTGGGAGGAGCTAAATGATACCTTTTTGGAGAGATTCTTTCCACCCTCGAAGATGGTTAAAATTCAAATCCAGATCCAAAATTTCTAGCGTATCGGAGGTGAACCTCTACATGAGACGTGGCTGAGGTTTAAGAAGCTACTTTTGCAATGTCCAACGCATGGCGTTCTGGAAAATTTGTTGCTGCAATACTTCTATTGCAGCCTTGATTTAGTCAATAAAGGTGTGACTGATCAGTTAGTCTAAGGTGGATTAATGAGACAACCGTATGATGTGGCTGCTTTGTTGCTAGATGACATGATCAAGGTTAACCAAGAATGACATACTAGAGAAGACCAAGTGTCTACTCTACAAGTGAGTTTGAGCAAAGAGCAAATCGAGAATGACAATGAACGAGATGAAAACATGGACAAAATGATGACCCAACTCAATTTGTTATTTAAACATGTCATGGGAGGTGTACTCAAGTTGGTAAATATGGTTTGAACTAACACTGGGCAGTGCTCGGATGATGCCAATTTTGAGGCATTGTACAATGAGGAAGTTCAATATTTGGGAAACCAAATGGAGGGTTCTCACACCAATTATCAACGACAAGTTGGGAACTAAGGTTGGAACAAGGATAGAGATGGTGGTTAGAAATATTGGCGAGGTGGAAATTAGAGAGATAGGGAGATGGAAAAAGATAGGTATGTGCCTCCCCATGACGGTCCATGACCAAAAGAACCAACTAGGCCAGAAGGAAGCCGTACCGAGGACATGCTTACAAGGATCTTCAACAAGGTTGAAGGACCTGACAAAGTGTTGAAGGAATTGAAAAATGACTTCTCCACTTTATCCCAAATGGTGACTTCTCACTTTGTGTCTATCAAGCAGCTGGAGACCAAATTGTGCCAAATCTCCACTTATCTCAATCCAACGCAAAAGGGAACATTGCGTTGTGACACCATCCCAAACACCAAGAATAAATGTTGAGAAATTGAGAACTATGTCGTGCCACGACGTTAAATAAGGTGCTTTTTGGGAGGCAACCCAAGTCTTTACTTTTGTTTCTATTGCTTTCAAATAACGTGCGTTGTGAGTGCAGGTTGAGAAAAAGTTGAAAGGTTAAAAAGGGAAGGATAGGCGATGCGAAGACCTAAACGATGATACGTCGAAGGCATTGTGCAGACTCATTCTTGTGCACCTTTTGAGCTTGAACAGGTGGAAAAGTGCCCTATCAATTTCGGCGATCATAGCTCCAAAAGGTGACTCACCGAAGTGCACTATGCGGACTCTATCGAGGTAGCTGAATCAGCCTTTAGGTTTGGTGTTTGTTCAGGAATGTTCGGCAAGCTTGAGCTCCAATTGGTGATTCACCGAGCACGTTCGGCGACGTTAGTTGTTACCACCGAACGGGCCTGCTATAAAAAGGCCAAGAGTCTTTTCAAATTCAAAAATCAAACCCTTTGATATCCTAAAGTCTTTACCTCTCATTTCTCTTGCATTGCTTCATTTCAGTGATTGTGAGCCTTTAGTGTGTGATTCCAAAGTTTGAGGAGTGCTTTTGCTTGTATTTTCTATCAACCCAAACCTGTTTCCTTGATTTTCTCGACTTGTGCTTCCTACTAAGGTTGGTTTTCAATTTTTGTTGAGAATTTTAAGCTTTAAATTGCAATATGGGCGTGGGCTTGAAGACATTAAGTGTTGTTGATTGTTAAATTTCATTGTGTATCTTTATATTGTGTGATTTGAATTGTACCCATGAGTTATTTGAATGTGTGTGCCTGTAGAATGCTAATCTTGATTGTGTTGGTTGAATTTTGAAATTGAACTTATATTAATGTTGGGTCTGAGTCTAATTTGATGTGGGTGAAGTCTGATTAACCTAGTGTTGACCCAATTACATGATTTTTCCCAATGATAGATGGGCTGGCAACTTACTTATGGGCAAATTGTCAATTTGAGCAATACTAAGAAAATTTTGGGGGAATTCTAAGTACCCATGGATAGATAAGTATATAGCTGGGTTGTAATGATATGGGGAAGCTCATATTTGTTGTATAACTTGGGTTAGCTGTAAAAATTAGGTACTGGGCTGAATGCTTCCTGTTCGGCGGGCTTGTCTTAGCTCACCAAAGAGGTTAGGCAAACTGCTGAATAAGCCCTAGTTTGCCTTCTTTAGCATATATATGACCTTGGGTACTGTCCCATTCGACGGGCTTGTCTTAGTCTGCCGAACCCACTTGGTGAATCACATTGTGGGAGTGGACATCACCTTGGATGCTTGTTTCTTTTCAATTTGTACTATCATTTTCGGTGGACTTGTCTTAGCCCGCCGAAACCGATTTGATGAATTGCCGAGTTGGAATTGAATCCACCTTGTGTGCTTGATTCTTGAGATATTTGCTACTATTTGATTCGACGAGCTCACCAAAGTTTGTTGATCCTGTTTGACCATCTGCATTCCCTTAGGCGAGCCTCATGATATTTTTTTTTTAAATTTGATTTCAAAAACCTTCACAAATCATATGTTTGAATGTGTGCTTTGCAGATTATGGAACGAACAAAAGGAAAGAAAGTGGTAACTTCCGACACCGAGTCTGACAGAGACTTCCCTCCTCCTCCTCCTTCTTCAAAAAAAGAAAAGGGCATATTTATTAATTAGCCTTCAGAGGCTCCTCGATCTCAACAAGCCAATCCTCAGACCCCTACCAGCAGGGGTAAGAAAGTTTGAAAACATATTGCCACCAAGCAGGTGAACATTCGCTCCAAGTTAGCGTCGCCTCCACAAGATCTAACTCCTGATTCCCGTGTTCTCCTAATACTAGCTCCAAGGGCCTTAAATAGGCTCAAGGCAGAAAGAGAATGAATTATTTTGGAAGAGCATAGGCGTTCTACTGATGGAGTCATGAGTGACTACTCGGCCATTTAGGAAACCATCAAGTTCCACAAGTTTGAGCAATTTACAAAGCTCAGACAACCTTATATGCTGAAATGGGTCTGGGAATTCTATGAAGCCTATGCTAAGGCCTTGCCCAATAAGAGAAAAGGACTGTCTGGAAGCCCCTTGACAAAGTGGAGGTATGTGGTAAGAAAGTTCCATGTGATGCTAGTACTATCAATGAAGTTCTTGGGACCACCGACAAATCATATGACAGATTCCAACTTTGGCTGAAATTGAAATTGGATTGCCATAAAGAGTGGATGGCACCTCTCATTGCAGATGCTTCCCCTCAATGGATAACGGAAGGAAAGCCTGTCGAAAAGAAAGATATGAATATATCAGGCCGCTATTGGTTTGGATTCATCAGTAGCAATCTGATGTCATCCCAAAATGATTCCATCCTCAGGTTGCCCAAGGTAGTGTTAATAGGATGTATAATCGACTGAACTGAGCTTAATATCAGATCGATCATTATGGAGGAGATGTATATGAGGTCTAGGCAAGAGCAGGCCTCCCTTCTATTTCCAGTTCTCATCACTCAGTTGTGCAAGAGAGTAGGAGTTCCCTTTTGGGGGGAAATCTGCTGTCCGGATCACCCCCGCCTCCTCCAATGACATTCGAAGGATTGAGGCTGAGTATTTGTGGGATGATCCAGCTCAGAGGAAGCTTCCACAAACATGCATGACACCCATGGTTGATCACATCACACTAGTAGCTAAGGCTAGTGCACCTGCTCCTTCTATGGAGCAGGCATGTGTTTCCACATCTTCAATTGTACCTTCTTCTACTGTTGCCCCTACTACTACTATATCTATTACTGCTACTGTTGTGAGGTCCACCCCTACTCCTATCTCCCATACCCCCTTGACCCAGACCATGATTTATCAGATAGGCAGCCTTGCCCAATCGACAGATGTTAGAGCTGCACGAGTTGAGACAGACATGCCTAAGATCATTGATAGGTCCATTGAAAAGGCCATAGATCCTTTGAGAGAGAGAAAGAGAGTGTGGTTAGGTGTGAAGGGCTGGTTGAGAGCCATGGTGTGAGGCTGGACAACCTCACCACTAGACTTGAGGCCCAAGAGAAGGGCAAAGGTAGTTCTGGTGCACTAGACACCATGAGAAAGGAGCTTGCTACCTTGCGAGCGTAGGTGACTCAGTTGCAGTCCGTAAAAATATCTATGCTTTGGGGTGATGTTCCCCTACCGAATGTACCAACCTTCATGCCACAAATGCCTAGTAGTGAGCCTCTTCCCAGTGAGCAGCCTAAGACAACTATGAGTGTTGCCGTTGATGTTGATAATGATGTTGAGAGGGCCGAGGAGATGGATGAGGAGGAGTTGAGGAGAGAGGTGCATAGAATTACACAGACTTTGATTGACATGCAGGAGACTGAAAGGGACATTTTTTAGGTGACCCTGGAGAGATCTCTTCGGGAGACTTCAATGGTTAGTCCGAGTAGTGTTGAGACGGGCATTAATGCCCCAGTTGACTCTTCCCTGCTACCTCCGGTGATCCTATTGCCGAGCATTGATGCACCTCTTGAGGCTTCCCCACCTGAGACTTTCGATAAGAGTGCTCCACAGGCCTAGCCTGTCAGCGGGACCCTTTTATCTCAGCCTCCCGTAATTTTCTTATCATTGCATTGAGGACACTGCTTATTTTTTTGGTGGGTTGAGGGCCTTTGAGCTAATATTCCCCTTGTTGATTGTATTTTGTTATTTTGAGTTTTGGACGATTGTATTACTTTACTTTTGTTTATATTATAGTGCTTCTTTTGGTTGACTTTGTCTCTTGTATCCATTTCATTCTCTCTTGATTTTGCAACCTCCCATGAGTTTTGAAAATCATGAAATACTTGAAGATTTCATTGATAATAATTTGAGGATTGATTGTGTTCAATATCGATGTCTTGAATAGTACTCATGATGAGCATGATGTAGAGTGTGGGTGTTACGAGAATGAAATCAATGTGGTTGCACTTTTGAATGATCTCTTTGAGTCTTTTGTTGACTAGCTGCGTTTTGATGTGAGCCTTGCAATGAAAATTGTAGTACACTTTTGATCTTTTCAGGATGTGCTAAATGAGTGTATTTTGAAGTGTCATGTGTGGTGAGGTCTTACTTGAAAGCATGTGTGTGGATTCCTAAAATTTGCCTTGTTAGTCCAATTGTTTGAATCTTGGTGAATGTGAGGCGTGATCTTGGGCAACAATGCAAAGAGGGAACCCAAATGTCCATAGTCTTTTGTGACTATATTGTGAGGGTGTGCATCCATTTTGGCACCATTTGAGCCTAACCTATTGTTGGCAAAACCAAAAGAAATCCTCTTGAACCAAATTGTCCCGACCTTCTCACCAAAAATCCTTTTTGAAGCATTGATATATTTGAATAGCCAACTTAGGCCAAAAGCCTAAGTCGGGGGTGTAGAAAGGAAGAAGGATTGAAAGAAAAGTAAAAGGCAAAGAAAGATGAAATGAGACTCAACTTTGAAGTTTGTTACAAAAAGAAGGAACCCCTCCTTATAAAAAAAGAGAGAAAAAGAGTCATTGTATGATAATACTTTGGATAAATGAAAATGAAAAAGAGAAGTGAATGAAATAAAGGGGAGTCCAAATAAATTGATTGAAAAGTCAAAGTTTGTGTTCTCAAATAAAAAAGAATGCAAAGAACTTTAGAAGAGGTGAAAATGATTGCAACAATGCTTTGAAAAGGTAAAGTAACCAAGCCAAATTGACCATACCTTAATGCTGAGCCCCATTACAAGCCTAAAAGACCCTTGAGATATCTTGCATGAACTAGGTTATATAATTATTGATTTGGTTTATGAAACGACCCCAAAAATGCCCGAAAATGTGCTTCAGAAACACCTATAATTGTAATTTCCATATATCTCAAAATCCGTGCATGATTTCGGAAATTCGACTTCATATTCTTATTTGTGGGGTCAAATTGAGTGGGAAATGGGTCTAACCCGAATTTTAGAGCAACCGTATCAAAATTCAAAAATCGCAAAAATTGCGATTTGGAGGGTCAACTTTAAAGGGGCATATCTCTTAGCACACAAGGAACTGGAAGGGCTGCAAACTATTAAATTAAAGCTCTTTGAGTTAGCTTTCCAACGCACTTGGTTTCACCTCATTCCGAGTTAGGATGAGGGAGTTATGACCATTTTCGTAAAACCTGTCTGTGCAGATTTGCAATTTCCAGTGAGCTATTTTTTTAGGCGGGTTGGAGACGTTTTTTTTATAAAAAGGGGATATGTCCCATACTTAGTCATTTTTCTTAACTCCAAAAACACTCTCTAAGCCCTCTCCAAAAATTCCACCAAGATCTTCAACCAAATTCAAACATCTCAAGCTCTAATTCCGGATTCAAGACTCAAACTCAAGCTTCGATTCTCCATTCCAATCTTCATCAAGGATTCTCCAAAGTTGAGGTATGTGGGTTTGATTGTGGAAACCTTCCTTTCCACAAGTCCAACCATTTATCTCTATTTCTACTTCAAGTTTATGGGTCCTTATGATTATTTATGAACTCTTGAATTATGGAATTACTACTACACACCCTATTATGGTCCATTTTGCATATTATCATGAAATGGAATTATTATGTGATGTTTATGGTTTACATGCTTCCATGATCAAATTATGAAGGTTGATATATATATGTATGTTGTTGGTGGGCTGATTTATATGGATTTTGGAATTGGTTGGACTTAGTATTCTTGAAATACATGATTTCATTTACATGAACAATTGCCCACCTTGTGTTTGATAAAATGCCCATTTATAGAATTCTTAGGAAAGGGAAGGTCCAAGGTACGTCCTATGAGTCGGATGGTTATGTAATTACTGAAATGATGATGAAATGGACACATGTATATGATTTTCTCTATATAAGTGTTGTGAGTCGACCAAGCCTAGTACGGGGGGTAGTAGGCCCGTATAACCGTATCGAGGGGTTGGTACCTTGGTTGCCTAGTACGGGGGGGTAGTAGGCCCGTATAACCGTATCGAGGGGTTGGTACCTTGGTTGCCTAGTACGGGGGGTAGTAGGCCCGTATAACCATATCGACGGGTTTGTACCTTGGTCCCTAGCTCGGGGGGGTGGTAGGCCCGTGTAACCATATTGAGGGGTTTGTACCTCTTTCGCCTCTCCAAGGGGGTGGTAGGCCTTGGAAATACTATATTGATGGTCACTCGCCACACATGTACTACGTCCCACTAAATATGATTTTTATGTAAGCATCATTATACATATCATCATTAATATTTCTATATAATATGCTATCTATTGGGTATGATTACGCATTTTTCCTATGATGTCCATCTAATGTAGCCTTGCATTGCATCCCATATACTTAGTACATTCAAATGTACTAACGCATACTCTATGCCTACATGATGTCACCATGTAGGGACCGGAGCACCGCTTGACCATCCTCCTCCGCGTGGCTAGTACGATTTTCTATAGTGGTTATTGGTGAGTCCTCCATTTCGGGGACGTTGCTCATGATCTTTTGCTATGTATAAAACTTTTCCTTTCTAGTTATGTTTTGACTATGAGGGTGAGCCCGGTAGTTTGTCTTGGCCCCCGCTAAGTACTCATGTTTAGAGGTGGTGTTGGACAAGTTGTGTATTATGCTTGAGCTTGACTCATCTATGGTATTTATGTATCATTTCTTTTTTTTCTTGCTCCCTTAGTCCCGATTTCCCCCTTGATTATGCTTATCGCTTATGGTCATTTAATTGCTTCCGCGACCAAGGATGTGTAATGATAAGCTATGAGGCTTGTTTGGGGTTCCTTCGGGTTCCCCATTCGCCGGTCACATCTAGGCCCTAGGCTTGGGTCGTGACAAACTTGGTATCAGAGCACTAGGTTGAATGATACTCGGAGTCCAACACACCGCGTTGATTAGAGTCCGATTCATGGTTGTGTTGTGCACCACAACTATGAGTAGGAGGCTATGAGACGTTTTAGGAAATGTTTCCCTTCTCCATGTTCAAAGTCGTGCTGTAGAGTTGAATTAAGTTCTTCCCTAACGGTTGTTCTTTGCTATGCTAGATCATGTCTAATACAAGAGGAAGACGAGCCCGCGCACCCGAGGCACAACCGACCAATGGGGATCTTCGGGATGCCCTTACTTTATTTGCACAAGCTATGGCTAATCAAGCCAACCACGGGACCCAAGCCCCTCAGGCTCCTACCCCGGCATCTCGGGTGAGAGACTTCGTGCGGATGAATCCCCTCTTTCTTTTGACTTGGATGTATATGCACTAATTGATCTGGGTGCCTCTCTTTCTTTTGTCACCCCCTTTGTTGCCAAAAAGTTTCATGTTGAGCCCGACTTGTTGCGTGAGTCATATAAGGTGTCTACTCCTATTGGTGCATATATTGTTGCCAGGAAGGTCTATAGAAATTGTCCTATTTGCATCTTGCATAAAATATTGCCTTGTGATCTTGTTGAGTTGACATGGTCCGATTTTGGAATGTTGGTTTTTAGATGGATTGGTTGCATGCATACTATGCTTCTATTGATTGTAGACCCCGAAGGGTCAAGTTCCAATTCCCAAGTGAACCCATTCTTGAGTGGGAAAACCAAAATGTGGTAGTCAAGGGTAGATTCATCTCTTGCATTAAAGCCCGTAAGTTGATCTCTAAGGGGTGTCTCTATCACCTCGTGAGGGTTAGGGATGTGGAGTCCAAAACCCTTCTTATAGAGTCGGTTCCAGTCGTAAATGATTCCTTGATGTCTTTCCTAATGACCTTCCCGGTGTTCCTTCCGAAAGGGAAATAGATTTTGGCATAGACCTCCTCCCCGATACTCAACCCATTTCTATTCCCCCTTACCGTATGGCCCCGGCGGAGTTAAAGGAGTTGAAAGAACAATTGAGGGATTTGTTGGAAGAAGGGTTTAATTAGGCCCTAGCCAGAGTCACCAATGGGTGGCACCCGGTGTTGTTTGTGAAGAAAAAGATGGGCCCCTTAGGCAATGTTGTATCGATTACCGCACTCAATAGGGTCACCGTCAAAAATCATAATCCTCTTCCTAGGATTGATGACTTGTTCGATCCAAATTGCAAGGGGCTAGCCACTTCTCAAGATTGTCTTTCGGTCCGGGATCATCAAGTGAAGGTGAGGGAGGGTGACATTCCCAAGACAGCCTTCCGGACTAGGTATGGACATTATGAATTTGTGGTCATGTCCTTTGGGTTGACCAATGCACCGGCTACCTTCATGGACCTAATGAATATGGTCTTTAAACCCTACCTTGATTCCTTTGTTGTGGTCTTCATTGATGATATTTTAATCTATTCGCATAGCGAGGAAGAACATACGGGTCACTTGAGGGTTGTGTTGCAAAGATTAAGAGAGGAGAAGTTGTATGCCAAGTATGAAAAGTGTGAATTTTGGCTGAGGGAGGTTGCCTTCCTAGGTCATGTGGTGTCGGGGGATGGTATGAAGGTAGACCCTAAGAAGACCGATGTGATTAGCAAATTGGCCTGCCATATGACCCCGTCGAGATATTAGGCTTCTTGGGCTTAGCGGGTACTACCGGAGATTTGTGAATGGGTTTTCTTCTATTGCTTCTCCCATGACTAAGTTGACACAAAAAGAAGGCTAAGTTTAGTGGACCGACGAGTGTAGAAAGGGAGTTTCAAACCTTGAAGAGATAAACTTGTGTCCGCTCCTATTATTGTCACTACCGGATGGGCTTGAGGATTTGTTGTTGTATTGTGATGCTTCTAGAGTTGGCTTGGGTTGTGTCCTAATGCAAAATGGTAAGGTGATAGCCATGCTTCTAGACAACTCAAAGTGCATGAAAAGAACTATCTACGCATGATCTTTGAATTAGCCGCGGGTCGGTGTTTTGCTTTTAAAGTTTTGGCGTCATTATTTGTATGGAGGTACATCTGTTAATTGTTCACCCCCCCCCAATCATAAGAAGCCTCCAATATGTCTTTCACCCAAATAGATCTCAACTTGAGACAAAGAAGGTGGCTAGAATTTCTTAAAGATTATGCGATATGAGTGTGCATTATCATCCCGGTAAAGCTAATGTAGTGGCGGATGCTTTGAGTAGGGTGTCTATGGGTAGCCTAGCTCATGTTGATATTGGTGATAGGGAAATGGCTAGGGAGGTACATCGGTTGGCTAGGTTGGGGTTAGGTTGGAAGAGGTTGGTAATGGTGGGTTGGTCGTTGTTGATGGTGCTAGGTCTTCCTTGGTTGATGAGGTGATAGCAAAACAAGATCTTGATACTTCCTTGTTTGAATTGAAGGCCTTGGTGAAAGAGGGCAAGGTGGAAGTTTTCTCCCAAGGGGGAGATGGTGCCCTTAGGTACCAAGGTAGGTTGTGTGTGCCTTGTGTTGATGGTTTGAGGGAGAAAATTCTTGAGGAGGCTCATAATTCTTCCTACTCCATCCACCCCGTTTCCACCAAAATGTATAGAGATTTGAGGGATGTGTATTGGTGGAGAGGCATGAAGAAAGACATTGCCAAATTCGTCTCCGGTTGTCATAGTTGTCAACAAGTCAAGGCCGAACATCAAAGGCCGGGTGGTCTAACCCACGACATCGAGATTCCT